>QEYC01000158.1:0-696093 GCA_009935795.1 Pholiota adiposa | reverse complement strand
TACGACATATAGGGTTACGTAATAATAGAAAGAAAGAAAGCATAAACCGAAGGGGTCGAATATGAATAAGGAATAAAGTATAAGTCCTCGGTCGCACGCCAAGACATGCGGCCGATCCGTCACATACGCCCTCCAGCTGGGGGATACTACCAGCTACGAAAATAGGAAAGGATAAGATAGAAATAGACCGTGTTTTATAGTAATTTTCTGTAACAATCAAAGGAGTCAAAATCAAACAAAAGACGAAACAAAACCTTCAGAAGAAGGAAAGATCCACGGATGAGTGGGGCGCACTAAAAGTGACGGCCCCTTTTGTGAGAAGGTCCTCCACGTCCATAGCCAGTAGAACCACGCTTGCTTCCGGAAGAAGTAGCGACTCCAAGGCTCTGAGCGGCAGCGCGCAGAGCGACGTTCTGGATAAGGTGAGGATCCGCGTCCTCGCCCATAATAGCCATCAGATCGAGTGCCTTGCGAATACGTCCGGGGTCGGGACAGTCGATGCGGAGTGGGAAGTGAGGCATCGAGAAATGGATAGTACCATCTGGCAAAATGATGGGGAGCCGACCTGCAGACATGGGATCGGCGTTGAGTGCCTCGGAGGCCTGGCGGTACCCGGCCGGCTCGACGAGGTGAACGCGCTTCGCAGGATTGTTGCGCGCATGGTTGATGTCGGCGGCGAAGCGTAGAATAGCCTTGAACTGTACGTCCGAGAGCTCGAGGATGATTTGTCGCGGTCCTGGCGGGGTGACAATGTAATAAAAGCCTTCCCGCGGTGCGTAAAGGACGGAAAAACCCGAGACTGGGTTGCGAAGGTTGGGAGATACGAGGAGGTTCCGATAGCGCGCAGAGGGGATGTGGTTATCCTGATGGATGCTGACTGACGCGGCTATGGGAAAGGAGTGATGATCGCCCATATTGGACAAGATTTCCGAGTGCATGTCCTCGTACTCCTGGTCTGCGGTCGGAAGCGTCCCGAAGTGGTCAGGTTCCGTGAGATCGACGGCATCGGCCATCACGACGTCAGCGAATGGGAGCTCGTTTAGAGCGACTGTGGGAGGAGAAGCGGCCTCGTAGTTCGAAGCGTCGGAGTAGGCTTCGAGAGTGTCCGAGTTCTCGAGGGGCTGAACGTCTTCAGGTTGGGTAATGACGGTCTCGATAGTGGGAGTTTTGTCGGAGACAGTGGGAGTTTTGGTGAAGTGGAGGTCGGCTAGCGACGAGGTGGTGTTTGTGAGGGATGGGTCCGGTGGATCAGGAAGAGAAGAAGTGGTAGAAGCAGAAATAGGACTGAAGGTAGAAATAGTAGAAGAAATAGTAGTCGCATCCGGAGAAGTTTTGTTGGTCTTCGAAGTGCGTTTGCTCATCGTCGCAGAAGTTGATGAACTGGGTGGTGCGAGAATAACTCGTTCCAACCAGTCGTTCATGCGCGAGCTTTTATACTTTTTCGTCCGTATGTCTGCTGCAAAACCAATAGCCGGTTGAGCCGGTGCAGACACAATTTTCTTGAGCGCTTCAACGTTTTCGGCGCCCATTGCCTCCAAATACTGATCAAACGCGATCAGGTGTTTGATTTGCTCATAGGGGAGCCAGTTCACATCTCCCGATTTAAACTGAACTCGAAACTGTAAATTTTCACCGTCCAATTTATGGTCTAATAATTTGTCCACCATCCACTCGCCCTCCAGATCTTCGAGATCGAAGATCTGCGTATCTAAGCGCCCAGGGAATAACCGATCGTCGTTCGGCACGTGTATCCTGAGCAGTGATGCGTGAAAAACATCATGTAAGCCGCGCTTCACCAGTCCCACTGGTAATTTCACTCGATAAGAGTGGTTTCCAAAATCCTCAGTTATTGGATAAGGCCCCACAAATTTAGGGCATAATTTTCTGCTCATTCCTTTAGGGAATGACAAGTTCTTTGTAGACAGAAAAACGAAATCATTAACTTTAAACGGCGCCAAAATGCGCTTCCTGTTTGCGTTCCGAATTGACTTCACGCGCGCTGCAATAATAGAGTCGTGCGCACTCATAATCGTGCTACGCATCTTTTTAGCGAATGCACGCACTCCAGGGAAGCCGTCTGGCTTATTGGCATCCCAAATAAATGATCGCGGAATGCGTCCGGAGTTCAGAAAGAACGGCGCAAAGCCTGTAGTCTCAGATCGCGCCGAATTAATGGCAAACTCGATCGCGGGAAGTTTCGCGACCCAATCCTTTTGGTCAGGACTGATACACACGCGGAGCATCTGTCCAATTGTTTTGTTCGCGCGTTCTGTCGCGCCGTCGGATTCTGGGTGGAAAGCGCTCGACATATTTAACTTTGTACCAATTAACTTATGTAGTTCCTGCCAAAAATGGCTCGTAAAAAGCGGATCGCGATCACTAATAATTGCGCGAGGCAATCCATGTAATTTATACACTTCAGCAAATACAAGTTCAGCAACTTGTTTCGCAGTATAGTTCGTACGGCTGGGAATAAGATGCACCATTGCTGTGAATAAGTCTATTATTGTCGTAATAGAGTCAAACGTGCCGTCCCTATTTTTAGACTCTGGGAACGGACCCACGAAGTCAATACCTATAGCTTCCCATGGTAGAGATTGTACTTGAAGCGGGTTTAACAACCCATAAGGCTTCATGTTCGACGCTTTACTCCGCTTGCACGTCGTGCAAGACTGACAATATTTCTCAATATCCGGTGACATTGTTTTCCACCAAACAAACTCGCGAAGATAATCATACGTCTTTCGGAATCCTAGGTGCGCTAGGACTGTATGTGCTTCAGAAATTACTATCTCACGTACTGATCTTCCCTTCACCTTAATGTGAGGGATACAGAGTAGCCGCTTTCCATTTTGCGCTAGAAAAAGCAAGCCGGTCTCTTCATTGAAGTGAAAAGCTTTGTGTTCAGAGGGTTTAGCCACAATTGGGGCAAAGAGTACGTCCTCAGAATATTTTCCTTTAATTTCTGATAATACATCAATGTTATCCAATTCCTTTGTCAAGTCTAGCGGCGGAATTCCCGTCAAATCCATTTCAACATTGGTTACAACCTCAGGTTCAGGTGCGCGCTGAGCCGGTACTCGAATAACAAGTCGTTGCGGCCCCTTTACTGCGAAAGAGTCCTTCACTCGAGCCGCAAATTCATCCGATGTTTCAGTTCGTCCAGTTTCTGCGCCAGCGCGCTCGCGAACCATTTTAGACTTCCGTCCTACGTAATTAACCTTCGCTGTGGCGCATGCTTCAAGTCCTACGAGAACAGGAGCGGCCACTGAGCTGCACGCTGCTTCCATAGAAGCGATTGTGTCATCGTACTCGGTGTATTCACTGAGAGCGCGTACTGTTCCAGGTGCGTCATTTGAATATATGCGCGACAGTGCGTCACTCATAATATTATCTTCACCAGGTACATAGATCACTTCGAAATCAAAGGTCGCGAGGTTCTCAAGCCAGCGCGCCCTCCGTCCGGAGACATCTCTGTGTTGTAATAATGTAACTAATCCTTTGTGGTCTGTGTACCAGCGGAAATGAATTCCTAACAAAATATCCCGATAGCGCATCATTGTTTCGAGTCCCGCTAGCATTTCAATTTCGTGAACTGCATAGTTCTGTTGCGCTGGACTCAATTTCGCTGAGTAGAATGCTGCTACTGGTGCCTTTTTCCAGTCTTCGCCTTGACTGACCACACCAGCAATTCCAGTGATACACCCGTCGGTAATTAGATTTACTGGCGGCGCGCCAGCGGCGTGATTGATCGGGCGTCTATGATGATCCCGACACGCGTTTGCAAGGCGCTTAATGTCTTCGAAAGCTCTTTGGTGCGTAAAATCCCAGCGGAAAGGTACTGCTTCACTCGTTAACCCATGTAATACTCCCATAGGTATACGTACACGGTCAATGTCATCTGCGAGATAACCCACAGCACCGAGAAAACCTCGAAGTAATTCACGGTTCGTCGGTGTTTTCCATTTCATTAACGAGTCGACCTTATGCGGGTCCATCTGAATACCTTCATCGTCAACCATTCGTCCGAGAATGCGGACTTTTGCGCATAAGAAGTCAAGCTTTGAAGCCGATAAGTATAGTTTCTCCTTTTTAAGTATGTTTAACACAATTGTTACATGTTCTATGTGTTCCTTCAATGTATCTGAATAGATAATGATGTCATCCAAATAGACGTCCATGAACCGTCCTATGTACGGTGAAAACAGGTGAACCATAAGGCTTTGGCAAGTTGCCGCTGCGTTGCAATCTCCTTGTTGCATGCCTAAACTAATCATAATTCCATTAGGTGTTGCAAATGCAGTCTTCCAGACGTCCTCAGGTTCGATCCGAATCTGCTCATATGCATCTTTAAGATCCAGCGTAGTACGGTATAGTTTAACCGCTACGTGTCGCATGATATTATCTATTTCCGGTAAAGGACTAACCATTTTCTTAGTGTTCGCATTGCGTGCTCGTAAGTCGATCACAGTGCGTAACTTCGGTGGTTCGCCAGGTTTTCCCGCTTTTGGAATAAACAACATAGGGACTGAATTCCGTGAGTTTGTTGTTTTCCATCTCCCTGAACGAATGTACGCGTCTCGTTTATTCACCCATTGTGGTAGAAAGGCCTCGGGGCAGCGCGCTGCGCGCCAAGGGTAAACTTTATTCTCGTCAATTAAATCAATTCGGTGATTGATAGCTCGAAGTGGAGGGAGCTCCGTTTCTTCGGCCGTCTTGCAGAGAGGTTCCGCGAGGCTGCGCAAATAAGTTCTAACCTCGTCGAGGTTATTTTCACGCAGTTGAGCGGTTCGCGAGGATAATGTCCTAACCGTAGATCCCTTGATCGGTAAGGCAGTGTTATTTCCAATAATGATGCGCGTCTCATTAAACCCCACCATAACTTGGTGTTGATACAGGAACGGCGTGCCAAGGATAAGATCGTAGCTCGATAGATTAATTATGTCGAACGATCGAACCTCGTCGATCCCTTGGTAGCTAAATTTAGCCTCAACCTTGTAGTTAACCTTCGATCGCGAGCCTAATACTGCGAGCTGAACTGTTAACGGCGTCGTAAGTTCCTTTTTCTTGATCTTTAATTGATCTGCAAGCATTGACGACATAAAATCACAGAGGGAACCAGTATCTATTAATGCGCGAGCTGGTTGTCCATTAATATTCACCACAATTGTAATTGGATTAGGTACAACGCGAGATGGGTCTCGCGTGATTGAAGCGTTCCTTTGTACAGCGGGTAAAGTAATATTCCCCGGATATGGTTGTGCCGCGAAGCTATGAACATCATTGGGATCTATCCAATTGTAGGCATCCATTAAACTTACACATTGCCAGTTTGGATCAATCCTTATTTGTTCATATGCTTCTCGAAGGTCGCATAATGGTCTAAATCTCCTATGTCCATTATCATCTTCACTTGTGTCTGAGCTTCCATCATCAAAATTATCATCTGAAGAACTGTCGCTATCAGAGTCCGTACTATACTCATTGTCTGCATTTTCAGAATCTGAATATTCAGGTTCATCACCCTCCGGCTCTTCGTATCCAAAGAGTCCGTGCAAACCAATGTATAGATCTCCATTTTGGATCCTATGCATTTGTAGATAGTTAGAAACCCGTCGTTTGTACCATACGTGTATATCAAAATTCGGGTTCAATATTTTGTCCTGTGGAATGAATGTTCTAGTATGCATTTCATCATCATAAACTCGATAGCCGTGCTCTCCAGAAGAGTGATAAACTTCGAATCTTGGTTGCGCGTGGAATCCAAGCGAATCTATTACGCAGTAGTCATAAAACGAGCGACCATAGTTCAATTTCCATGCCGCGTTGCGGCCAAAAATATTCATTGCTCGGCGAGGAATATGCCAGCGCGGGTGAGGTGTTACCCGTACCCGACACTGCTGTGTGCGTTTGATTGCGTACCAACGTGCAATGAGGAAATCTTCCCGTGTAGCAATATTTGCGTCAATAAGAGTATCTTCGCCTGTTATGTAGTCCATAATTACAAAGTTATCGCCGCTTTGATAAACCGCAAACCTATCAGGTTCTGAACTCTCATTTTTCGGATCCCCGGGATACGGACGTGCTTGATTCAACTCATGTCGTATCATTGAGTACATGGGATTACCCATTTTCCCCATATTTCCTCTGGGACTGAACAGATCCTCAACCCTCGTTTCGGCTGTGAGATCGGGCTGTCTAAATCCGTCGTGTGATCGAGTAAAAATAGAATTAACTTCATCATACAGATCAAACCCGGGGTCAGACGCTGAATTCTCACTATCGACGTTCTCACACATTGCGCTCTCAACGTTCATGTAGTAGGCATCACCTCCCGCTGGTGCAGTTGTAGTGTCCCCTACGGAGGTGAGTAATTCCTCCTTTTCAGTTAAGACCTCAATATTGAAGGATTTCAAACCCGGCGGTCTATTTTGGGATGAGTTCCCGCGAACTGACTGTGCCTTAGGGCAATGGCGTTCGTAGTGCCCAATTTCCGCGCAGCGGTGACATTTGGCTTGCGCCTCATGCGCGGATTTTGGTCCTTCTCGTTTAGCGGTGGGTGCTCTATTATTCCCATTTCCCGCTGACGAGTTATTTTCTCTAGGTCTGAACGACGAGCTGCCATTGCGAGACGAGAAATTACCGCCTCCCCGCCCACTTCCAGTGAACGAAGAACGGTTTCCATTCCGAATCTCACGGCTATCTCGCGCGCCCGTATTTCGTTGAGCTGATGAGCGCTCTCCGCGATCTCGTCGTCCGTTGAACGAGTTGGAGTTATTCCGATCACGATGATCATTGTTTGGCTGATCACGGTGAGTTCGTCGATTGGAATCCATGCGGTCTGCCATCTCATGTCTTGTGGCAACCGCTATAACTTCGTCCCAGGTTGCCTGTCGATAATCCAGGCCTTCCTTCCAGAGCGCAGTTTGTAATTCCGCTCGTAAACCATTCCATAGTTTGTCGACACGTTGTTCCGCTGTGGACGCGCCAACTACCCGATATAGTAAGTTTAATTCTGCTGCGAATTCTTTTACGGTCATAGATCCTTGCGCAAGATTTTCAAGCTTACGACGTTGCTTCAAACGGAAGTCTGGAGGGAAACAATAGTCGTATAATCCCTTGAAGAAATCCATTAAAGTCCAGTTTTGTTCCTCCATAGCTACCATGGTAGAATAAAACTTATAAGCTTTTCCTTGTAGGTAATCTGCACAGCGCGGTATCTGTGCCGTCGGCGGGAGCGCCGCTTCTGTACAGAAGCGCTTGCACTGCGTGACGTACTTGATGAATTTCATCGAGTCTTCATCACCGTGATAAACAGTCGGCGTAGTTGGTGCAAGCATCCGGAACCGAGAAGGCGCAATCGTAGATGGTCGCGCGCCCTCCGGCTGCGTGAAAATATCATGCATATAGTCCGTAGTAGTTTGTCCTGTAGTAGGCACAGTTCTATTTGTAATATCACCTAAAATTGTGCGCGTAGAATTTCCAGATAGAAGTCTTCCAACTAAGCTCGATGGATTGAGTTGAGCACTAGGCAATAAAGCATTTTTCTTGGTTATAACTTCAGGAGTTTTCAATGGTACATTTCGGCCTATAATTTCCTCCAGATCCCGAGACAGAGGACTGTCCGAGATGCGCTCTTGAGCGGTATTCTGTTTGGTTAATTCTGTGGCCTTTTCCAATTTTGATTTCTCAGTCATGTAAGCTTCGTACAAAGTATTCAGCCTAAGTTCCGAATCAATGTTCCCGTTATTCCCATTTCCAATGCCGTTTTGACCTTTAGCGAGCTCGTCAAACCTCACGCGCTGACCTTCAATATCCAAATCGGACTCGGGTATGTTTGCTCCGCCCCATTCACGGGGATCGGTGCCCTTTCCTTTGTCCGAAGGTCCCGCGTGTTTATCCTTTTTGTCATCCTCATTCTCGCTATCAGAATGGGCAAAATTCCCGTGGAATTCCTCTAAGTAATCGAGGCGAGCTAAAATTGTTTCCATAAAAGGTAACAAAGTTTCAACCTTAGCTTTACTATCCGAGACAGCTTGCATTGCTTCTCGTATAACATCTGCATTGAAAGAATTTGTATTATCTTCTACATGAGCAGGTAAACTATGAGCGAGTTCGTCTTTCGACGACACTCGCAAAGCCCGGTGGTCACCCGAAGGTCTCCCACGGCTATTAATATCTCCGGACTCATCAGAGTCCGAGACGTGCGCGCTGGCGTTCCCTTCTAGGAAACCGCCTAAATCATCTCCCACGTCGCTCGAGGCGGCTGAAGGAGGAAGCCCGCCGGGAACCATCTGTTCCCGCACGGTGGAGTCACCGACGACCTCGTCGTCGAGCTCGACAGACCTCTGAGGAGAATTTTCATCCTCCCCAGCAGGCATCGACACCTGGCGTGTGTGCGAACGCAACATGCGGTCCGTAGACATGCCTAAACGTCGAGTAGTTAGTTTTTTTGGGTAGCAAGGTAACGACACACCTGGAAGTCCGGGTTGATCAGGCCTGGGGATCCAAGGAGAGTGTCGTCGAGGGGGTAGAGTAAGAGTAGAGTAGAGTCTTTAGAAGTTAAGCTGTAGCTGTCAAAATATGTGACGAGGCGTGTGAACACGAGTCTCGTAACACTGAAGAACCGAGAAAGACAGAGTAAAACGCTGAAATTCCAAGTCCCCCCAAACTCGATGTGAGGGCGACTCTTATATACTCTACGACATATAGGGTTACGTAATAATAGAAAGAAAGAAAGCATAAACCGAAGGGGTCGAATATGAATAAGGAATAAAGTATAAGTCCTCGGTCGCACGCCAAGACATGCGGCCGATCCGTCACAGCCACGTCGCACCCATCCCTCCCCGACTCTTTTCTCCACCGCGTCCTTTGTATCCACTGCATCCCGCTTCCACCTGCCGTCAATCCACCACCGCCTCTCCAAAATACACCAATCTGCACCCTCACTCCTTCCGCGCCCTCCTCCTCACTCCAACGCAATCCACGGCCCTCAGCCCGCTGCCCAACCCGCCCTTCATCCCTTCAAGCTGCCTCTTCGCCCCCGCCCGCCTCAACGCACACACCAATCCCAAGCCATCCTGATTCCTACCCCACCTCATCCCACCTCCCGTGCGCTCAGAAGCTGCGAAGCTGGAAAGCCGCGGAGTCGCTGTCTTCGTCGACGAGGATCAAATCAAACGCGTGCCCACGAGCCCTGCCGGAGTCCAGAGCCAGACGCACGTGCGCTTGTATTGAAGTTGTACCGCTCCCCCCCCCCGATTTCCTTCCGCTCCTCGAATTATGAATACCTTCGGGTTCGAACTTGCAAGATCTTACTTGCCACAGGCAAGCCACAGGCCGACTTGAAGCTCCTGAATGTAGGGTCAGGTACTGTGTTGCTCGAAACCTCCTTCGAGTTTGGCACAGAGCGCTGGCTTTTGGAGTCTACTCTAGGTCGTGCTGGACTCTACTCCAGGTCATGCTGACTCTACTCTAGGTCGTGCTGTACTCTACTCCAGGTCATGGTACGTCGCGCAGCACCGTGCCAGTGCGATGCCGACGGGCATGAAGCTTTGAAGCTTTGAAGCTTTGAAGGACTCGGTGTCGCCGACGCTGTCGATGTGGATTCAGAATATTCAGACCACATCCGCGCCTTAGGGTTAGGTTTTGCTTATCAGGTATGTAACGGGCGGGGACATCTTCCGTGTGCGTCCCCTGTCTTTTTCGGGTTCTCCTTCCTTTTGTGCGCATCAAGTTGGGGTTGGATTTGGGCTGGGGTGTCGTTTGTATCTTTGGTAGTTATCCGAATCTTCTCTACCACAACCCGTCCCATCGCACCCATCCCCACAACCCACCCTCCCACCCCCCTCCCCTCTGCACGTCCCTCATCTCAAATCCCAGGCGCACCTACTTCTACAAGCTCAGAGTGCCTCTGAATCAGGCGGTGCAGTAGCACCGCCCGCTTCACGCATCCCTCTCGGTGATACCGAAGTGCTGCGTCTGTCTTCCTTGAGGTGAATCAACAGGCGGGGGCCGTCCGGCGTCATGCCATTTGTCATTTGTCGTTTGGATTGCATCGTCTCTTCTACTTACCACTTTCTACTTCCTCGCACGCGGCACCCTGGCCTTCGCTCTTCATCGATCATCATCTCGCTCATGTTCTGTCTGATTCTAGAGTCAACTTAGACCGCGGTCCCGCCCACTTGGCACTCATCTTGGAGCGCCCAGAGGTGACAGGTCTGGTCGCCTGCATCACTCGATTGCGTGCATAGGAGCGCGAGTGCGACGCTCGCCAATGCCAGTTTAAATTGGGGAGCGTCTTTCGGCGAGTCTATCATGGGTCCGTGCGCACCGCCACGTCGCACGCTCCCGTCCCATCCCTCCATCATCCTTTTTTCTATAGCTTCCTTTTTTTATCCACTGCATCCCGCTTCCACCTGCCGCCCATCCACCACCGTCTCTCCAAAATACACCAATCTCCGCCGTCGCTCCAACGCAATCCACGGCCCTCAGCCCAACCCGCCCTTCATCCCTTCAAGTCACCTCACCTCGCCCCCGCCCGCCTCAACGCACACCGATCCCAAGCCATCCTGATTCCTATCCCACCTCATCCCACCTCCCGCGCGCTGAGAAGTTGGGAAGCCGCGCATTCGCTGTCTTCGCCGACGAGGATCGATTCAAACGCGTGCCCAGAGCCCCGCCGGAGCCAGACGCACGCGCGCTCATACCGCTCCCACCTCCTTCGGCTCTTCAAATACCTTCGAGTTGCAAGGTCTTACTTGCCGTAGGCCGACTCGAAGGTCTTAAACGCAGGGTCAAGTATTGTGTTGCTCAAAACCTCCTCCGAGTCCCTTTGCACAGATCGCTGACTTCTGTACTCTACTCCAGGTCGTGGTACGTAGCGCAGCACAGTGTCAATGCCGATGGTGCGTGAAGGACCCGGTGTCACCGTCGCCGTCAATGTGGACTATAGCCGCGCCTGTCGCCTTATCAGTATGTACTGGCGGGGCCTCCCTTCCTGTGCGTCCCCTGTCTTTGTCACGTTCTCCTTTCTTTCCTTCTTTCCGTGTCCTTCCTTCCTTCCTCGTTCATTCCTTCCTTCCTTTCCTCCTTCCTCGCCCATTCCTCCATTACTGTCTGACGGTCGACTGCACGCCTTTGGCTCTGGAGTCTGCCCATACACATCCTTTTCCTTTTCTCGAATCTTCTCTGTCTTCTCTCAGCCACGCACTTACGCATCTCTCCCCCCACCCCCCCCAAAAAAAAAGAAAACATTCCGCCCATGTTCTAATCTGCCCATGTTCTAATCTGCCCATGTTCTAAGAGGCCCATGTTCTAAGAGGCCCATGTTCTAATCTGCCCATGTTCTAATCTGCCCATGTTCTAATCTGCCCATGTTCTAAGAGGCCCATGTTCTAAGAGGCCCATCAGACTCGTACATATGCAAGGAGTACTCGGAGCGGGTGTTACGCTCCGGCCCTCTCCCTCTACTCGGAGCTCCTTTTCCATCCGGAGGCGCTGATGGTTGTGTTCGAGGGCTCATTGTAAGGTGTTACCGGGCTCATTATAGGAGCGGCACAATGGCGCTGTATGTGTGTAGGTTTAGGTATGTTTCCAGTAGGTTTAGGTATGTTTCCAGGTAGGTTTAGGTATGCTTCCAGCGTCTGGATCACCCTATTGCGCGCTTCTTCTCGCTGGATCGAACGTGACTTCGCCGGTGGCAGATCCTAGTTGGGTCGATAACATCATTCTTGAGTGTGAATGTGAGTTCTATCTTTCGACGGACATACTTTGCCGCATTGGAAGTGTCGTATCGCTGAATACTATTCCTATTCATAATGTGTTCGCAGACGGTGAAGAAAGGAGAAGTGTATTGTTATGAGGTATGCTCGAGTAACGCGATGGAATATATTCAATATTGGATAACCTTGCAATACCGCTTAGGCCTAGAGGATGGAAACACCCGTCAGATTGTAGCACCACCACCTTGCTTACGCCATAACCACATTCTCGATCCGGGAGGTCATGGGTAGAGAACTCAGGCTGTATACGCACTAAAACGAGGCCGGGGTGAGGCTCAACACATCGGGGCTGTACGTTTAAAGCTCAAATCAGCAAGGCAGAATTTAAAGGTGTACAGACAATGTGAGTGAATGGATTCAAACTCAAGGTTCCCTCGCGCTAAGGTGCAGGCGTTTTTTACAGCGCAGATGCGGAATATCGAGCGGAGCGGACGATAATCGAGAAATCGGGCTTGGGGAATCTATGTATTCATGTCAATGGGCCCTGACTCTATGTACATGTACGTGAAAGTGATTCGGATGGCCTTCCGAAGAGCTACACTGCGAGGTGTGGTGAAAGAAATTAAAGTATGCGTATACTAGCTGCATATAGAGTTCCGAAAGAAAGCTTAAGTTTGTGTTACACCGCCGCGTGCTGTGAACCTAAGGCCCGAGGGACCGTTAGTTCTAGCAGACGCATTTGCTGACTCGTGGCACGCGCTCGCCAATAAAAACTTTGTGTCCTCCTAATCAACTCGCAGGTCTGGTTTCCTCTACCCACCAACGTGACTTTCCCATCGACGTCCTCAAGCCGTTCCAACTTTTCACGTTAGATTCAAACATTTCAGTACGTGTTACTATTGCAATTTGCGAGTCCAGAGCCATAGATCTCAAAGTATTTCATAGCGATGTCGCTTCATCATGTCGATCCATATCCTTATGCGTACCGAATCCAGCAAATCAATTCCGAGATAGCTAGGCTGCAAGAACGCTTGGCCGACCTTCAGGAAGAGAGATCCCGAGTACTAGGAAACAAGACAGGCCCCTTCAGCCGGGTTCCCGACGACATCCTTCGCCAGGTTTTTCGCTACTGTTTTCCTGCCGATCGCAATCCAACTATGAGCAATATGGAGGCGCCAATGCTCCTCATGCAAATTTCGAGCCGGGCGCGGGGATTAGTCCTCGAAACGCCTTCATTTTGGTCGTCCATTCATATTCCTCTCCTACACTCGGCGCTATTCGAGGACGAGGATGCTATCCAGGCCGGGAGCTCCATGGCGGAGAAACGTCTTCAAGCTGTCGCCGAATGGCTCCTTCATCGCTCTGGCAAATACTCCTTGAGCATCTCGCTCTATGAGCTCCACCCTTTGAGTCCTAGTAGAAATGAGATCGTCGATCACGCCAACAGCTTTGCGCCTGCGATGTTTGACGCTCTCCTGCAATGTGCGGACAGATGGAAGTCAGTCTTCTTCTCGGAACGATGCAATCGCTCAAGCTGATCGAATCACTCAGATCTGAACATTTCCCTCAACTTGTATCACTTGCTTTCGAAGTAAAAGGACGTGTCCATCCTGCTAGTCTCACGGCCTGGCAGCGTATGCCCATTCTCAGTGTGCCTAGCTTACGCGAGCTTAGGTTCCTGGACCTTCCTCTCCTCTCTGCCAGTTACAATATACAGTGGGCCAATTTGACCACATTGTCCATGATGGCCCCCGCCGAAATCGTCGACCTCCTTCGATCAACACCTAATTTGGTTAGGTGCACTCTGCACGTCATATTTCCTTGCAAGCAAGTGGATATTCGTTTCGATTCGAGGCCAATGGTATCTCTTCTTCAACTCAAAATGCTGACTGTGTTCGAATTTTTAAATAACCCTGGAAGGACCAGTATCTTATGCCAACTCACTCTTCCCCAGCTCGAATCCGTTCAATACGAGACTGATCACCGGGGTTCGTCGCAACCATTCGCGTATCTTGTTCACCATTCAGGAAGCACAATCAAGCACATAACCATCAAGGTCACTTCCGTGAACCTACTTCAGCTCATGCGGTGCTGTCCGTCCCTTGTGAGCCTCAGAATCGACATCATTGTGCATTCTAAATCGTCCTCTATTGGAGACGACCACCTCCTTTCCGACAATACCCTCACACTGCTGACAATGCCGGATGATTCATGTCTGTGTAGGGATCTGGAAGAGTTGCAGATACTTACACCCTGTTTATTATCGGACGGAGCAGTCCATGAGTTTATTGTACGCAAGCAAACCAGGCTCGGCGGCGTAGCGAAATTGAAGAAGCTCAGCATTCTGTTGAACCGAGTGCCTACAGTTGACATCAGGAGTTTCACATTTTACTCTTTTCGACTTGTGCAAGTCGAAAAGCGGCCTAAAAGCCGAAAAGCTCCTTTTAGAAAAAGCTAGGTCCAAATCAGCAAAAAGTTACATAAATTTCCCTCCTTTTCCCCTAAAATGCGCTAAAAATACCCACAAATCGGGCCGCAGGGAATCTATTTTGGGACAACAGTCAGAACCTCGACAATTCGTGAATTTCTACATGTTATTGTATACTACCTATGTATGTAGAAATCCGCAATAATAAGATTAATTTTACATCAACTTTTGACAAGTCAAAAAGCGGGAAAAAGGTGACAAGCAAATTGCGATCTTGCTGATGGATATTCCTTTACTTCTTTCTCCAGATACGCTGCAAGGCCTCGATCTCGATGTCAAGTATACCTTGGAGAAAGTAGAATTGCGTCCTCAGAAATACTACCTTCTGGACATAGGAAATGGTGTTCCGGAATATGGATTCCCAGATCGTCGTTGAGTCTTCTCGTTCCGTTGATTTCGGTAGATAGATTTGTATGAGACATACGCTTCTTGGACTTTGGATACATTTCTCTGACCGTACATTTACTTTTATCAAGTGATGGATCATCAGACTTGCTTACCAGATCTCCAGGCGTCCACCTTCTGCGCTCCATTCTTCAAAAAAAATGCATTCATATGACCACGGATGTCTCCTCCCTGCAACATAATGGAATTTCCCCGGTCCTTATTGCGCGTCGACGTGCCGAGTATAACAATCTCGACGAGGGAATGGGTTGGGTGCGGATTTTGATTGAAGGCGCTAAGGCGTTAATACTTACATATGCGCTCTACTGATGAAAGCGGGATTCGAACCCACGCCCCGGAGGACCTGGAGGACCGTGAGAAACGATGTTGATCCGGTATTGCCCTTCTCTCTATTCCTGCCACGTCGATTCAGGATCCAAATATCCATGACTCAATCACCCCCACTGTTCATTGGCTTTTCGTATTGAAGCTCTTACTTATACTCGTTGACAGTTTCTGCCTTTTCCTCTAATTCAATTCTACCCTCTGCGCTCGTTCCTGTTCTCTGACACCAAGATCAAAGCTTGCGCCGATATCGACTGCTCGCCAATCCAAAATGCATCACTTGCCACAATAAGATCACTATGAATTACCAGGGATGCCTACCTCCCTCGACGTTGAGGAACTGCCCTCCTTCATTCTCGCGCGTTGCATTGGTAATGATGTCCACGAGCATACCAGCAGCGACACTTGGAGGGCGCGGGACGGTCTTTCCGAAGTATTCACCCATTATGCCAGTCTTATCCAGGGAGATCGAGTGTTGCACTATGCACAAGTGAGTCCAAATGTCCATTGTGTTCACGCATGCGACTTACCCATATCCGTGCCAACGGCACCTGGACAAATTGGGAAGGACACTGAAATCTCGGAGGTCAGTCAACACTAAACATGTCAAGCTCGGAATACATACCGAGCCAGTCGTTCTCGAAATGGACCTTGCGCGTAACCCAGTTTAGAGCTGCCTTGCTCGTTCCGTAGGCAGCGACGTCGAGCGGCAGTGGGGGCATGAGGACGAGACTACCACAACCGGAGCTGATAGGTATGAATCGCGGCTGGTTCGGGCTCGCCTTGAGAAGTGCATAGAATGCTTGAAAGAGCGCTATAGGGCCTAGCACATTAACCTGTTTTCGCGAATGAGAATGAGACTTGCTGGCCGCAACTACTTCGAAACCAAAAGAGACTTACCCCAAAATGATCTTGGAACTGGTCAATTGGCGTCTCGTGGACCTTGTCAACAACGTTGGAAATCCCTATCTCAAAATATCAGACTGCCATTCTTTCTAAATCAGACGCATTCGTAGCACTCACCTGCATTGGCGATCACAACGTCCACGCGGCCCCACTTCTTTCCGATCTCCTCCGCCAGCGCATTGTTTCCCTCTTTATCCCCCGAAACACATTTGATGACTGCGACGCGTCCTGGATATTTTTCCGCGAGTTCATTGAGCTGAACGTTACTCTTAGCGGAGGAAGGATCGCGCACTCCAGCGTAGACGATGGATGAGGGGAATTTGGAGACAATGGTGGAGGCTAGGGCCAGCCCTATGTGACGTGTCAGATAGCGTTACAGAGGTGGTTCGAACTTCGAAAAGGAGTGAACAGTCGACTTGCCTATGCCGCGGTTTGCGCCCGTGATGAGGTATATTTTCTGAGAGTCGCTCATATCTGAGGTTGTTCTGGGAGGATTTTTGACTGGACGACGAGGCGCCTTTTATAATGCGCGACAGCACATATTTTATCATAAATTATTTGCCGTAAAATTGTCTCAATCAGCGTGAACTGCGCATTTCCAGAAGAAGTTTGTGTTCGATTTCAAGATAGCTGATAAATCACCGCGTTCTGGGACTTAAAACGTCAAGTAATTCTGCGAAGATGCATCGATCGTTATCAAATCTCGTAAAATAGCGATCTTTACCAATTGCATTCTGACTCGAGAGCGTGGATATTATTCCCACTACATATGACTCTCTCCTAACCCTAATGTGAAGTCCAATATGCCTGGACTCCACAGCACAAAATTCTATCGAAGGTTTTAGTATCGTAACTGCGTAGGAATAGACCGCGGATGCCCGTGATTGGCATTTAAACAAATATGTAGCCCAAGTATCCGCACTGAAGCAATCACCACGAGTGTTTCGTTCCCTCGACGTTATTGAAAAGCCCCCCATTCTTCTCGCGTGTTGATGATACAATAATGTCCACCAAAATACTCGCTGCTTCGCTAGGTGAGCGCCAGTGAGTCTTGACTATTCCAGCATTACCGGTTTTGTCGATGGAGACGACATTATTAGCTGTATAGCCGTGAGTCAGATGAATCGGTAAGAAGCAAAAATGTGACGTACCCATGTCAGTGTCGACAGAACCGGGACACAAAGGGAAAGTCACTATAGGTAGAAAGGTCAGTTCTCAGCGCTCAGCGTCCGTAGCTAATTGAGAATTTGTAAGAAGACATACCAAGCCATTCGTTCTCGTAGTGGATTTTTCTGGTGACCCAGTTGAGTGCGGTTTTACTGGCCCCATATGCACCTCCGTCGAGTGGCATGGTTGGAATAAGCTCTATGCTTCCAACCGCCGAGCTGATTGGGACGAAACGGGGGTGGGGGCTTGCTTTAAGGATGTCACGCACTGCTTGGAAAAGGACGATAGGTCCGACAACATTGACCTGAAAGAAGAATTAGCAAATTAGTACGTACGTATTGACAGAAAGTCTGAGGCGCACGGAGAAATGTTCTGAGAATGTGTCAATTGATATCTCGTGAATCTGTCCCGCACTGTTCGCAATAGCTGCCGGCGTAAAGATAGAAATAAATGAGCCTTCTCGTTTTCAAAGTATCTTTAGAATTAACCCACCAGCGTTGGCGATCACGGTGTCTACTCGTCCATGCTTGTACTTGATCTGTTTCGCAATTGCTTCGTTTCCGTCCTTATCCGCTGCTACAAACTTCACGATCTCAACCCTTCCGGGATATTTCGCGGTTAGCGCTTGGAGCCTAGATGCGCCAGAGCTCTGGGGATCTCTTGCTCCAGCATAGATAATCGCAGATGAATCTTTTGAGGCAATGTCGGTCACAAATGCCAATCCTAGTGGCAAAAAGGATGTCGATTTAGAGTGAACAAGAAAACGAATAAATTGATTATTCAAACCTATTCCGCGCGTAGCGCCCGCTACGAGATAAATTGTGTCGGATGATTGGGACATTGCTACAATTTGGTGTTGAATTCTGAGGAGATTCTGAAAGAACCATCCAACTAACAGGCCTTATATTCTGCTCACCGTGCCAACTTCGTCATGATCTGAAAGTCACGGTTTTAGTCAGTCGCTGAACAAGCGTCAAGTTTCTAAATTTAATACCTCAAAATCCATTCCATTTTCCGATGCTGACGGCGAGTAGGCTTGAGGAGCCTACAATTATACTTCAATGCGACTGGCTACGGCTGACGCTTGTACCGAATTAGCCAAAGCTATTGACGATATCAGTTGGGCTACTAGTAATAAGTATGGTGCAAACAGAAAACGTGATTCGTGATGGCATTCACCACGGATCTCACTTCTTTCGCCCGTGTCCCACAAATATTCGAGGCTTGATGGTTGCTTGAAGGGCATATATCTATATATGATCCACAATACAAATTTACAGCTACCATGGGTGTCTCTTTGCCTCAATGTTAACGAGTTGCCTGCCTTCCTTCAAGTTGTCGCGAGTTGACGTTCTAATGATATCCACAAGGATATTGTCAGCAGCAGCGGGCGATCGAGTGCGTTTCTCTAGCAGTTCTGCAGAGATAGAACCCGACTTGTCTGCTGCCCCGCTTCGAAGTGTTAGGGAGAAAGTATTATTATTGTCAGTGGTGCTGAATTATGATCAAAACACTCGCCCATATCCGTGCAGACCCCTCCAGGACAGAGCGGAAAACAAACTCGTACATAGAAATAGAAATATAGCAGACTAACAATGTATACAGGCGAACCACTCAGTAAGCCATTCGTTTTTGTAGTGGATCTTTCGCGCGACCCATTTCAGAGCTGTGTTTCTTGGACCATAAGGCCCGATGTCGAGGGAATTGAAGGGGACCAGCTAAGTGCATCCAGAAACGGAACTGATAGGGATAAATCGTGGGTGCGTACTAGCCTTCAGCAAGGCATAGAAAGATTGGAAGACGATGACAGGTCCAATGACACTGACCTGAAAATACTTGTAGTGTCGGACCCCAGACAACACACGAGAGAGAGAGAGTTATTTGACAAGAGATAGACGACGTACGGTAAAATGATCTCGAAACTCATGGATGGGTATCTCGTGAATTTTTCCCATATAAGTCGATATTCCTAATGACCATATTTCATTAAGTTTATGGTAAACGACGTGTAAAATAGTTTCGTCATACTCACCAGCATTTACTGTAATAGTCTCGACGCGCCCATGCTTATGCTTTTCTCCGATTATCTTCGCAAGGACCTGCTTCCCTTCTTGATCTCCTGCGATATATGCGGCATTTCGACCCTCCCTGGATAACTGTGACGCCACGTCTTTGAGCTTCGCCGCGCCTGGGCTCAATAGTATCAATAGATCGCGTGCACCCGCGTAGATGATAGCAGAAGGCTCAGAAGCGACACCATTGACGAGGCTGTTCAGAATTCGTTAGAGTTATAAAGAAAATGTTTTAATCCTCGTACCCAAGCCGCGTGTAGCACCAGTAATGAGAGGAGTATCCTTTGCAATGGGAATCACGATTCGCGCGGAGGTGCAATTTTTACTGTTGCGAGCGCTTGTAGCCATTCAAGGCTCCAGATAAAGTTAAACGCCCTTTGGACCAGAATATTCAACAAAAGAGAATGTGTTAGTAAAAAGGCTGATAAAGCACAAGATAAAGCACAAGGTACGTCACATTTTTATCCCAAACATGGTCTACATATTGATCAGATAAAGTAACGAGCAACAGCGACGCAATTCGCAACGTATGTTTCCTTATGCCGCCAGGTATGTTATCTTGATTGATCATTTCTTGGAGGTAATCGAACAATACATCCTGATAGGAATTATTAGATATCGACGATATCCTAAGCTGCGTAGAAAAGGATGCTGGAAGATGATAATGCAGAGTACATACACAATAGTCCGATAGATACAGTATTGAATACAGTGTGAGAGTCATTCAGAGAGCACGAAAATATCAAAGCAAACATCAAAGCAAACAACAGAGCTGTCCGGGGTATCAAAGCAGAGCAAACAACAAGAGATTAAATGTTACAATAGGAACGTATCAGTGGAACGGACCCGAAATGCACGAAAACGCGCAACAACGATCGTAATTGACAGTTGGTTTATGGTTCTGAAACCATTCGCTTTTCCACTGGGTGAACATCCTGTTACGACTTCGCTTTAGGGTCTATCAGGTTTCAGAGTGCCTTTGAGCATAACGTCGTGCGAAGCTTTAGAGGTCGCGCACCTTCGGGATCTCAACGCGTGGATGGTCACCACCTTTACACTTATTCTTATGCTTCAGCCAGGCATCGGGATAATACCCTCGCCTCCCGTCCATGGCAATGATTTTTCCACACCCCTGGTTGCACCAAACATGGTTTCTTGAGAAGAGGAAAAGTTCGTTGTCATTCCTGAGATTCTGCATCCGCTGAGCCGTAGTTAAATTCATGGAACCTTCTTTAGGTCTAGCACCGGAGCGCTCGATGTCACTATCCTCGTCCTCGCTGTCAGCCTCTGCAGGATGTCTGATCGCGTCGAGGTATCTTGAGGTTGTAGGTACGCGTATAACACGACGAGGAACCAAAACCGCAATTTGAGGAGGTGACGATGAGATCTTCACTCGTTTCATCCTTGGAGACTCGCAGATGGTGGCAGAAGACATAGACGGCGACCTTGCTCGTTTATGACAGAATTTCTGGGCAGTCTCTCTTCTCCCCCTAGTCAGTTCAGACAAACTGGTTTCAAGTTCCACAGTTCTGGCACAGGTATCAACAGAAATGGGGAGCCTACGGCGCTCCCGCAAAGATCTTTGGTTCGTGGAAGGTAAAGAGTTCGTACATTTCAGCGCATCACGCTTCTCCAGTTCGAGTCCCGCCCAGTACAGTTGCTCCAGAGTAAAGGGAAGACCACGGCTCATGATAGTAGACGTCGCGAAGCTTGAATCGTTAAGAGAAACAGCGGCAATGAAAGGCGCAGAGATGAGCGTTTGAGTGTGAAGAAGAAAGGTGTGTAACCTCGAGGATCAAGGCAAGCCAAGATCGTGCACCGCCGAACGCCGTCTGGCCCTCTGCCCAGAAAGATGAATCTGCGCTTTGCGCCGAATGACTGACAGCTCTGAGCAGGATATGTTAGGAAAACGAGGCATTAATTACCGCCGGGCGCCCACCATGACGAAAATACCGATACGAATATAGTCCATTACCTAGATTGAGATACCATCAGTCATTCCTGAGGAAGATCTCGGTGTGATAGCATTTACCGCGTATCACATTTACCGTGTATCACAACGTATGTAATTCAGGAGTCCGCGAAATTGTCATATTCGAAGCTAATCGTGGGCGTCTAATGTGCGATTCGCCAGAGGAAAGTGAAGTTCACAGAAAGTATGAACATTCCAGCTCTTTGAAGGAGGCCCGACGTTCAAGATCGATGGTGATGCAGATAAGATAACGGGTCTGAGTGAGTCATAGCCATGAGGCTCAAGGAGGCATTCCCATTTTGAAAACGCAAGAATGGAGCAGAAACCCTACCAATTGTCCAGTTCGAGATACTTGGGTTTTTCTACTCACGAAGACATGCTGCGGACGACAATCAGATATATCACGAGGCGCTCTATTATGGAGAACGGCGGGAACGATGCGGGACCAGCTTTTGGAAATGTGGAAGCGATTTTCTCCGGACGTGTGATACTTGCGGGACCTTTAGACGCCCGAGCCGCCGTATGGAGGTTTTCGCCATACAAGCAGCAAAAATGGAAAAGCGGCGCGACAACACGTTTTCAGACGTTCAAGGCGGAGTCACTAGTCACCGAGGTTCGCACCCGTAAAGTGCAATAGATACCGCATCAATATCGACAAGGCATTGACTAGTTCACAAAGAGTAGGGAAAACAATAAAGTGATCCAGGATATATACTTATTATGCGTAAACTTGATTTACAAATGGTATCATTGACAGATTAATTGTCATTTGCGAACGAGTATTATCAAAGGACACAATCAACGCGATCATAGCATCACGCATACGAATCGCCTTCGCCAGTAGACGAAGGTCTTGCCCATATTAGCTTCAGAGGCTGAGCAGGAAAGCCGACAAGAAATACGAACTCACAAAAACGCAGGTAGAAGTCAACACCAAGGTCGACCGTAGTGGTCCCCCGCCTTTTATCGATGACCTCATGCCAGCAGGGTTGTCGTACAAGGATAAAACAAGAGAATTTCGCGTCAAACAAGCGCACAAGAAGGCGCAGACAGCAATGGAAACAGAAATAACGCGAAGCGAGAAACGCACCCAGCGCAAGGAAAGCAGAGATTGCAACCTTCGGAACACCCTTAATGTATATTCCATGCCTCGACAGTCATTCCAACCTGACCCGCATCTCTTGACTCTACAGTACACGTCCAGTAGTGTTCAGCGCCCAACTTGAAGAGAGTAAATGACAATGCTGAAAAAGGAGAGTGTGGCGCGATCCAGAGGAGACCTTGCCCGAAATAGCGGTTTCCAGAATAGATGTCGAGAGACTTGGCCCTCCTTGTCTATATGCGCCGTGCAGTGAAAAAGCAAAGACCACAAAGAGAGGAGAATAGTCAAGCGGCGAGCGTATGTTTGGAATTGGGGAATAGAATAGAGTAGAGGAAAGCGTTGAGAGAAGTCGGCAGGGAGCATACGGCGCACGGACCAACCACGTGTTACTGAAGTGCGTAACCACCATCGATTCGCTCCAACTTCAAGCTCAAGTTTCGCAAAAACTTCGGTTGGGTATTATAGAATCAGCTAAAAAAATGCCAGAAATGCTATATATGACTGTCGTAGTACTTTATACCCAAGAATGGTATTTTTACGACGTTTTACTAACTCACATGGTCCTATTTTACGGTGTTAACGGTGATACGCACTATTATTTTGCACTCCTCTTCAAGTTCACACAGTATAGTTCCCGATTCGAGAAACATAGAACAGTGTTTTCAGAGAAAACTGTGTGCCTTGAACAGAAGTGAATTGAATCAAATCTACTATATCACTTCACAGCAAATGTAGAGATAACATGACCGTCGCAACGCTTGCCAGCATTTGTCGTCGACCAGACAACGTCGCAGAAGTAAACGGTTTGTCAAGGAAGTTATCTAAATAACTGTCTTCTTAAACGCCTTTACAATTGCCCCAGCAAGCTTGCTGAAACGATACTCGGTTTCGCCTCAATTGATCACTCCGCAACAGAACGGAGTCAAGATCCAACTCGTTGTAACACCAAGAATGGGCGTACTATTCCATCTCCGTGTGATAACGTCGACCAGAAATCTGATCTGTGGGTAAGGTCATTAAAAATAGTCGAGTATCAATATTCAAATCCTCAACATCCCCCGCCATACATTCCACGAGGATAACACCCCCAGATCCGGTATTTTCGCCGCACAGGCCCCTCGCTGGTATTACCTTTCGAGGATTCTTAAGCGTACATAAGATAGCTAAGGTCTGTATAGATCCCTTCCATCCAATATCCACTGCTTCTTGCTTCTCATATTTGACTTCCATGTCTCAATCTTCGTCACAGGTCTACTTCGTCAGCGGCGCCAACCGCGGCATAGGTACTGCCCTCTTCTCCCCCCTCTTACTGCTCTGATGCCGAAAAATATATTTTAGGACTCGCGCTCGTAGCCGCCATCCTGCCGAAACACCTAAGCGCCTTCGTGTACGCAGGCGCCCGTGATCCAGCCAGCGCCGTGGCCCTTCACGAACTCGCAATCAAGTACCCTGGTAGAATCGAGGTCGTCAAATACCTCTCCAGCGACGTCTGCGGAAACCAGGCCATTGCGGACGACATTCAACGCCGCCATGGCCATGTGGATGTAGTAATAGCGAATGCAGGTACGTGTCCAAACCTCTATTTCCCGTGGGTCCCGGAATAAATTGCCCCAACAGCTATATCCCACTACATCGGACCTGTCTCCCAGATACCATTAGGGGAATTTCAAGAACACTTCAACGTAAATCTCGTTCCAATATCCCCTATCAGGCAGATTTTAAGATTATCCTCTTTAGGTAAATGTCGGCGGTCCACTCGTCCTCTTCCAGACAATGTGTCCCCTCCTCAAGCGGAGTGAATCACCGAACTTTATACCCATTTCCTCCGCAGCTGCAAGTCTGACTGCATACATGGATACTCCGATTGAATATACCTGCTACGGAGCAAGCAAGGTCGCACTCAACTGGCTCGCAAGGAAGATCCATTTTGAGAACTCGTGGCTCAGTGAGTTTCAATTATAGGACCTTCCTGTCAAGGGAATCTATTTATGTTTCTGGTCGTTTATAGTATGCTTTCCGTTATCTCCTGGTGTTGTGAACACCGACATGGGTACGTCTAATTTTGGATTGACTCCATCAAACCGACAAACATTTGCCTGATACAGTGAAGGAAAACATCGTCATGGACAATAGCGGAGCATTGGCTGCGCTCCAAGATTCAAAACAAATCCCTGTCGAAGTATCCGCCAGCTCTGCGATTGATATCATCGATAATTCGACGAGAGAGAAAGAAAGCGGAGAGTTTATGAGTGTTGATGGGACAAAGATTTCGTGGTAACCGAAGATACATGAGAGATTAGGGACTAAATGTCGTGTAATTTGAATGGAGAAGGGAGCCATGAGCTGTAAGCTTTGACTCCATAAGACGTTCAATTATAGCACTTGAACTACACCAAACCCGAACCTGACCCTGCCAACCAAGGATCATCCTGCTTGCACATGAGCACGACAGCAGCGATGATCGAGTTACACATCTGGCTGTGTAGCCAAATATGAGTCGAAATTTCAACCGAAAATGATGAGCCGGAGTGTCCTTGTGCTACTCGGAGGCGAGCGAGAACGGTTGACGAATCCTTTCTGTCCACAATTTTATACTGGAGAATCGTCGTTCGCGTTCAGTCGCACATAAGAATTTGACAGACAGCACTAACGGAACATTCTGCTGGTACGATGACGTCGATATGCCACTCGTATTCCCGGTTACCGCAACGCAACATCTTTGTGTGAGATCCGGTCCTAAAAAGGGTTGAGGTAAGTAGGGATGGAAAAGCATATTGTCTAATAGCTAACGCACTCAAAGTCACTTGCCAGTAGAGTATCTAATGGTGCTGGCCTGCCCAATCCTCGTATTACACTCTGTTCCGCACCCCAGAAAAACGTAGCTGCTGGTATGTGGTCTTCAGTCGACCCTCGACACTTGATGAATGTTTCGTCCTTGTATGTGCAGATCTCGTAGCAAGTACTCCCCGTTCCGGAGACAACATATGTCCGCAAGACCTGGGCGCGAACGTCAGAATCGTCTCGTCGAAATCTGAATGTATGGTAGGGATCATCTATCCGAAAGGTGTCGAGCGCCGACATCTACAGAATTCGTCAATGCTTTGTCGAAAAGGATTGTCAATGAGCTCACCTTTTACGGCTGGCGTCTGGACGCTCTTCGTGGATGGATGGAAATTTGCAGCGGCAGCGCGACCGCTTTACATATATAAGTATTCTTTATGAGCCATTCCATCGGAAGCTCCGTCGAACCTTAGCGCCTTGAGCGTCGCCCTCACACGGCGCAATTCAATTCGGGTATAGTTTGATCACCGTCGTGCATCGCTATCAATGCGCCTTTCTTGATATTATCCATTCACGTTAAGAATCAAGCATGGAAAAGCCGTATGTCGACTGTACGCGGACGACGTTGTAACAAACGGGTAGATGATGGTCAGGACGGCAAGCGCAGACGTACTATGAGCAGGTACTCATTATTTTAATAGTGATAAAGAACTTCCGGCGAGTATCTGCACGCAAACGCGTACGCCGGACGGCCTCGTTTGCTCAACGTGTTTCGCCGCACCTTTGTTTTTGTACGCTTGGCCCATTGTTCATAAGCGACGTGACACGGCCATGGCGCTTCGCCTCGTTATGACGCTTGCGAATCACTTTTTCTTAGGCGAGTACGCAATGATCACAATCACAGCCGGGGTGACATTAGAAAGAGCTGTATCACAGAACAAAAATGCGAAATCACATATCTATGAGTTCGCGCCGGACGCGGTCACCAGGTGCTCTTCTCCGAATCGAATCAAGAAAGGACTTTGAGCACGCGCAAAAAAATTAACCGGTAGAGAAAATAAATCTCTCCCAATGTCGATATTTATTCATCTTCGATACCGCCGCAAATAAGCAAAAACATTTCATGATGTTCGACATCGTAAACTGTCCCCAGGAGACTAGCCCGGCGCCATCCAGTACAGGGGAGTGATTTGCTTGATTATTTCTACACCAGCATCCATGATGAAGTAACAGAGGTTTATCAGGCGCGAATGCTGAATGACATCGGCGATCAGAAACCTGAATCATCTCGTTACCAGAGCAGAACACCGTCCCTGGTCGGATCGACGCGCCGACCTGAAAAGCAGATTAGTGGAGTATATACACCGATATACTCGATCCACCGAGGCTTGAGTGCTCGAGTAAGATACGAATCGAAAATGCACACTGTAGAATACGACGACGAAGAGTCACGGTCGACGCTGTCCAGATAACCTTCGGTGTTCAATGCCGATTCGTTATTACCCATAAGGCGGGCGAGACTAAGAACATGGACACAAGTGCTATCAGAAGCGAGCTATAGAGGGGTAGGTAGCAGGTGCCGGATAGAGGAAAACCAGAGACTCAGAGCTAGATGAAAATGGTAAAGAGGAACGAAATGAATCGGAGGGAAACGGCACCTCGTGGGATAATGTCAGAACGCATGACATTCACATGATCTGTGAAATGACGCGACGCGCGTTGGTTCGGCGCGTTGGCGTCGCGTGCAATAGTGACCAATGTCTGTGGACTCTGGAGCACACAAGTCGAGTAAAGGGTATGCACGCTTTGAAACGAGGCAGTATTATTCTCTAAGGCTATGTTATCTGGAGTCGTCCTAGATCAATCCAAGTATGTGGACAAAACGCTCGATTGCTGAATTGGGCGCAGGCAATGGCGATCAGAGTGCTATATGTCGTCCGTAAATGTCTGTCGAGGTTATCTCTGATTGATTGTGACTCACAAGCAATGCGATACGCTTTCATATGCTGCAGCCTCTTCACTTCCACTGCACAACGTCAGAATACAAAGGAACACGTTTTACACTTGAGGCTACAAGTTCAGAACCGTATAGGGCAATCCTGTCGTGATCTTATCAGGAATCAGGTATCCGAGGCTGTGCGCTCCACCGCCAGGACCATATACAGAGCGAAACGTTTGGATTTTGGAAGACGCGCCTTGAGGTGCTGCCCGTCATCTGACGGTCCTCCGACATAGGAGGTTGGAAAACGGAGAGCTCGCCGAATTACCATCTATGTGAACAAGACTAAAACGGATTCATCTCCGGTGCCACTTGGCTGCTCATCCAACGGGATATTTAACGATACACCCCTCGCAGTAGGCTTCAAGCCCTTTACCCATTCCTTACTACTCTACACTATGGTGAATCCCATTGTCAAACATCTTGCGCACCACCACCGCCTGGAAGACTCTCCGAGTTGGAGTGACGCACCTCTTTCAGTCGTAGAAACGGCCCCTTCAACACGGTTATCAACGCGCAAATCGGCCCGACGTCAGCCTCGGAATCCCGCATCCGTGCCTGAGCTCTACCCTGGGACGACGTCTCCATCACCCACCTCCTCGTCGTCAACGTCGTTCGAGCAGTCTGTGACCAAGCGCCATTACCAGACCCTTCCAGAACGTAAACGCTTCCTCGACACATCGCCAAGCGTCCTCACATATTCCACTCGATGGGTCGTGTGCGCATGGTGTCGCCAGAGGATCAGTCTCGATGGCCGCGAGGGGGCGAAGTACTATCTGGGTTTCTTTAAGAAGCATTTGGAATCGGCGAAGTGCTGTCAAGCAAAGAAAGAGGTAAGTCTACTCTTCTGCCCTCACTCTAGATGCTCTGGGAAGGGTTGCTTATTCCAATGTTTACCAGGTCGTCGAGAGCGTAGCATCATTTGCTGCGATTGTATCAGCTAGTGCTTCTAAGTAACCTTCGATTATCTCGATGAGTCTTAGATGGCCTTTTATTGGACTTATGTTCTGTTTATTTTTTCATATATGCCCGCTGCAGCTATACTGTAAATCATACTATTTTTCTAAGCCGCCCTTTTATGCATAGATACGATATATCTACTATACCCTTGTAATCAATGCCCTCTTCACAATCACGTACATAAGGCGTTTTGGAGTGCCGGTCCGGCACCCGCATGTCGCATGGATAAGCGCCCATGGTTAGCATCTATCAACTGAAAGAGGCCATACTTTATCTAAAAGGATGAAACGGCGAGAGTGATGCTAATAATCGACTGCACGTAACTAAGACATACGGTAATAATCCGAGTCACTGAGTACTGAAGGATATCATGCCGCAGATGTAGAGTATAAAAGGAGAACTAATAATAGCCATACATACTGCAAATTGAGCCACTCGATATTCCATCCAAATGATCTGGAAGTTCGTGCCGCATCAGTGGCACAAACAAAAAGCATATATGTATTATGCGCCTGAATTTCAAATTTGCGTAGCCACTTTCTGTCCCCAACCTGTAAATGCCTAGAGTCACGACACGACGTACCCGCAAGATTCCTGCCCGCTTTGTGATCGACAATGCAGAGTACATTCCACGCAGAATCCCCGTCAGGGCCCTTTCATCTTCTGATTCCAACACTGGCAGACGTCGCTCGAGCAGCAAGTCTCCAGCTCAAGAAAAAGTTGCAGCTTTTTGGCAACAAACATCATTGAAACCGATAACTAAAACCTTCCAAATTGTCAATAACACGACACCAGGATTCAGGGTCGTTTTGAAGGATGGCACTGTATTCCGGTGCGGCAATTATGATAGACGCATCGAACCGTACGCCACGACCAGCATTAAAACTGGCCATAATGGAGTCACGTACATCGATCCGATCATGGAACTAGGGAAGGAAGAAAAAACACCACCTCGTCTCCCCATGGAATTGATGATCGATTTCGAAAATGTGTGGAATTCGAGGATCTCAAAAGCGCCAAATTTGAAGATAGAGAGGACGACTCAGGGCAAGAAATTTCTGAAGCCACTAGAGGATAGTAACGAAAAGTATGTTTTATGCCACTGGATGCCTGGAAAGGACCCTAAGCTGACCATTTAACCCCTTTGTGTGGCATTCAGCGACAAATTCATGACCATCGAGAGGGTCTCCTACGTTTGGACCTACGACGCCAACGACAATTCTTACTATGTTCGTCTACTTTATATTAACAACTCATCAGTTATGTCTTTCGCAGATGACAGGAAAAGGGAGAGAGAACAATATGGTAATCTGTGAAATACAGCTAATCATCCGACGACAATTTGGGTCAGGCATTCTAAACGGGGCTACACTGACAATTTACGACTACAACAAGTACGACCATTTGTACAGCTTTTTTGTTGCCTGCACTGTCATATTTTGCAACGAGCACCAAAAGTATACGATTTTGCCTAGAACTGGAGTGTTTGTGCTCTAGCAGTATAAACCATATAGATACCGTATCTAATCGTACTTAGTATATAGTTTTTGTCTGTTTCATAATAATATTCAATACCTCTCCACCCCATTCGCTTTTTCAATCTGTACTTACCTATTCGCGATTCCAAGTTCTCCTGAAGTTTATGGGG
Organism: Pholiota adiposa; assembly: GCA_009935795.1. NCBI lineage: Eukaryota > Fungi > Basidiomycota > Agaricomycetes > Agaricales > Strophariaceae > Pholiota > Pholiota adiposa. The sequence goes on along the minus strand of QEYC01000158.1, from coordinate 666,546 downwards.
CAGCACGACTATAGCTTTCGAGTTGTACTTGGTAGAAGATTACACCAGAAGGCCGAAGAATGGTTCCTCAAATAAAGTTGAGGAGCTGTTCGTACTCGTAGACAGTCATGAAACGATGGATGTCGAATGCGCGTGAGGCGTTCAAAGGGGCACACTGAGTGCTTCCCGGCTCCGAGAGATTCTACTTATGTCTAGGTACCATGCGCTCGGATTGAGATGCGCATGGAATCGATGCTACAGATCATAAATATGATAGCAGATGAACGAAAGATTCAGGATGATGACGATGGTGAGGCCGGTGAGGGAGGAAGAAGAAGGGTCGGAGGCAAGCTGGCGGGATCAAAAAATCCGTGGGAAAGATCACACGCACGCACGGCGCGACTCTGAACCTCATCTAAATTTCTACATATAACGCTATGTAGGCATAGATTTGAGTCTATTTCCTCATTTACTTCAAGGTTTATTGATTATCCCCTAATAGCATCTTTGGAGTGTGTGTGTGTGTGGGGTTGATGAAACTTTCGCCTATGCAGCTTTGTTCTTTACATCTCCCTAGGTATTTATATCGCGCAGTCGCCCTGATTTGCGTTTGACCGTAAAAATAGGCCCCGCCCGGGTCAGACATGGAAATTTATAGCTGCACAGAAATGTACTGCCATATGTCCGATATACTCGTCTGCAGGTGTGAACTGCGCGTGAGCGTGAGCAACGGAGATCGCCGCTAAGAAACCACCGCTTTGCACACCTTGGCATAGAGTAATTAACTTCCAATAACTGTGTGATCTCGTCTCCAACAACGCCTGCACTGCAGAGTTGACTGATTTGAATGAAGAGTGCACGACACTGGTTGGAATCACCCAATCATGATGCATGAGGCCTCCGAGATGTCCGTTGCTGATGTGCTTTACAGAACAAGGACCAAATCTTGTGCGGGTGTGGACGACTGCATGTTGAGCTCATCGGTATTGAGGTCAGAGAAGCTGTTCTTTGTGATGAAAAAAAAATCATTGTACTGTTTTCTTGGTTGTAGAGTATAAATACCTGCTAGCGTTTTCTCGTTCTAATTTCCAAATGTTCAATCCATACGCGCAAGCAGGATGGCCGCCTCCATTCTCGGGTTCTTCTTTCACTCCTCGTAACATCAGCGTTAATCTGCAGCCCTCGCCAACATTCGGAATGTTACCTTCACATAGCATTGAAGCTTCGCCTCACTGGATCACCTACACATTTGTGTCCCTGGATGAAGATATATTGGACTGTACCATCATTGGGCCAAATGACCAACCCATCATGAACATTTCAACCGCCTCGTTCAATGACGGAACGAACGCCACGAGCTTCACTGTTCCGAACGAGAGGCCCTATGGCCGGATAGAATGGACGAGAGTGCCGTGTGTGGAGATTGAAAAAATTCTTCCAAAACAGAAAGCGACAATGTGGATAAGGCAGTCAACAGTATCGTCTTGGTAAGCTTTTGTCTTTCATCACAACTACTTTAATTGATGTATGATGATAGCGCGAGACACATGAATATATTGTCTGAAGCATACCTATGGGAGAGATACAAAGACACACTCTACGTGAGTCGTTCAGGGGTTTGCGTCACTCTTAAGCTTCAGTGCTAATCATGACCACAAACCTGAGTTATTCAAAATACATTCTCCTGGCAATGAGCGCACTCTATTAGCAAAGTTCTGTCGCTTAGACCGTGATATGGTACTTCAAATCACCCCAAAAACGATTGCGCAGGAGATATTGAAGCCCAGTATAGTAGCGCTTATGCTTCTTACAGGACACTAGCTCCATCCTCAATGAAGGGATGACAGGAAATACGGACCGATAGTCTATAATACTTTAGATATGTATAGGACCTGATCTAAGTAAGAATAGCTTAAACTCAAATGTTATGAAAGCTTGTAACTTATCACTCCGCCGGTGTGGGGCTCCAAACGTGTTATGTACTGTTCATATTGATTACGCATTGACGGTTATATGCTGAGGAACCCTGGTCAGATGATATCTTACGTCTCTTCAAACGTCCTCGGACGTACAGGTTCTCCAAATTACTACTGATCCAATTGAATAGACGGAGCATCCAGCGTTCCCATCTGGTAGGCCGCATAACTGTCATCTTCATATGCAACCAGTCTTGAGTCGTGACCTGTTCAATGTAATCGGATTTACAGAAACTGCGGTCGAGTTTGCGACGACAAATGTCCGGGCCCTCTTTCGCCGAGGATCGATAACCAATTGGCGCTCGTTATTGGGCGGACAATGTTCAACTCGCCGGCGGCAGACCGTTTAAGTTTACGGTTTTGATGACGTCGCTTGTCCAGATCCCGGAGGCCGGTGAGACTCGGAGGGTGAAGTGCCTGCTCAATATTTTGCAGTTGCGTCGCATCCCTCGTGGGATGCATCCCAGCACTGAGATTCCAACTCTATACCATCGGATTTAAAATACAAGGCAAAATTCGTACATTGGTCTGGGAGGGGCGCTAATCTCGAATTTAATGCGATGGATGAGCTCAAGTTTGGGTTTATATATATGGACATCAAGCGCAAATCAACTATTTTTAGACATGCGCTCGAATTTTATGGAAAATGACCAAAAAAACATAGATGGTTGGCGTTAAATTACATTATAGTTATTTGAATGCTTCTTAAGAGCTAGTGTTCTCTCTGTGCTGAAAGGAAGAGAGGCGAATTATTTGCTGTAGAAGCATGAAACGTACCGGGTCTCCGTTGGCCATTTCCCTCGCAACTTACACAGCCTCGCAAACAACCCACATCGTGCCGAGCAGACTGGGCGGAACCTCGACCTCTTGAGGCCTACTAAATCACGTTTTGTGCTGCGTTCACTGCTGAGCGATCGTGACGCTGACTACGTAGCCCACACGGAAGTATCCTTGTCGGCGGGGGGTAAATCCTGCCTTCCGTGATGGTGACAGGGTCGCGCGTTGATCCGGGCTTGGAAAAGCCTTCCGATCACAGAATTTCAAATTCCAGCAGAAAGACTTGCACCTGGACTGAGCTCGCATGCAGACTTTGAATTTACTTCTGGGATTGATTGGCGTGTCAAGAGAACAACTAATCGATTTGGAGAAATTATCCCATCTAAGAACAAGGGCAGCCTCAAACGAAGGAGAATGTACGGCGGGTATGCCTCTATGGCCTCATGCGTTTCAAGCACTTAGACTGGTGAGTAATTTTTTGGATTGAGAGGTGGCTTTTGCGCCAGCGATCCCTCAGGGTGAGCTGAATGTGGAATATAAAAGGAGGTGTAGGTTCAATGTTCAGACCAGACAGCATCCAATTCACTCACCAAAGTCCTCATCGAGCACATCTATCTCAAAATGTTCACTAGTAATCCATACGCACAAGCCGGATGGTACAACCCCCAGAACCCTCTTTCGATTAACAACGCGCCGTGGCATCCTAATGCGTCTCACCCTCCGACGTACGGTGCCCTCCCACCGTTGGATTACAAACCGGCGTCTGTCCTCACATTTATATTCGCGTCCTTCAACCCAGACGTGTTCAACTGCGTCGTTATGGGTCCAAAGGAGAAGAAATATTTCGACATTCGCACAAGCGCCGGTACCACGATAATCATGAAGCCCGGCGGTCAACTGGCGTCTATTCAATGGGCGCGTCACCCCACCGTGGAAGCAAGGGGTGTGCTGGCGCCTCAACTTACGAAGGATTTCCTCAAGTTATCCGGTGATAACACGTATCGCTCCATGATCATTGGAAACAAGGTTTACGCGTGGATTCCAAGGGGATCTCACGGGATATACGTATGTCTCTTTTCTACTTAATCTACAGTTTAGTACTAACTTCTTATTTAGCTCTACAGCCATGGCCCGAACCCTCCGGAGCAGTTTGCCAGGATCTCGCTCTCTTCCGATAACGCGAGAATCTTCCTCGAAATAACTAGCGAGGCTTTCCAAGCTGGTTTATTCGAGCCTTCTGTTATCTCCACCGTCCTTCTTTTCAGTGCTCGCAACATTGATTGAGGACACGCTGCAGCTCGTACTGCATCTGATCTATCTTACTTATTCTTATTCTTAATATTTCCCCTTTCCTAGAAGTTTCGTGCCTATCTGCAGCCCTTAGTTTCAGCGCCCTCGGCTTTTTATGTAGCATACTAGATCCTGTGTATCCCTTAGCTATTTATTATTTATTGGTTGTCTTTCCTTAAAATTCTCGTGCAATCGAAAGTCGATCACACCAACCGGTAGATGTGAAAATCTATTCATATCAGGCTCCTTTGAAGAGCGCATCTAAACAGGGCCTCAAATTTTTCTTTTTCGAAGATGGTGTAAAAGATGAGTCCTTTGTGCCCGCATGTAAATTGTCTACGACCACTCGATAGTCACAAGGACCTTTGTTAACCATACACATTTAAAGATGAACTGTACTGACTACTGAGCATAACATTCCTTTCATATATTAATCATCGTCTCACAGCATCGCTCTACACTTTTCTTGCCTTTTGACTTCTTTACCTTCGTACTTATATTTAATTTAACATTCACATACATTCGTTCTAAGTGAGTCGTCTCTTTTCCTCGGGTAGAGCAGAAATTATACAATTGAAATTTGACATTAGAATCGCGTATGTGACACCAACCACGACGGATCTACTATCTAACAACTCCATCCAGAATGAGGATCTATCAATATCTCTAGAGTCATTTCCACTTTCGTCTTCGCGATCTCAGAAGGCCACTCCAGAGCTTCGCCCTGCTGTGTGGACTCTCCGCGGAAAGAGCAGCTCAAACCGAGCGGCGTTTTCTATGCACAAAGGGATAGAGTCAAACAGGAAAAGGAAGAAAAATGAAAAAGCCGAAATGTCAATATCCAAGGCGCTGGGAACGACTCACCTATCGCATCCAACCTCAATACCAACGCGAAAAAAAGACCATTCCCGTTTCCGGGGACCTACAGTCCGGACTGCATTCCCCTCCAACATCTCGCTTGCTTGCCGCAGATTCGGTCGTAAAATTACTAGAGCCTTCCCGACACTCATGCGCCACAATGCCGTCGGTGCAACACCCTCACTACAAAGAGGTCAGTCATTCCACCTAATACTTTGTTTCTCCACCGGTACGGGCTAACTGACGCCCCACCTCAGCGTATCACCGTAGATGCCCATGGAGGCAACGTGATTGCCCCAGGTCTACATATGCCGCCATGTAAATGTAATGCCCTGCGTGTCAAGAATAGAATAAACATTTATAAAAGCCGGAGGATGCTCAAACGTTGCAGTAGCAAAAGTGAAGGCCTGGACCCTACTAAGATTCAGACGCTTTCGCTGAAGAAGCAACGTATTTCTATCATCCTGAGCTTCAGGGAAAGAGCCAAAGAGGTTAAGAGGAAAGCCAAAGCGATAGAGAAGAAGAGCGTGCCTTTGAAAGGGATAGTCATCTTGGGCAATCATGCACCGCTGCCAAAAGGGTCCCGAGTTCCAAGACGTAGAGATGCCAGAATTCGGTCGTCGAATGACATTCGGATTTTTCTCCAGTCGCAGGTCCCTGGCGCGAAAAGTGCGATAGTGTTGACTCGGCATGTTCAACGGTGTTGGGCCAGGCCTCGAGGTCTGCTGAAACTCGATCAAATCCTACAGATATCATGAAAATGGATGACGAGAATACCTCGTATGTTTCTGACAACAAAGACCCATTCGACATCCCTCTTCCATCAGCGACTATCAGTTATGTATTGAGGCGTCGCTGGCATTGCTGGACGACGAATTGGAATCTTTAAGCTAAGAGATCGACGGTGTTCTCAGTGCGCAGAGTATTTCAGGGTGCCTTGGAGCAGTAGATGGTTCGGTGTTTGGCTCAGAATGGCTATTACAGACGAAAGACGTGCGTAGCGGGGTTGAATGCATTCAGCCAAGTTCAGTCCTTGTTTGAGTGACCTTCGATACTGATTTCACTTGGTTAAGTAAGAGGGAAACGAGAGGGAACGAGACGCTGGAAAGAGCCGCCGATGGGGCGGACATTTAAATTTTTGAACGAGAGGATTTCGGTGTTCAACGTACGTTCTGTTCACGCATCGAAATGACAAGTAACTGAACACTTGGTCGAAATATTACAGTAATGTCCAGACCCTAATAATAATGTAGTAACAATTTCAGTGAGTAGAATTAGTCGGATTAAGGCGCATAGTTATTGCAGAGACAATACCACAATTCCAAACTTTGCAGGAAAGCAGACACTCTCTCTTTTCTTTGTATAGTATTTGCGCACACACTAAGCGCTTACATTTTGTATGAGCAGGCCTTATGCGGGAACGACGGCGGACCGCAGGCGCGGCCGAATTCTCCGTGTCGGAGTTTGAAAGGGAAACAAGCCGCATCGATTATCGATTATCACCGTGACTGTGTTAACCTTCTTCTTGTATCCTCTCGCCGCTCGTTACCGCCCTTTCTGTTCGTTTACCTACTTGACTTCCCTCTCAGATCTCAGGGAACACACGCTTTTCGGAACCCATGTTGGGGAAATGCATTGGATTTGCTTGGGAGTCGCTCAGATGCAGAACTTAGGCGTATGTCGAAGGCAAGTGTCCTCCATCAAGAGTGTCCGCCGATTTTCCTCTGAACTGATTATAGCCAAAGTCTTCATGAAAAGCGGATGCCCCGTTTCCTTATCATCTCCATACGTGCTATATCTGGGCAGGCGGCCAGCACACCTTCACAAGCACCAATCGCAACATTGATATCTCGCAGCGTCTCTACCTTTCCCAGTTCTTGGAGATCATCTGGCAACGTCTCTTGATATATCTGCTACTTGAAATATTCTTGGTGGCTCGAACGATATCTCAGGCCGGTCTATTGAAGCAGGAACTAGATGGAGGGAGTTTCACAGAAGACGGAGCAGAAGCGTGAAATTTTTCGACAATTGTCAGTGTGCAGCTCTCCCTTTTGAGTCTCCTAACCCTCTCCTTCTCCTTAGTTTTCATCATAGCAGCCCCCATTCATCCATCGAACGAAATTGCTGCTCCCTTCACAGTCATCTCCGGTCTCTTCTGCACTCCTAAATGCTGTGATAGCTGTCGAACAACTGCGGATGCACTGCGACCAGATGTCACTCTCTTTGGCCTTAACGGTCGCGTTTCTCTTACCAGTCGCACCACGCCAAAGTACGTTTTACAGTGTAAGTGCAAAGTAAAATTAATCGAAATTATACAAGCTAATAAAACAAGCCAGCGGGTATATACGAAATACGTCACTCAAAACAAACGCTCAACAAAACATTCACGAACGATTTGATGCTGATGCTGAAGGACGCGACATCGATAGTAGCATGCTCGCAGCGAGGAATACTGTGAATATGGTGAGCAACTTCGTATTTCAGCGAAATCCGTGTTTTCAATTTACCTTCTCTGTCTTCGCTGTTCGTAGGCTTGATCTCTTCGACTCGCTACAAGTACCCGTCGACATCTCAATCTCAGGAACTTGCATCAAAAACAAAAACGTACGTCCAAATATTTCCTTTTGTTGAACCTACAAGCCCGTGTCCGTTTGTGTTTCTCCCAGAAGCCCAGATAGTAGGCCGAGTTCCCGCGCTTGTCTAACGCGATTGGACGCTCGCAATATCTGCAATTCACCACTGTTTTGGTGAATGTTTCTACGTGCGGATCGCCGGCTAGTGTCCTATAACGATCTTCTAGGCTTAGGTGACCCCTAGCCTTCTGCGTTTGGGACGAGCGCGTGTTCTTGGTCTTGCTATTACTGCTCTTCTTGAGGAATTGAGCGCGACGTTCGGCCATGTTATGAGGTGTTTCGAAGGGCGGTGTAAGAAACTTGATTTGAGGGTGTTCGCCGAGAATGCGAAGGAAGGTTTAAATAATATTCCCGAACGCAGCCCTCCATGTCCTGCTCATACGATGTCAACGCTTTGTCGCATTAAGTCCATCCCCTTTTTTGGACGTTCTGTATTTTACCAGATGACAGGACACATAGGGCAATACCTCGACTGCGGGTCTTGGCTTAAGCTAGGAGTCGCTTGCTGTGCTTGATTTCGGGGTGACCATCGTCCCCAATATGGGAATGTCGCGCATCAACTCTACCGGCATTCGTAGAGTGTACGCGCACGCAGCCTCTGTATAAATGGGCGGCCACATCTACGGATGATACGTAATCCTATATCAAAGATTGTGGGCGTCGTTGTGGCGCGAAGCCTCACGGACGGCAGTGCACAGGAGTAACAAATACTCGCGATACATAGATTGATTTGGAAAACGACTCAGTTTTATGGGTCGTGTTGATATAATTCAGTGTTCTCGGTAGCTGGAATTGGAAATCTGTCGAGGAAGATACGCTGATTATCAACGCGGAAAACTCTAGCATGGAAAGTCAAGCCAGTAATTCAACTCTTGGACATCTGCAAGGGAGTCTGGATCTGCATGGCTAGATCTTGAGTCCCGATGACACCTCGCATCCGGTCTCCATAGTCATATATATGTATTACAATTTGCAAGCCGAGCTCGCACTGTTGACGCTATGAACCTGATTTCCAATCTTACACCAGCAGGAGAGAAGAAGGTACTTATTCAACGCGTATGACGAACTCACAATATGAGTAGAATATGACATGTACTGTTAATCGAAAAAACTACCTAGTAGTTAATACAAAAGGGACCGCACTATGACTTCCGAAATTTATCTCCATAGACGACATTACTTTGCTTTAATACGAAGTACTGATGGTCCGGAACCATTTTACAATGCCTCTTCAATGCATCTAGGCGCTCAAATGGTCCCGGTTCGAATGACCCCAAAAGCGGTAGAGGCGTACGAGGGAAAGGTCTGGGATCAAAAACTTAAAAATAACTTTGGGTTCGGCTTCGGACGAATCTTTTTTTTAAAGCACAGCCTGATACTCAACTTGGCAACAAGGCAGTGTCAGAAGTGTTTGTGTGACTACCTCTGACTCCATCCTTCCGTCGAAAGAATGCTTGCCATCTTTGTATTCACCTCTTGTCGTCTTATGGGATGGTTACCCTCAAGACTAGGCTTCGCAGCTTCAACGGCTTGACCTCTGTTTTCAACGTAAAGCGCATTTCTGAAGACGTCCAAGGAAATAGGGAGGAGACAAAAGAGGTCCCTATCATCGTAAGTCAGCTTCCAAATCGAACAATTCTGGTTAAACGTCAAATTTTAAATACTCATACGGACGCGATACTCAGAGGCTTGCTGACGACGAACCGGCGTCCACATATGCCAGCGTTACACTTCCCAGTCCACATTCGATGTTTAACGTGCTTCGTAACGTTTCAATATGCGGAGGTACTTTTATTCAGAATAACTCCACGGGGAGCGATAGACGTATGTGACTCCAGAAACGTTTAGCTACCGCCCGGAATATGGCTGATCAGGGCTTTTGGACAACAGACATCGGCTTCAAGCTCCTCCAAAAGCACGTCGCAACCAGCGCCTTCCATAATTCCTCCCAACGGCTCGACCCCTCTACCTGCCACCCAAATACCCGCGTAGCCATTCTACAACAAATATCCGACTGGATTGACGGTCGCTCGTGCAACGAACACCGGATTCTCTGGCTGAACGGTGCTGCTGGAGCGGGAAAGTCTGCTATCATGCAAACAATGGCGGAACGATATGCCCAGATGGATGTAGCTCTTGCAAGTTTTTTCTTCTTCAGAGCGGACTCCACACGGAATACAATATCGCCTCTCGTAGCAACGCTCGCCTACCAGCTCATTCAGGCTATTCCAGAAACCGCGGAGAATATGTTTCTGATGATTGAGCAAAATCCGCTGATCTTTGACCAATCTCTGGACGCGCAGCTACATCATCTCGTTATCCTACCCCTTCTTCGCCTACCCACCCATTTACGGCGCCTCTTCGTAGTCGTGATCGACGGTCTCGACGAATGCAATGACCGAGCACATCAATGCAACTTGATCAAAGTCCTCAACAACGTATCGAGCAGTCGAACCCTCCCTATTCTTTTTCTCATCGCAAGTCGTCTGGAACCTCAAATCGAAATGGCTTTTCGACAACAGCCAGCCAACGGTCTTCTTCATATGATTTCACTTGATGATACACAAGCATCAGATGACATTCGGCGATTTCTGTACGCCAAATTCGACGAGATAAAAGCAACTCATCCTTCTCGAACTTTTCTGCCTGTGGATTGGCCCACTCCTGTCATAGTAGAGCAGATCGTTGACAAGTCCTCGGGTCAATTTATTTACGCTTCCGTGGTTGTCAACTACATATCGTCCCCTCACGCCCATCCCGCCGTCCAACTGGATATCGTCACCGGTCTCCGCCCAACACCAGCATCCGCCGACAATCCATTTGCCCAACTCGACGCGCTGTATTCACATATCTTCTCCCAAGTCAAAAACATCGATACCGTATTCGATATCCTGGCGCTCAATCTGCTTATCCACGACTCAAACAGCTATCAGGATGGCGGTGGCGAAGTGCGCATGCGTCTCCAGCGTCTAGATGCACTTTTCCAACTCGCTCCCGGTGAGCTAGAGGTCTACATGAGTGGCCTAACTGCGGTGATACGCTGTGACCGGCGCAGCAGGGACAAAGCAACAATGAAGTTCCTCCACGCATCGCTTCCTGATTTTCTTCTCCACAAGCGGCGATCCGAGAGCTACTTCATCGATCTCGACGTCTACACGATGAAACTTTTACGCATGTTCATCGACTTGCCACCGACGCCTCTCGTAATAACTTCGCTCCAATCACCGACCCATGAACGCGAAGCGCTGTCGATCCATATCTCTTCGCGAATCTTCGCTATCCGCACGCTCCTTAAACGGGCGAAGACTTCAGACCACCTTCGCTGTGTGTTGATGGAGTTCACATTCGAAGCCCACGACGAACATATCTTCCATGTCGTGTATGAGTGCTGTATAAAAATGCTGAAGTTCCTCAAACAAGTGGTGCGTCGTCCTCATTCCATTCAAATGGTACTTTGATTTTCTAAGAAACGGTTTTATGATAGAATTTCAACGACGGCGGACAAGTATACCTTCACGTTCTAGACGTGTTTGCTATAGAATTCGCGAAACATAGGCCTTTGAATGACGATAGTGCAAAGCGACTCGCGAGGTGGGACATTCCAGAGCTTTTGACTCGTATCAGTCATATTCGAGCCCAGGGATGATATATCCATAATACATTGTAGTGAATTTTTGACTAGTCGGTCAGCACTCATTGGGGTTGATAGAATGATTTTTGTCCTAGCTCTGCACGTTAATGAAGAGCTTTTCTGTGTCTTAAGGACATGAGGGGACCTGACAACCTCAATGCGAAGTCGAACCAACGTCAGGCCCCATTAAGATGCCACACACTTAGAAATTCAAGTTGAACGGCAGACCTTTCATGACCTTCGTCAGTCACTGTCAGGCCCTGCCACTCAGGTGGCCTTTGTCGTCTGGCCTTAAGAGAGCGCGTCGCTATACTTTCTTCAACTTTTTTCCTCCCAATTTTAGAAGCATCGGTTACTCCTATTTACTCATTTCCATCCGGTTTTTTGCACTCTTCGACAGAGTTGTCACTTAATTTTCGTCCGATGACGCCTCCATCGAGGTGGGCATTGTCCATAATGCGGCCCGCTGGCCAATACGCCGAACTCTCGTCGGAAGATGAGCTATCCAAAATGAATTTGGCGGCCACCTCGTCACCGCGCCGCTCGGCGCACTAGTACGACCTTGATGTAATAGCGCAACCCAAGATCGCGTTCAATGCCGTGAAACTTGATCTCCAATACTGGGCCAACAGGGCAGTAGAGGTAGAATCCACGGCGCTTGTTTGTCTGGTCCTTGAAGATACTCTCCCATCCACCAGCGCGGTGCCAATTGGAATAATTTAGGTCGATGTGATCAGGAATCAGCGTGTACCAATTATCGTCTCCTTGGTTCGCAACAAACTTGGACACGAAGCATTCCACAGGGCCTTGTCCCGACGCGTTGATGATCCTGTAGATGGACTGGACATGTTTGATTAGATAGACGCGCGATTTTCAGATTTCTCCAGGTCGAGGAAGAGATTAGCGGCGTAATTTGATATACAAGAAAGTTAATACCTTGCTTCTGACGAGGCCCGAAGGTCTGCACCTCTGATATGACCATCCGAATATATCCCGGGCCCATCCGGATATATGCTCTGAAGAAGGAGCGCGTTATCGCTCCTTATTCTTCTGAGCCTCGTTCAAGAATGGTAATCTGACGTCGACGTGAATTTCTATTGCTTACTGTACTCGCTGCAATATTTTCTCTACTTAAATGAGACGTAGTACATGTTATAAACACATATCTCGAAGCACTGTAACGTATCAACCGCGGGGTAGAGTAGGGATCCAAAGCTCTAAGATGATATTATAAACTACTAACAAAAACTAAACACACAAACCAGACGATGCCACCCATGGATCTCGTTTTTTACACAGCACGACAATTGAAGCTAAAATAGCGTAGAAAAGCCTCGATTTCTGGACTTCGTAAGTGTCTGGATTCAACACGCGCAGCCGCAGGGAATCTGTCTGGCTCTGGTAGGACTGCACATTTACTTGGAGTTCGGCTAGGCAGTCGACCCCGTTTGGTGCGAGCATCGTATATTTTACCTAAAAATCGCAGGAAGTGCGTAAATAGTCAGACGATTGGGAAGTGAGAACGCCACGCGCATTTCCAGCTCTGTCCCAGAGCGGCTTCCAGAAATATTTGTTCCCTGAAACATTGAAATACTTGCGTCTATAATCCGAATCTCAGTCAGTAACACTTCCACGAATATTCTAATCGTAACACGGCTTACCCATCACTACACGACCTCAAGAAATCTTTTTCTTGAAGGCGTTCAACAAGATCATTCGATTCTTCCAGGCCGCGAAAGAGCACCGACGGGTGATCGCCCCCCATCAATAATACCGGCGGGTTCTCGGGATCTGAACCATATAGCCCAGTAGTCGTCCCGTTATTGAAATCCAGGACGGTATAGCATTGTGTACGCCCCGCAAATATGCCTAACCCCCACTCGTTTGGGAAATGGGGGCTCGCGTAGCGGCGAATGACGTACTGGTGATAATCGAGCGTATCGGGCATGTCAGCGACGGTGAATACAAGGTGTCAAACCCCAGGGATGTCTACGCAGCGAGCTGGAAAAGAGAAAATGAGTCAGTGAGGCTCAAAGCAAGTGTATATCTGTTCGCGAACACGTACGAAGATTCGCTATGGATAGACGCGCACTCTTCAGCTTCGGGAAGATAACAATGATGCACCAATCTCCTTCCTCGTCCATTTATACCTCAGCCGTGATGCTGCTTCATTGAAGTTTTGAAAGACCACGAAAAAAAATCGCAAGGGGTTCGGTCTGTAAAAGGTATCAATTGAAGGACTAAGGGAGCAAGTAGGCGAATTAATTGTCTGTTTCAGGTCCTGCGGCGGATCCCGAACTCACACGCGGCTCTACGGGGCTACTTATCACAATTCCTATTTCACATATTATCATGTCGCGCAACTGTCGCGTATTATTATTATTTTTAGTAAGTTTACTTGGATGAATGAAAGGGTCGATGACTGTCGATGAAAGGGTCCTTAGATGATGAGTGACTTCCGCGCATTCCGGCTATGAAAGGATTTCGCCTGTGCGTCAAGGTCTCCGTATCAACGACCAGTCGCGTGCTTTAAAAAAGGTAGATCGACAATCACTATCGGTGAGCTATAGATGAGATAGTGACAAACGGAAATGCGATGTAATAGTGATACTGGCCAGTAATCACGTCGCCACACAAAAAATTCAATGATGATACGTGCTTAATGCAATATTAATATATCAGAACCTTTATACAATAATTGAGGAGGTTGAGCCAGATTCACAAGCGTACCTCGAACCTGGTCCACGGTCCTCCATCTGCGCTCAGCCAGCCTCAGCGTCGAGCGAAGCAAACGGAGTTAGAAGTTATGTAGAACAAAATTTGATCAAAATGCTCACAAAATATTAACCAAAAATTACTTCCCGGAGGATAAACCAACGACGCCAGCAAGATTTGAACTTGCGCCCTCAAAGAGGAACAGCTTAGGCGGACTCGAAGCCCGATTCGAAACTGTCGCCGTAACCACTTGGCTATAGCGCCTTGGACTGAATCAATAAATAGAATATTATCAAGCGCCCACATAAATCGGCCCGCCTAGCCGCTATATTAGCTGCGTATGGCACGGAGAAAAGTTTAAGCGAAGTTTTTCGTCGGCGCTGTAGCCAAGTGGTTACGGCGACAGTTTCGAATCGGGCTTCGAGTCCGCCTAAGCTGTTCCTCTTTGAGGGCGCAAGTTCAAATCTTGCCGGCGTCGTTCCTTTTAAGGCTCCAACCATATAGTATATGTATAGGCCTGGCGGTGTAAGTATACATATACAGTTGCCTACTGTATAATTACTGTATATATACAGTTATACCCTTTTTTTAGACAGTTTTCTAAGATTTTAATTTACAGAGTTTTTTTCTGTACTAAAATTCACTCTAAAGTGTTACAACCATGTCATTTGGCAAAGTTGAACCTACCATTCTATATGTTACCCAGCCATAGCAGCGTATATTGATCGTGCATTATGCGGTGATGCGCAACACGCGCCGCAATGTTAGCGCGCTTCCAGCCTTGGGCGTGCGCGCTTGCTCGGCATTCAAACAGTGCTCAATATCGCTTGAGAAAATAAATAGTAAATCATTTCATCACGTACAGACTACAGTGGACGTGCTGAGTCCTTGACCTGTGCGCAAGAAGTAAACATTGCGTAGCGCCCTTCCCTGTCAAGCAGCGGTCAGCGCAAATCTATTAGTAACGCATAAAGTCAGAATCAGTCGCAATCGCTACTCTGTTCGAGGGTGCGCATGTCGTTGGGCATGGGCAATCTGTCTGACATGCACTCCACCCTGTCCATTGCCCGGCGTCCACTGTCTTCGTCGCTTACGGAAGAGGCGTCAAGAGGTGCCCAACCGGCAGCGCAGCGGTTGTAAATTTTTTAGAAATTGTGCGCATCTGAGCCTCAAATTATCAGTTTCGACCCTACAGACAGTGTATCCGAGTGATTCTCGAACAACTGTATACAAACTATATACGAAAACCATATACTAATATATAATTACTGTATAGGCGGATTTTCCGATTGGCCCTATACCTATACCTAATCATATACAGTTAAAACCATATATATACAGTAGCCTATACTGTATGGTTGGAGCCTTATTTCGCAGAGACGCGCAAAAAAAGCCAGCTTCCCATGGGTTAGTCCATGTGCAACTACGGGTTATGATGAGAGTGGGATTCGAACCCACGCCCCGGAGGACCAGATAACCGCGAAGGTTAATGATGAGCACAGAATGCTCTGATCCTTAGTCTGGCGCCTTAGACCGCTCGGCCATCTCACCTTGAAGATATGTTGCTAAAGAGCCCTCGACGCCCGGGCATGCACTGATAGTTCAACCTGGAAAAGATGGTATGAAGATGCCGCCCATTTGATTAATATTTTGCTTTCAGTCATTGGATATGATAAATCTCCATCGCGACAAATTTCCTCTTCTATTTCTAACGCGAAGATCCACCATCGTCAGTGGCGTCGCGCGACGCGCACCTTGAAGCAGCTCATAGCAATTAGTATCACGTGCTGTTTCCTGACGTCTCTCACGATGCCGCTTTCTCTCTCTCACTAGTACTGTCTCACAACTCTCCCACTTTGAGCCGTCCACATGTCCTGTCCATCATGAAACCGTCATTCCCACTCTGTTTACAACGATGCCCACCTTGACGGTGTGCAAAACCTGCGATATTCGCATACGGCATTAATTCCGCGTCAATCTGACAGGTGAACTCTGCCTTTTGTCTGGGTTGCGAGGTAAGCACAGGTGGCTGCAGATGTCGCTGTCATCGGATTGACGAGTCTGCCTTTTGTCAATGATCCAGGCTTGCCATGCTCTCAGATATAACGAACTTGTGCTGGGTTCTTCATCCGAAACGCATCTTCCGGATGCACGTCATCTCATGTCGAAAAGGAACGCAGTTCTGCTTCGAATAAAATCGATATCAGGCTATGCGCCAGGCGCCTATGATTCAACGCTTCTGCGAGAAGTCCTTCAGCGAATTGCGGTCTCGTCTCTGCTACTGGGGTGTTCTTTGAACGGATTTGACGACTCGCGCCCACGAATCCTTTCGCCTGTCCAGTCCCACATCAGAAAGCTGTGTGCCTAGGCGTCACTTTCTGTTTGACAGCTCAAAAGCCGCAATGGATGCCTTTGTCGGCAGATTCTCTTTCCCTGGATCTTCTTTGCAAATCAACATCTGATCCTCAGCCTTCGAGGGGGGATGGGAGGCAACATAAAAACGGATTTCAACAACTGGGTGCGCCATCAATTTCATTTTGCCCTTTCTCTGTCCTGATACTGTCGCCCTAGGCTACTTTCGCTGCCTTTAGTAACGAACACCACATTCTCTATCACTCAGTCACTCTTTCTTCTCTATCGACCGTCTGAGGATGCTTTTCTCCGGCGCTTTATCGCTGATTTTGTTCGCTTTGGCTGTATCCGGTATTAGTCTATTTCTCTCTGGATTTTATTCTTCCTTGAACTCACCAAACTCTTTTTGCAAAGGCGCCGTCGTTAAAACTGTACCCCCATCACAAAGGGGAAAATGGTTCAAACCCACCACCGCCGTCAGCACTCGGGACGTCTTTACCGACACCAACCTGATTAACGCCGTCGCCAGAGCGGGCATCGTTTCCTCCGAAACCAGGCGCGCAGAGGCGACATCGTCCTCCCCCTCTACTCCATCGGGCTACGAGTTTGTGTTTGGACCCCTTGATGGTGCGAACAACGCCCCCGGTGTGAGTGAAATTTCATTGAGGGATATTCTCACATCCGCTAGCGCTGACACGGTCGTGGTTTTAGTTCATGGGCTTCACCCCCCTGAATAGCTATGACATCGACGCCTGTGCCCACGAATGCAACACTCGAGGAGCGGATGGGTTGGGCGGCGCATGCCAGTTCTTCAACATCTGGCAAGGTGTTGTCAATGGAAAACCCACTTCCTTCACGTGTAGCATGGTCAGTCGGCTATATCCTAATCTAACGTATCGTGTACAAGACTAATATATCCTATAGTACTTTATCGTCGCCGACGCCTCTTCCGCCGTTAACAAGGGTCAGGGCGACCTCAAAGTCACCCTCTCGCGTGGCTTCAAACGCACTAACTTCATCGTCGACGGCGGCTTCGAGGGATTCAACGAATGTGAAGACTTCTGCTTCGATTCTTCCTACGCCAACTGGATCGGCACCAGCCCGGCAGGGGGAGACCTCGACGCCACTATCTTCTTCTTCGAGGACTTCGCCCACGCCGGGCACGGCGTCGCCCTCCTTGGTGCGGCCAACGGCGATGACGCGCTCGCGGGCACGCTGACACCAGCGAAGCCCCTCAAAACAGTCGCAGGGAAGCAATACAGCATCGGCTTCTTCCACGCCAGCTCCTTCTCACCGCCCTCACAAGAGGCGGCCGCGTTCGTGGACGTGCAGTGGAACGGGAAGACCGTGAGCACTATTCGCCCAGGGTTTAGCGACTGGCAGTTCTTCCAGTTCACGGTGACGGCGAAGGGGCACGATGTACTGAGCTTCCATGGCGGCGCGGCCCCTGCGTGGTCGTTCTTGGATGACATCTCTGTCTTCCAGCTCTGATCGTCTCGGTGCTCGATGTCTCGTTGTAGACCTCCCCGGCACGTCGCGATCGCTTTCACATTTCCGCCTCTGTAAGATCTAATTTAAGGGCTGCTTAATCCCTGAGATAAAATATATTCGGACATTTATTAAGTACCTTCCGTGGACATCCTCCACTTGAGCTTACAGTTATTTAGCCATAACCCTGGCGTTATAATAATCATATCTAGTATCTACTTTGATCGTGACTATTTGCATACTTAAAAAATCACAACTGGGGGAATTCAGGACATCGCCGGTCTCAGGTAGATAATTATACTCTCGGGGAGGTACCCGGTGAGTAATGTCCGTGGAAATGGCCTCCTATGTCTTTTTCATAAGATGTTTGAGTTCTTCGAATGTCGACGGTCCACGACGAGGCGCTAAAAATATCAGTTGAATACCGACGATGTAGGAGATGATTCCACTATTGCAGGTGGATGTTTACTTGACTTATATGTATAAAATTGTACTACACGTTATCGTCCCTCTCTCTTGTGTCCTGCGCCTCAGCTGCAAAGCAGTCCCTTTTTAAACGCTTTACCAGCAGAAGCAAAAAGTTCCCGGCCCCGAAAGGCCATGTGGTCGAGCGCAAGTAATCCTGCCATTTGGTGTCGGCCGCAAGCGATTCATCGGTTGTAGAAGGCTCATATATAGACGAGTCCATTTATATATTATATGTTTTTCTTGTTTTTCCGAGATTGAGAGGCTTCTTTGGAGTACTCTTTGAACGTAAAGGGGTGCAGTGCTGTGATAAATTTATGGCGCTCCACTGAAGCTTGAAATAAATCGCAATAGTCAACATGTACGGACTGTTCTTGCACGTAAGCTATAAAGTTAACTTCATTATTTGAATCCCAATTTTTACAATATATCTATGAACTTATATCGCATAGTTTCTGAAGTTGTTAATAGAATACAATTCGACGTGCCTCGAGGTCATAAGCTTACATCTCCTCGCTGCATAACGGGCCGCTCGACATTTACACCATCCGATTTTCTTCCTTATGAAAAGTCCGCCCTCATACATACCTACTATCTCTCTTAAAGCCTTTCATTGGATTGGAGGAAGTTATATTGATTTGAAGGCATATCCATACCCCGCAAGATGACTTAAAATTAGAGAGCTTTTGATTGTACTAGACCAAAATTATCCATAGAATGCACTGATCTTGGGCTAACTTCCTTGTTTCTGCTGTCGTGTTGACGCTATACTTAAGATCCTCTGAATGGTGGCCTGCTCATGGTTCCCTACGTGGTCGGCTATAAATACCATGCCCGACTGATTCAACTGTCCCCGTATTGACGAGGATTTTTCCGCCCCGCAGCTCTGTGCCACGCGCTCGGGGCATTCCACCGAGGTGTATTCGGATGCACTGTCAGAAAATGATTAGATCTTCCGATGATTTGAGTTGCAATTTTTGGTATTAAACGTTCGCCTATGATCCATTCTTTCGTATTAAATAGACTCATGGCTCCGCGTTTGGATAGAAAGGTTAACGCACTGGCCCCTGGTTTCTTCCAACAATAAAGCATCTTCTCGGATGTTCATTTGACATCACTTATTATTGACGAGTTAGAATGGCTACACGCCAGCGCTGTATTTGTCGCTAGTGCACGCCTGAGTACTAACCATCCGATAAGGATCATTCTGTTGCATCGCCAATCGACCGTAAATGGGATGCGGAGGAGCGCACACCCCCAACGAACCACTTCACATCCTCATTTTCATAAACGGAGTCAAACGGTCCGTGTCTCTAGTATTTATTTATATCCATCAAAGGATTTACGGAATGAAATCGAGTTGTCCATTCAAAAGGCGGTCAGAGCGAATATGTTCGGACAAAACTCGCTCCACTGAACCATCGACACCTCATCATCTTTGTTCCATCCCTCCTCCAACCCCCCACGCGACCTCCACGCGACTTGCATGGTGGTGCTTATGCATCCGATTAAATCCCGCCACTCCTTCAATTGGGGATAGATGTCGTCGAAAGTATCTGATAGACGTTCATCGAGGTCGCTTGACCGTCGAGATCCTAAATTATTCGCGGAGGTCAGTGGCGCAAAATATTCTCAATTCTGCATGACAACGAATTCTCCGCGTCGGTATAAAAGTAATTCGCCAACCCTCCAGACGATTCAGCAACAGTCCTAAAATGTTCGCCTTCAAAGCCCTCTTCGTCGCAGCGGCCATTGCTTCAGCCAATGCACTCACTAGCTCGCTCCAGCAAATCACTGCTAACTTTGGTGCTAACCCCACCAATGTGAAGATGTACCTGTACAAACCGACGGCGCTCGCCAACCCCACTCCCCTCATTGTCGCCATGCACTACTGCACCGGTACCGCTCAGGCCTACTTCAGCGGAACTAACCTCGCGCAGCTCGCTGATCAACACGGTTTCATGGTCATTTACCCCAACGCCCCAACCTCCGGTGGATGCTGGGACGTCGCGAGTACCGCTACCCTCACGCACAACGGAGGAGGAGACTCCCTCGGCATTGCCAACGTTGTCCGCTACTTCATCTCTAACATGGGTGTCGACGCCAGCCGTGTCTTCGCTACTGGAACCTCATCTGGTGCCATGATGACCAACGTGCTCATGGGCGCTTACCCCGACATCTTCGCTGCCGGATCTTTGTACTCTGGTGTTCCCTACGGCTGCTTCGCCGGACCCAGCGCCTGGAACAGTCAGTGCGCGACTGGCCAACTCATCAAGACCGCCCAGCAGTGGGGTGACCAAGTCCGTACCGGATACCCAGGCTTCACGGGTACTCGTCCCAAGGTTCAGTTCTGGCACGGAACCGCGTAAGTCTGATTCGCTTATGATTTCGGTGTAGCGTAAAATCTGACTAGAATGTTTATTTCGTTAGCGATACCACTCTCTACCCGCAGAACTTCTGGGAAGAGATTAAGCAATGGTCCAACGTCTTCGGCATGAGCCAGACTCCTAGTACCAATGTCAGCGGTGACCCACAACAAGGCTACTCCCGTGCTTCCTTCGGCCCCAACGTCCAGGGTATTCTTGCTCAGGGTGTTGGCCACACCGTCCCAGAACACGAAACTGACACCCTCAACTGGTTCGGTTTGAGTTCGCTCACTCCCGGTGGCTCTCCTCAACCTCCCACTACCACCACTGGCCCAACGACAACCCCCGTAACTGTTACACCCCCTCCAACGACCACTGCTCCCCCTACCGGCGGAACTGCCGCTCACTGGGATCAATGCGGTGGAATGGGCTGGACAGGACCAACAGGTCAGTGGTAAAATATTTATTTCGATGCATTACTCACCATAGGATCTTCGACAGTTTGCGCTTCTCCGTTCACCTGCCAGGCTTCAAACCCCTACGTAAGTAATTTTCGATTAGTTTCTACCCTGATATGCTCACAATTTCGTTCGTCTTCAGTACAGCCAATGTCTGTAAGGTTTCGAGGAGGTGGGCCTATATCTCGGTGTCAAAAATGGTATGGTATCATAATTAATAAAATCGAAATGCATTTATGTTGGCCTCTCAAACTTATAAGCGCCTGAGCGAGGAGCATGCGCTAGACAAGAAAAAAAAACACTAGGCGATTATATCCAAGCGATTCATACACGCGGCGGAATGTAGCATCTGAATGGCGCATAAAGCATAAATTTATGTTACTTACTAAAAGTTACTAGCACTGTACGCGACAAAAGCGTCATGTGGATCAATCAACAGTCGAATTGTTGTACAAAATAATGATACACATTAGTAACAGGAGCATAAATAGTGTGTAATCTTTGAAAGCCTCGCAGGGTCCAGCCTGCCAGAGAGTAGTAGAAATGTCCTTTATGTCCGTTGTGCTAATGCGTGTGCGACATCGGTTGGCAATTCATCCCATGGAGTCTGGTGCCACTGACTGTCAGAATCCCTATCTGATAAATAGTCGAACAAGAACATACCAATTATTCAAGTCGTTCTTCAGTCGTCGAGCAGCGCGTCTATCCTCCATACGCTTCCTACTAACTAGTCTCGGGCTCTTGATGACATGATGCGGACGCGTTCGATTTTGTTTCGACAGCGATTGGTGTCTTTTACACGGCAGGCGGGTCAAAACCCCTTCTGAAATTACTTCGTCATCCATGGCTTTGAGTATATCTTCAAATCGATGGAATATGCGGGTTGTAGCATTGTTCCGCCCAATGGGCAGGCGAGAGGACGCGACTGTAGAATTCGCAGGGGCTGAAATGTGGAGCCAACGCATGGTAGTCAATGAATGAGCGATATAGAGTCGCGACGCGCCTTTATATACCGCTGAGGCATGCCGCAGGCAACCTTGAGGCAACCGCTCGATTACCATCTTGGGTACCCTGACGTCGTTGAGTTGTGGCCACTCAATGAGGTCAATGCTTGCATATCAATAAAGTAGGTCCTATTGAGCATACTTAACGATTGTTCGAATTTAGTTGACTTTGGTCGGTAGATAAGTAAATTCCAAAGCGTGCTTGTCTCGTTCTAGCACAGCGACGACGATACTAGAGTTGGGAATCTAGATACATTCACTGCGAATTTACCCCTAATACGCTGGCAACGTGTTCCAAGCCATTGCTAAGACCACCCTGTATATAATATTATATCGGAAGAGACCAAAAATTAAAAGCTGGAATTGCTTTGCGTCGGTTGGAACTGAAGGAAGAGGTAAGTGGCACGATTTCCGCATCGGGTGAAAAGCAATAGCGGCACCTCGGCCGAGAGTGCCACAGAGATGGCACTGTCGATTTCACACTTTATCTGTCGGCATCTATCATCCTGCGAGTCGATTCAGAATGGTTAATATTCGATTTCTGTCCTGATAAGAACAGCTAATTTGTTTTCGTAAAGGCTTCTTGTACTCAATACAGGCTGCGGATTTTTCCAAGTACAACCTATACGCAACTGTACATCATAAGGGTCAGGTGTCGCGCTTACCGTTCGTACTTCTGGCTCCCTCTTGGTGTGAAAGTAATTGTGCATTCGTAAGTTGGCAGATTCAATTTTAATATCTTCTACTCTTTCTGATATAGCTGCTTCATTATAACGCTCTGGGAATTGATTCTAATTTGACTTGGGTCCATGTGAACGAACGCTTCAGAATTTTCAATGCTCCAGCCAAATTCAACGAGCATTTTACAGCGCTTTCGGATAATGAGAAATGTGGGAATTCTTTTTGCGACCGTGACGTACGTCATTTTCACGGGGAGTCTAAGTCCCGTTTGGGATGTCGTCCCCGATGGTTGTTCTGGTTCCACCACTGGGCGGACACCTTCAACACCCTTCAATAAATAAAATAGGGCGCTACATGCAGGAAGATTAATTTACAGATAAAAAATATAGGTCCAAGCGCGAAAACTATGTGTCCTGAAACGAAAATGTTGTACGTCACGGTCACCCGAAATTTCTCACATTCTCCTTTCAGAGCGGTAATATTTACCAGATAATCATCCCTGTTAGGATTAACGTAATAAGGTAAAAATGTCGATTCTGCATACTGTGTTTTTTCCACATCAGGCGCTCGTTCCCCGACTCCGTTATATATTGTTCCCGAAGTTCTGTTGCTTCGACGCCACAGTATGAGAAGTTTGAAAATAATATATAGCTAGGTTGCGCTGCATGTATATCGGAAGAGAACTCAGATTAATTAAAATTGCGTCGACGGAAGAGGTAAGATTTCCGCATTGGGTGAAAAGCGGCATCGCGGCCTCGGGTGCCACAATCGCTGATAACGACACGCGGACCGCGGTTGCAGAATCCGGAAAAATCGCGCAATCGTGCCTCGAGGCGGGTCGAAACAAGAAAGACAGTGGAGAGTGTTCTACCCACACCGATTCACACCTCGACTAATAGCGAAAACTAGCTACTAGTCAAGTCTGCCTTGATCACCGGCAGATGATCAAGCAATATGAGTAGGGGTGAATATCAACCACAGCTGCCTTTCTTGATGACCCGACTGGCTGCACATCGTCCCCCCGTGATTTTTGGACTCCGTGAAGCAGCAGCTGAGGGAAAGGATCACATACCAGAGTCCCACGGCGAACACTTCCATCCTTCCACATCGATCCGTGACCTCTTACTTAGCCACCGCACAGCCTTGTTGTGCACAGCCTTATTATGTTTGCACAGCCTTGAAGCGTCTGATTGTCGTGTGTGATTGGATGACAGGGAAAAGAGTCCGGTAGAAGAACGTCGACAAGCGCCCGTTGCCCGCCAGTGCGGATTTTCGAGGAAAAACGACGATGGAGGGAGAGATTGAAGGTGGGGGACGAAATTTTACGCCTGTGTTGTTATAATGCACACCATCCACATGCTGCTCATTCCGTTCCCACTGGAGAATGACTCATCACTTTTCTCCCCCACCAACGAGAAAGTCACGATTTGCAATCATGAGAAGCTTAAGCGCACAAGTGATCGTGCGAGTTTCAAGCAGTAGATCATGCTAGAACATTCAGAGACGGAGTAAATATTCAGACATTCAACGAGTCAATACACCGGCGGAAAGTAAAGTTCTGAGCATTGCAAAACATAGGCGCTAATTCGAGCACTCAGCGATAATGCCACCACGAAGCGAATCAGGGCTTCTAAGTTAATTATAATTAACCTCTTGACTCCGCGCGTACGAATTAATAATGCTTCGCAGGGGCGCTCACGCGGCGGCAGAGCCCACTACGAGTACGATGATGGTGTCCAACTGGCTTATTTTATTTTACGACTCAGGACAGTATTGCTGTGGAACCTCAACTACTGCAGAACACTCCAAGAACACTCGGCTACATAGACTGCTCCCCGGTTGCTCCCCGGACCCCAATGTCAGTTAAATTTTGAGAAAAAGAGTTACTCACTAGTGCAACACTGCCTCTCATCCAGCTCGACGAACAAAACGGCTGTGTTCAGCAGCGCACTCTCGTGGAACGCGGCGCCGGCGTGATAAGTCTGACATGAATTATGTGAAAGTCCATCGACATCGCGCCACGAATAGCCACCGAATCAAGGAATAATGATTCGCATTTGAAAGGTTGACTTATATAGCTGGGAGGGAGGGAAGCGCACAGCTTAGTCTCTTTCATTTGACTGGATTTTGATACTAGTAACGCGCTAACTTGGCGCTAACTCAAACGGCAAGGGAGAACCAACTGCCATGTCGTAGTGAGGAACATCATAAAATTACTAAACAAGTCGGACTTTTGATGTAGAAGCCTCATCCTTTTCAGCAGCAGCGATCCCGAAGAACCAGTCTCAATCCACGGAAAATGCCTCACAAAGCTTCTTCCTCTTGTTGTCTTCGGGATCATCCAAGACAATATCAACCCTCCATGTACCTGGAAGAATCGCGCCCAATCCTCCATGCGGGCGCTCTTCCCACAGGCGATTGAAGTAAAGTACTGCGCAGCAGAAAAGGTAGTCGCAGTTTGGGTGCGTTTCAGCTATCACTTCATTTCCCCTCACCAGGGAGGCAGAGTGCGAATTAATGCTGGTGGTGAGCGCCGACTGCATGATCTCGAGCGAGGAGGAGAGTGTGGCGAGGTGGTGTCGCCATCGGGGTTGGGCTTCATTGCCTTTTAGACGGTGCGCCATATAAGATAGGCCGCGAGGGAGATGGAGTCGTCTAGATCGGAATGAGTACGGAAGGTGCGGTCGATTTGACGTGAACTCATAATAGTACACGCCGTCTTTATAAATGATCGGAAGATCATGAAATACTGGTGGTAGAAAGCAATAGGTAAGAGTTAGTACGATAGGCTTCTAATTTAAATAGAGAGCTCACCATCTTGCATTTCGGGATATTTATGCAATGAAGCCATATTGATGGTATACCAATGGAAGAAACCGGTCGGCCCGTTGAAAACGCCCTCGGCGAGCGTTCCACCGGCGAAAAGATTGCCCCATGATATCCTCGTATGTAGCTCTAGCATATGCTTGCGCAACACATGCCCGAGGTTAATCGCCTTATAAAAGATCCCTGGAGCCTCAAAAACAACACAGTATGTATATCATGCAGGAGCACAAACGGTGACGTTGGATCCACCACAATAGCCGCAATATTTGCAACGGGGGAGTTCCACGAAGGCGATGGTAGTTTGGATACTCTCCGTGGTCGTCTACCGCAGATTGCGATAGATTCTGGAAGCAGTGGTACGCGGCGAATATCAGCTCATCATGGTGCTCGTTCCGGCGAACAGCGTGGGCAAGAGCGCGCACGGAGTCATAAATGGGCTCCACGGCGAAATTGTGAAGGTGCCTCGTCACCCTTGGCCCGCTTACGAGGGATATCGAAGTGCTCATTCCGCAAGATAAGGAATGTGCGGTCAAAGTCTAGCCAGTTTCCTTGCACCCAGAATAGGGCGGCTGTAGGCGCGGTATGAAAAACGCCGGTATTTACACGTGTCGTCATAATAGGACGAGAGCTGAACAGGCGGGAGAAGAAGGAAGGGAGGGTAATTGTGGTGAGATAGACAGAGTAGTTTATGAATTCGTGAACAAAAATGAAGAGGCACCGGGAGCTGGTAACTAGGCGTCTGAAGGCGAGAGACTGGGGAGACTTATAGGCGGATGGTAGTGGTATGGATGCATTGGACATGGGGCATCGGAGAGAAACCGTGAAACACTGCAAGGTGGGAAGAATGGTTGTACCAATGAGGAATAAGACAGTCAATGCGACAGCGATCCCAACGGGTATCGCAATAACCTTTGAAAGCGACGACAAGAAGTCAACAATCCCGACGAAAAATAACAATAGGGCGGCCTGGAGTAATAAAGTAATAGAGGGAGTGAAGCGAAGACCTGGGGAACGCGCCATTTTTCCAATGCTTCCGTTCGCATGTGGAATATTCCAAGAGCTTGTTTCGGTGGTAGAGAATGGCTTTAACGCTGGTGTTCTCGCAGCCACTGCAGAGATACAATGCCGACCAAGACCGTCGTCAAGCTGAGGATGAGGCTCAAGAACCAGAAAATGTTCACGCGAGTAACGTCGTAATAAGAACCAGAAGATAATGCAAGTAATGACGAGGTCGGCGGTGAGAATGTCGTATTACTGTTTGAACCGGATTCTAATTGCGTAGCAATTCGGGTGAGCAGAACTACGGCAAGGTCGCTCGAATCTGGGCGAATTGACTTGTACGATTCAATAACGAAAGCCGTTGCGACGGTAGAGAAGAGACCAGCCTGCATTACCACAATGCGTATGGGTATATTGAGTTCAATACCTGGGGTTACTCAAGAAGATGAGCAAGTTCTGAACTTCATCATCCTTCCATGCATCACATTGGACCTTGTCTTTTTTGAGCAGCGCCTCTGGGATGGGGTGTTCGTATTCCTCGCCACATTTCCACACCTTTGGCTAAACCATACTCGAGTACACTAGTCAGCCGGAATAGGTCGCGCTAATGATGGGCGTCACGAACCTCCGATTCATTGACCTCTACCTCAGCAGCCATGAACGAGTAGATTCGCCTTGAATTAAACTGACACTGGCTGATGACGACGAATGAAGAAAAGGCAAAGGAGGTTTCTTCGACGCTTTTAGCTGGTAGTAGGAAAGGAACATGGCGGAAACGGAGGCCGTCCTTGACATTGGCCGACGTGGGCGGTTTATTTGGCGGTCGCCGGTTGTCAATATTGCAATCATTGTTTTGATTCTGAAGTTTGGATGCGACGATCACATGTTCCGCCATGTTCCGCTTGAATTTAATTTTGAAATTCGGGGCCCTCCTCTTTGCTTTGAACCAATACCATAATTCCTCCCCAAACGCTCTGTGATACTGCCCAGCTTCCACATTTCGAAAGAGTCCAAATACCCTAGGGCTTTTGGAGTCCGTTCAAGATCAGAAAGCCTGCGGCGCCAAGTGAAGTGGCTTCTCGAGTTGGAACAATTGGCGGGCACTCGGGGGAATTCGCAAATCATCGTAGTTGTTATTCGCGAATGGAGGGCTCGCTGCTCGCATGGTCTATAGATATCTTTCTCGGAAAGATTGATATCATACCTCTCGGACGAGTCTAGAGGCATGCGCAGCCTCAGGCCACTCAGATTAGCATTAGCAATTTGGGTGGTCCAAACTAAGCGCTCGTGAGTTCTTTTCGCGTCAAAATATGACACGACTCAACTATCTCTAACTTTTCTTGTGTCTGCCCAGATAACAGTTCCTCACGAATCCTGTGGGAAGTGCACATAGTCATGGGATGAGCATTGTCACTGCCATTGTGGCCCCAATTCTTCACTCTCGGACCGACTCTGATTTCCTCCGGACCGCACTTCAGACCAGAAAAAAAAGAACGATTATTACTCGTCTCTACCTTCTCAACATCCTAGTCATGGTCAGCTAATCTCCCAGTATTCGTATTGACCCCGCGCGCGTCATCGACGAGGTCGACCCTCGAATCTATTCCGGTTTCACGGAACACATGGGAAGGTGTATCTATGGTGGAATATACGACCCGTAGAATGGACGTGGACTGGCGGACGCGAGAACTGGATTCAGGAAGGATGTGTTGGAGGTGTTGAGGGCTCTCAAGATTCCGCTTGTGCGATATCCAGGAGGGTATGTGCAAATTTTCTCGCGCGCTGAACATTTAATATCATCTATCGAACAGGAATTTTGTCAACACCTATCGATGGCAAGGCACCGCAAGTTGGCTTTCATAGTCTACTTTGAATTTACTTAATATTTTCCTCAGCAGACGGTGTTCGCCCTCCAGAACTTCGTCCTAGCAGGCCCGATCTTGCATGGTCGACCAAAGAAAGCAACCAGTTCGGGACAGATGAATTCATTCAATGGTGCCGCGAGTTGGGCACGGAACCCTTTATTTGCCTGAATATGGGAACGGGTACGCTGGAAGATGCGCTTGGTTGGCTAGAATATTGCAATAGGTTAGTTCTGACCTGACTTTTTGAATACATCTAATGAACTTCGGATTAGCTCCTCAGATACGTTTTATGCGAATCTTCGAAGGAAGAACGGACACCAAGAGCCTTACGCGGTGAAGGCATGACTTTCATCGTTTCGGAGGTAGCTTAGAATCGATGTCGGATTTTTTTTGTGACAGTATTGGGCTCTTGGTAACGAAGTCTGGGGTCCATGGCAAGGTGAGCCTCCCTGGGCTGTTTTTTGTTTCTCGCTCAGTCGTTATCTAATGCCCTTTGGTAGTCGGTCAAATGGAATCGCAAGACTACTCCAAAAAGGCATATCAATCGGCCAAAGCCCTTAGGCTATTGGACCCGTCTATTAAATTGATTTCGTGTGGAGGTATATGTCATTTCTTCGCCAGCAAAGAGTCTATTGAGGAGTTTTACAGAAACCGGCTTTGCGGATTGGGATCATGTTACCATCCAAAAATTGGCCCCAGTCGTGGATTTTCATTCCATTCATCGTGAGTCGAACTATAAGTTTATCGTTCAAATTGAATATCATTGACGTGGACGCAGTGTATACTGTCAGCGAGGGAAAGCATGCAGCAAATGTTATGGGACGTGAGTCGACCTGTGTAATTTAGGTATTTTCAGCCTTATTACTCTGAATTCGTTCCTAGCTGCTGCAGCGGAAAAGGGAATTGATATTACGCGGTCTCTTATTGACCTCGCAAAGATCGAACATGGATTGAGCAAGGAATTGACTGTGTGAGTTCTCAGCCCTTCATCTCGTTGCCGTTATTGCTCCGAAGATGTTGCTCAGATGTTTCGATGAGTGGAATGTATGGTGAGGACCCTCTCAGCTCCATGCAAGTTCATGTTTCTTATATAATTTCTATCCTCCTCCTAGGGATCCGGTTCGTGGTACGGATATTATCTTGCAATTGTGTTCGTGTGTGACGTAAAACTGTTTTTCTCCTAGCACCCGGCGCAAAAGGTGCAGAAGAGCGCTATGATCTTTCCGATGCATTAGGTTTGTGGCACCATTCCCTCGAGGAATTGCGGTATCTAATTCCTGGCCAGCTGTCGCTTCGTGGTTGAATATTTTTGTTCGGAAGGCCGACATCGTCAAAATCGCTTGTATCGCTCAGTAAGTCCTGATATCTTGATAGAACCCATTTTTTCTCATTCTACTCAATCTTAAGATCTGTCAATGTGATCTCTCCGGTAATCTGCTTATTTTCGTTTCAAATTGGGTAGGTAGTGCTACTGATATATTTTGTTTAGATAATTACATCACCTACAGGACTGTTTCGGCAAGTACGTTCAATTCTCTCTGAGGTAACAGTTCGAGCATTTGACTGACTTCCTGTTCAGACAACATATTACCCTTTGCAACTATTTTCAAACCTTATGCGTGGGGCATCACTTTCAGTACATGTCACAACACCCTCTCCGGACCACGTATATTCAGGACCTACGGTGCCCAAATTTATCCATGATCTGAACATCCATATACCCGACTCCGCCAAATTGACCAAGTTTATCGATGTCAGCGCCGTTCTCGCTACCACTGCTCAGAAGACGAAGGAGGTTAGGATTGCCATCGTCAACAGGAGCGCCAACGACGGTTTTGAAGTGCCTATTCTCTTCTCCCCTTCAGTGAGTATCAAAGACGCAGTCGTGATTCATCAAGTTTGGCATGAGGACATCAAAGCTAGTAACGGGTTCGATGAGGAGAAAGTGTACACCGTCACTACGAAGGAAACGTTCCCAGGGACATTCAAGTTGAAGGAACATTCCTTTCAGAGTATGTATTCGCTTCTCATCATCAAAAAATATCTCACTCTATTGTTTAGTTCTGGTATTCGAGGTATTCGACTAGAATAGATCTAGTATCGATCCTGTTCTCTCGATGAAAGAAGCTCAGATATCGAAAGTGTGTATTTCTGAAATTGCGATATTCAGTTTGAACCTGATATTGTCTTACCTGGAAGCTCTCCACCACGCCGTGCACGATGGTATTGTCGTTCTTGGTCGATAATCATCCTTCAAATCATTTATCGTAAAGGAACATAGTCGATGTATTTTCCACGAATGCACTGCGTTTATGAAAACAGATTTAAATGCCCAGCTTCAACGCAAGTCTAATCAAGTGATCTATACGTGGCTTTGAGGTCTCTTTGCGAGTGCGTCGTTTGCATCATGTTCGTGAAGCAATATTCTCATATCTATTTCGTTCTCGCAGGTCTCGGAAGTATCATCTTTGGATATGACTTGGGCGTCATTGCCGGGATATTACCTGCTCCAGACTTCATCGTATGCTTCATCCACTTTGCGTGTTCTCTCAATAGCTTACTCGTCAAAAGCGTGCCATGGGCCCAAGATTTGACAATACAAACCTTCAAGGATTGATCACTAGTATATTTGGTGTGTTTCTCATTCGGAATTGCAACTTTGAGGCTAGAAATTTGACTAGAAGCTATCTCTCTCTTCTTGAAGTTCTTGGATGGTGGGTACGGTCATGATATTGACTTCTTGTTCTTCGTTCATAGTGTCATATAGTTTCTTTGGTATGATTCCTGTGGCGTACGTTGCAGATAGATTTGGGAGGAGGAAAACAATCCAATTTGGAGCTGCAGTGTATATGTACTTTAATTTAGAAGTCGCAGTCTGCGTTCTAGAGCTAACCGCTGTTGCTGTAGATTTGGCGGTGCTATCCAAACCGGTGCTCAAAACACGGACATGATGCTTGCTGGACGGTTCTTTGCAGGTACGTTCACATATTATCTGCTATTTCATCTCTCGCATGTAATGTATTCTCTGCCCCCTTTAAGGTTTTGGGCCCTGGGGTTGGCATTGTATCCGATCTGGCGCCTCTGTATCAGGTCAGGATTTGATGCACGGTCATTATGGTACAACCTAATAACTCGCTTTCCTTTCAGGCCGAAATTGCGCATCCGAGCATTCGAGGACGTCTAACGACACTTCAGCAATTTATGTTGGGCATTGGAGGTATGATCATTACATTTTCGATATATTCAACCCCATTAACGTATCGTATGACAGCGTTTTGTGCTTCATGGATAGTTAGTCCTTGAGTGACGTTTTCATATGTAGTATGAGATGCTGAATATGACCTGTCCAGACATTCGGAACCTCAGCTGGTTTGAAAGGAAGGCCTGGAGAATGGCGAATACCTTTGGGAATTCAAGTACGCACCCCTTTGCAAAATACTCGGAGTCAAACATGCTGAACAAGACTGCCCAGATCATCCCTGCTATTCCTCTCTTAGCGTTTATGTTGCTTCTGCCAGAATCGTACGTCATGCAGCTCATCCTTCAAAACTTTTGGAACACGCTAACCAATCTAACTTTTATTGACCTCGCTGGCTCGCAGAACAAGGCCGCCTTGACGATGGTAAATCAAATTGGGCGTTCATAATCTTCTGCGCTAATCTCTCTTCAGCTCTGGAAACACTCGCTCGTCTTCATTCAAAAGGAAATGTTGACGATCGCTTCGTATTATCTCAAATTGAAGATATGAAGGCTGACATTTCCAAGTCTCATAAAATTGGGGAATCCAAGTTCTTTTCTTCTAAAGCCGTTAATATCAGTCTCTGTTCGCTCATGGAATTGTGTTCAGCTGGAAAGAGCTTTTCGTCGTCCCAAGTAATTTCCGTCGAGTTGGGTGAGATCCCTCATGGGTTTGAAGTTCTGTCCGAGACTTACTTTCCATGAATGACGTCCTGATTCTCAGTGCGCTGTGTATCTGGGGTTTCTTCCCCGTACGCACACCTTTCTCTCTGATTTTCTCTCTTAACTATTGCGATCTAAATTTACTTACCTCGCCATATTCCAGGAAACCTCCGGCCGTCGTCTAGAAGTAAGTCTGGTCAGACGGGCGCGTTACTACGCTGTGCATAGCGCAGTTGTACAGTACTCTATCGTATTCGGTATTCGGCGAGATTGAATATACGAAGTTTGAAGATGATTTACTGAGTCAGCTATGAATATTGTTGACTTGGAAAATGAACTTCCATGGTGAATGTTGCAGACCTCATAGGATGGGATGTTCAAAGTTAACTTTGTTCTGCGCGGCCGACTTGGGGAGCAGGCTAAATAAGTACTCGATGCGACCATGGAATTGTCAGTGCACACAGCACACACAGTCGTGGCGCTGACACTTCCATTGCGAACTTGGGATCACGGAGCGTGACGGTTGTTCGGGCTCGGTCAGTCTACCGTAGTCTGTAGATATGGATGTAAGTATGCTCAAAATTAAAATTTATGCCATGGTAAGTATTAATGCATATAAGCAGCGGAGGACGTTATTCGGAGTGGCGTGCTACACTTGACTGTGTAATTGACCCTGCGTCCACAAACCATAACAGGATGGAAGAGCGTCTGGCTGGTGGGCTATGCGAAATTATCGAAAAGAACGGTCGAATTCAGCGCGAAGTGTATAACAATGCTCGCAAGGATAATCTAACATGCTCGAAATCTCTTCTTTAAGTTTTACATAAATTCCCTAAGGCCATTGATGTGGTGGCTGAGGGGGGAATACAGTGACTGAATACTCTATCGAGTTCTGACGATGAATAGATGATGATTAAACCTCTCGTAAATCTCTCGTAGCACTCTATATTCCGCCTTCCATAATCGGACAAGTCGTACCGTAAAGTACATGCCTATACATCAATTCAGCGTTCCGCGCCGAGAATAAGTAGAGTAATGATAAGGATGGGCTTGCATTCAAGTTATTGATTCAGATAAAAGCAAACCAGGAAAGCTTAAAGCGTCTGTCTTCTGTCCATTGGCGGGCAAGCAATCAGAGTCAAAAGCCGTCCGCGATATGGCTGGATTTGACGAATGCAAAGATTATTTTAGAAAAGCGTTGAGTCGAAACACGGGAAATAAAGCGTTGGAGCATCAAAGCTTCGGGTCCACCTCTCGAGAGTCGGCCTGTGTCCAGGCCGAAAGCGCAATATCATGATGGGTCATCGAGTCAGCGGGCTTTTTTTTCTCGTGCAGCACTGCGGCGTAAGTACATCCACATCAACTATGCGTTCACCGATTGAATTCCGTTCGAGAATTGAATAGGGCAATTTATGAGATTTTGGGGTAGGGTGCATAAAGGCTCTGACTCGGGACTCGGGAGCGGGAGTCTGAAGTGGGTGACTCGGGAACTTCTTCGCTAGGGCTTTGGGGAATATTTAGAGAATGCCAAGAGAATGCAGAAAGCAAGCAGAAAGATTCGCCCAAGAACATTTCAAGAACCGCGCGAAAAGATCAAGCAGATCGCCCCCAATTTTCAGATCGAGCAAAAGAAAAGTCGCGGGGGACGACGACCCTGCAATAAATTGGTCAAGTCAATAAATTGATCAAGTCATATGGGATGGTTCAACCGAAATGAAAGACGCGCAAGGGATTCGAAGTTCGACGTTCGAAAGGGTTCGGACGTGCTGGATTCGGTGAGAAATTGATTAAGCACATAATCACACGGTCAGCCGAATCACATTCCCACGGGCTTTACGAGCGCCGCGCAGGCCGGGCGCTCTATGTTGGCTTTCATTGCATCGACGCACCTCCCTCGTCTCCTCAACGAAATAAGTATCCCTTCAGCCGTCGTTACGGAATCGTTAATGAAAGGGAAACGAGCTCATCGCTTACTACACGGGTGACGGGCGGCACCGTCACCGGCCTATACCCAAACCGGGTAAGAACCCATTCTTAGCCATGGCCAAACAAACCCGGTGCCCAAACATTGAAACAAACACAAGGCCAAACAACCCATTGTCCTTGGGCCACGTTTTTGATTTGGGCCGCCTTCGTCGAACAATGCACAATGGTTGCAATTGGCACCCCATTCTGCCCTTAGCGCGCCGCGCAATTATGATGTCGCAAGGCGCATTGTGCGCTTTGAAAAAAGAGGGCGGGTGGTTACCGGCTCCAGGGATGCTCCAGGGATTGCGTATAAATACAGGGCCTTGCGAGACGATTTCCGCATCCTGGTTTTTCGCTCTCGAACCACCACTGTTTATCTCGCCACTGCGCCTAGCCTCTTGCATCCCTATTTCGTTGTTTACGATCTTCAGCTCTAGCATTGCATTTCATTTGAAGGTTAGTTGGGTTTTGGTTCGACTGTTTTTTGGTTAGGGTTTTCTGACGCCTATTCCCTCCCTTCAGCCTTTTCGCAGTTCACATTAGACGCCCAACTTATCGCTTCGAGCCTTTATTTGCTTCAAGTCTTTCACGTTCAAGTTCACCTTCACGTTTTTCGCCGGTCGAATACTTCTCCACTAAAAACCACCTTCACGACTTCTTCCATCACTTCAATAACGACTACAATGGCCTTCAACATGATCAACAACCAGATCCCCACCGTCTCCTTCTCCATGGCTCCCGCCTCCCTCACCCACGCCATCGAATATCTCACCAAACCCCTCTCGTCCATCGTGCCCCCTCGTCACATTGCGCTCCTCAAACGCGCTCTGCGCACCGAGCTCGAAAAGGCTTACCTCCTCTCGCGCCCCACCGCCCTGAGACTCTCCTTCGCGCCGAACGCACTCCCGCCCACCCCCATCCTCGCCGTACTCTCCGCCTCCGCCGGCGGGGTCCCCTGGCCCGTGTGGCGCGACGCCCTCAACTGCGCGCAGGCCTGGGACCTCGTCGTCGAGCCTAGGATGGTGGTGGTCGAGTCCCTCCAATACTGCGCCGTTCAAGAGAAGTTGGTGGTGAAGAGGGAGTTCGTCTGGGCGGACTTTAGCAGTGTGCCCCCGAGGTTCTGTGCCCAGGAGGCCATTATGCGCCCGGTGCCTGCGAGGGAGGCGAGCCCCAGCCCGGCGCCTGAGGCGCAGGTTCCGATCAGCAAGACCGTGCAGCTGAGCGTTAACACCTCCGCTGCCAACGGCCCCACCCACGAGACGCTGCTCGCCACGCTCCACTCGGCGCGCGCGAGAGCCGAGACGCGCACGCTGACGCAGGAGTTGATGGAGTCGGACGGGCAATCCGGCGCTGACGAGATCATCGCGCCCGCCCCGCGCCGTGTGCTCTGCGCCACCCCCCGGCGCGCGGGTTTCCCTGCCACCATCGCGCACCCCACGGTGCCGGCGCACACCTTCCCAGTCACCCCCTCCTCGTCCATCTTCGCCTCGGGCTACTCTTACCGCTCCTCCGCGTCCTCGCCGGGCAGCGTCCTCGCGCTCCCCTCCCTGCCCGCGTTCCACCTCTCGATCCCCAGCGCCGCCTCCACCCCCTACACCACCTTCTCCGCCCCCGCCCCCTCACTCTCGCCCTCCTCCAACTCCCCTTCCCCAACGCACTCGCGCCCGAGCTCGCGCGCCTCCTCCCTCGCCTCCGAGTACCCCTTCACCGACTCCAGCGACGCAGGCTCGAGCGAGACCTCCGACTCATCCGTCGCCTCCATCGACACCTTCGGGCTCAAGTGGAAGGCGGCGGGCAAGGAGGGCTTGGGCCTCCCTCTGCCTGTTTTGGCGCGCGCGAGGCTTTTTGTGCAGCCCCGGGTGTATGAAGAACCTCAGGTGTACGAGGAGAGCGAAGGCGAGGCGGAGAGGGAGATGAAGTATGAGATGACGAGCCCGTTCACGGGTAAGCCGGTGTTCAGCCGCCCGCCTCCTAGCTTCTCTGCCTCCTCGTCCTCCTCCTCTGCCTCCTCCACCACCACCTCCGCCTATTCCACAACCAACTCCTCCTCCTCCGCCTCCTCCGCCTCCTCCGCCTCCTCCGCCTCCTCCGCCTCCTCCGCCTCTTCCACTTTCTCAACCTCCGACGTTGAGGTCGACGCCGAGGACGAGGAAGCAGACGCAGACAACGCGAAGGTCATCATCGACCAGTCCAAAAAATCACCGCAGAAGTACCTCTACCAAGGCGGGGTGAGCACCGTTTTGACTGGGGGCGTCATGCTTGGGGCTGCCTCCTCCAAGTCCAAGGGCTCGCTCTCGTCCAAGGCTTCTCCCAGGTCCACTCCGCGCCCGACCCCCAAGTCCAACCCCAAGCCCACCTTCAAGCCCCAGCCCAAGGCCTCTCCCTCCCCCGCGAAGACCAATTCGGCTTTGGGCTGGAGGTCTCCTGCCAAGACCTCTTCGGCGTCAGCGATGTCGACGAAGAGCACCGTAGCCGCGGAGGAGAAGGTGCAGAGCACCAACGCCACCAAGTACCGCGCCCCGATTGGGACTGGGCGATGGGGTGTGCCCGCCGCCGCTGGGTCGTGGAGGCGCGTTTGAGTCGGCTCCTTCCTTTTCTCCTCCGTCCACTTCACATTCTATTCATGTTCGACGATCTACTTCGACTTCTACCTTCCACTGCGACGATGCACGCTACGAAAAAACCCATCATGATTATGTCTTTCAACATTTCTTCGATTCTCCTCTTTTCGCTTCTCTTCCAGTTTCCCCTTTCTCTTCCAGTTTCCCCTTTCTCTTCCAGTTTCCCCTTTCTCTTCCAGTTTCCCCTTTCTCTTCCATTTTCTCATTTTCTCCTTCCTATCCCCTTCGTCTGCACTGTCTGCTTCGCCTTCATGCATCCCATGAACTGTACCACCACCACAAAGAACATTCCCTCATCTAATTTGTTTCCACTACCTGTCTGCCTCTCTGTCTGCCTGCCTGCCTGTCCGTTTGTACAAATGTAACTCACAAATGTAACTCACACACACACTCTATTTTGTAGCCCTATCCCAAACACCTCCTATAGCATCGCTGTCTAGTCTCATGGATTTTCTCCATGTGCCATCCATCCTTTATCTGATTCTAGAATGCCCTGTGTCGTATGTCCATTCGTAAACTTTCTGTCTCTGCCCCTGAGTCTGTCTCGTATCGTTTTGTCCACTAGTAATTTGACTGCATATGGCCTTTGTTGCATTTAGCTTGCTCTACATATGTGTGTGTCCGCTCGAACTGTGTGTGCGCTCGAAGTGGGCTTGAGCTTGAGTGCTTTGGGGATTGGTTGCTCGGTAAGTCTCCTTGCTTTCTGGTGTTCTCTGACTTTGCTTTCTGCAGCCAGGTACTCCGAGTCCGAGTCTCGTTGGATTTGGATGCTTGCTCTGCTAGTGTACGTACGTTCTTTTTTGTAGCTTTTTTGTGTTTGTTGATTTATCCTGTCATTCAGCAGGCTTGTTGGACATGTACACTTTGTGTGCACCGGCTCTTATCAGTGACTCTGTCGTCAGTTCGTGCGGTGTGTTCTTCGCATCTATTTTCTGACATGTTCTCCTTTTTTACCTCTCGCGCGCACGACATGTTATCTCTGGCTTTATTGGAGTCCAGGATTCTGCTTGCCTCCTCGTCTCTCGTTTACGCCTTTTTCTCATCGAGAAGCGCGGCGCTTTGCTGTCCCTGTCTTTTTGCTGTCCCCATCTCTGTCTCTGATGAGGTGTCGCCCGACCTGGGTGGAAAAGGGATACTCTACTGGTCATGAGAGGCCTTAAAGTTGGGCCCTACGGCCATGGCTGGCTTAATGTCCTCGGCTTTCTGACATCATCGCTTGTGCTCGCTGTTTTTTTCAGCGTGAATGGGAGCATTATCAACTGATTGTTCTCCTTTCTTCTGAATCTTGCCTATAGTGCCCACGACATACAGTTATCTCTGGCTTCCTTGGAATCCAGGTTCTCCTTGCCTTAGACTCTTTGTCTCTCGTTTATTCCGGTTTTGTCATCGAGACGCGCGGCGCTTTGCTCGCCCTGTCCCTGTCCCCGTCTCTGATGAGGTGTCGCCCCGACCTGGGTGGAAAAGGGATACTCTACTGGTCGTGAGAGGCTTTAAAGTTGGACCCTACGGAGCCCTACGGAGCCCTACGGCCACGGTTGGCTTAATGCCCTCGGCTTTCTGACATCATCACTTGTGCTCGCTATTTTTTTCAGCGTGAATGGGAACATTATCAACTGATTGTTCTCCTTTCTTCTTGCCTATAGTGCCCACGACATACAGTTATCTCTGGCTTCCTTGGAATCCAGGTTCTCCTTCCCTCCTTGTCTCTCGTTTATTCCGGTTTTGTCATCGAGACGCGCGGCGCTTTGCTCGCCCTGTCCCCATCTCTGATGAGGTGCCGCGCCGACCTGGATGGAAAAGAAATACTCTACTGGTCATGAGAGGCCTTAAAGTTGGGTCCTACGGAGCCCTACGGCCATGGCTGGCTCGGCTTTCTGACATCATTGCTTGTGTTCGCTGTTTTTTTCAGCGTGAATGGGAACATTATCAGCAGATTTTCCATTCACGGAGATTTCTTGACTCGTAGAGCTCTTCTCTTAATAATTAGAGTCTTATCTCGGGCTTGTCTTCGCCTTCTACCCTTGAGTGACCGTAATCGGTTTCCTTCGAGTTCTTTGAGGGTTTGTCATGTCTTACAGTATATGTGGAAACTTACGATACAATATATGAAATATGGTCTCGCTGTTGTCCTGATTCCTGGAGCTCCGTCGGAGACGTATGAGTCTACCGAAGGTGTTTGGCTTATCCAATGCAATGCGGATTCGCAAAGCTTACTCTACTACTTACTAGCTTACTACAGTACCTTCAATGCGCACTCTGCTCTCGGCTGAGTATCGTTCTACAGACCAGATCGTTAGATCGTTAGATAAATTCCCCATTGCCACGAAGACGCCGCAAATGATATTGCTTCGAAGTCACGGTATGCACTGCATTCGAAATTATGATCGACGAGAAGGAATACTCGAACATCAATACTCTGGACTGCTGCAGCTCCTTGACATGAACATATAGGAGAGCTTATTTTTTGAACATATGTGCAGCGACGTTGCTGGAAATCAGCTGTATTTTGGAGGTAGATAGGAACGCCAACCCCATATACGCCCGGTCTATACTGAAAAGATTGTCGAAAGTGCGATGGAAGCACACGACGAGCGGTAAAACTATGTCGTCTGTCGCCCATTAGGAGCAAGGTCTTCTGAAAGAGGATTTTTCCATTTCTTATCTGTGTTAAGAACACGGTCGACGACAGAGTGCCATTGGTACTCGTCGTCCAACGACCAGTTGCTTCTCGGAAAACGTCAGATTTCTCGAAGTCACACCTTCTCGCTGTGTCATTAACCCAGTCAGACAGTTCTGAGCCCATACAATTTAATCTTATCTGCTCCGGTCCACCAACGACGTTCGGTCTTCGGAGAGCAGTAGTGCTTGGCGCAGAACTACTAGGTACTAGCAGTATCGATAATTCATACATGTAGATTATTTTTATCATCCTATTCAGTCGTCGTGTACATATTGATTACGAGTAAATTAATATCAGGGAAGAGGCCTCCGTTGTGTCAGGGCTTCCACCATAGTTCGTGGCTTCCTTGAATGAACAGAATCAACAGCGTTATATTTTTGTGTCGCTGAGCTATAAATAGATTGCCTCCGTGTTAGGTTTGAATTAAGGCGTTGTTGGGCGTTAAACGTTGAACGTTGAACGTTGAATTCGCGTCGGGCAATGTACGAAGAGCATGTCCTTCAGGTATAGGTGTGGATATATTCAAGTCGCGTAAAAATGGGACAAAGGTAAGCTTCTAGGAACAGGCGTGAGATAGTCGACCTATTGAACGTTAAAATGGCGTAAAGTTATCACTCACAATATCGATGCAAGCACAGTCATCTTACCAGAATGGTACAGACGCTGATTCCGTGAAGATAAAGTCGCTCCCTGACGCATGATCATTAAACCAGTTAAACACGCCGAACAATGGATAATCATCCAGATAATCAGCTCCTCCTTCAAGACAAGAAGCATCCCATAGTAGAATCTAAGTAGCCGTGCTTCTTGGTAGGTATGAGAGGCAAAATCTGAAAACGTCAGTCTAATCCGGGTCCGCAAACACTCGGTAACATCTCTCGTTCTTCTGATATCACTAGCGTCAGGGCTGGGCTGCCTGCCTATAATTCCAATCTATAATGATCTAATCTGATAACTAATTGTAGAGATACCTAGAACATATAAACACAAGCCAACGAATACCACTACGATAACTCTAAATACTACACATGGATCAAAGCTGGTACCATGATCTTCAAACCTGAATGATATCGAAGTTCTTCCTCCGACAGCCTATTAAAATAACGCAGAATAACATAGAAAAGCGGCTTCGTTCAGAGCGTATAACCACCGTAGTCCACCATCATTGATGTACTGGAAATCAAAATCAATTGAATCCCGTCCAAGTTGAACGTTGAACAATGATCCCTCCGAATTTCGCAACTTCCACACCGTTCATGGCCGGCATGTAGCAGTGCCAGAGGTCCGCATTTCCTAGAGAGGAAAGCCTTTCGTGCTTGGGCAGTTGGTAGTTTGAACCACCATGGCATGACGCGCTCAATGTAATCATGCGACTTGACAGGGTTCTAAGAAGCTATGTATGTTGGATTATGATGATGACGGGCGGCACCAGTCCGAGATGGATAGAGTTGGAATGTTTTTAGGTAGCTTTTGCACGTCCTGGTTCTGCCTAAATGCTGAAAGCTTCATTTTCACGGTGTATCGCATGGATTAGACTTCACATATTGCCGGACCTTGTTTTACCGTTGACGAGCTCCATACTTCAAGGATTCTCTAGCCACTAAGTAGACAATGGTTAGTATAGGATCAACATTTCAATCAGACCTTGTCGAAGTCGATGGTCCGATAAGGACCTCAAAGTGCATCCACATTCATAGCTCGCAACACACCTCCAACAGGAAACCTATTAGAAGAGCTCGTCTGTCTATTTCAGCCGTTTATCAATGACATACTTACTACTGAGCCTCTATCTCTCTACCTCGTGGGTGATGG
Organism: Pholiota adiposa; assembly: GCA_009935795.1. Taxonomy (NCBI): domain Eukaryota; kingdom Fungi; phylum Basidiomycota; class Agaricomycetes; order Agaricales; family Strophariaceae; genus Pholiota; species Pholiota adiposa. The sequence continues at coordinate 625,202 of QEYC01000158.1, read as the reverse complement.
AGTACTCATCAAATCTGCTACTGATTGATGTCGCTGAAGGGCTATTCTTGTACTTTGAGCTATGGTCAGAGAGCCTCGAAGGAATTGACTTCGCAGAAGAGACCACCAGAGCCCAGTGGCAGCTGACGCCGATGTGCTGATATCAAGGCTCAATCAAAGTCCAGACAGTCTCTGTACATTCCTACTCAGAGTTTCATTTGAATCAAGAAAAGTAGCGTATTGGGGGGTCGTACAGATCGTTTGGTTGTTGTTCTATTATACGGTACGCATGTTACCAAAGACGAAAGATGGGGAACTCTACAATTCCTTCTTGGTCGGGTGGTCGTAGGCATCGGGGGCGACGACGCGGGAGAGCTTGCCGTCTTTATTCTTGAAGAAAACAATGTCGCCGTCGTCCTCGATGAAGCAGCACTGCGTGAATGTACGATAGAGTGCGCGGAACGTGTTCTGCGAAATGGGATTATCAGTGATCAAAGCACACCCTTTCGAATAATAAGGCCCGGTGTCGGCGTGCACTTACGGTGGAGTCGTAGTTGTGGTCGTCCTTGAGAACCTTCTTGATGGCTTCAGTTACCTGGGGTTGATTGTCTGGTGATGATCATTTCAGCGGTCAGTCGAAAAAAAAGGCCTAATGGAATACACTTACAGAAAGGAATAGATGAGAACAAGTGGTGAGCGACCTAGTATGGATGATATGTGGTCAGTGATTAGAACAGATCAAGATGTGGGCGTATTCAACGCACATGGTCATGGGAGACGTTGTGGAGGAAGAAACGACCAGCCCATCCCAAAAGAGGCCTGTCGACGGTCGAGACAGCACCACGGAGGAACGACCATTGCTTGTTGCGGAAGTGGGGGATGGTGGGGTCGGTGTGATGTAGGTAGGTCAACATGACAATCCAGTGGTTCGCAAGCTGCGGAGTAAAGGTCAGGCGGGGACCTGGTCTGGATAAGGTAACGCGAACTCACAATGTAGGGAACGAAGTAGAGCTTGAGGAAGTTGCTGAAACCGACTTCCCGGGTCCAGAGGTAGAGGATCGAGGTCATAACCGTCAGGCCAATGTTGGAAGCAATAATTCCGTTCCTCTCGTGAGGCTTGAAAAGAGGCGAAGAAGGGAAGAAATGCTAAAATATTAACCTTGTCAGACGGCGTAAATTGCGGAAGCGTCTTTCCGGTCGGACTCACGTTGGTGCCGGGGGGATACATTGGGGAACCCATAGCATTGGTGAGGAGGTAGTATTGCCATCCGAGAGCTTGCATAAAGAGCATGCGGGCAAGCGTGTAAATTGGAGTTTCCTCAAAGATGTCGTGATAATCCGAGATATGTGCGCTGGATTCGGGGGGCAAGTTGTAGTCGGAGCGGGTGCGCGGGACGAAGTTCTCATCGCGCTCGATGGACATGGTCGCTTTGTGGTGAGCGTGATGAGATGAGCGCCAGGCGTAATAGGGAGCCAAAATAAACTGGGAAGAACATTAGAAATCGCAACTTGAAATCAACAATGCGGTACGTACTGTGTGCAGAGAGAATCCGAGGACGTGGTTGATCCAGCTGTGGTTGGACAGACTACCGTGACCGGCCTCATGTGCGAGGCACCACCATCCCGCTAGGATAATACCTTGCCAATGCCAGTAGAGCGCCCAAAGGCCCCATTTAACCAGAGAGCCGACAGTAGAAGAAACGCCATAGGTATTAACGAGAGAATTGGCAAAAGAATCAATCATCCATCCGAGTTTGTAAACTATGACCGCGCAGACAACGTCGCGGAGAACATATGCAAGAGCTTTGAATGTGTTCTTCTGGTGCAGATGCTTCGGTATAACTGCATGAACTTCAGCCAAGGTGACCTGAATATTTGAATTGTGTGAGTCGACAGCGAACACAGGGAAAAAAAGCGAACACATACATTGGTTGGCTTGAAGGGCGTATTCATACGCTTGATGTATTCCGGTCCATCGTAAAAAAGAGACGCCATTGCTGATAAACGCGGGACTCGCACTTCTTGCAAAGTGGAGAAAAAACAAACCTGAAAGGTGAGGGGGCCATGATCTGAGGCTTGGGTATTTGAGCGAGACAAGCTTGTGGTAACGAAAGTGATTCCAGATTGGCGTATAGAAGCACGATCGGTTGTATCAGCCCATGTCTACTCGTGGATGGAGGATGCGAGAGGACACGGGTGGCATTTTTTTCAGATGCCAGGACCCCAAAACCCGGGGTGCGGCATATCCCGAAAAGGCAATGTCCCCGTAATTGGATGCCGGAGCCGTCGCAGTGATTCGACACGCGTCCATCTCTTTCTCTAACTTCGTGCTGCAAACCCTGAGTAACCGCGTCTACCTCTACTACTTCCACCCTCATTATTTTCCCGCTCCTCTTAGCTTATGCCTGTACGAATATTCAGTTGGTGCCAAGTTCGTCACCATCGGATATGCAAACTCCCGTTTTCTCGGATCTGTAGCTTCTTCCTTGGATGACCCAGCGTCATGTTCTCATGCGCCGCGCCTGGGTCTTACGGATATCTCTCAAGTAAGTGAGCGATTTTTGTGGCAATTCTCCGTGTTTACGCAAATCGTCACCCTCGAACCTCCGATCTCAAAGACAGAAATACACCATAGGTCTGTTCGTGCTAGTCTTCTTGGAGGGATTCTGTTACCTGATAATCTTTTATCTTTTTCTGTGTGGAATCAACAGATTGTCGGATGGGATTTGATGGGGATATTTTGGGACATATCCAAGAGATATCCGCAACTGCTCAGAGTGGGTATTTTACTCTGTCCACTACGCAACACACATGGCTTCTTTGTCCGCAGAGGTCCAATCATCTTTCAATGACTATGTGCCTGTCAAATTGGGAGTGGTTTGATCTCTGAGAAGCGATAGATCTTACTGAATCACATCGGGCGGAGTGATACTTTCTTCTGCATGTCTTTCGCCAGCGGGGGGACTACCAGGAATGGCACCCTGTCAGATTACTCCATTCGTTAATCAAGCCCACACATCCGACTTCTTTCACGCTGTACCAGATTCTGGTATTTAAATACCTCCCTTACTGACACAACGAATCAGCATTCCTCCGCCAACCTAATTAACGAGGACCACCAGAATACTCCCTGTTTGAGGACGATCGACATGGGTTCCAGCACTGAAGTCGAGAAGTACAGCGAGGACGCGCTTCCCGCGTACACTCCTATGCCATGGTACGTACTATGCTATTCATCTTCGCGTTCCATTGGCTAACTAACACCGCCCCCAATAGGTCTCTTAAAGAAATCCGTGCAGCTATCCCAGCAGAATTCTTCGTCCGCGATACCCGCCGCGGTCTGCTCTACCTCGCCCGGGATATTCTCCTCGCTACAGCGGCCTGGACCCTAGCCACCTTCATCGATCCTTACTTCCAATCCGCAACGACGAAAGAGGCATTCACCCCAATTGGTGCTGAAGTTGCCCGATGGGCTGCCTGGGGAGTTTAGTAAGTGCCTCAGGGCCGCACCGCGACGGGAATTAACCGACTGACTGAAATAACGCGCTCTCTAGCTGGTGGTTCCAAGGCCTGATCTTCACCGGTATCTGGGTCATTGGTCATGAGGTCGGTCTACTCTCCCCTCCGCTCTGAAAATGAAAGTGGCTGTTAATTCTCTCTCCCGACATAGTGCGGTCACGGCGCGTTCTCCGACCACAAGATCGTTAACGACATTATTGGATTCGTGAGTGCCTGTTCGACAAGGGCGAAAGTATCGGAATTAAACTGATTTGCACGCCGCTCTCCCTGCAGATCACCCACTCCTTCCTTTGGACCCCTTACTTCTCCTGGAGGATCTCTCATCACCGTCACCACTCCAACCATGCCTCGATGGAACGCGACGAAGTATACGTGCCAAAGACGCGTGAAGATCTCAATATCCCAGAGAAGCCGAACGACGAAATCGAATGGGACGAAATCTTCGGCGACACCCCCATCTACACCCTCTTCATGTTGATCCGCCAGCAGGTTCTCGCGTTCCCCGCTTACCTTCGTGAGTAAACCTTCATATCTGCGAGCACGCCGCTCCCCGCGAACCCCAGCTGACCCGTTGGCGCCACACCGCACAGTCTTCAACGTCTCCGGGCAGAAGACCTACCCGAAATGGACGAACCACTTCGACCCCAACTCGATTCTCTTCACCAAGGCCCAGCGCAACGCTGTCATCATGTCCAACATCGGTATTGCTACCATGGTCTGGGGCGTCACCTACGCATGCTCCGTCTACGGTGTCGCCAACGTGATGAAGTACTACGCCTTCCCCTGGCTCGAGGTTTCCCACTGGTGTACGCCCACATTTCTTTGACTCTTCTGCCGATCACGGCGCCGCACGCTCATCAGAGGGTAACTGACATGTAACTTTTTTCTCTCCCGCAGTCATCATGATCACCTACCTGCACCACACCGACCCCACTCTCCCCCACTACCGCGGAAAGGAATGGAACTTCCAGCGCGGCGCAGCCGCCACCGTCGACAGGCCTTTCCTTGGGTGGCAAGGACGTTTCTTCCTCCACGACGTCGCCCACTTCCATGTCGTCCACCACGTAAGTGGACCGTTCCCGTACCCACGGTTAGCCCACAACACTCATTTCATTATTAATATTCTATTTCTGTTGTGCGCGTCCGATATGACAGTTCTTCCCCAAGATGCCCTTCTGTACGTCCTGATCCATGATTGTGTCCAATGCCGTTCCCGACGCTAACCCTCTCTTCTCCCCGCAGACCACGGCCCTGAGGCCACTCAACACCTGAAGGCGTTCATTGGCGATCACTACGCGTTCTCTGACCAGCCCGTCTTCCAGGCGCTCTGGGAGAGCTACAACAAGTGCCAGTTCGTCGAAAATGAGGGTGAGAGCTATTTTCATTTAGCCCAGGGCGCAGTTGCGATATGAAATCGATCGCTAACACTCATCGTCCTTTTTCCCTTTCCCCTTCATCAGGCGATGTCCTCTTCTACCGCGACAAGAAGGGCCAGGCCCTCCGCCGCCCTGCCGACCAATATCGCCTCAAGTCCAAGTCCCAGTAATCGGTTCAGTGGTTAACCCATTCCCCAAGGGTAAGGGTGCTTCCCGATCTCTCACAACCATCCCTCAACGAACCTTTAAATATAACAAAATCCAGCCCTCGATGCTTTTTCACAATTAACGGTTTCTTTTCATTTTCATTAACATCGGAATAAATACTTGCTAGATTAGCTATCTGTATATACCTATAGAGCCATCTGACGCGCTACCCATAGCTTCAATCTATCTATCATCAAAGAGTTATGTTTTCTCCTGAAATTGAGAGCGGTACAGTTTCCATTAAATTCATTCCGAGAGCATGTATTGAGCACATAGTAAGAAGGGTTTTTAATCTAAGGCCAATTCAAGAGAACTTGAGCATGTTGGCGTTGCTTCGGGCTCCCAAACGCGCCGATCGTTTCGCTCGAGGAGCGACTTCATCCTAGATGGGCCCGGGAATATATTTCTAAATTTATCAAAATAACATGTGTAAACCGTTATAAGAAATCCGCTCCAAGTGGAGCTTCGAGTGGAGTGTCGTCGCATTGTTCCCTCACCCACATACTGGTCTTCGAATCGTTACCAGCCTACGTTCAACGTTCAATATTCAATCGTCTCTAAATCAACTATGTAAGTATCCCAAAAGCGCAATCCAATCTGTTCTGACGTGGTCATTTAGATATTGTAAATTTGTAACGATGCTAAAGACCCCGGCATCCACAGAGTCTAAGTCTCCCATAAGCTCAGTTCCTTATGACGTTTTCCGAGAGATTTTCATACGTTGCCTACCCCCATATCCTTTCGACAACCTCGACTTCAGTCAGCCAGACGTAGGAGTTGCGCCAATGCTCCTGTGCCAGATTTGCTCCTTCTGGAGAACCGTTGCACTCACATACGCCCCTCTCTGGTCCCATCTATCTTATCAACTCAAAATTGTCGAATCTAATCCCACCACGCTTCAATTTCTAGAAGATCAGATTGCATTTTTGTCTTGGTGGAGTAAGAACAATGCGTCGATCGCTCCCTTCTTGTGCATTGGTGTCAACCAACAACACATCACACTGCCTGGGCAAGTCGTTCGGTGGAACGCACCAGAATGCATAACCGTTCTCAATTATCTGACGTCGGCGCAGTACATTCAAGCTGACGATCAGTATTGGGATATATTTCGGCGGTTGAAGGGCTCGGGCCATCATTTTCAACATCCAAATCTCCGCACCCTAGTGAAGCGAGGATACAGATGGAAAAGTCCCAATCTCCTATTAGAAGCTCAACATCATCTCGCATTACATTCAGCTCTACGCCGTCTTTCTCTAAACGATGAAGAGTTTCCCCGCGAACTCGTTATTCCAGTTCGGTGGTCGGAGTTGACACATATCTCATTAATCAAAATCGACCTCTCACTTGAGATTTGGTTTTTGCTCGTCCGCTCTCTACCCGTTCTTCAGTGGGCATTCTTCGACGTAAAGCGACTCAGCGGAACAACATCACCTTATACAGAACCAACAGAGTACACATTTGTCCATCTTTCTGAATGTTGTGTCCAGTACTCCGATGAATATCGCCAGTACTACAACTCCCCGGCGCCGCTCGGCTTGTTGTTCACAAATCTCCACTTTCCAGTCCTCCGCGCACTGACACTTTCTTCGTGTCACGACTCCTGGTATTCCGTCTTTGATGGCCTCACCGAATTGTACACAGTTCTCAAATCCACACCATCCATTTCAGAGATCACACTCAATAACCCTTCAGGACTTTTGGATGTAGGCAAGATTGCAGGAGGCAGCGATTTTGAGATACCAATTTGGAATCTCGTACCCAACCTTACACATCTCCGCCTCGATTTGCCGGATACTAGCTACTATGTCGAGCCTGTCGATAAGAGGCTCAACGACCTAGAAACGTACATTGAGCATGCTCTTTTTACAGATAATTTCCTCGGCCTCAACGACGCTGCATGCCCTATTCAAGAAATAACGCTGATCGACCCCAATTCAGTGACCGAGCATTTCGAGCGTATCAAGGAAATCGTCTCTTCGAGCATCCTAAAACACACGAACAAAAAATCGAGCGTCAAATTCAATGCCTCCATACGCATTATACCGGATTCGGCGAAGTATTCATTGGCGTCGATGTGGAGGGAATGGGGATCGAACATAACATTTGACAGACCTCATCCTTAGGGTCGGTCCCACGTAACTTTCGCTTTTTGTTTTGACGCTGCAGGCCCTTGACGATTCACTTGATTTCTTCGAGACGAGGTTCGTGCACATAGACATTCAAAAAAGTACAGGACATTGGTCAAACGACAACGTAATGCCGATTTCGTATCCCACCGACTTTTGTATACGACGTGCACCATGATCCCTGACCAAACATTCCCTAGCCTTGCAGGCAAATTTTGAATATATGGCTAGACAGTCTAAGCTGTCATGTTTCACATCGTTGAAAAGTCATATTATACAATCTCCGCATTGACTAGTCCAGAGAGGTATATAGTTGAGGTTGTACGGTAAAAAAAAATTGAGTGCTATGGTACAGGTTCGTTGGTTGGATCAACTGTTGACGCGCCCTCAGGACTGCGCGAGCAGTCGAGGCGCAATAATCAGCGCCGAAGGCCAGAAGTCGGGTGGAGGATAGGCATGAATGAATTTTCCCGACTGCCGCCTCTCAATAGTTTACTTTCAATCAGAGATAGGGTTGTTGAGTCCTCCGGGACGGTGCCTATCCGTCGACTGGGTTAATGTCTGAACGGCAACGACGGAAAATAAAATACGCACCATCCGAACCAAACAGCGATGAAAGGAACAGCGAAGCCGCCACCCATGTACAGCAGAGACTTGACGGCGAACGCCCGTCGGTTCGTGGTAGAGAATGGGATGCAGCGCTCAAGCTGTATATGGATCAGTGCCTAACTCGCGCCTCGCTATGCAGGCCGACTTACAGGATCAACGACCTCGCTGTGGGCTTGCCTTCGAAGCGCGGGTTGGCGGATTATTTGCCGGGCGATAGGTATCGAGCGCGCAGAGCGTGCGGCGAATAGTGACGACATTTCGAGGACGGGCAGTGTTCAATAAATTTAGATCGTGTTCGGGGATGTGGGCGACGATGAGAGGGAGGGTTTTTACCGTCGGGCACCTTATATACAGGACGACCTTCCCCTGTCCATCACAGAATGCGAAACTTTGAAATATATCCTTGTTCTGGAATGCATTTTCCGATTTGAAGGGGAATCGAGACGCATTTTTAGTGCGGTTTTCGAAATCTAGTCGCAGTCTCGCACTGCTGACTTTAAGTCTCGCCAAGAAATAGTCAGACGATTCAGATGGCCCTGACTGCTTCACATAGGAAAAAAGGCGACTAGCAGCATTCATGACTTTTGTGTGGCTAGGCATTGGCTAGAACTAGAGTCATCTGGTGTGCATCTGGTCGTATGTATTGAGATCGTTGTGGGCGGTCGCGAAAGGCCGAGATGTTGCCGAGTCGGCTCGGGGCTTTCCAGATGGAGCTTACTTGCACCGGGAGTCTACGGAAATATTTTATAACACGGCCAAATAACTTCGTGTCATCTTCCGACCTCTCCGCGTCTGCTCTTCGACGCGTCGTTGTCTTCTCTGGTCTCCTGCTCCCAGCAAACTCTCAAATCTTGAAGCTTCAACGTGTCATGCGTTGAACTCCAGGTCCGTTAACGCCTCTTTGACGACTTTTTCTCGCTTGGGGAACTTCTTTCTACATTCTGCCATGTAACTACCATAGTCACCAGTCGTCGACGTCGGAGAATGTCTTTTTGGCTCGCTTCACGCTTCACAACTTCACGCTCAAGCTTCCGGGGATTTTGAGTACGTGCGACTTATCTACTTAGCCTACCTAGAGCTGCTCAATCTGCCCTTGTTCGTCCTCGTCAACACTGTGGAGTTTTCATGACCGTGCTCAGCGTGTCGGGAAAGTATCAAATGTTACTCCATTCACTCTCGGGGTTCTGTCTTTGTCGTCTGTTCTCCCGGAAAGTGCCATGAAACTCTTTGGGAGCTTTGCCAGGCTAAACGATATGTGACTTACTCCGTCTCTGCTCATATCAATTATAACGATGAATTGTGATACGGATGGCTCCTAGCATGGCTTGTTTTTCCCCGGTATATAGGTGAGCGCGTATTTAGCCCTCAAAAATTCTCAAACAACCAATAATTTAGCATGGTTACCCCAACCCCGGTCGTAAGCATTAACTCCTGGAAGTTTGTTTCTAAACGACGTCTCGGAAATATCTCCTAATTCAACTCAACTTCGGGAAAGAATTCTTCGAAAGTTCTTGTCTTAAAATGTAGCGCTCTTATGGCATGGGCATATAGTGTCCTTAATCCCGGGCTTGTAAGTCGTAAATCTAAGATCGAAATGTGGGATATAGTCACGAAATCTTTAGGTCTAGATATCTTATGTCAATTGCATGCTTGCCACTCACTGGTGCAACTAATCACCTCCTCCAAGTTCAGCGCTTGAATCGCACACGTATTTCCGTGATAATCACCGTGCCTATCGACATCTCCCGAACTGAGGCTACGAACGGAATTTTTTACAAGATGATATATTTATATTCCGTAATGTTTGTCGTTTGAAGCCTAACACGTTCTTACGCGTAATTGAACTCACTTCGATTGCTATCTCTCCACGCGGCTGTGAACGGCTCGCCTATGTCTCTGCAAGAGAGATGCTTGCTCCGTCCGCACGCGTGATGGAACACGTTATGGTACCCCTCTGGGAATCAGAGTCGCACCATCATACACGGTGTTCGCATCCCGCGGAGAATCTCTCTCTTCCTCTTTCTCATCGTTTTTCATTACATCTACACAACGTTTACGGGCAATGTCTGCCCAGCTCGACTTCCCATCGCCTACGCGTCCAATTAATGAGACGCCTCTACGCTATGGCATCATCGCCTACCCAGGCTATCAAGCCTTGGATGTCTTTGGCCCGCTGGACGCTCTCAACTCGCTGTCGCTCCAGCTCCCCCTCAAGCTCTGCATCCTCTCCCAGACACTCGAGCCGGTATCGACCAAGCCGCCGGGCAGCCTTGGGAATCCCGCAGCGGACTTCGGACAGACCATCGTCCCAACGCACACTTTCGACACCGCACCCGCCATCGACGTCCTGATCGTCCCAGGGGGGATAGGTAACCGCGACCCGAACAATGTCGATGCAGCGATAAAGTACATCGCGAAGGTCTACCCGACGCTGCGGTACCTCGTTACCGTGTGCACGGGGTCGGCGATGGCAGCGCAGGCTGGAGTGCTCGACGGACGGCGCGCGACGACGAACAAACACGCATATGCGCGCACGACCCCACTCTACCCGCAGGTCAAGTGGGTGCCGCATGCGCGATGGGTCGTCGATGGGAATGTGTGGACTTCGTCCGGCGTTAGCGCTGGGCTTGATGTCATCTTCGCATTCATGGGAGAAGTGTACGGAGAAGAGGTGGCTACCGCCATCGCAAACTTTTTGGAGTATGAGCGGCACATGGATGCCAGTTGGGACCCATATGCTGATCTGTGTGGGCTTGCAAGGTCTTGATAAACGTACGTCAAGCTTTTGCTACCGTGTACTCTATAGTGTATCTGAATGCTGTGGGATGCGCCTTTGATGACCAGTTCTGAAGGTGAAGGTGCAGTTTATCACCCGAAATCACAGATGTGAAGGATCTAATCACTGACGTAGGCGTACTGCGCACGCGGTCTATGGAAGATCTTCTAAGTACAGAGGCCACTAGAACTCTTTGTCGTCATCCATTAAGCCCGCCGACTCTCTCAGTAAGAATTGGCCCGTACTTCCGATCTTCTTCTTCACAATCTCCTAAATCCTATCTCATGTCTATGCTTTCAATCCTCGAGAGGGGGTGACCGGGACGTTTTATTTTCAGATCGATACCCGATCCGAAGACGTCCCTAGATACAGTATCGATTGCGTTGAAAGCTAACGTGCTACTTATTATCCTTGTTCCATGTTTATCCTCGTTAGCAAAGATTCGAACGCCGTGATCTAATCTTCTCTGACAGTTTTGAGCGGTTTACTTTCTGACTTTACTCGGGAAGAAAGATAGCATTGAATGATGGAAGAACACGTTCGCCGTGGCGTGCGCATTTTAATGGACGCCTGACAATGCGCTCAATGACATCCAGGGAATTGACATGTCAACATATTCACCCGTACGTCGATCTTTGGCCTTGACAGAGGAAGGTATCGACATAGCGGATGCATTAGTTCTATTTAATCTAAAATACTATTGCAAACCCGTCCGTCCCTTTCTTATTATTAGATAAGATCAGTTCCCAGCCTTACGACGCAACCATGCGTATTGTGTTTCCTCCATACCTTCTAGCTAACCAAATTACAATTTTACTTAAGAGTTTTTCTCCATTTTCATCCCCGCTATCCAAGGGTGTATCGTCTCGAGGCTTTCGGGGATCTGGCCTAAAATTGGCGGGGATTGGGAGGGGGGAACAACTCTGTACCAACTTCGACATCGCGTACGTTCCGTTTTTTTCGTTTAATCACTTATTCGTATCTGTTTCAGGATGTATACCTTCCTCAGCAGCTCCATCTTGACGTTCTGTGATTGACGTATTTGTGGATGCGCATAGATAACCGACACTCCACTTCCCACAAACCTTGAAGCAATAATGAGCGAGCAAGAGTTCTTTTCTTTGCTTGATCATGTCAAAAGATGCCTCCAACGGGAACGAAATGGGTGTTTACTTTTCTTTTCAGGCGTTAGGCGCGCTTGGGATCGTGGCACATGCAGTCAATTAGACATTTTTATTTCCCACGCGCCTTTGACGACCCTGAACGATCTGGCTTTCGTCCGGACACGTTGCCCTTACCTCCCACTTTTGCGCATCTAGTGCCCACTCCGACGATGATATTCTCAGCATCAATAGCACACGAATATACTATGACCGCTGTTGGCGATTCACACATTAGTCTCTCACCGTGTGCGTCCGTTTCTCTTCCCGTGCTGAAATCGCCTGCCGAAAACTATCTCCCTTGACTCTGCTCGTGGTCGTCCGATATGTGCTGCGTGTCGATATACTCTCTTCCCACGTGCACAGATGCTGGGGCGATATAAGTGCAATCTCTGGAGGAACTTTGGGATCACCCACACCGAACTTCGAGATCAAGAACCGCGTTCCCAGTCATCAATATCATGTCGGCGCCAACTCTCTCGACTGTGCGTACTCTTCCTTCCTCCTCAAACGTCCTTCACATCCGCGCCGACGACTCCCCACCCAAATTCCACCCTTCATTCGCTCTTCCGGACGCCGATGTCGTGCTCCGATCTCTCCAAGGAACGCTCTATCGCGTACACTCATTCACCTTGCGGTCAACATCGGGTTTCTTTGCTACCATGTTCAGCCTACCTCAACCTCGGAACTTGATTTCACATGAAAGCGACGGTCGAACACTAGGCAAACAGGCTGTCCAGAATGCCATCCTCGACGTCTACGAAAATGATTTTCCGCTCGAGCACTTGCTCAAGCTTATGTCTGGCCTTCCAAGCACGAAGCTGACCTCGTTGGACGACCTCGACAAAGTACTACGGATTGGGGAGAAATGGGACACCCCCGGACCTCTATCCACACTGCGGAACACCCTTACGTCAAAGCACTTTTTCGAGGAGGAACCTCTTAGATGCTACGCTATCGCCAAACACTTTGGGTGGAGCGCCGAGGCAAAGGCTGCGTCGACACACACTCTTGTCCTCGACTTGTGTGATCCGATACATACCCCTATCATGGAACAAATGTCCTCCAAAGATTTCCTATGCCTCCTGGACTTACATCGCAAACGCCGTGATCTCTTCCGCGAACTCTTGGACAGTCCTGAGAGATTTGCTGCAGGAAATAGGTACGTCGCTTCCTTGGCTCTGTTTTTAGCTCTATTAATAGATTGCAATCTCTTTCAGCTCCCCGTACCACTGCAACCGCTGTGGGGTAACGGTACTCGACAACTATCCTTGGCGGCAGTACAAGCATGCACTGTTTCTCGAAATGGAACGGCGACCGCTGGGAGACACACTGGGCGTGGTAGTGGGGGATACCGCAGAGTGGCCGGAAGCGTTGGCCTGTTGGGAGGCGAAGTGCTCGAAAGAGGGATGCGGAGGCCTCAATTACGATCGTATTGCCACTCTAAGGCAGATTCGAGCATGTGTCGCCCTTCTCCCACTCACAGTAGACGATTAGTTCCATTGCTCCTATTTTTTTTTTCAGATACCGAGGAACGTACTCACACTTTTCATTCGGAATTGGATGTATGAAAGTAGTATATCAAGTCAATTATACCCACTCACAGGCATTCCTTCTGACCTTCTTCGATCATCGCGGACCCTGTAGTTCGGGAATATTCCTCGAGGCTGACATATGGATCCTTCCTTCTGACTTTCTGACTCTCTCAGGAATCTTTAAATATAACGCATCAATTAACTCTGAGTTTTGGAAGACTAATTGATTCGCCTTCAATGGGAATTCTAACTCTGAAGGTCTGTTCTAATATATATTTCTTGCCTTTTCTGGAGATCTTGTTAGAATGAACCGGAGAAGTGCCATCAATCTTCATTTTGGTCAAGCTGAGAAAAATCATCCTTGATATTTTAAACCTAACAGGTGAATGATTTTTTCTGATGGACCGACACGCAAGGCCTGTGATCTTTTTATTCGGCGAAGGATGAATGGAGTCTCATTTTTCCGACTTGAAGCCACTGGAACTTGGGTATGTGACTACAGACTGCACCCCTGCGGGACCCAGGTAGTGCTTCAACGCTTCGCGCGTCGTCGAATATTCCAATATGTATCCCAGTACCAGTACATTATAAATACATCCGCAACAGCCGAAACGATGATGAACATAAGGTGGGTGTAAAGTCTATAAGATCATTCATCTGATACTAAAATAGCTTGCATCCAACTATTCGAATGTGAAAATGGATGTCTAACTTGAGCTCCCACAATTCTCGGATGCCGAAGAAACGAAGCACTCGATAATTGTTGATAAGTGTATCTGCCTTTAATTCTAATCCACCCATCTCTTTCAAGTTGCAAACATAAAGTCAACCGAACCCAATATGTATTAGCCAGTTGACGCTCTTTGAACTTACAGAATAATATTTTTCATCTATACTTGGCACAAAACCATGTCCTTTTGGCCACCATAAAAGCTCATAAAACGTCCCCGAGGAAATCACTGAAGTTCCACGGAGGATGGAAAGGTAATACGCCGACCAACCGTAGAGATCGCACAAAATTTGAAAGCGGAAGGGCGCTCATTCCCTAATGTGAGGTTACATCGCATCTCCTTCCTGGGTGTGCGCGTGGAGCTCTAAATTCCGTCTTCACTAACCCTTCAGGTTCGCGCAAATTGTCTTTCCGATACGAACACCGTTTGTATTAAGGCTGCGATTAAAGTAAATTTGCCAGCCAATAGCTTTTGCTAGAAGAAATCACAGCTTCAAATTAATGTCATGATTTAGGCTCAGGCTTAAGATCGTCTGCGCAGTTGAAGCTATGCAGGTATTGATCATAGAAGCATCGTCGAACAACAAACGCCTTGATTATCTTGAGATGTTCTGGTATACTTAACATAGGTGGGCAAACCAGTCCCCTGTTTTTCTTCATAATGGGTGCTGTCTTTGTTATGTTGCTCGCAATTGGCTGTGCTTATCTGGCAGAGAGCTCTTGACGCTGTGCTGGGACGGCGAGCTCGGACGAGGACACCGCCACTTTTGACTCTGATTCGCTCGTACCTATAAGTACTCCCACGATCAGCTGATGAAATTGGCATGGCAACCTTGATTACAACTTAACTTCGTTCGTCCACTCATTTTGCGTCTGACAGTGCCCCATCGACATTCACTTCTGTCATTTCTCTGTTTCAACTGGCCTAACAAAGATACCAGGTTGACCAAACCAATCTTCTCCTTCAAAGCTCGAAGGTTTCAAATCTAGCGGTCAGCATGGATTGTTCAATCTCTTGGAGGTTTCATCGTTGGCTACTCAAATATCTGCCGCCGTAGCGCCCATCTCATCCTGGAAAATTGAATACGCTCTTCGTCAGCATCAATGTTGCTATAATTACCGATGAATTCCCTAAGCCTATGACCACGTTGGTTCTTTTTGTGTATCTGCATCATTCCTGTTGATCATCGAAGGCCTGTGCACCAATCCCAAAGGCTGTTCGTATTGTGCGCAAAATATCACCCGACCACCAGTATTCCCGCTCATTTGTGTGTTCCACCGCTGCGGTAGAGTATGTATATTGGCCAGCGACCTTCACCGCAACTTGTCAAACACCGTGAAACCCGAGCGGCACACTGCCGTCTACATGTTATGGAAGCGGGACAGCCTACGTCTGCTTTTGTTCAATTTCTGAGGATTTGACCCTAATTAAATTTAGTCAAGCGCTCAGGATCTATTCGTACCCCTGCCAGCTGGGAACGTATAAGAAGACGCGTCAATTGTGCGAGTCCATCATCCCCTTCCTTCTCCCTTTCCTCCTCCCTAGACTACCCTAGAAGAAACGACAACTTATCGACAAACAATAATGGTTTCTTCTTCTTTGCGTTTCCTCTTAGCTGCTCTTCCTACCGTCCTTGGAGCTAGTTTCAACGTTCAGGTTGGCGCGGGCGGAAATCTTGCCTATGATCCTGAGTTCATCACCGCAAACCCAGGCGACATAGTCAACTTCATATTGTACGTGAGACGTCTTGTTATACTGTTGTCGTCATACTGATAGCCTTTCAACTGCCTAGTAATCCCAAAAACCACACAGTAACGCAATCCTCCTTCAACACCCCATGTGTCGCTAACCCGAACCATGTGACAACTGGATTGTAAGTAGTGTTCATTCTCACTCTCGAACGCAAACTAACTCCCTCAAAGCATTCCCGTTGCTGCGGGAACTGCAGCAGGAGACCTGCCTGTCAAGCAGTTCACTGTCCCAGAAGGAACCGCTCCGCTGTGGTTCTACTGCGAGCAGACCGGTCACTGTGGTCAAGGAATGGTGTTTGCCATCAACGCGCCAGCGGATCCTGCCCCCAATTCCTTCAACGCGTTCAAGGCCGCCGCCATCGCTCAAAATGGCACTGCTGCGGCAACAACAAGTACCGCTCCTCCAGCTGCAACGACCTCTGTCACCGAAGATCCCAACTTCACCACGCCCCCTGCCCCAGTGTGGACTTCAGCCACAGCGACTGTCACCTTCAGTGGATCAACCTACACGACTACTTATTCAAGCTACCTCGGAACTCCTCGTGAGCCTACGTGATATAGTCGATTTATTCAGCAGTTCTAATGTCTTTGTGTAGCGCCTACTCCCGCTCCTAATCCAGTAGACCACCGAATCATCGTTGGAGCTGATGGTAACCTCGTCTACAGCCCTGCGAATATTACAGCGGTTATTGGCGATACCATCACTTTCGAGTTCCATCCCAAGAACCACACTGTCACCCAGTCCAACTTCCTCAACCCCTGCATGCCTCTGCAAGCGTCCACAGGTGTTGCCGGATTCGCGTCAGGATTGTGAGCTCCCATCTTCATTGAATTAACGCCATGCAACTCAAACATGCGCTCCCCATCTTACAGCATGCCCGTCGACGCCGCCACCACTTCAAACTTCCCCACCTTCCAGATCACTGTTCACGATGTACGTCGGATTATTTTTGCCCGCATGCAACAGCGTCCAATTAACTTTGTCTTGTTTATAGACCGCACCTATCTGGGGCTACTGCGGACAAACCAAACACTGCCAGTCCGGAATGGTTTTCTCTATCAACGCTGTTGAGACGGGGCCTAACAACTTCGAGGCCTTCCAGCAGCTCGCTCTGCGCAGCAACGCAACCTCCACCACTGCAGGCGGTGCCTCACCTACGACGTCTGGGCAGACCACCACCACAACGAGCGCTGCTACCGGCACCCGCGCGTTCGTCTCGCTTCCTTTGGCACTTGCATTCTCTGGATTGGTCGCTTTGATGCTCTGAGCGTGCTCGTCTATTTTTTACGCAGCCCCTTCTGAACATGAACATCATGGACTATACATACGATTCATCATTCTTTTCATGCATACTTATTCATACCGACAGGATGTACTTGAGTAATATTTCTAATACGTAGTGTAGGTAGCTCAGTACTATTGATTTTCGAACTTTCTATTCCTCCTTCGACTTCAAGCTGTCAACGGTTCCCATGCGCTCAATATCTGTGTTGAACTGCAAGAGAATTTCTTACCGATCATTTCACTGGCCATGGTTTGAGCACCCGCATATGTACGTAGCGCCCATACCGCTTACTTACCGATTCTCTTGGCTTGTCGCACATACGGATCTAGCGTTCCAATCACACTTGTCCTTAACCGATCGGGGCGCGATTTCTGCACGAATCACTTTGAACCTGAAGTATCGGCAGGCGGCAAATAAATTGAATTTGATGATATGCTACTATACGCTATTTACTAATACCCTTTGAAACACGAAAAGAGTGACCGGGAGCTGCCACGACATTTGAGGCCTTTGTTCCCTTCAAAAAAAAATCCAGAATTCACATTGAGGAGAACAATCACATTTAATACAAGTTACTCTATCTAGAAATTAAAGATGTATCTAATAGAACTATTAGATATACGCAAGCGTTTTGAAACTGACTCGAGTGAATGCCTAGCTCAACAATCTGAAGCAGGCGAGGAAGCACGGGATTTACATAGTCGCAATTTTTCGAACGGCAGGACCGTCGATATTCAGCGTCACGGCCCCGTTTGATCCCTGGGTCCACGCACCGGCAGGAGGCTTCGAGCGATTCTATAGCTATATGGAATATGCGCTTCCCTGCGCATACCGCGTGCATGCCACTCGCGATCGTTTGCCTTTCCACGGTCACTCGTTTTGCGAGTCTTCCAATGTTGTGAAAAAATTGTAGGGATGTCATAGAGATCGGGGTATGCAGAGAGTCTCTACTTACGGGAGGTAGTATAGCGGAACCAGAGGTGACTGGAGTTGGGGGAAGCGGGTTAGAGGTGGCGTTGCACAGTGCATTTGAAATGGATTCTGGTAAGGGGGAAGGAATCGAGTCCCCACATCAGCAAGATCGCAATTTGCTTGTCACCTTTTTCCCGCTTTTTGACTTGTCAAAAGTTGATGTAAAATTAATCTTATTATTGCGGATTTCTACGTACATAGGTAGTATACGATAACATGTAGAAATTCACGAATTGTCGAGGTTCTGACTGTTGTCCCAAAATAGATTCCCTGCGGCCCGATTTGTAGGTATTTTTAGCGCATTTTAGGGGAAAAGGAGGGAAATTTATGTAACTTTTTGCTGATTTGTGGGTATTTTTAGCGCATTTTAGGGGAAAAGGAGGGAAATTTATGTAACTTTTTGCTGATTTGGACCTAGCTTTTTCTAAAAGGAGCTTTTCGGCTTTTAGGCCGCTTTTTCGACTTGCACAAGTCGAAAAAAGTAAAATGTGAAACTCCTGATGCATCGTCTGAGCTTGAAGCAGATAAGCTGAAAAGGCACTCCGAGCCCATGCAAAGTTGATTGTCTCTCTCTTCAAAATATCCGGACGAATAACTGAGTGGCTGATGCCACTCGGTGGTATGGTCTGAGCGCCCCGATAAGTATTAGTACAGAAATAACAGCAACGCTTACGACTTGAGTTTTTGTTAGTTTTTGTTCAATGTGAGTCCCCTTGAAATACAGCAGTTTCCTTCATGTATGAAAGATAATTCCGATTTATGCTTCTAATTATCGACTTTTTTGGCTCAATAATGAAATGACCGCGAAAGGAATCTAAGCGCTCAAAAATGCGCCGGTGGAGCCGTTTGTTTGAAATTAACACGCTTACCAAACAAAGCCCTTGACGCGAAATTTCTGATCTTCAAAACCTGGTTGAATGAAATCTGCCTTCAACGCGCATTCGAAATGTCTTCAGATGATGAATCCCTAGATCTCGGCGATATCTTCACAGTTAGTTCTTCTTATGCTCACTATTTGGTCTGAATCTCTAGCTGAGAAGGAACAACCTAGACCACCTACGCCGGAACCGACAACCTCGACGTACACTCGCGATGGAAGCAGGGTTATATCTCTAGATGACTGGAGAAAGATCGATATAAGATTGGTTGGATCACATCCTCTATGGGCGCACTATCTGTGAGTGTTGGGAATCTATCTCATGATATAGGCCGGCTAATGCAAAAAGATTAGGTGGAACGCAGCGTTAGCTGTGGCATCCTTTTTGGATTCGAACGTCAACATGTTCAAGGATCGTTTCGTTCTGGAGCTGGGAGCGGGAGGAGCACTGCCTAGTATCGTGGCGGGGAAACTCGGAGCGCGTAAGGTACGTCTGCGGAGCGTTCGTAATAGTTGCTCGTCTATTCACGTTCAGCTTTTAGGTGGTAGTGACTGACTACCCAGATGCGGCTCTGGTGGAGAACATGAGCTTCAACGTCTCAGAAAATACGACAGACGAGGAGTCGGCGCGCATAAATGTCCAAGGATACATCTGGGGACATCCGGTGAAACCTCTCATCGATGCTCTACCTCCCAACGCCGATCCCAGACTATTCGATGTGATCATTCTATCCGATCTCATCTTCAATCATTCGCAGGTATGTAGTTCGAGTTCCGCTTTATCGTAAAATTTGGGCCTGATCCTTCGCTGAGCACGATGCGATGCTAAAAACTTGTGAACTGGCCCTTGCTCCGTCCAAAACCACGGACGCTGCGGGACCGCAAATCCTTGTCTTCTACTCCCACCATCGTCCCCACCTTGCCCACAAAGATATGGAATTTTTCACCAAAGCCAAAGCGCTGGGCTGGATATGTGAGGAGATATACACGAAAACCTTCCCTGTGAGTGACTGCAACACCAGGTCTTCGTTAAGCTGATGCCCAGTTTGTTCTTCTAGCCAATGTTTCCCGAGGACTCGGGAGAGGAATCAATACGCTCCACTGTTCATGGGTGGAGGTTGACGAAGCCAAATTGATCTTTTCATGACTCATGACGAGTCGAATATCTTTCGATGGAGACATATACTTACATATAGTCCTTCCTATGAAGTTGAATACACGTTTCTTCCGTTCCAGGAGCATAAAAGAAACCTGCCTCCATTTTAGTATTGTCTTTGAGCGAAGTGACCTCGAGAATCGAGATGGACTGCGCTCTTTTTCGGACTCAGTCTTCCAATTACTTCGTCGTCAACCGGAGTTCACTTCGCGGGGTGCAGTGCCGCTCCCCTTGACGGCAACACTATTCAGTTCCCTTATTGCTCGGACTATTCTGATTAACATAATAGCATTTATCTCGAATTGAAAGAGATAAATTGGTCATCAGTCACAGAGGTTAAGGAACATAAACTTACAAACGAACCATTTGGATGAGTGGGTGAGCATATATAGATCTCGTATAATTTCAATTGAGTATCTATGGCCCATGGGATATAATATTCCACATACAGTATCGTAGGTCTACAGAGTCGGAGTCCAGCTTCCAGGGCAACAAAGACAGTCACGACACGACTTGAAACTTGAAAGTTGAGCTTGAAGTCTTGAATGCTAAGTTTTGGCAGATTGCAATTGCAAAAAACAGAAAAATACATTCTGGAAACACAGATTCGGGTACGGGGAATCGAACCCCGAGCTGCCGCGATCATATGAGAGGCGGCAATGTTAGCCGTTACACCATACCCGATTTTTGAATTGTTCGCTTCTGCTAACTATGTCCATGTACATCTGTATTCGTACTGCATTTAAATTTCTCGTTAGTGGACTCGGAGCTCGACCGTTTGAACTTTATCTTCGAGTCCTTTGCTCACTGAAAAAATGGTGCATGATTTTTGGATTATACTTTCAACCACTAAATTTGCTGCAGGCTCACAGATGCTGGCACCTTGAAGCAGGAGAGAGACACGCTCGACGCCGCCATACAGGCGCACATCCACCTACTCTCTCCCATGCGCAACTTGCCCGACGATCTACTAAGGGCGAGTAGTGTAACGTATCACAACATATCGATGAATTGGTTCAATGGAGAGCTTTGATCAGTCTACTCAAGCGCACCAACGATCAGATAACTTAGCTTTCCACCACACTCAGGGCTTTCAAAAGACTCGACCTTCCTAAGTACGATATTTAGCCTCGTCCCAAAATTGACTCATTTGTTCGACGAGTATATCCGCTTCTTTAAAATCTACCAGGACAAAACCAAACCCTATATCAAGTCCTGACGCCACTGAACGACCTTTCTCTCTTGAACCCTTACGCGTCAATAATGCAGCCGAGCTTAGTGAGCGCGACTCTCTTGTCATTCCTGTGGCTCAGGCCGAATGCTGCTAGTTCTTGTGGCCTCGAGCCGCTCAGAGAGCTTCTGCTGTGTCTCTGCGGCCGATGGAGGTCGATATTGGCGCTCAGTTTTTCGATTATGTCGATAAAGCATCGTTGAAGTTGAACATGTCGTATATGTCCGCACCCTCTCCGCTCCATAAATTCGTCTCTCCTCGCAGTGGCATATGAGAGAGGACGAGTGTTGAGGCAGATCTTATCAAGAACTGTATCAATCACTTCACTGTCAGTATAATCAAATTACCTCTCATATTCAGTAGAGCTCTGTGTGTTTGAACTGAGTACTTTATACCCTTTCTGTATATAACCCTTGGAGTTCCGTTTTATGTACGCAAATACAGAGATATTTTCACCGCTTTAATCGCACTAATTTGACTCAGTAAAAAGCTTCGGAAGTCAAGATACTGAATATCTGGAGGCTGGCACGACCCATAATTTCGCGCTGCACCAGACACGTCGTGCACACGACACCTGTTAAATCACCCAATCACACCGCCAATCCATAAAGTGGGACACCTAAAAGTTATATACAAGAAAGATATACCAACTACTGACAGAGCTCGTATAGGATAACGAGAATAGCCACTGAAATAGGATACTCTATATGTCAACGAAATCGCACACCCTACGCTGTTTCAAGCCGTCTAAGTTTCTCTATGGCCTACAAAACGGTGTCGTCGTCAATGAGGGTCATCCATTATTTCAAACACAATGAAAGTATCCACGTACAATACTGAGGCGCAGACCGTTCGCGTCAATATTTCAAAAGTTATAACCAGGATTCTCAGCATGCATCTGAGCGAGAGCAATAGCGGCAGCAGCTTCTTTGGCGTCTTTCTTGTTTGTCTTTGAGGCGGCTCCCCACTCGATCTGATCAACTACACTTCGTTAGCGCTTTCGACCGCAAATATTTAAGAGATGATAGGACGTACTGAAAACCTTTACAGTATGGACTTGCTGATGTCCAAGCCCAGTGGTTGTGGTCTCGTAAGTAGGGGTGTTCTTGTTAAGGCGCTGACAGAAATTGTGCAGTCTGCCGACGTTGCTCACTGCGACCATCCGACATTGCATTGAATATGAATGTCAGTGGCACAACAACAGCCAGTACTGCGAAGGACACTCACAAGTAGAAGTAGACATTTCTGTTTGAGAGAACTAGATAACTCGAAGAGGATGGGGACTCCCTGTGTTCAAAATACAAGCCATTTAAATGAGACAGTGTACCCTCGTTCGATTCCCTCCTCAGCTCGTTCGGCCTTCGTGGAGAGGTGATCTTCCTCCAAGCACGCAAAAGACATCTCCATTACCCTCGCCAACTCCGTAGAATGCAAAAAATAATAATCAGATGCCCCCCAAGAGCTGATGAATTATGGTGTGCACTACGACGATAAACTTACATTAAAAAAGTATGCAATTTGCTCCATAATCAGGCGTAACACGGCGTGGTGGTAAAAAGCGGACCCACAAACGTAGGAAATTGAGCACGCAATGGGAATACATCAGCGAGAACT
Organism: Pholiota adiposa; assembly: GCA_009935795.1. NCBI lineage: Eukaryota > Fungi > Basidiomycota > Agaricomycetes > Agaricales > Strophariaceae > Pholiota > Pholiota adiposa. The sequence goes on along the minus strand of QEYC01000158.1, from coordinate 602,297 downwards.
ATTTCAGTCGCTCGAAACACTCCGACCTTCGATTCATACCCACAGCTCCCGTAAATATCTCGTCTTATTTTTATGCAGAGACCGAGCATTCTAGGACACCTCTCCTCGTCCCGAACTCTGCAACCCACAGCTAGGGTAGAGTTGACTCTTTCCAGTCATATTGCACATAAAGTTTCTGTATAATGTTCGCTCTTGTTGGGCGACCCATGGACAAGATGGTCGGTGGTAATTTTAAGAGTGATGTCGGGCCTCCAGGCGTAGACGAAGACGACGAAGACGACGAAGACAACCGCTGCGCGCTAATGTCACGTGTCGCAGGCGCCTAATTTTGGCGTCCCGACTCCCGACGTGCATCTGCGTGAACTTGGAGTTTATCGCCATGGCGCATGGGAGGCAGAAAGTACCGTGCTCGATGCGTTTAGAACGGTATATCCGCCGCACGCGGAAAGGAAGGATAACTTGCATTCTTTTGCGGTAATCATTACGGATATTGCCCTAGAAATCCTGTACCATGGGTTTTTGCCCAGGGCACGGTGGTGAGCCAGTGTAATGAGCTCGGATATAATTCTTCTTAGAATTGCTTCTTAGTAATCATAGGATATACTGACATCATAATGCGATGCAAAAACGTTGCAAAAAGGAACACTCGAGTAGAGTGATGTGAACGGGGTGTCCGCGTGCGACTCGGCGTGATTGCGACACTTCTCGCGGTTTCGCCTTAAGTCCGTTCGAGCGAAACGTCGCCGCCTTCCTCAATCTCAGTTGTCCCAATATTTTCAGATGTCTATTCAGAAAAAAATTGTTCGAGCAATGCGCATTTGGTGGTCGGTCAAAGGTCAAAAGCTAATAACCAAAAGATGAGTCAACTGGAAGCGTCTTTGATGGACAGATGCCTGGGTGGTGGAGCACAACGTCCCAAGCTCCAGTCTCGGTGGAGGACATGCGGTTAACTCGGGAGTGGGGATCGCGAAACGAGGCTCGAGAGGATGCGGCTCAACCTCAACGACTCCCTGACTACGTCGCTACCCACATCTTCGTCTTCCTCGTCCATGATGTCCAAAGCCTTATGGGAACGTTACACACTCAAAACTAAACTGGATGACAACTTGTGGATCCAATGAAAATGATAGGTACACAAGAAAACACATTTAATTTGTGGTTACATCAAACAGGTCACTAATGAATACACCGTCGGACATAGTATAATACACAGAACACTCAATTCAGGACCACATTCTAATTGATAAGCGTCTTGGGGATGACGATGGCACGAATCTACTCAGTCGATCAGTCGAATCTGGATCTGAAGTACTATCGAATGGCATTGTCAATGAATTTTAAGCAGTCGAAGTAAACAGGAATTCACGAACCAGAAATTAGTACGGACCCCAGAGGCGCTGTGCCTCAGCAAGGGCAATTGCGGCAGCCTCTTCTTTGGCTTTATTGATGGTAGTGTTGGTGGATACACCCCATTGGACCTGCTCGACTAGCGCACAGTATTTCTCAGAATCCTGTACTCTTCCAGGAAAATGGAGAACGAAAACGTACTGAAAACCCTTACGGTGTGTTGAAGCTGATGGGCAGGACCAGAGGACGTGGTCTCATAGACGGGAGTGGGCTTTCCATGACCTTGACACATGTTGTTGAGTTGAACGACTGCAGTAGCTGCAGACGAAGTAGGTCAGCGAAAGCGATGATAAGTGTTCAAAGGCGACGCACCTCTAGGAGGCATGGTAGATAAAAGTAGTGAGCTAGATACTCAGAGGGAGTGGGTTTCTGTAGATCTAGAAGCATTCCTACGTGGTTTATATACCATCGCGTAGACAAAGCAGTCCTACTCCTCCGAATACCACAGCACTCACTCCGATTAACTGAAGTTCGACAAGTACGGATGACAATCGTAGAATAGAGAGAATGCTCCAAAGTTCATGGGAAAAGGTGTGCAAGGCGAAAAAAAAACTGACGCTGAGGAGTGCTCTTCGCAAGAAGGTCTCTCTGAACATTACTCAGGGAGAACAGATAGAGCCATTCGTATGGAAAACCGAGCTTACAATGAATATACGTCAAGGATGGGAAGATAAGTTGGTATTCTTTAACATACTGACATTTTTTAACTCCCATACTGCCCGTAATTTCCTGGTTTCTTCTTATACACAGTTAGACACTTACAACTGCGTCGTAGTAAATCGATTTCCCCCCTTGTAACGTGTCCAAGACCGATGGATAATTATTTCCTTATCAAAGCTTGAACAAAGCGTTGCAAAAATTTTAGTCCTTGGAACGAAACCTACAAGACTGAAAGTACTGAAGCTGGGATATCGGAGCTCCAAACGACAAGTGAATCGTTGAGCGCTAAAGTCACGTGCATGGCGCTTAATGTCGGAATCCCTCCCCGATGTTCGTGCAGCCGAATTGGAATTGTTTATCGCCATGGCGCAGACGAGGCCCAGGCTCCCGAGCTTGACAAGGGCATAAGAGTTTCTCCGCCACACGCGGAACCAAAAACATTAATTTAGGTGTCGTCGGCGGTGTAAAGGCTACCGAACGTAGGGATCTTACATGCGTTACGCGGACATTGGTCAGTGTCTCACAATTATATCTTGACTTGAAGAGAGATGGTCCAGGTGAGCCAAGAATGACTGTTCGTTTCCAACATTTCTTCAAAGAATTCATTAAAAAATGAAGCACAATATTCCTGTTCAATTTAGTGATTGCAATGACATTCTTCTTCATGGTGTTGACTGCAGTAATGGTAACAAAGACCGACAACAGATACTAGGGCGTGCAGATAAGTTGCTGAACTTGGGAGATTTGCTCGCTTAAAGACGATAGGTCCCCGCCGACCATGCACACGGTTTTCGATGGAAGGAGTAAGTAATATCTGATACCATTGAATGTAGAAGCTGAAGAAAATTCCTGAACATCACTGATAAAGATGAAGTTTTGGCGAGCTCTCGGCCAACACGGTGTGCTGTAGTGGAGGCTTACTACAAGTTTCAAGCATTTATTATGATGTGTGAAGCATACATTTTAGCACACCATTCCTCATCCCGAATCTACGTCAATAGCTTCTTTACTTAGTATCTCCTCTCGTCTCCTTGAGAACATTTTCCGTTGGAGGATCTACCGAGTTGATAGTACGTAGGCGATCCTTCCTCGCTTTCCTATTTTACCCCCATTAGTTTTGCTGAGGTTTCGGCATGGGTCTGATACCAGAAATACGGCTATACAGATCCCACACTTTCGGTACATATATGTATGTAGGTCCAATTTTCCGATAATTACACCTACCGGCGGCACAGTATTTAGACTCTAGAGTATGACGCAGAGCCACTGCCTCCACTAAAGTCGGAGCATTAAAATCGTATCATGCATATCTTCAACGCCCAGTGTAAATCCAAAAACGATGTCTGCATCCTCGAAGATTCAGCCGAAAAACATTAGAAGAACCTCTTCAAAGTTCAAACCGACTCTGGAATTTGAAGAGCTAATCGGTCCCTTCCCACGATACAGACCTTGTAATTTTCCTCCGACGTCCAATCGACGTCGATACCCTATCGCAACTCTATCCCCGCATGTGCAGAACACTGAAATATCGGAAAATCTGAAGACTCGGGTTTAGATTCACTGTTATCATTTCACGTACCAGTAATTAAGTAATGCCTGTCAAAGCGATCTTCAGAGATAAGAGTTAGTCGGAAATAGGAGCATGGAAAGGGCTCCACGGGCAGAAAATTGGATAGATTGCCCAGACTTGCGCAGATAGCAATGTTCGAAGGGTCTCGAAACAAGAAAGAAAGAAAATTACTTGATGAAGTAATCTCGGAAAGCTAACCGGATCACATCATCAAACATTCTTTGCGACTGTCATCATCAGCACCTTCAGACGCGCCATCTCCCAGCATCCTCAATGAGTCCCATTCACTTAGTGTAAGTACTTATCATCTGACGCACTCTGGTACAAGAGTAGAGCATAATTTCGGATAGCCTTCCATGACGGCTGGTTTTCCAGATGGCGCAGTCAGTGAACCATCCTGCTTCGCGATGACGCCCTTCTTTCACACTCTTATCTAGTCTTGAAATGGTTATAAAACGGAGACTCTGGAATTGAAACGGTACATTCTACTGCATAGAGAGATTCCAAGATACAATGGCTCCTTCCGTCGCTGAAATCCAAGCAACCGCCACCGCCGACCAGACTCAAGCCACGAAAGAGGCGGTGAAAGCTCAAGTTCAGGACAATGTACGATCTTCTTCAATTTCTGACGAATCCTATCTCATATTTTTATGAACAATAGGGTCCTAAGTATCCGTTCTACCTTCCGTATTACGACAACGAGGAAAAGTTCCCTCCCACAAACTGTTCGGTGCGACAATATATTTGACTCCCTGATATCCATATTCTCATCAAGTATTAGAGTTCGTCGACCCCGGCAGCCGCGCTGACCCAAAGAAGCCCAATTATTGAACCCTAACACGACCACCAAGAACGTGAGCCCTTACCTGGGCCTGAGATCACTGGAGTGCAAATCTCCGAGCTCAGCCCAGCGGGTCTGGACGAACTCGCGCTCTTCACCGCTGAGCGCAAGGTTCTCGTCTTCCGTGACCAGAACTTCAAAGACCTCACACCCGAGCGTCAAATTGAGATCGCCAGGTTAGTGATTCAACTTGACTTCACCAATGCCAGGTATTTAATATCCTACAAAGACATTTCGGCCCCATTCAGAGGCACCCAACATCGCCCAATGTGAAGGGATACCCTGAGTTCCACGTCGGTGAGTGCCTAACCCAGATCTCCGTTTCTCATCTTGATATAAATTCTTTTCATAGTCTACCGTGATCACACGCACGATCTCAGCCGCACCCCCAGACGCCAGAACCGCATCACACCCGTCTCATGGCATTCCGACGTATCATATGAGCGCCAACCTCCCGGCACCACCATCTTTTTCTCTTTGGAACAGGTGTGTTTGTTTCCTTCACGAACTCCGACACAGAACGTTCACACCGACGCTTAGCCTGCGTCCGACGGCGGAGACACCCTCTTCCTCTCGCAAGTTGAGGCCTACAACCGTCTCTCTCCCGAGTTTAAGAAACGCCTCGAGGGACTCCGCGCTGTCCACTCCGCCGTTCGACAAGCCGAGGATTCGAAGCTCAGGAATGGACCTGTTCGCCGTGAGCCTGTTGAATCCGAGGTGAGTCGCTGAATCTTGCGTCGTCGTTCATTCATGAACTTACTTTTCCTTAGCACCCCATCGTCCGTGTCCACCCTGTGACTGGGGAGAAGGCACTCTTCGTCAACGAGCAATTCACTCGCTACGTCGTTGGTTCCGCCAGGAAGAATCCGATGCGCTCCTCGGGTTCTTGTACAACCACATTGCCAAAGGTGCCGACTTCCAGATTAGAGGCACCTACCAGCCCGGAACCGTTGTTATCTGGGTGCGTACTTTGTTCATTTTCACCCATTTCATTAGAGTGACACGTGCGAATAATTTTCCAGGATAACAGGCTGACTGTCCATTCTATCGTCAGCGACTACGATCGTTCCAACCGCAGGCACAATGTCCGTCTCACCCCTCAGGCGGAGGTCCCGATCCCGGCTACTGCCTAGAGGTCGATGGGCGTCTATACTTCGTAGAATTATATATATCCAACATTGAAATCAATCATTCTGTCAAAGTGACTTCCATGGAATTAAACGTTCAACGTTCAACTAGCACTCCATGATCGTGCGCCTAAGGTTTCTTAAAAAGTCATACAAGGTGTATGTATTTTAAAACCTAAAATTGTGAGGTTTTTCGAACTTGAAGATCGCAACTTTAGTCCCTTCCTGGCTTTTCCATTCTTTGCTTCAGCATTCTCCATTCCTGCTCTCCCTCATCATTATCACTCCGCCACCGCTTGAGCTTCCTCCAAGCTTCCTCCCGAGTCCATCTTCCTAGCCCTCATCGGCAAAAGCGCGGCCCGCGATGGCTAAATATAACCCGTGACAATGGATTATATAAGAAACACTGCTTGTTTTCGCGTGGAACGGGTGTTATATTTCGCAGCTTTGAACCCAATTTGAACCACAATGAAGGCCTTTTCTTCTTCCAGTGAGCTAGCTATATACTATTTTGATTGTATGCTTTAATTATGCATGCGTTTTAGCAGCTAAGCCCCCATTGAAACGTCGAAAGTTGCTCAGGAACTCGAGCTCGACACTACCATCGATATCAAGCCCACTTGTTGCGAAGACTCAAGGGACTACTGAGAACTCGAATACCAGCAAAGGAGTACCCATCTGCGCTACATGCCATAGGGCGCTGCAGAACACGACCGCTGGTAGCATCATCCAATGCGCTATGTACGTTTCCGTTATATTTTTAGGCGCTTTTACATGTTCTGTCAAAGCCGCATTGCCACTGATTTCTATATGCTAATACCCGTTCGCAGATGTTTATCTACGACTTGTGCCGTATGTTCTCGAACATGTACACATTCTGCGGCGTCCCAGCCGCCTACTCCTCGTTTGACATGGTCGCCTTCACCGTCCCCGGCGCCCTCTCCTCGGCGGTCGGTGCTCTCACTTAATTCATCTAACGTGAACTTGCCGCTTGCCGACTCGCCACTGACTCAGACGCAGAATTTTGCACCTGGAAAACGACGGAAACTTATCGATGAGGATGACCCTTCATCGGCATCGTATCTTGACACGAAGAGTATACCCCACATCGAGGATCAAGAGGAATTCGGGCCTGGGTGTGGGAGACTGGTCTGTCGAAATTGCTGCTATGAGGAACCACACCAGTGCGTCTCATCCTTGCTTTTTTTGGTATTGCTTTGCCTTGATCACCTTTATCTTATTAGCAATACAACCACTTGCCTTGAATGCTACGGCTCTCGAATCTAAAATGCCATTTACTAGATTACGCCCCTGCTTTCACTCCTACACTGTAGCTCTTGCAAGTTGTTATCATATCATTCATATTCCCAGTCACCTCCCCATATTCCCCACGTCTTGAACCCATTGTACATCCCAGAACTATTCTAAACTTATCTGGCTATACCTCGTAGTTCTCACTCCACTTTGCCGCAGATGATCACCCAGGGATTTTCAACCCAAGAATATCGCATCGCAGTTAAAGCCCTCACGCCGCGAAATATTTTCTTAGGTGTGAGTCATCGAGCATCCAGTGCGAATGCCTGAGATTAATTGAGATGGCTGGGTGACTCACCGCAAAGCGCCCTCTCATCGCATTCAAAAATAGAACCTGGCCTTGCGGATGTGCAGCTAAGAAAAGGCTGCCGAGAGCGCGTTCTCGTCGAGGGCGCCATGGAGAAGATAACGACTTACGGGTGCTCAGAACTTAGAAGTGGCGCTTGGGCATGATGCCGCATAAACATGTGCTCGAATCAACAGTATGATCCGAGGACGGAGCGTTCACCGACAGACCCAGTATTGCCTCGTCGCCCCACCGCCTTCAAATACTGGAGCAGAGGCACTGAAAGATCAATCTTCGTAGTTGAAAAGTGAAATCTGGAACGCTATTATGTATGTATTTGACATGAGATGATGAATATAACGTAGCGCTAATTGCCTTTCTGCTAGATAAATGTGTACTATATTTGTCGAAATAATGATAACTGGTGAAATGTTCGCAGGTCGACCCTGTTGCACTTCTTCACGGCTTCTCCTCGTCCTCGGGCGATGGAAGATCGGATTCCGCAATGTCGGAGTCGAACAATAACATACTTGACAGCTTGAGCTCTGTTGTCGTTTCCATCCGCTTTCGCAGACGGGCCTTCGAGTTGAACCTATGGAGAAAATGAGACATCAACATGGAGCTCAGAAAGAATTAACGACTGCAGATTACATGGCGAGGATAGAGTTTGCGTAGACTAAAGGGGAGCGCGACATCGATGAGCACACGGATCAGCGGAGTGGCACAACTTTCGCAGACTCACGTCTTGGGACAGCGAACTCGATGGCGAGGTACAGTACTGTTGATGGTCTCGCAGCGTACTGATGATAAAGACTTTCAATCAGAATATTCTATGATAGACTTGGAAATTTTTCTCACCACAGCGATCGTTGTAATTGCCATGATACTATCAGGCGGGCAGGCGCAAAATTAGAAAAGTGTACAAATACACGGGAAAGATGAACTCACGCTGTTAGAAGGCCTGTACCGACGAAAAAGAGTACTAGGAAGGTGACTACATTCCGAGTCTTGGCTCTCCCTCCGGGACTCGCTTTGATTAGCAAGAATGATAGAGCACCCGCAATCGTGCTGTCAATGACAGCGGTCGATCCAAACGCAATATATACCATTGTCTACAGAAATTATCAGAGGCCGAATCATGTTACCTGGAGAGAACGTACCTGGAAAGAGTTTGAGAAGTCGAAGAATCTCGAATCTTGTTCCCTGAAAGGATGTATGAGTCGCACTTCTCAAGTCAACGAGCCCATGACCCACAGAAAAGTCAGAAATGCTTGGGCCACCATTAGCATTCAATTAAGGGGACGTCACAGACATTAGAGCTTACCGATCGCCATCCCTGAAAAGTGGACAAATTGGTAAGATGATTTCCGAAAGGAGGAATAGTAGCAAGGTACCGATCGCATAGATGAAGAGGACAACACAGATGCACTAGACTCCAATAATTAATAAGATTCCGTAGGACGAATAAAAAATACACACTCGGATGAGCTTTGATAAGATCTCACTGATAGCTAGGCTTGAAGCGACTAGAAGGACAGCTTAGTCTTAGCTGAAAAATCGTAGCGGAGAGCGAGTGAAGAGTACATTGCCAAATTATGCTGAGATAGTAGCTATTCCCATTCGTGAATGACGACGATTCAAGAGATATTGAGATAAAAATTACCTTTGGACAAGCACTATCAGCAGTGCTTTTATTGTTGCAAACCCCTGCCAACCACCAAATCAATGGAGAACACGTTCGGTGTGTTTACCTGTGCACAGACCTTCAATGTCCTATAAAATGAAACATTAGCCTTTGCGGTAGGGCAAAGTGAAGACGCTCACCATAGCATACTATCATCTGTGAATCCTAGCGGTTTCGAAATCGACAGATACATCATGATAGCAGAAAAAACTAGGTGCATTGTATCCAGAATTCTGTATACATGAAACCGAATCAGCTTAACTGCATTTAAACACGGGTAAAAGGGCAGTGCGCTCACAGAACGGCAACAATCTGCGTTAGGGCAACAAGGAATTTTCAAGTTTTTCCTGCGCTACATGCAGATCGACTGACCATTAGTTTCCGTCGTTTTGAATCTCTTGTGTACGTCATGAAGTACTGATATGTTTGAAGGAGAGCGGCTCCAAATAGTCTGCGAGATTTAGCGATCGGTAAATTTATCAATGCATTTGCTCTAAGAATTTTACGCACATCGCCCCCACCATGAATCCCAAAAACAAAGCACCGATGCTGTCTTGGGCCATAACTGCTGGCGGCACATCCATGGCTATCTTGTCAACGGGCCAGGTGAGCAGAACGGACGGAAGTGAGCAAGATCAAGAGTGTCAACATGTGCGATCTGCGAACCCAGGCTCTTAAATACAACTGTATGCAACGCAGCGCTGTTGGCGACAGGAATAGCTTCCCGATTGCAATGGATGATGATGCTGGGAACCCATCTGGCATGCGTCTGGGAATTCCGCACGGCAACAGGCGTCATGCATGAACGCTATCCGGGGATAAGCGTGCCACTGGCAGATTCGCAGGTCAAGTGGTGATCACCGTCAACGATCGCCTACATAAGGCAAAGATGTGCGCCGTGAGACAATAACCAGCTGAAGCATCATTGCAATCCAACTTGCAGTACTACAAACCTAGAAGCGAAATGGCAATGAAAGATTTTATATCATGCCCAAGTATATATATGGGCGCTTGAATATTCTGAACCACGAGTGACTCCAACTTAGCTGACTCGACCGAGCGTAATGCCTCTAATGATCCTTAGTCAATGGATTATAATAATTTGATTTGTACAGTCAATAAAGGACATTAATCGCAATTGCTATCTTAACGGAGATTGTTAAAAAAGTGCTGCACCGCATGCCCTGGGCAAAAGTGACGGAATTGGAGAAGAGTAGGGAAAATGCTGTTAATTAACAGGCAAGGGGTGCATTGTCTATAAATAGAACTCCCCATCAATCGTCCTGGTCAGTAGAGAAATATTTCCCTGCCAAAGCGCCTTCTGGGCTGTGCTTTGGTGAGAGTTTTATGCTAAAATACTTAAAGACTTGGTAGATTTCTTCGGCTTGCATGCGCTAGCTAGTCCTTTGATATCCTTGTCTGCTCATCGTGACCACGCACCACATTCACCCTTGTCCAAAGCCCTTGCCTACTATGTGATTTATCTTTACATTCTGAAGAAAGATACTGTATACAATATAGAGCAGCATTAAGGGTGCTTCTTTTTAATAAAAAGATCCCTGAAATGATTGTCCTCAGCTATTTTTCGGCTCTATTGATATTTTCATTTTACCTGCTCGGTGAAACCACAGCTATCAGCTCCACAGTTAAGCTTGACTCTGGGACTTTCTCGCCGGTATTTCTGCTGGAAATGTTTCTCGTTTTCTTGGGATGCCCTTCGAATAACCACCTTGAGGCGCGTTTGATTGATATTAATTATATTGATGCATGTTACGTACTAGGGTTGGCGACCTTCGTCTCCGACTCCCGCAACCCAACTTACAGTACCTTACAATGGCACTCATCTCGTCACAGCCTTTGGACCGGCCTGTCCACAACAGAACATCAACTTACCTCTCCTGCCAGGGTTGGTTTCTGAGGCTATTGATATGCTGACGAACATCGGAGTGAACGTTGCTTTTCCGTTCTCCGAGGATTGTAAAGTCTCCCATCCGTCAGATAGAGTGATATAAGCACACAACTACCCAAGGTCTTAGTACAATCAAAATTGTAGCGTCCGCCATTACAACTTCGAACTCGAAACTGCCTGTTGTATTTGTATGGCTGTCTTCTCCCTATCCATGGCACCCGATTTAATTAATATCATTTTATATAGTGGCTTTATGGCGGTGCGATCTCTATTTTGGTTCATTTGAAGAAAAATCTCACTGCTGTATTTCAGGCAGCTTTGAGAAAGACACAGCTTCGTTTCGGCTGTGAGGATAGCTCGCCTTTTTGTCCGCATGGGAACGCTTCTCATTTCCGCTTCCTCTCAGATATGACGGAAGCGTGATCGTCGATCCGACTCTATACTCTGAATCATCAGCATGTCCGTTATCCATGCAATCATTAACTATGTATTCAGCGCTAGCATTGGAATTCCTTGCGAGAAAAGAAGTGAAGGCTGCAGGTATAGGAAATTTGGGTTTACAAGACCGTAAGTCTGTCACTATTTCGTCAGTGTAACAGATAATTGCTTGACGCCCTTCCGAGAGACAGGCAATGCGATGGATCCAAAAATACATCAGCGCCTTCAAGTTCAGCGGGGACCCAAAAAAGGTCACTATGTACCACTGAAAATCCACCTTGTAATGATGATAATCTGCTGAATGCTTTTTTTTTTGACTCACAGATGGCGAGACTAGTCTGCGGAGCTACAGTATGTTCGTCGCGCTACACATGGTAGCGAACAGTGGTATTTCGGAGGGTCTGTTCCGCGCGGTGTTCATGCAGTCGGGCTCCGCGCTCCCCGTTGGAGATATGGAACATGTTCAACAGCATTTTGACGCCCTGGTGGCTCAGACGGGGAGCACATGCCACAGGCGCAGCTGACACTTTGTATTGTCTTTGTGCTTAAGGCCGCAATGGACAAATCGCCTGGAATATTCGATTTTGAAGTAGGCAGAGCACTCTAGTTATCTCGGATAATTATACCGATGAACATATTCTCAGTCTTTAAATCTAGTGTGGCCACCCAGGGCTGATGGCGTCTTCCTCACTGATCGTTTACAGAGACTTGTCCAGCAAGGTATAATTGCGAATGTCCCGTTCGTATCCGGTAAAACATGCCACTGATGCAGTTTGATTGATGTCCTCTGTTGTAGGTGATTGAGATGACGAGGGGACGTTGTTCTCCCTTTCTACTCTCAATATCACGTATACCTATATAATCTAAAGTGGCCGTCTATGCGCTCTAACGCGTTTCGTCTCCTTCAGAACCGACGTTTAATTCCGAGGCTACGTACAAAATACGTTGCTCCAAGGACGAGGAATCACCGACGCGGAAATTACCCAGCTAGCTAGTCTCTATCCGTCCGGCTTGACCCAGGGATCGACCTTTGGCACTGGGAATCTGGGATAACCGACGCACTGTCGCCGCAATATAAGCGCCTTGCGTCTTTCCAGGGAGATCTTATCTTCCAAGTTCCCCGTCGCTTCCTACTGCAAAACAGAGCCGAAAAAAGACTGACAATCCAAAAACTTTAAGTTTGAAGTTTGAAGTTTTGAACCCAATTTCCAAGACTAGGTCTAGTAGTCTACCGTCTGAGCAACAAAAATACGAATGAAAAATACGGGGAATCGAACCCCGAGCTGCCGCGATCGCATGAGAGGCGGCAATGTTAGCCGTTACACCATACCCGATGACGTAATCATCGCCAACAAGACAATGTAAGTATGTGCAAAAATCGTCCTACTCTTTCCGAACATTAAGGTCTTGATATTGTAAATCAGCTACCAGTGTTGATATAATTTCGTAGAGTATGATTACGATTAAATAAGGGGTATATAAATGTCCTAATGATGTAGCAAAGCGCAAACTCGAGGTCCCTGGTCGATCACTTCGGCGTCTCGACCCAAATCCAATCACTATCCTCCCTTCCCAGTCGCTTGAACTTCCCTATACTCAGAAACCCTTTCAATAGGCGCGTCGGCGTCAGAAAGTCCGTGCAGTGGATATGACAAGCAGGATTGCGTTCATCGACCGCAGTAGGAGGGTCTTTTACCGGGGGAGCATGGCGGTGGGATTCACTGTGAGGTCTGCGCTTCTTCAGCCGTCTCCCAGGAGGACGTGATTTCACCGATTCGAAAGGGTTCCCCATATGTTCCAGCTCCTCCGTCGTGGGGGATTCGATGGTCGACCAACTGTCAGCAGAGCTATCGCATGCCTAGGGCCGACGGTTAAATTAAACAGGGTTCGGTGTGAAAACGGATGTGATTATGTGACGAACCGTGCTGAGGTGCAGGAAGCTTCTCCGCATAACGTACGAACATTCTGGGCCCGAGCGGCCTTCGCAGCAGACCCCCACAGAGTTGGCGTCGAATTGGAAATCCGAACTGAAGTCGAGGACGGAGTAGACGGGTTGATGCCGGTGGGTGAGAGCAAGCACAGCACCCTTCATATAGACGTCCAAACCACCTAATGTCGACGATGTTTGGGTCATACCGCGTAAGGACCGCTGCTCCATGTTCATAGAGGAGAATAACGACTCATGATCCTTTCGCAGGCTCTGATAGCATACAGAGGAGCGCGAAGACGGCGCTACACTCGGGTTGTTCAGAGACTGAAGTTCAGACAGTGGCTCGGAAGGGTAGAGCGCAGGTCTCGGGGTAAGGAGGGATCCTTGTTCAGAACTAGGATGCGAAAGAAAGAGGACGTCGTCGGCGGGATCCCAGACAGCTACAAAAAAGGGGATAGATTTGATGGTTTCGGTATCCGTCCCTGTATCTTCTTCGGTGGACTCATCCTCCAGACTGGTGATATCGCTTTCAGTGATATAGATGTTGTAGTTGTAGCTGTCCTCCTTTAGACACAACAGTGAGTCCGGATGACTGGAGAGATCAATGCTTGAGCTCACCGAAGACGAGGTCCCGAAATCCAGTTCTACCATATCCTGCGGTACTCTCTCGTTGTAGCGCCGAGGCGTACCAGACACGAACATGGGCAGCAAAAGCGAGGCACGTAACAAGGTGAGTTGTCATTGACAAAAGCTTCATGACGCTCTTATAGCTGCCACCGTCGCCCAAGTTACATTCTGTGAGAATCCGAGAAATGCTGGCATCGACGAAGCATACCTTATCACTTCCGGTTCTAATTAGCAGGATAAATACAAACGCGACCTGCCTCATGCGCGTCCGTGCGAATAAGCAGGGAAGTTGGGTGCAATCGGCGTGTTCACAACGTGTCCATGAAGCATATTTGGGCTCTGGAATCTAAGCATGAGGATATATGTCGCTGCGAGGGTCTGTATAAGCAACTTTAATCTACCCAGATAATGAACACTTACTTTATAACGCAAGTCGCAGGAAACGCACGAGAACGCCACTGCATGCTCTGGTCAATGATTATCAGCACCCATAGAGAACGTGGATGAAGTATAGGCAAAAAAGGTAATCCTGAAGAATGATTCAGAATGAAGCCCAAGGATTGGGTTCAAAAAAGACGCGTCTTGGACGCGCGAGTGCGAGACAGAACATGTTGGTTAGCGGACAAGAGCATCCGATGAATTTCAAGCTGCGGCTATCATCTAGCGGCTTACATAAGGAGTTCCGAACATTGAACGTTGACGTTGAACTTTGAAGCTCAAGCTTGAGCTTGAAGGTTGAAGGTTCAAACAAATTTACGAACCTCAAAGTTCAAAACTCAAACTTCAGAGGTGCAGAATTTCCAAAAAAATAAATTGAAGCTACAACTTACAAGCGTACAACGAAATTCAAAAGAAAACGATTTCCGGTACGGGGAATCGAACCCCGAGCTACCGCGTGAAAGGCGGTAATGTTAGCCGTTACACCATACCGGAGTGGACATAGTTCTGACGGAATTGAGGAAACCAAGATGCCAAGAAGAAGATGCGCGTCTACTTCGTTTTACCATCTCTTTCTACTACGCAGTCTCTCTCTACATTGAAGCAACTGTCATCGCTGCAGTTCTAAAATGGCGGTGTAAAATATCTCACAGAGGGCTGGTTCAATCAGACTCGAAACAGCCTTGGCTTCAGATTAAATTTAGGTATTCGTCAATGCCGCAGACTGTGTATTGCAAGCGTTGGATTTTAAAGGTCTTCGAGAAGTCCCGAACAGAAGTAAGGCTCCAACTAAATAATATATACCATATATACACAGTTTATCCTATACTTATATGTTTATGTGTACTCCACTCGGGCTCAAAGGTTGACCACATTATAATGTAAAGCACTTCAGTCTCATCTAAGTATACATTTTGTGTAAAAAAATGATTGATGATCTATGATAATTCGAGTACAGATGCGAATCCAATCGCCTCAACTAAACATAAGACAATGGATCTGAATAACATAACATTGAATGTACCGGTAGTGAGGAAGTTGATCATAGAATATTGGTCAATTTTTTGGTAAGATCATCTGAGCTCCCTGCTCGGCGAGTGAGGCGCTTGCGGATGTTTATAAACCAATTAACGATCTGGTTAAATAGAGTCCATATGAAATTATAAATAAATTTATCTTCTTGACGGCGATGAACTTGTCCTTCCCGTAGTCGGCCTACATACCGTCTTGCTTAGGCACGTATTACCTATATCAACATAGCCGTCGGCACCGGCCGGTGAATACTTATCACAACTCAAGAGGCCAGGTTGAATTTGAAAATTTATCCTATTCCTCCTTGTTCTGAAGTTTGACAGGCACTTCAACTTCGGCTCAAGTTGGACTCGTTGATGCCTAAATCTGCCACTCCTCGAGCCTCGATTCCAACTCGATTCCGCAACCGTGAATCCGTTTGCTTGCTACACAGCTTTTGATCCGGCCTTTTGATCCGGCCTCAACCGGAGAACGCGTATCGAAGGAATTGATCAACAGTCTTAAGCTTCAACGTCAACAGTGTGAACATTGTCAGAAGATCCACCGTCTTCGTAATACGCAATTCAGGAGACGCCGTTTCGTACTTATTTAACTCTCATGTCGACCTGTCGCCCCAAAGCAAACGATGGAGGAATTCCTGTTCACAGTCAATCGTGACACGTAGGAGACTTCTTCTAATTTCCAACATTGACGCCGACTTATCATAGTCATAGGAACGGAAATGACCAGCGCTCTGCCGCAGATATCACACAACAGCGGCTATGGAACGAGCTATCGTCTTTATACTCCGACAACGGAAACTTGAAAAAGAAGCTGCGACGTTAGACCCTATTTCCACATAAAAGACCGAATGTCCATTCTGAATCTAAGGCAGAAAAACTCGACAACCTTCTCGATGCACACCGTCTCAGAGGAACTCATATTTCTGGGAAACGCACCATCCAGCTCTGCACGTACGTCTTTCGTTCCCTGGTCGATTACTCTTATCTGATCTGGTACATACCAGTTGTGATATTCGCATTTCACGAGGTCGTAAGCTGGATATTGCACGACGGGACAACAAGAAGAAAGTTCTGGTCGTCGCATTGCAGATGCAGGCCCCATGTTGGGCTCCATGTTCCAGTACGCGTCACTTCGCCCATCCCATTGATACTTGATAGTATTGACGATTAACTTATGTAGATTGCGCAATCTCGATCATACCCATATGCCAGAAGGAAATGGTAGACGTGATAATGCGGGTTATCAAGGTGTGCAGGAACGACATAACTCATATTGAACCGCAAATTTGTCTGTAAGTGAATACACCTCTTTCGTCGATCATAAACATTCACTCATCCATATATCATAGACAAGCTCATTCTTGCCAAAGGCTTACGAGAAGAAATTCGCAACTCACACCGAAAGGTTCGCGTTGCGCCGATGGCGAACACCCAGTCTGTAATCTCAGAATATTGTCGCCGTCGGTATCAGCTCCGCTAACATCGCAATCGGCGAAATTGGGAAGAAAATCGATTCAAATTGACACGATCATCTCCGTTCTCTTCCGGAATCTCGATACACCTCGGGAACATGATATTTTCAAATTCATTCAGCAGAATGGTGGCCCAGATAAATGTATTAACGATCTCGACCTTCTGCCCAAACTCATCTTGAAGGCTGGCGAGTCCCGAAGACAGGAAAAGCCACCGTTTCCGACCAGGCTGTGTTAAAGAATTGCAGAAGTGCTGAGCGAGGCGTTTAAGGAGGATTTGGACAAGGTCTTTGAAAAGCATTATTCAAGGTGCTCCAGGTTCAAAGCAACAACTTCAAGCAAATGTCGGCGCACCTCGAAGAACAGGGGGTGTTAATGCAGACTCACACCCCCAAACTGGGGAAAATCCTTGATACGGTAACGACGATCATGGTGCTCGAAGAGGGAAAATTCAGGACGAAGTAGGTAAAGCTCAAGGATCCCGTAAGTACGTTGTGCTTTTGTTCAGACTGTGACTTATTCGAGTCGTGGTTAGTAAATTCAACGAGTGTGGAACCAAATGGTAATTCATTGAACTTTCATCGAAATAACGAATGCTCAATGTCCGTGGCAGAATCTAACGACGAGTAGTGTCAAAGCAAAAGTCGTCGTATTAGCATTTCGCGACCATGTTAGGGTTGAATATTCAGGAATTAATTTGGAATTAATACGCCAGTCCAAGGCACCGCGCCATTACCTGGTCAATCCGATACACTCTTTTCCGCATCGCCAATAACAAATACCAAGGCCTACGATTCGGAATGGGTGCTAGAATATATTGCCGTCGCGTATGTTCAACCGATTGTCGAAGCTATGGATGAAGATGGATCTGGGTTTATAAGCGTCGAAGAGGCCAATAGCTTCGCCCTTGCTCGACCCAACTTGAGGTCTCAGGTAAGTCATGATGTCGCCCGTTATTCATGGTGAAAATTGACTTCGAAGCTTGTAGCCTACTGCATTGGATCGCTTATTGGGCAGTTGGTACTTCATCTTTATATTTCATTGATAGTACCCTGGGCTCACCAATCATTGCTAGGATGGCACATCAACCTCGTTCGTTACCAGATGGACATATATTCAATTCTGGCTCAGATGCACGCCATCGTTCCCGAAATCCACTTCGCCAACCGTACATGCGTTGACGATTTCCTGGATCAGCCAGTCGTGGGGCGCGTCGACCCGCTCCTGCGATCTATCATATGTCGCCAAAAATGATCCTAAATTGCTGGAGGTCGCGCGCGGCGTGGCATCCATGGGAGCTAGAACGTTAAAGACCAACCTCAGCGCTATGGGTTTTGTTATTGAATCATCATTCGTTGCTACAACCATCTCGAGTTCTGCAAGAGTTGGAACGGTCAATTTTGTATCTTCACACATCGTTCGGAACTCATACCAAGCAAACGTTTTGTAGTGGATCCTGCCTCTGCTGTACGGATATATCAGGCATTCGCTACGATATGGCAGACTCGACCGTAACACCTGAATGGAAGGAGTTCGATGAGCTCACCGATGAAGAATGGGATGCATATGATGCGCTCTTTGGCACAATTCATCCGTCGATTGAGAGGGTGTACGAAGAGATGGGGCATTATATGGCCAGAAGGGACCTGCATAGTGTAAGTGTTCGAAATTTCGCAGGTGTCGTGTTGTCATCTCACTATTTTTTTAAGTGGAAAATTGCGTAGGCTCCTATCGTTGGTGCAGAATCTTATTTCTTCATCTCGTCCTTTACCTAACAGCTCCAGTAGTTAGTCTGAAATGATATCGTTATTTTATTCTGAAAATTGTTTGTGCAATTTACCTTCTGCCAAAATCGAAATCTGGCCGAGACTCGGCCCCAAATTCAGCGGGCCGCAATTTTTGCAAGGTGCAACTTGGTTTTGCCGACGACCTTGACAGCGAGCACCATGTTTTCCTCGTCTATACGTACGCTAGTACGTCGGACAACGTCAGTGGTGCACCGCCGTCCCTTCTTTTCTACCTCTAGGCAACTCCAGGCGGACGTGTTGGGCAACAGCGTCGACAGCGACGGTCTTTCCCCAGTCTCAAGAATCAGGAATATCGCCATTATCGCCCATGGTGGGTGACTTAACGAGGTGAAAGAACCATCTTTCTAACGATGTTCGTGCAGTTGACCATGGCAAAACGACCCTTGTTGACCAGTTGTTGCGCCAGTCCGGGACTATCAAGCAATTGTCGACAACGGAGCAGCTCATGTACTCGGGTGCATCTACGGCATCCTCGACGTCTTCAACGACCATGACATCGGACAGCCAGATCGAGGACGGGTTCGTCACCCGGATTATGGATTCAAACGACCTCGAGCGCGAGCGCGGAATCACGATTCTTTCGAAATGCACGAGCATCGACTACAACGGCCATTTGATCAACATTGTGGACACTCCTGGACATGCGGACTTTGGAGGAGAGGTGGAGCGTATTCTGAGCATGGTTGACGGCGTGGCGCTGGTGGTGGACGCAACAGAGGGACCCATGACACAAACTCGATTCGTGCTGTCGAAGGCTCTTGCGCGTGGGCTCAAGTAAGTTGCTGCAATGGTTTGCCTGTCGGTGAAGTTGACTTTCTTTCCAGACCCCTGGTTGTGTTAAACAAAGCGGACAGACCGACATCACGGCCCCAACAAGTCGAGAGCGACCTGTTCGATCTTTTTGCAACACTCGGTGCCAGCGACGAACAGGCAGACTACCCCTTACTCTACGCCTCCGCAAAGCAAGGATGGGCGCAGCCAGATCCCCCAGTGCTGCAAACCGTCTCAGAGTCCATCAACCCATCTTTGGTCGCCACCTCCACGACAATGGTTCCGCTATTTGAGCTCATCATGAACCATGTTCCAGCGCCTGTACATCTCCAGCGCTCCGGCCCTTTCTCGATGCTGACTGTGCAAATTGAAGCAGACCCTTACGTGGGCATGCTCTATCTCGGGCGTATCCAATCTGGCACTCTGCGCATCGGCGACACACTGCACGCGCTCAACGCCGAGGGACAAAAAGTCGGCGAGGGCAAGGTTAAGAAGATTTTCGGCCGCAGGGGACTCGACAGGGTGGAGAAGGACGCTGCGGGTGCTGGGGAGATCATCAGCATTGCGGGCGTGAAGTGCGTTAACACCGGAACGGGTGGAGGCGGGGTGTTAATGTCACCCTCGTCCATCCTGACGGATGGGGTGCAAAAGGCCCCCAACCACTTCCTGTACGTTCAATCTCAGTTTCATAATAGGATTGAACTCATATCTTCGTAGACTACCCCCATTGATCCTCCGACCATTTCTATCCACGTACACGCCAACGACTCTCCTCTCGGCGGACGTGAAGGCACAAAGCTCACTTCCCAAGTCATTCGCGACCGTATCTACAAGGAGGCCGAAACCAACGTCGCACTAACCGTGCTCCCCGGCCCCACCTCCGAGTCCCTCGAGCTGCGCGGGCGCGGTGTCTTGCATCTGGGCGTCCTGCTCGAGACCCTCCGTCGCGAAGGCTTCGAGCTCTGCGTCGGACCTCCTAAGGCCGTCATGATTCCCTGCCCTGAGAAGAACCCCGAGGCCAAGGAGCGCGGTGTTTGGCTTGAGCCCATCGAGGAGTGCACGGTTGTTGTCCGCGAAGCGTACGCTGGAGGCGTTGTACAGAAACTCACGATGCGCAAGGGCGAGATGAAGAGTTACGAATCTGGCGACCCGGAGGAGGGCTGGGTCAAAATTATCATGGAGGTCCCCGCCCGTGGATTGATTGGCTACTTGGCCGGCGAGTTCGGAAACGATACGCATGGACAAGGGTGAGTTGGATTTTATTATTTGGTTAGATGCTTATGTGCTGACGGGTATCGCTAGAACGATCAATCACATCTTCAAAGGCTACGAGGAATACAAAGGTGCCATCGACACTGGACGTAACGGAGCGCTCATCTCTATGGCATCTGGTGAATCCTCAGGCTATTCCATGGCTCCCCTTCAAGCACGAGGAACCCTCTTCATCCATCCTCAAACTCAAGGTCCGTTTTTCCTCTCATTATCCCTGGCGCTTCCTGAATTTCCTTGAACAGTATACCCCGGCATGGTCATCGGTGAATCCTCCAAGACCCCGACCTCTATCTGAATCCCTGCATCAAAAAGCAGCTCACCAACATCCGCGCCGCTGCTGCCGACGAAAAGATCGTCCTGGCCAGCCCACGCGTTATGGGTCTTGAAGAGGCCCTGGCCTACATGGGCGATGACGAACTCATAGAAATTACCCCGACCTGTATTAGGCTGAGAAAGAAGGATCTAGAGGGCGCTAGGAAGGGCAAGACCGGTAAAGCGTCGCCCAAGAAGTAATGTGGTCAAGCAATTTGCTTTTGGGCTCGAATGGCCACGAGATATTCTATACCGGTATGTGTTTATGGTCAACTCTGGATGGATGATTTCTGATGTACTCTTCAGCGCTTCTCCGAGCTAGAGCATTTAGATTACCACTGACACTACGCTGGATATGCTTAAGATCTCCCCGTCGCATTTGTAAAATTATAGTATCCCTCCTTCAGTTGGCCTCCAATTGTGTAATTTCTCAACCCCACTCTATTTTTTAATCCCTATTGGTATTTCAACACACTTTCTATGGATTTATAGTACAGTTCGACTTCGCAGGATTGTCCCTTTGCCTTTCCATAATTGCTAACTTGATCATTAAGTACGTTGATTTAACCAGGAATAGAAGGTCATAGCATCTCTACTCTATGGTGCACCAGGCCTAGTCACCACATGTTTGGACAGTGGCCAAATTGGCGGTCAAAGAATTTTTTTTTGGGTCACTGCAAATTTGGTTGTGGATTGTTCAAACAAGCACTTTGAGCACCAAAGAGTTCAAAATTAGGCATTTCTAGCACCGTGATCAGAAGGTTATACAAGATTAGGTCAGATTACGAGGTAGCAATGTACTTCAACTACTCTGATTAGACCAGAGAGAGCTTCATACTGCCTTTTACTTACACAGACATACATTTGGCGCACAAAAATTAGGGTTTCAATATTCGGGGAATAGTTCTGGATGCTTGAGTTTGTTATCTTATCAGTAGAGAGTCAGTAGATGAACACTTATCTAATCTATAATTACTATATTTGGACTGATAATCTTATCTGGCCAAATCCAGGGAAGATGCAAAATATAACTCGCTCAGTTTTGGTCTGATCAGGAAATCCTTTGGAGGTTTGATAGGTAATTGCAAAAGGAGCATCTCTACCAAGTAACTAAGAAATTGGGAAAATTTCTGGCCCCGGATAGATTTTGTCCAAATATGTGGTGACTAGGCCTGGTGCACCATAGACTCTCCGCATCCGGTCAACGTGCATTCCATCAAACTCGTTTCAACGAATGTTGGTTCCTGTATTTAATCGTATGTAACAGCCACAAAGAAGCGCACGGTTCCAATATTTACGGTGAATGACTTCCTTCTTTACCGCCACCTTCCATCCTTACCTCTCCTTCAACTCTCTCTTTTTTCGCGGCGTAGCTCAGTGTGGTAGGCACTGCTTGCAGGTCCATTTCAATTGGTTCGATCGTGATGTCGCTTCGACTCTTTCTCGGGTAAGTCACTCAACTGTGGGCATTTTGAATCAAGTACCGACGACATGCGCCTGTCAGTATTCTGGCCTTGGGCGGTCATCTCCTGCGTGGAGCGTGCGCGTACACTATCACTGTCGGATCTTCCACGAATGCACTACTTGCGCCTGGACAAAGCCTATCATACAATATCACCGTCGATTCTGGGGACACGGTTGTGTTGGTGGACATTCTCTTCGTTAATGGCAACCTCGGGAACACGACCAATATCGCAGTGAATAGCGACTTGACGAAACCAGAGGATAGAAATGGAGAGTATTTGATCCCTGTGGTCCCTCCTGGGTGCGTTCCCTTGGCGTATCCCTGTTCAAGTTCGTTCTGACATTATTCTTCCATGACAGCAAACTGTACAGTATTCGGCTGGTAAACACATCGTCAGTGCCCACTCTAGTTATTTATACCGCACGTATTTATCGGGGAGCTGTAGAACCAAAGAACTTCTGAAGGATTCGTCGACTTTCGAGGTGTTTGCGCCAGGATCAACGTCTATATCATCAGAGTGCGTCACTACGGTTCTATCAAATTTTACCACTCTTGACATCGGGTATCCAGCGTTAGTACATTGCCTCCAACGAGTCTTCCAACAGTATCAGGAAGCCAAACCTTGACGTCAGGATCATCTCCAACAGGGACTACGGATCAGAATTCCGTTGGTGGGTCCTCAAATTCAAAGTCGACGCCTGTTGGAGCGATTGTAGGCGGAGTGGTTGGTGGCCTAATTGTCTTAGGCGGAATGCTCGTCGCCTTCCTGTATTACAAGCGCCGGCGCAATTCTTCCAATTCCACTGAGTATGACGAGAAAACGGAAATCATTCGTCATATCCCTACCCTTCCGCCTGTCGAATCTCCCAAAGAACCTCAAGCAGAGGCCACCGTCACGCCCTTTCCCGCTGGACCTCCGACGTCGAATGCCAGCTCTATGTTTTCCAAAGGAAATAACCCATACGACATCTCTCCTTCGACAACTGATTTCTTGAGTGACGGGACTCCCCCGAACACATTGTCCGGCGACAACTTTGCGACTTACGGCTCACTGCGTCCAACGGAAACAGAAACGCGCGCTAATGCTCTACGGAGAGAAAGGGAGCGCATCTCACGAGAAATCGCAGACCTCGAATCGCGATCACGGACGGTAGCAGTTGGGTCCAGCACGAGCGGATCAACTTACCCTGCGTCGAGCCTTTTTTCTCCTAGTACTGCGCATTCTGGGAACAGTGAGCTGCGGGATCAGATCGCCGTGCTACAAGAGCAAATCCGACAGATCGAGGCGAGGCAGATGCAAGAAGTTGCAGAGCCACCACCGCAATACGAGGGTCCACCTCAGCCGTCAACGGAGACCCACGATGTTTTACCCAGTCCTGCAGTTGGTGCAACATCAGGTTCGTCACGAACGTTACTCTATTCCGGAAATCTCTTTTTATGGCATCAATACAGAGGATATCAAAAGTCCCATATCTTAGCTCGATTGTTCGCCTGTATTTTGGACTTCAAAAGTTTCTTATTGCATCAATATGACTAAACTTCGTCATTTTAAAAGCTCTATTCTTCCAGCTTCAAGCCTTCTGAGACGAGTCCTCGGCTTTCAGTAAGTTCACTCGTGCAATTCATCTACCCACGGATGAAAAATGCTTTACGAGAACACACCAGCGAGGCCACTCGCACAATGTTGAGCTATTTTAGGTCGTGGAGTACTTTGGCGCTCACGACGTCAATACTGGATTTCAAACCCCACTCACCTCCTCAATTCCATGCCCAGTACGATGACATCAATGTAAGCATCAGATTTATGGGGGAAATTATGTATGGAATCTAATCTGTGCAATTGGAGACGCAAAATGGGAGCTCGACATTACAGTACCATTGACAGGTACCCCGCAGTTACTGGTGCAACCATATGTTAAGCACCCATACGTGATGTCATCTTTCTCCACCCACAGCGTATAAATCTCCCTCACAACAAACTCACAAAGCACTAACCATGTCTGAAATCGCAGAGAACGCAATTCCCCAAACAGGCACTGGAATCCCCAGCATCGCCGGGGAAAATGATCAAGCAATGCAGAAGCAGGAACACACCGACAGACAGCTCGCGTTGCGCCTCTCTTCCCTTATCGAAGATGCCAATTCGCGTGTTACTCCTCTTTGCCGGATGATTCGAAAGGTGCCTTCCTGTTGATCCATCCATGAAAGCGACAGTACTAAGTAGTTCGGTATACAAGATAATCGAAGGATTCGAAGCACAAAGGGAAGATGACCGGGATGAAAATGCCCTCGTCAAACAGGTCCGACCGCTCCTCGAACAGGCCGAGAAGATCTTGAACGAGACGAACGGCGCTATCAAAGGCGCAGACCCGGATAATCGCCTGACCAACGAAGCAAAGCGTAACACCCAGGATCATAAAGCTACGCCTGAGGAGCAACGTCTCGCTGAGGCGTTGAAAATCGTAAGTTTATATTTGTATTCTCCTTTGCTAAGTGCGCAGCCTCTGATGGCGTTAACTAGATGGTCGAAGAAGTCGGCGGCACCATCGAATGGGCGCGGGACAAACTTAACAATTTCCCCAAGGCCAAACGGGATCTCGGTCCTTTGCTTGATGCTCTAGGACGTGAGTTCGTTTTCCTCCCCCAGATACTGACACTGAAGTGATACTTTATTGTAGAACCGTTGACCCAGATTGTCGGAGGCATTGGCCTTTTGCTCGCAGGTGTCTTAAATCTTGTTGGCAGACTCTTGCAAGGCTTGGGCCTCGATAGCTTGCTCAAGGGGATCGTGGCTGCCACGGTAAGCGTTTCTCTGACTTATTAACCTCTAGAGTCTAATAATCGACATACACGCACAGGGCCTTGACAAAATCTACAAAGGTCTCGGGTTAGGAAACTGGTTGAACTACGGTAAAAATTAAATGTATTCGATCTTCTTTGACCTTCTTGCTGTACATAGATCAAGTTGATCCTTTTTGATGTATTACGACGATGTGTAGCGCCCGAACTCCTCTAGTTCCCTCCCCCCCTCCGGCATTCGCTTAGCACAGAAGCTTTTATCCATTCAATTTATATGAACAAATAATGAAATATGTTCATGGTGAGATGGCCGAGCGGTCTAAGGCGCCAGACTAAGGATCAGGGTACTCTGTACTCATCACTAACCCTTGAGGTTATCTGGTCCTCCGGGGCGTGGGTTCGAATCCCACTCTCATCAAATGTTTTTGTTGTTGGAGTGCAAACAGATTTTTGCGGCCAACTGCAACAGTTCCCATCTTAGTACGTACTATTTAGCACTTACTGTTTGCAGACGACCCCGGGGAAGAGAGATTGGCTCGCCATTGCTACTATCCCGAAGGTAAAGGGCGCGCTTCCATCCGTAGGCTGTAACAAATCTTCGTACGTGTTCGCGCAGCCTACACTTCCTTTGAGCTTCACTGACTCGATATCCTATTATGCTGTTCCCCAGATCACCACATAGACGCCCCTGAGGTCTACCGTCTGGAATAGGTCTTCCAATTTCCAGGTAAAATATATGTACAATGCTCGCCAAACTGGATCGACGGTTTGGTTGAACTTCAGGTGAATATATAGTCCTAACAGAGTCAGACAGACCCTGTCTGGCTTCCGAATGGCGTACTAAATCCCGATACTTGTGCAATTCAGAATTCCTGGGTTTCCTGCCCCATTGTAAGGAGCTTGGATCGTCGTGCCGTGTAAAAGAGAGATCCATGAAGGCGTCGTCGGATTTTGTGTGTTTAGCTTTTTGGTAAATCGACACCACTCAAAAACAGTTGGGAATGCGGAGCCATAACCCGCTCCTTCCCCCAGAACATCCGGATGTGAAATATTCTGATGGCATTGTCAGAGGTACTGTAAATGCGAGTCGCTATGATTGTAGTAGTAACGCCGATCAATTCTGTGAATCTAAGGAAATTTTGACGCCTATGATATTCAAAGAACCAGACGGTTATGAGAGAAACGGTATGTGAGAATGTCGAGTTGCGTTCGGACTTCAATTTCGCCGGGATGTCTAATTTGGGAAGGTTGCGCCACAGCATTGGCGCCTAAATTTGGGGACCAGCTTGCAACAACTTCGTAAGGGTACATTTTCTCTGTTTAACTTCAAGCCTTTAGAACAACCTCCACATGCTTTGCTTAAACTTGCAGAATGGGCTGATGCTTCACCATGCTTAGGTATTGAAGTGCGAAATAACATTAGATCGATTGAGATTCGAAGAGATTTCATGCACCTCGGATATTTTTTGAGCTATGGTCCAGTCGACATGTCAAGCGATTAAATTATCTTTGAAGCAGTAGTTCGACTAACGGCCGGTGTCAGACAAGCAAAGTAGATCGGAAAGTTCTCTGAACCTATGGAAGAGCATGGAAGCAGAAAGTTGGAGCAGGGAGACGGAGTCTGTCAACATATGGAATCCGGTGCTCTGAAGTTTGCGGTAGGGTCCATTTAATTCGCTCCATCACTTGGAGTCCGCGTCTATGGAAGATCTTGGAAACAGACTGTGGGGTAAGTTAATGCGTAGGGGGGAGAGTCGACGTGCAAAAACTGACAAGTTACTCACCACCTCGAGTCCAGGCTTAGGGCTATTCGGGAGCTTGAACGATGCAGTCAATTTCCGCAACTAAGACGAAGGTTTGCAAGCTGATTCGGAGCGAGGTGTCACAAAGATCCTAATGTGAGCTAAGTGCCGATAAATCATTCCATAGCCTTTCTGCACGCTCAGATCAACATTCTGTCTTAGAAGGCTCGTGGGCCTAGCAAGCACAAAAGGTATAAAAGGGGTGGATTATTTTTCATTATCCTCACCTTCGGGCCTCATTACAAGCAAGGTATTCACTTCCCTTCATATCGAATGACGCAGCTGACTTCTTCCTCGACCTGTAGAAATCTGAAACTCATATTACATCTTCACAATCAAATATCGAATTCGATCTACAGGATCAGCAACGCGACGGGACAAGGCGATGTCCAGTGCTTCGTGTCCAGTTCGTTGCGAACCAAGGGAACGACAATTGGTTCACGC
The DNA here is from genome assembly GCA_009935795.1 of Pholiota adiposa. Taxonomy (NCBI): domain Eukaryota; kingdom Fungi; phylum Basidiomycota; class Agaricomycetes; order Agaricales; family Strophariaceae; genus Pholiota; species Pholiota adiposa. The sequence goes on along the minus strand of QEYC01000158.1, from coordinate 574,887 downwards.
TCCCTCTCGACTACAGCAACTTCGCCCAGTCCGATTGGCACCGCGCTGGTGGATGGGAGTCCGTCGTCTTCAAGGACCAGGCAGGCAAGCGCCGTGGATTCTACCTCTACTGCCCTGTTGGCACAGTGTTGGAGCTCAAGTTTCATGGCGTTGAACGCGATCTTGGGTTGCGCTACGTCAATCAACAGACGGGAGCGGAGGAGGTCGTAGTCGGAGCTTGAGCTTGAGACTTTTCTACATGTTCGTCCTGTCCAGTGCAGACGTCAGAGAATTCCAATTCTCTGACACCTCTGTCGATCTACAATTTCTCCGCAATGTGCCACTTAGTACCCAATAGTTGACACTGTTTGATTTGCATGATTCATTCTTGAAGCTGAGCAAGTATTCCCGAGCAACATTACTTGACCTGCCTGATAGAGGTTGTGTAGGCGCTTGGGCGTCATGACAAGGACGCTCGGGATACTCAGATAGATCAATCTTCGGGGTCTTGGTCTTGCCCTTATCGTACAACCCCGAAGATACAAAAACTTGAGCAGGGTTTCCTGGGGCCCAGCATGCGGCCTTAGATTCTTGAGTCGGGACCCGACTCACGACTTCGCAGCTCCAGCAATTTGCGAGTCGAGAGCGGATATTAAGCGCCGAGCCTTGAAAGAGTCTGAGATGCTGTGCGGCGTGTATAAAGCATCTATGATTCTAATGAGGTATACATTTTGAGCTAATCCATTACAACACGTATGCATGCGCGCTCATCTTTCACATCCATTATCCTGCAACTTCTTCAAGACCTCTACTTGCTCCTCTTGTAGATCTTGCTCAAGAAGCTCCTGAACACCTCACGCTTCAACCCACCTTCGACCTCAACGATCTCCTCGATCTGCTTGTTGAGCGAGCCGACAGTGCGCTCCTCGTACTCAGCGTACACACCGCGGATGTTGAGCTCCTCGAAGAGCGCCTTGATCTTCTTCTCCTTTTCCGCATCCTTGCGGCCATAGTTCTCGTCAAGGATCGCGCGTTGCGGAGGCGATGCGAGCTTGATGGCGGTGTTCACAACCCATGAGCACTTGTTGTCGACGATGTCGGTGCCGATTTTCCCGATCTGCTCAGGTGTGCCGGAGAAGTCGAGGAAATCGTCTTGGATCTGGAAGTATTCGCCCAGGGGAAGCAAGATGGACCGCGCGAGGTCGTATGGGCGTACGGTGCTTGGCGGGGACGTGGGCACGGAGTACGACTCAGGGATATGCGAGACGAGCATCGCGCATGCGACGGGGAGGTAGAAGGAGTAGAACGCGGTTTTGTAGATGACGATGAGACGATGTCTACATTCCGATTAGTGTATGTTCAGATGTAGAATATGAAACACACCTCTCAAGCGAGAACTTGCTCAGGTCGACCTTGTCCTCAGGGGCCGTAATGAGGTCCACAAGCTGGCCCATCTCTGTCTGATATGTCGTCTCGTGGAAGACATCGAGCAGATCGACATAGTAGGATTCGGAACGGAAGTGCACTTTCAGGAGGCGGTAGATTGCTGCCTCGAGCATGAACGAGTCATTGATCGCGAGCATCCCGACTTCGGGCACGCGATACCAGCACGGCTGCCCTCTACGGGTAATCGACGCGTCCATCATGTCATCCGCCACCAGGAAATATGCCTGCAGCTACAGAAGATAATATCCAGTGAGTTAGATCGGAAGGAAGGAAAGACAAGATCGGCGACGTACCAGCTCAACACACCATCCCAGCACGGCAGACTTAAAGTACTCCTCCTCCGTCAACGCCCGTCCCTTCAGGATCTCCACAGTGTCGACAACGGACATGCCGCGGTTCAGTTTTCCTCCTGGAACATTGTAGTTGAGACTCTGAACGTGTGAGGTGAGATCTAACGCTTTGATGCACGATCATCAAACGTACGTTGCGGTACCACTCGACTGCCTCAGCGGGCATACCCTCTCCTGCGAAATGGGTGATCAACTCATCGCGTATTTTCTCGAATACACCTTCGAATTTGGTGCGGCGCGCGGCTTTGGCCTCTGTGGAAGACATATCGATGACGATGTGGTAGTTGTGAGGGAAGTGTCGGGTATCGGATTTGATTGCAGCTCCAAAAGATATCTAACAAGAAAACGATGAGCACGGAGACTCGATAACCCTCGACTACGGCGTCTGTGCGATTCTGAGAGAAGGGGAAAGAGATGAAAGAAGTACCCTTCTAAAAAGTGGTCTGATGCATAATCCCGCGCTTCGCCGTGTCCAAAATCGACCCATTTCACTACAAAAACCGATACGCCGATTGCTGCGTAACATTACATCCAGAGATAACCGACAGCCATATCGGCGCAGAGAACTTGGCGATGACTATGTGGTACTCAGTTTTTTTTGGGACGATTCGACGAAAAAATGCATATCTCAGCACGTGTAATTTTAAAGCAACCGCACGACGCAAACGTCGCGGTGCGGTGGTGCATTATTTATTAATAGAATAGAAGTTACGAGGAAAACTCAGAATCTATTAACGAAAATCAACGCTTGTATGCAAGCTAGAAAACATGTACCTTATTAGTACCTTACAAGTAATCGTTCAAGAATTTATTTCTCCGACTTTGTCGTGCGCACGAGAGAAAATATGTTTGAAGAATCCCCTTCTGGAAATTGGTCGATCCCAAAGGAAACGGAACATTAACGTCGAGATTTCGGCTGACTGGAAGTTAGGGCTAGTTAGGGCTGAGCAAGTTGTGTGCGAGAGTTCTGCTGTGGCACGTCGTATCTGTTCGTGGGTACCATTGAAAGGCCGATGGAAAGCTGAGGTCTCCGACGGAATGAATATTGTGTTCAAGTTCTAAGAATAGTTGAGTGGCGTACATGTGTACCATCTCCGTGACTTCCGCATCGGAATCCTCTTAGATATGAGCGCTTGAGCGCTTTGATACTATTGAACTTGATAAACATAAGGAAATGAACAGGAATTTTGAAAGTATTGGATTCGAGTTTACGAAGTATTGCCTAAATTTCGTCTGCGATTCGTAGTCAGTCATTCTGGCCTTCATGACATTATCCCGATAAGTCAGGGAAATTTTCTGCATGCCCCTTATTGGCGGAATCATCAGATACTATTAGAAGCATATTCAAACGATTGCATTGCTATTCTAAACGAAGCAAAGACTCATAGGACTATTATAGGACATATGATAAAGGGTTTTTGACGAATGACGAGGTCGCCAACCGTACATAGATCATAATCATAGTTATGTACAGATTTTTGTATCCAGTGGAATGAAGTGGTCAGGCACTACTAGTTGAATCCCCAATAATACGTCCTAATGGATTAACTATCAACTATCAAAAACAGAATCAGCGATAGACTCTTGATATGAAGTTAGAAACTCACCTATGTAGGATTGAGCACAGTAGCAAAGAACGATTTGCTTCTCGGCGCATATGTCGTCTCATCCTCGTCACACTCAGGGCTGGGACTTTGACTCGGAGATGGGGGCCCAAAATCAGACAGTTGCTGATACGGGGAATAATCTCCAGAGGACGACGAAGATGATGATGATGCAGAATGTGCCTCGATTTCGGTCCAATTTTGAGAGCACCCGGAAAACAAGTTGTCAGGAAAGCGCCTCTGTTCCCATCTTGCTGGGACCAACTGAAATAAGAACGGAGAGACCTCTTTTCCATTTTCGTTATCAGCCTCTGCTGAAGCAGTAGACGCTGAGGATCGGAATCGCTTTATCGGGCTAGAGGCATCATCCGGGTCAATGGAAATACGACGCTTGTTCGAATACGCTGTCTGGACGGGAATCGTTTTGGTGGTTTTGGTTGGTCTAAAAAGCTCTTTTATTATCGTTCACAGCGTCTCCAGGAGTCGGGGTCGTGGACGCGGACGCAGGTAGGACGCGATGTTTGAGACTTCCAGAAGCCTCAGTAGGGCCCACCTGAAGCCAGCCTATGTCAATCTCCTTCGGTTCCTCCTTTACTGCCAGTGAGGAAAGTTTATTCGTAGGTTTATTCGCAGGCTTTTTGCGCTTGTATTTTCTCGGGATGGAAACAGAGTTTAAGGGAACAAGTATGCTGGGAGGGGACCGAGGAGTCTGAAACCTAGTAGTATCCACGGGGACAAATTTGAACTGCATAGGAGCCCTAGACGAGGATGATTTGCGAGCGGGATGCGGTACATAGGGTCTCGGAACCATAAATGAAGATCGAGCGGGCGATACAGTCTCGAGGAACTAGAAACAGGCTACGATGGGAGTGGTAGTGGACGGAAAGTTGGGCTCCAGATCGCTCATCAGCTAGCGACCTTATATGTAAATTCTACTTCTCTTCTGCCGACATAGCGCAGAATCTGGTTGATCCACACAGGATGCCCTTGTAGGTGCACATCACTTGACTTCCTCATGGGGAATGCACATCTAAAGTGAAATTCTATATGCCCCACATAGGCACTGAGAGTCTGCGCAAAAAAAAATGAGATCGATTGCCGATAAGGCGTGATTCAAGCGCTGTGAAGAAAACAAGGCCCGTACCTTCCATAAACGTCAATGCCCTTTTACGCCGCATGCAGAAGGTTCGTCGGATATATCGTTCATGCCTAAATACTGCCTAAATCCATACAAAGGCATGGGCGTTGGTGATAGCGCTCGTTAGCGAGGGTCCCCGGGACACTCGCTTGGATGCAGCCTAGGTTGCCGAAGGCCTCGAGGCTGGCGTACTCTTTGGACACATGGTACATGGAAGGCAATGTCAAGTTTCGGGTGTCGTGGTATTTCTCGGGTCTTCGGTCCCCATTCAAGAACTTCTTGCCTCAAAGAAGCAAAAAGGCGACTTTCTTTTTGACCCTTCATTTGTTCGTTGAACGCTGTGCTGTGACGGCATCAGTAGAAGCTGATCTGGTGTCGAAATTAAAATGATATGCATCCAGCCGTCATAGGCAGTAGCCAGCAGCACGGCTCGAAAAGTCAATATGGATTGGCCGATCTTAAATCTGGGTGGTGTGCTTTCAAGAGTTGGAATAAAGCGCTGCTGCGTAAAGATGATCCTGAAAAATTAGACCCTGATCAAAATTGAAAATATGCAGAGCCTTCATTCATCTCACATATAGAACAAGAGACGAAATCGCGACGTCTGGCAAGTAACCAAGATGCACAGGAAGAGCCAAGACAAGTAATTGCGCAGAACATAGGGCGTTGCTGGAAGATTTGAACTTCTATAAAGAACCCAAATAAGGAGTGTTAGTGCCAAGTGGTGTTGTACAGTGCGAACGTAGCGTCCATATCGGGAATATTGTCCATTGGCCAAAAGAGACTGAAGGTGTGAAGTTAAATTACACTTACAGGGTCTTGCATAATTTCGTGCAGTTCATCATTCGCGCGAGGCTATTTGGTTGAGTTTGCACATTACCAGATATGGCATGCCCTGTTTGGGATGGACTTTCAGCTGCAAGTTTTTGCGTATCATGACACCCGGAGAGGAGCCAATTCAACTAGGAGAGCATCTTGCATGAGTTCAGGCTCAAATATTGGGGTTTTGAAGTGCCCTTCGAGGAGTCGAACATACGGTACTTCCTGTTTTGGGTCGGTGCAAAGATGCGCAAATAAGAGCGACGAAAATGATGAACTGCAAATTATGCAAGACCCTGTATCGTGAACCACGTTGGGCAAGTCGGGAAAGTGTGGACGAGTTCCGGGTATGTACACTGAAGTGCCGGAGGCGCGAATTGTCAGTGCGTATTCGAAACAGCTCACGTCTAAAGTGCGACGAACTAACTGCTCACAGATACCATCACGGAGACATTGTCCGCAAAAGGCGCGATTCGCTGTATCATTGTCAATTGAGGTATTGGAATTTTGGATCAGTCTCTCTGAAAACTGATGGGGTAAAAATGAACTACGCACAGGTGCCACTGCGCGTGCCATTCCTCAAAAATTTGCGGCTGTTCCTTGTTGCAAGGGGCGAAGGCTGTAAAGACGCTCAACTAACCTTCGGCTCGAAGGGGGGCCACCGAAAATTGACCAATGTGATATCTATGTAGGGAAAATCCGCGAACTGCATGATCGAATTCCTGGTCACTCGGGGAGTTGTGGATAAGCGCAAAAAGTTTAGATAATTTATTCGCGTTCTACTCATCACAATCTTATGTTACATCGCTGTGCAATCGTAAATTCGTGCCGTCGAAATGCCAGAATTAGCCAATCTTCCCCAACAGATATTATCAACGCCTTCGCAATTGCCGAGAGATCTCTGCGACCAGCCGGGTTGGATCTCTGCGGTGGTGACGCCGTCGTATGTGAGCGTCGCGGCCCATTTGTATGCGAGCACGTTCAGAGCCGCCGTGGCAATGGAATAGGCATTGAATTGACCAGCCAAGAGGAATGTGGTGTGGGAGGAGGCGAGGACAAAGGAAAAGAACATTATTCGCTTGAGTTCAGATTTCTTGATGAGGGGGAGGAATGCGCGGCACACACGAAGGGGTGCACCCGTGCTGAAGGTCATATCGTCCACATATTCATCGAGGTTCCTAAAAGCGCTTAGACAATCGAATCGAGAAACATATGAATGTGGAAACTCACAACTCCTAAAGCTGTAGTAAGCTGGGGGTTCTCTTGCCCGCGTTTTTCACGAGGTAATCAAGACTGGTGGGGAGGAGAGGAGAACCAATCTCGACAACGCTCTGCCAACTGCTAGCATCGAGCTCGACCACCTTGATATTGTTAGGGTGCTTCGCGACCAAGGCTTGCATTGCAGCTCGGGATTTGACTCCACGCTGCATGGAGTAGCAATGTTGGCCTCATCTCTGACCTGTAATGGAAAGGACGGGGCATTGTCAGGAATATCGTTACCGCGAACTCACTAAACGTTCAACTCGGTTGGCGCCAGTGATGAACCAAGAAGACGTGTTGATTTCGAGTCGATTTTGCGTTAAACTCAAGTAGGGAATTAAGGAGAAACCGAAGTGCTAGTGAAGAGCGAAGTTGTTGGGGATCCATGGCGAGTAGACCCTTATTTTATACCCTGTCAACACAAGAGGATGGAATAACGACGGACAAGTGAATTCAGTCAGTCAATAAAACTAACACAGGCGGCGCTTGAATAATATTCGGCTCGAACCAGAATTCTATTTTTGGGTCAGTCGTTATCTAAGTCTTCAGCAAACCAAGCCAAGCAAATCAAACGGTGTTAACTACGAAGTAGCATATTGTGGGGCACTGTAGGGCGACAGCGGTGTCTACATTTGCACTGGACTGGACTATCGTGCAGCAAACTCTCAAGCCGGAACTACGTCCACCCGTCTCTTGATTGACGTAACGCAATATATCAGCTGCGTCATTCGATGTGAAGGGAAGTGAATACCTTGCTTGTAATGAGGCCCGAAGTGAGGATAATGAAAAACAATCCACCCTTTTTTATACCGTTTTTCCTGACGTTTTGCAGTGTTTGCTCTTACCTTGCAATCTCCCATTCCCGAGAGAGAACGTTGATCTGAGTGTAAAAAAAAGGCTCAGACATTAGGGGAGGTCAGAATTGAAAAATCGACGGCGTTTCTGAAAGCGTTTCTGAGGCGTTTCTGGCCAGAATCGTTTTGTCCAGAAACGTGGGAAAGTGCAGAAACGGAAACGTCGCAGATTCGACTCTCGAGTCGAATCTGCACTCAGAAACGCGTTTCTGGGGCTTAGCAGAAACGACTTTTGCCCTTTTGGGACACTCTCTGAGATTTTGATTTATTTAATTTATTCTAATTTGTGAATCCTTCTGTCAACATCCAATCAACATCGATAGAGAGGACTTAACTTTTCAGCACAGGTGATTCCCTTGCTTGCTGTGCACATTAACGGTATAAATTAATTTTTTGAGACTCACTTTGACCCGTAATAGACCTAGATATGCAGAGGTTGTGAAAATACTCGAATAAAAAATTTCTTTCTACATTTTAGTGATAGATTACAGTAGTATCAGTGAGTATCATAGTAATCTATAGCTTATGCTTCTAGATCCATGCAGCGAGTAACATACGAGTCAAGTCTAAAGACTCTAAACAGCCGCAGAGTGCTCCAGAAACGGAATCAGAAACGGGGGGGTCAGAGTGAGAAACCGTTTCTAGGACGATTCCGGCCCAGAAACCTCCCAGAAACGCTTTCAGAAACGCAGCAGAAACGCCTCAGAAACGGCCCAGAAATGGGCGCATTTTCTAATTCTGACCTCCCCTATTGGTTCATCGAACTCGATTAGGGTGAACAAGTTGTGCATGACCTCCGGCACTTTGAAATCTACGGTAGGATCCTTGTGACGCCTCACTCCAAATCAGCTTCCATTGACTGAATATCCGACTTCATGTCAGTTGGGGAAATTATTTTTATCATTCGAACTCACGAATAGCATTAAGTGTGTCATTCTCTACGAAGTCTGCCATTGCGGGCTGGTTTCCGAATTTAGGCGCCAGTACCGTGGCGCAACCTTCCCGAATTAGATATCCCGGCGAAATTCTTTACCTTTACACGCCGCACAGCATCGAGACTCTTTCAAGACTCGGCGCTCAATATCCGCTCTCGACTCGCGACTCGCTGGAGGTTACGAAGTCGTGAGTGGAGGGACTCAAGAATCTAGGGCAGGATGCCTGGCCATAAGGAAAACCAGCTAAATTCTTTGCATCGATCTCTCCGGGACCTGGGTTATCGCGAGAATTCCTGTCATGGCGCCCAAGCGCCTACACAACCTCCATCAAGCAGCTCAAGTAATGTTGTTCGGGAATACTTGCTCAGCTTCAAGAAAGAATCATGCAAATCAAACAGTGTCAACTATTGGGTACTAAGTGGCACATTGCGGAGAAATTGTAGGTCGACAGAGGTGTCAGAGAATTGGAATTCTCTGACGTCTGCACTGGACTGGACGAACATGCTCAAGCTCCGACTACGACCTCCTCCGCTCCCGTCTGTTGATTGACGTAGCGCAACCCAAGATCGCGTTCAACGCCATGAAACTTGAGCTCCAACACTGTGCCAACAGGGCAGTAGAGGTAGAATCCACGGCGCTTGCCTGCCTGGTCCTTGAAGACGACGGACTCCCATCCACCAGCGCGGTGCCAATCGGACTGGGCGAAGTTGCTGTAGTCGAGAGGGAGCGTGAACCAACTGTCGTTCCCTTTGTTCGCAACGAACGTGGACACGAAGCACTGGACATCGCCTTGTCCCGTCGCGTTGCTGATCCTGTAGATCGAATTCGACATATTTGATTGTGAAGATGTAATACGAGTTTCAGATTTCTACAGGTTGAGGAAGAAGTCAGCTGCGTCATTCGATATGAAGGGAAGTGAATACCTTGCTTGTAATGAGGCCCGAAGGTGAGGATAATGAAAAATAATCCACCCCTTTTATACCTTTCGTGCTTGCTAGGCCCACGAGCCTTCTAAGACAGAATGTTGATCTGAGCGTGCAGAAAGGCTATGGGAATGATTTATCGGCACTTAGCTCACATTAGGATCTTTGTGACACCTCGCTCCGAATCAGCTTGCAAACCTTCGTCTTAGTTGCGGAAATTGACTGCATCGTTCAAGCTCCCGAATAGCCCTAAGCCTGGACTCGAGGTGGTGAGTAACTTGTCAGTTTTTGCACGTCGACTCTCCCCCCTACGCATTAACTTACCCCACAGTCTGTTTCCAAGATCTTCCATAGACGCGGACTCCAAGTGATGGAGCGAATTAAATGGACCCTACCGCAAACTTCAGAGCACCGGATTCCATATGTTGACAGACTCCGTCTCCCTGCTCCAAATTTCTACTTCCATGCTCTTCCATAGCTCCAGAGAACTCTTCGATCTACTTTGCTTGCCTGACACCGGCCGTTAGTTGAACTACTGCTTCAAAGATAATTTAATCGCTTGATATGTCCACTAGACCATAGCTCAAAGAATATCCGAGGTGCATGAAATCTGATCTCTTTGAATCTCAATCGATCTAATGTTATTTCGCACTTCAATACCTAAGCATGGTGGAGCATCAGCCCATTCTGCAATTTTAAGCAAAGCATGCGGAGGTTGTTCTAAAGGCTTGAAGTTAAACAGATTAAATGTACCCCTACGAAGTCGTTGCAAGCTGGTCCCTAAATTTAGGCGCCAATGCTGTGGCGCACCCTTCCCAAGTTAGACACCCCGGCGAAATTGACGTCCGAACGCAACTCGACATTCTCACATACATTTTCTCTCGTAAACTGGTGGTTCTTTGAACATCATAACGATGTCGGTTTATTAATGACACAGCACGACAATCCAACGCAGAATGCAGTAGGAATGCCCGTATTTCTGGACTGCATAAATGTCGGAATTCAGCCTGTGATTCAGAAGCCGAAGAGGATCTTTCTGACTAGGATAGGGCTGCACATTTACCTGAAGTTCCACCACACTGCCCACCCAGTTTGGGCGAGTATCGTACTTATATTTTAGCCAATAATATTGGAAGACTGTGTAGGTAGTCGCAAGATTAGGAAGTAGGACCAGACGTCCATTTCCATCTCTGTCCCAGAGGCTAGAGCGAGCTTTAGTCCCCAGAAAGATTTCCTGCCTGAAACGCTGAAACACTTGCACCTATAATCCAAAAATTTGATCAGTACGACTTCAAAAAAACGTCATTACCAAAACATCATCATTTCAGAATATCAAGACCGACCGGCCACCAAAGAGTCTCCTTGTGATCCCCACTGGTTTACTGCACGCGGGTGAGCTTTGGTCAGAACCACTCTGAACGGTCATTTCACTCTTATGATAAGTAAATTATTCTTTATCTAATGGCTAGTAAGTACTAATATATTACTATAATTTTCTTTACCATATGGAAGAGCACGACAACGCCTCGAAATCGACGTCGTCCGCTGGTCCCGGCGTTTGCCGAAACGGCTCGCGTAAACACGGTTGACGCACTCAGGTCCACCACCGCCGCGCCCACCTCGCCCACCTCGCCCCTCTCCTTGCAACAGGGATGTGGGCTCGTTCGCGTGCAGTACCGATGGAGGAAGGGGTGGAGAATAAGAAGGAAGGCCTGCCAGGTGGGGGATCCGAAAGGTGCGTCGCCCGCACCATTCCCTTTCCCCCGCCCGCCCTTACATACTCTCCCCACAGCACCGACTTGCTTTACCGCCACGTCTTGACCGACACATCATCCATCCTCTCTCCTCACCCCGCCCTACTGCTCACCAAATCCAACCTTCGTCAAGACACCGATGGCGAATCTTTTTGCGGCGACGCCCATCCTAGCGGTCCATGTCAACAGCTGAAGGAGCAAGCTCATGGCTCGGAGCCGTTCATTCATCGTCTTCCCCCTGAAATCGTAATCGACATTTTCATGCTATTCATTTCCGAAAGCGTCGCAGCCTCAGGTTTCCACGACAATGGCAGACGAAGTCAAAGCAAGTGGCAGTCCCTGGCCGAAGTCCTTGCGACTGTCTGTGTACGGTGGCGAAGCATAGCGCACTCAACTCCACAGCTCTGGACAAATCTTAACCTCAAATTCGACATATGGTACTCGAAATGGCTTAGATTCCCTCCGTTAGACCTCATTCAGCAGTGGATAGACCGTTCTGGCGAGCTTCCGCTGTCTATCAACTTCTGTGCCCTCAGCTTCAAATATAGCCACCTCTTCCAATATACCCTAGACGGCGCCATGGTAGGGGCTCATATGGCTCAGATAATAAAGAGGCTCAAAGAATGCTCCAAGCGCTGGGAAAGCCTTGTTTTCACCGGCCATCAACGATTATTACACGAATTCTCCATCGACGATGTCCTTCCGCAGCTGCGCACACTCTCAATGAGGGTAGTGGAGCAAAAAATCAGCAAATCCACGCTCCGCCTCCGTCCTCAGAGGCTAACTACGCTGTCAATCTCCAGAATCGGGCTTGCTGAAACACCCACATTCAATTGGCACCATATCACACAGTTGACATTGGAACACACCCTACGCTCCGAGTGCATTGAAGCCATTTGTAAGGCACCCCGCCTCGTACGATGCACTTTTCGACGTCTCCGCATCGTGTCTTCAGACGACATTCTATTTCCACTACCAAAAGCGCCCATTACGCATCCAATGATCCAACATATCGAATTCCGGGAAGATTATGAGCTATATTCCCTTTTGCAGTATTTATCGTGCCCATCTTTGAAGAAGCTTGTTTTAGAGGGCGCGCGCAATTCCATGTTCGAACTCCCCATTATTCTCCAATTTTTGATGAGGTCCGAATGTTCCCTGGAACAGCTATCGCTTCTCAACCTAAATGGACAGAGAATGTTTTCGCTGCCAACAGCCGTTATTAGGTTCTACGAAGCAATACCGACTGTACAACACCTACGCCTATCTTGTGGATCCTGGACGCTTCGTCCTTTCGTCGAGCCTCTGACCGAGTTTTCCCCTGTACTTGGGAGAGAACAACCTCGTTACCTTCCATCCCTTCGTTCATTGGTCCTGGAGGGCTACGCATTAGAGGGCTGGCAGCTTCTCCCAGACATATTTGGCACCCAACGCACTGCACTCCCAGCGATGGAATGCCATAGGCGCTTACTTCAGTCTGTTGCAATTACAGTCACATCCAGGCAGATTGCAGATGAGGCCTCATTCTGTGACGTCGAAGGGACAATGAAGAGAATCCTGTGGCTTAAAGAGTCGGTTGGTGTGAAATGGAACATACGAATTGGAGAAAAGAAGGCGCCGTGACTGATGCACCGTTCTATTGCCTTTCGCATTCTGTGGACGCTGTTTTCGGTCAGGAGGCAACAGCTTCTTCCGTGCAGGACGTGCTACCGTGCCCGGTACCGGTACGCTCGGTACTTCCACGGAATACATCTTTTGTCAGAAGACATAATGTATTATCTCTTACAGGGTTAGCAACTAGTGTAGGATGTATCTGATTCTTGTTTACCACATCTACAGTAAGGTTCAGATGTACCGGTATTGCGAAACTTGCCCATTGTTATGTGCTTTGAATATGTCCGCTAATTTTTCTGCTAAAGAGGAACACAGAACTAACATGCCAGTACTCGAGTACATCCAGCATTGACTCTGCTGGGGGATCTCAACCCAATGCGAAGGTGAGAAACATTCTTGACCGTACCATTATGTAAATTGAACTCAGACTTTCAAACAGTGTGTACTCGAGTACTGTTCGCTTTCTCGACTAGTAGCCAACAGATCTGGACGATACTATTTCGCCGTTTCGCAAGTTGTCCAGGGAAGGACTCGGATTTGCACCCTAAATCCTAGAGCAGCCAAAATTATCTGCAAACTCATCTACCAAGCCAGAGTAGAGTACCTGACTCGTCGAATCGACGCAGAGACACGATGGCCTTGTCACCCTCGAAAGGAAGGTGAGCCGCATCCTGTCAGTCGACACTGATTTTCGACGGGAAGAAATAATTTTCGAATTCTCAGTTCTCACCAGATACCAGACCGATTGGCGAGCCAAATACAGTCGAACCCCTCATAACCAATAGTCGTCGGTGGACAGCCCAAGCTATGGGTTATTGGGGGTTATGGGTTTCGAGAGACGTGCTAAAAATAACTTCGACAAACACATAGTTTTTTGCAACTTTTTTGACTTCGGAAGTTGCTCAAAACTGCTTAGTTGCGGTTTCAAGAGTACTGAACATTGTCGGCGACAGTATTGAATCAAAATATTGGTGAAAAATTGTTGTCGGCCATCGTCCATTCGCTGATTTCAATATTCTCACGCCCCCCTCCCTCAATGCCTGCCGGGTTTCTTTGCGATTTCACACTGATTTTGGTCGTTCAGGCTCGCTTATAAGTTTATTGATCCAATTATACCAATTTAAGTATAAATCTGTTGCGATAATAGCCATTTCTATGACCCTAACCCCAGATTTTAGCATCCAAAACCTATGGGTTTTTCCCGTGAAGGGGTATGGCTTATGGGTTACTGCGGACCTATGGGTTATGGGTTGTAAATCCCCGCGAACCAAGTCGGTGGACGGATTTTTCTATGGGGTATAAGGGGTTATGGGTTATCAGGAGTATGGGTTATGAGGGGTTCGACTGTACTTTAATGAATACGCATCGCGATTTGCAAAATGGGGCCAGAGCTAATCAAGATCAAGACTGGGCATGTCAACACTGAAATTGTTCTGTTTTAAAATTACTTGTAAGGGACTCACAAACACACGAGAAGACCTTTGATCGGGTCATCCCGCTCAGTTGAACTTGGGTCCAGTGAAATTTCCACTCTGTTTAGCAAGACTTGCTTCTCAATGTGTCATTAAGAATCATCATGGAAGTAAGGATAATTCTATTTGGAAACCCGGGTCTCAACGGTTAACCCCCTTTTCAAATATTTCGTTGTTTGGAAACCGGGTTTCCGACATTTGATGGCGGCGCCGGACGGGCTCAGCCTTCGGACGGCTGAGCTTGCCGGGAGTGATTGCCATCGGCATGTATCCGGCAACTCGGTAACGTGATGTTAGAGTGACAGACGCGTTTGCAGCATTAGAGTGCTTTATATCAGTTTGAACTTTGCCTCTCGCAATATGGCAGCGATTAAGTATGTCACCTCAACGTAGGCAACACCCTATACTAGTAGAAAGAGCAGCATATTATTAGATGGTATATGCCACTTTGAAAATCGCCTGGACACGTCACGAAAATAGTTACAATCAATCTCACGCAGAGGCATACTTCGAGATGAACACAGCGTAAAAAATTATATACCTATCACAAGCCAAGTACAGTGTGTATAAGAGGCAGTAGAGCTGTTCTGAGTGAGGTATACCTGCAGAAAAATAATATCTGGGCCAGCAAACGCGTTCGCTCTGCTCGAGCCTCCTGCATAACAGCAGTACACAGTGGCGGCAGTGACCGTTGTTGGCATCAACTGTTCGGGCCCTGGCCCAAGCGAGCAACCGGGTTTCCAAACAATGAAATATTTGAAAAGGGGGTTAACCGTTGAGACCCGGGTTTCCAAATAGAATTATCCTGGAAGTAACGTTGTCTCCCTGTGAACGGTCTCATGTTTAAGGAATTCCGCTTCCTCAGGTGTGACGCCAATCTCAACGCACCTTCAATTTCGCCAAGCATTTTTCCACGGTGAGTCGATGACGATATCGGAGGCGCCCACGTCAAGTTTAGGTTCGATATCCTGTGATATTCCTAATTGAGTGAGCAAGGGACAGAAAGGCACGAACGAAGCATGTACCTGCAATATCAAGCCAAGCTGCACATGATGACCTTGAAGTTGGAGCATTATGGTGAGCTTCGAGGGTTTGAGGGAATTAGCAAAATACACGGCGCTGGTTGGGCGCTGGTCAAGTGTAGTCAAGAGTATTGGCTCCGACACATGTAGACACCTTTATGCGAGTGAGAAAGAGGAGCGAATTAAAGTCATCCATGTCAGAAAAATACAACCCGACTTACCTACGGGCGCCGCCAGCAACCACAGCGTATCCCAGGATGAAAATCCACCAAGTATGTATCCCACACCACCAGCCCAGAAACCGCAGCACACAAGTAACCTAACTGCGACGTCGCATAAGAAAACAACTGACAGCAGGCTAATCCTCAGGCGCACTCCGAGTTATCCTCACACCCTCGCGAGGGAGCTAGATCGGCGTTAAGTTTCGCGTAGGTGTCCTCCACTGCCAGACGAGAGAAAATAACTCCAACGCTTCTGGCCGAGGATGCTGTCAGTAGGCGAAATATCAAGCTGGTCTTGACGACATGGAAGGAGGACAGTGGCCGGCGGACGAGTACTCGCCAAGTTACAAGTTAAGTTTTTGCTTTTTTCTGACTCGGTCAAGACATCAAGAGTGCTTCTCTTCTTTCGCGCCCCACAAAATGAATCTGAAGTCTCCATAACACCTGGTCGATAATTAGAAGCGAGTTGCACAAGGTCAGGATGAAGGAAATTAATTTTAGACGATCTCCCTAAACATGCATGCACAATCCTAGTTTTCTGCTCTCCTATCCAATTACGCCGTCCACACCTTGGCGATGAGTTCAGTCAGACCTGGAATGGAAGTTCTAGTCAGCCAAGAACGAAGATAAAAGAAGCAGGAGCACGCACCGATATCGTTCGTGTTGAATTGGTACACGCCAACGAGGGTGGCAATAGTCGCGGTGCGCAGGCCCCACTTGGCAACTTGACCAAGCACAGGGAATTTGCGGGTGTGGAGGTAGTCCACAATCATGCAGTCGAACTAAAACAGATGTTAAGCTCATCGCAAGACGATGGTAAGCACGATGAAACGTACGCCAATATGGCTGTGCATGACCAGGCTGACGCCGAGGATTCCGTCGAGGATGGGGTAGCTGCTTCCAGAGGTGGCGAAGGCGGCGGCAGTGAGAGGAACAAGACCTGCTGATAGCAAACGCTCGAACGCCCAGTGGTGGGATCCGTGCGCCCTCGAGGATGGTGGGAAGGTGGTGGGGTCGTTCACGGTACCCTCAAGGATGGCTACACACAACATCAGCTCATTACACACTCTCTTTAGCTTCTAGGATGCAAAGGACGTACGACCACCTGGGACGTAGGCAAACCGTTTGGCAGCATCGCCGGTTGCATATCGGGCTGTTCTCATTGGTCAATTCCTTTTCCGAGTTTCAGGGGGGTTTGCGAGACGGGGCTCACCCTGGATGGAGGCGCGGCCGACAACGCGCTGGGCGAGGGCGCGGGGGAGGGATGAACGCAGAACCAGGCTCGAGGACATCGGGGACAGTGAGGAAGAAACAGGGAATGCGGAGTCGGTTGCTGCCGCGTCCCGGTCTGTGTTGTTTGTTTCACCTGTTTTTCACAAATAAAAATCACCTGACGCTGCGCGTCGCGTCCGAGTCGCGCAATGAAAATTACATTTCGTGCCCGGAGTATATTAAGTAACTAATTATCGCACAGTAGTACTAGTACGTACCTCATCAAAATAGATTATCTGATGATCACCTTTGAATCGAGAATGTCCAAGAGCACTCCCCAGTCCGCAAATGGGCTTTAGTCAGCTTTTTCTCCAGTTACTTTATTAAAGTTTAAATGTCGCTGAGCACTGCGGCACTTTAAGCGCACCTAAGAATGATCATCTAAAACATAGTTCAAGAGGTTGCTCCGGAGCGTCTTCGAATCCAAGAACACGGAGTCCACACATCTCTGTAATCCAGAGTTGGTCAGTTTATGATACTAACCTATTAGGTGAAGTCTGAAATGTTGGACCCCTATACAATCTTGTATAAGTATACAGCCGTCGTAGTAGCAGGGAATATTTTCGCGTGTGGACTGTTCCTAGAGGTTTTAGGGGACGTGCGAGATCGAGGGAGGCGTCCAAGTGTGAGGTGTGGGAGTCGCGTTGCACTCTGCTTCATTCACATGAGGGTCCCTAGATTCGACATACGACATCCAAGTTTCCGTGTGAATGAAATTATAGAAAGCCATCGTGCGATGATCTTGAATTCTGGCATCGCGCAGGGCGCTGGAGGAAATGGAGGAGGGCTGGGCCAATGGTGTTGGGGCTCATTGTTGTCTAAAATGACGAGTTGTTAATGCCAGCTTTCGTCTATGGGTTATGTAAGTGACGAGGACGAAGAGGTCTCAATAGCGCAACTCAGCTGAAGCGAGCCCGGCAAAGTGCGAATTTATATGTCGCCATTAAGTCGCATTTGCCTAAACAGCCCAATGAGGACGATTATACAAGCCACGGATTGATACAACAAAGACCAGCGGTGGTGAGTACTTGAACCTCGGCGCTTTTCAATGGCCACGGAAAAATTGCGCTTTCAATATGGTGCACAAGAACCGTACTAAAACAAGCCGCATGAAGTATACGATATCTTGAGACAAACGCGCAGTGTAGGTGCCTAGTGGCTTGCGAGGCTACGCAGCGATACTCTATTCCAAGGCCACACTGAGTATGCAAAACAATTCTAAAATTGAGGTAGACGAAGCAAACAGAATCAGTACGAATCTAAGATTCAAGGGGAGGGGGAAATTACTCCAACGGAACCCGCCTCTGACTTCATACTGCCTTCTCTACCAACGCCCGAGCCTCATTCCAGCCCATCCGTTCACGTTCCTTGCCCAACTGCTCCCCGTGCTTCACCTCCGCTTCACTAATCCTCAACCAATCCCCATACTGCGTGACCAACCCCTCCCTCAATCCCACCTTCACCTCCTCCGGCGGCTCATCCAGCTCCGGACTCACACTGAGAGGCAACAAATCCTCCACCTCACTGTTTCCCCGCGTCCAATCCAGCACAATCTTATCTGCCACATCATACGCATCCATCATCGTGCTCGCGAGCACACCCTTCGCGCCGGTGGACGCCCAGCCCGATGCGTACGCATTCCGCACGAGGGAGCCGTTCGAGCTCACGATGCGCCCGCCGACCGTGCGCAGGTGCTGCAGGCCGGGGTCGTAGAAGCGCACCGTTGGCTCCCCGTGGAAGCCCAACGAGGTGACGACTAGGTCCGTAGAGATCGTCGATATCTCACCGGTGGGGACGGCTTTCTGTGTCGCGGGGTCTACTATGGTGTGGGAGAGCGAGAGTTGGGAGGTGGGGGTCGTAGGTGTGGGTGAGACGAGGCCGATGGGGGAGCGGAAGAAGTCTAGCGACCAGGTCTTGGGTGTTGTCCCGAACGCGTTTTTGGAACCTCTTTTGAGGAGTTGCAGGACCCGCGTTTGTTGGCGGGTGAGTTCAGTCGTTGGGGGAGTAAGCATGGGGGCCTCAAGTGGGACCATAGATGCTTCGGGTAGATTTATCATCTCCCGCAGCTCTTTCATGGTAAACGCCGCCTCGAGAGGCCCTCTGCGACCTATGATGGAGACGTGTTTCACAGCTGAACGCGATAGCACCTCCAGAACTGGTTGAGGCACGTCATACTTCGCCAATACATCGATGTTCGTCAGGAGCATACGAGCAACATCCAAAGAGACGTTTCCATTCCCGATGAGGGAGACATGCGTGACCTTGTGGAGAGCAGGGGGTGGAGGAGTGTTCGGATGTTGGGTATACCAATGCACAAGCGACAGAGCAGGTACACAGTACTCCGAGGGCGGCAGCGCAGCATGGAGCGTAGGTAGCGTACATCCCGTCGCAAACAGAACGTGCGTGTAGTTCTTGTATATCGAGTTCAACGGCACCTGCAGCGCATGCGGTATGCTATTCGCCGTATCCCCCACATCCACGTTCCCAAAGAACCGAAACCGGCCGTCCTCAGCCGTCTGGTCGAATTTGTGCGTGCAGTTCTTGAAAAACAACGTGTCAGCGCACGCGAAAAGGGCGACAGATGGAGGAGGCGTGAGTCACACTGTGGCGCGTCCCCGTCCCCTTTTCACCATGGAGCCTGTGGAAGTCCCAAATTGCGACTTGCCTTTACTTCTGGATGGTCTGGAGCGACGCCATAGCGCACGAGCCCGTGAGGCGCCCAGAGCCGGTCGAAGAGATGCACCCGGAGATTGGGGGCTTCGGGGAGGTTTTTTAGGATCCTTGAGGCGACATAGAACGCAGATGGACCTCCTCCTATAATCGCAAGCTTCAGGGGGTTCATAGAGCCCTCTCTATGCGACCGAAATCGAGAAGCAGAATAGAGTGTGTTGGTAGATGAATAAGAAAGAAAAGTGACGCGATGACGCAGCCCAAAGCGCCGAGCCGCGGCTTTGAAATTCCGAATAGACTCCGACTCCGGCGTAGAGCGCGCGTCGCGTCCTCTGAGTCCTGACTGCTGGGAATAACCGCCGCGGACAGTCTGGGCCAAGTCAGGCCAAGTCCTTCTGCAAACGGGAGGGGCGCTCCTATATTTGATGCGTCGCGTGGAGATTTACTCTACAATAAGTGGATGGATCATTCTGCTTGTCAATTTGAACGCGAGTACCCTCAAGACTGTCCGTACGGTTAACGAGTACGCATAAGACATATATTAGCTTCATAAAGATCATAAAACATACAAATTACTACTACTCATTACTCTTCTTAAACTCTATGTTCTAGACCGACACGCCCTCCGCGGTAGGCCCATGCGCATTGACCTCTCCATGATCATTCTGATCTTCCCCGGATTTATAGTACCTCTTAATACCGGCATGCACCTCTTGAATATGGCGCAACAACCCCCCGCTACTCTTCAACTCCGCGCCGCACCCCTCCCACGAGCAATCATGGTACGCCTTGCCCTGCTTTTCGTTCGTGATTTTATGCGGTCCGTTCTTACCGACATGCGCCATCAAAGCAAAGCCGTCCTCGAAGACTTCATTGCATGTCTCGAACTGGTCTCCGGGTTGGAGCAATTTACAAGTAATGGGCTTGGTCGAATCTGAGTCGCGATGATATGGTTTCCTTTGTACCTTAGGCCTGCGCTTCCTAATATGCCCAACGCTGCTCTGCGAAGAGCCTTCGACGAACTGCAACTTCTGTGGTGAGGCACTCTCTTCATCTTTCATTATGACGTTCTCCTTGGGCTGAATGAAGGCCGGAATCAGAGGTGGTAAAATTTCGCCCATGAACGGGTAGCGAACGAGGGGAATTAGTGAGCCGTTGCTTTCAAATATTAAACTGTAAGGAATGAATTGGATAAACTGGCGGGCGCCGTGCATGGGCGGGGCAGGCTGCGCAAAATAATCAGTGGAGACAGGGAAAGGATACTGGCCAGGCCAATTCGCGACCATTTGGGGAGGTATATTAGGGAAGGGCGCTCGTGTCTTGATCAGAGAGGGCGGGCCCGGCGGGGGCCGATCTGAAGTCTGTGCCGTCAAGGTGGCAGCAGATGACTGGTTGTGCACATTCGGTCGACGGTGATCCTTCCCGCGTTTGGGAGTAGTAACGTCCATCGCGTTCTTATACGGCAATGGTACAAATTGTTGAGATGAATTATTGGACTTCACCGAAACAATCTTATTCGTGAGTTGGTCTGGCGGATCGACAATATACTTTTCGAACATCAAGTTCGCCGTGCGATTGTCTTCGTCGGGGCTCAAAGGCGCGCGGACCATCGAGGACGGCATAGTGGGATTGTACCGCGACGGTTGGGCTGGCGTTTGTTTTATTTGAACCCCCCCGTGGTCCGATTTCGTGGGTGAAAGGACATTAAAGTCGACCTCAGGCCGAAAGGAAGACTTTATGGCAACCTTTCGGTCGTATTCCTTAGGCGGCTCGGGATATTGCACTGCTTGAGAGGAGAAAGACATGTTTCGAAAGAAGGGACACAGAAGGAAGGTGGGTTAATTTGGTACTGTAAGAAAGCTGCTATTCGTCCTCTTTTCTACCTGAACCATTGCTTCGTGGCCTACGGTGGCACAAAAAAGCGCGACGCCACTGGCATTCCTGGAGCCGCGCATTGAATGGAGAATGTATTGCTTTGGCTAACAGCAGGGTTAGCATTTCCGAATTAGGTATTTTAAGCCACATTCAGCGCCAGAGCAATCGGCGAAACTAAGATTGTTTTATTTTTGCTTTTGCTTGCCCACAGTGCCCAAAATGTCAATTTATTCGCCCCGACTTGTTCACTCGCCACTTGAAAAAAGAATGAAAGCAATCTGATGCGTTGCTAGAGCACCGACGAGCGGATGATTCGATTGTTTGTCGCACGCGTTATCTGGACGGACTCATTGCTTATCATCTAAAGCCACCAGAGTGCTGTAAACGAGCCCCGTATAGTGTGGTTAGATCGTATCTAATCTATGCAGACACTTGAAATGGTGTCGGAGTCCAGCGGAGTGCCGCCCATGAACGTGTTGGTATAATTAAACGACAGCCAAGTGATCTGCGATGGGATTTGATTAGATAGGCCTCGCAAACAGTACTGTCAACAAGGTCGAAATAGGCGCCGGGACGGGCTCGCTAAATCCGTAAGATCCATCATTATGCATTACACCCGACACCACGCGCCATGCGTAAGTTCCTTCTTTTGGACTCGAGCGGTACGCACAGTTCATCAAGCCAAGCAACACCCTCGAGGCTGGATGACGTCATCTTACAAGGGAGGCGCGAGGTAAAAGTGTTCTTCTGTGTCGTTGGTATGTCGGAATAACTGGCAGCTCGTCAGGATCGACACAGCGCTATACTCTAAATAATCCTCGATTCGTTATTTTGTAATCACGCGAGGGATCACCGAGTACCCAGATTCGGACATCGGTGCACGCCACGGCAGCCCATGTTAATTTCAGGGCAGGGACCGAGTTTCAAGTTTCTTATCACATCGGTTAAGCTTTGTCGAAAGAGCCAATGTGCTTGGGCTCCTACAGATAGGTTCTATCTTTGATAAAGTAACAAGGCGCAATTGAACATGCTGGACTTCTGTACCGAAGGATGCGGCGATGTGCTGCAACTGATGAAGCCGGAGGTACTAATACACGATGGTGATGGCCTATTCTATGTATGAACAATTGTCAGGAACTATGCTCCACGCGTGAGATTTCATGTTCTCAGATATGGACGCAGACTTTGGGAACGCAACGGAGTTCGTAAGGTTCACAGAAGATGATCGTACATACCGTCAAGATTCTCAAATTCCCACGGAAATTTAGCCGATCTTTGCTATCTATATCAGTGAAAATTACAGGCTGCTGCAGGAAACCCACAAGGTGGAACCAGGTAAACGTTGAAACCATATCCAGTACGCGAGACACTTTCTGGCTTCTTCAGCTTGGATTACTGCCGACTGGGCGGGAAATAGTAAGACCGTCTACTCGAGCTCGTTTGCCCAGACACCGATGTGCTGAACGTTTTCGGCAGACGTGGGATGGGACATGCGATTCACGCGTCCAAAATAGCGATCCTATACAACCTCCTTGATGGCTACGTTCTCGTCCAGATCCACAGACAATCATATATAAAGGCCTTTCGAAAACGCAGCTTGACCAGACTCCCCGTCCTTCACTGCCATCGACAGACTTCAGCGAAATGGATCTTGAGAAGAGCAACAGCGTGAAGAGCGAGACTGGTAAGCGCCCTTCCTATTCTAACCTCCTTAGGTTAGCCTCGCTCATTAATTTCACTAGTGGGCGTCACGGTTTCGGCATCGTCTTCTGAGCCTAGCTTGCTGAAGCCAAAGCCCTTCGACCTCAAGCCAAATCCTGATGATCTTCCAGACAAGACGGGAACCAAGTTGTCTCGCTATCTCTTCTGTAAGGGCGCTTCTCTCCGCGTATCATGAATCTGCATCTCATCGCTGTTAATTATAGACAACTTCCTTACGACGTACAGGAAGATCTTTGGCGTCATTTTCTTCGTCAACTTGGCCGTCTTCCTTGCCTTCGTTATCAAGAACAAGGGGACTCCATTGATCACGGATGTCGCGAGCGCCTCTTCCGCCAATCTCATGACCGCCATCCTTTTCAGACAAGAGAACTTCGTCAACCTCTGGTACGAAGTTGCCGTGCACATGCCTCATTGGCTTCCCCTGTCCGTTAGGCGTAGGTTGGCCAAGGTCTTCCATTACGGTGGTGCCCACAGCGGTAGCGGGACCTCCGCTGTTGTCTGGTTCATCCTCTACGTCGTCCTCGCCACCAAGGAATATGTCGATAAACCAACCAAGGACACGAAAATCAATCTAATCTTGTCCTACATCATTGTCACGATGTTCTGCATGATTATTGCCGCAGCTCACCCCCGCTTCCGCGTCATGTTCCACGACCATTTCGAGGCGACCCATCGTTATTCCGGATGGATCACCCTCATCGTTTTCTGGGTTCACAACGGTCTCGTCGCCCACGTCGCTGCCAAAGACGAGGGCATCAACACAGGTCTTTACTTCGCCAAGTCACCGAACTTCTGGTTCTTCTGCATCTCCACAAGCTGCACCATTCTCTCCTGGTCGCGTCTGCGCCGCCATGACGTTTATCCAGAAATTCTCTCCGATCACGCTATACGTCTCCACTTCAAGTACAGGCCGATGCAGCCTTTCTACGGTCTCAAGATTTCCACCAGGCCTCTCCTCGAATGGCACGCATTCGCAACCATCCCCGACGAGGACGAGAACGGCAAGATCAACGGATTCTCCGTCGTTGTCTCGAACGCAGGTGACTGGACCCGGGAGACCATTATGAACCCTCCCAAAAAGCTCTGGGTCCGCGGATACCCTCTCCACGGTCTTCTATACACTTCTCGTCTCTTCAAGAGGATCGTCGTTGTCGCCACCGGCTCCGGTATCGGACCCTGCCTTTCTCTTTTGTATGCCGACTGCACTCCCCGCCGCGTGCTCTGGTCGACCCCGCACCCCGAGACGACTTATGGCCCCAAGATCCTAAACGCCGTCCTGAGGGCCGATCCTGACGCCATCGTCTGGAACACCCGCACACTCGGACGCCCTGACATGGTTGCGCTCACCTACCAACTCGTTTTGGAGAGCAAGGCCGAGGCGGTGTTTATCATTTCTAATCCCAAAGTTACCAGGAAGGTCGTCTACGGCATGGAAACCAGAGGAATTCCTGCCTACGGCGCCATTTTCGATTCATAAGCGCTCGGGCTATGTTGTAAATTTTGTAGCAGTTGTTCAAGTTTTAGGTGCGTTTCGCTTCGTTGTTCCGTCCAGCCTGGAATCTAAATTGTACACTTCACAGATGTTCATTTTTTTTTCTTCTTTCCTCCACAGCATGAGTTTCTCTCAAATAGATAAGCTCCCCTTAGTTTAGACTTGCACGCAATGTGCATAAAGCGGCGTAGATGATGTAACGACTTGTTGTAACGCGCAATATGATGATGATAACAATGCGAACTTCTACAAAAAGCATGTGTGCAGCTAGAACCCTTTACAACCTCGCAAGCATTAGCTGTATATCGAGATTGATTCAACATGATTTCACCCTCGTTTCATCCAATCCACAGCGTTGCACAATGCCGTAACTAGATGGAATCGTGGGTATAGTCGATTAAAAATTCTATATATAGTAGGCCAACATCTCACCATGTCTTCGATTGACATATGGTTTTGACTTCCGGAATCGGACCCGCTGAGGATGTTATCAATCTGTAAAATGAATATTATCAGTCGAATTTAATCTGCCTGGGCCCTTCGACTTATCCCGAGTGGCATAAGCGCTGAAAACTGGTAGGAAATCAATGCGATCTCCCAGGATATTAACTTTGAACCCTGTATATGTATATCCATCGCGCTGACCTGAGTTATCAGTCAAAATCGGTAGAGAGTAATGCCCGGCTCTCCTGTACCATGAGAGTGAGAATTTAGGCACAGCCTAATGCACGCGCTCCATAACGTTACTCGGAGTAGTCAACCAACATGGTACTCAGTAATTTGAACCACACCGTCGGTAAGTGAGCCTCCTACAAGCGATGGATGGAGCCATCTCAGCGCTGATCTCATCACACTCGTATGGTATCCAGCGCAGCGTGACCCCGCCTTGAATCTCGTTAACAAGAAAATAACGTAGGGAAACCAGACGGAAAGCATATGAAGCGATACCTCATGGCGAAAGTACTCGCAATTATTAGCATCAGAGACAAAACGCGAATAGCAATCAGCCCGAGAGAGTAGTCTGTCTCCGACCGTGGACGTGCATAAATACTGAATTGATTCTCGAACCCTCGAGCAGTGAACGTATAGATAGGTAAAAATATAAGTGAAAGCTTATCAAAACGCAAAACTCCGAATCTGCATTATGCAAGTCTCTCCGCCATACAGGGATTGGGAATCATCGCATGGGCGTGGGTTCAACTGGCCGACAAAGTACAGATTTTCAGGCTACATCCACATACTTGACGTCGTCAAGTGAGGACTTCTGTGGCATCTGCAAACAGTCTGGACATTGTCGAAAGACCACCGAATAAGAACCGTGCATTTTCTTGGGCTGCGCAAGGGTGGGGATCATCCTGCGTGCATGAGCGTGCGCAACAATCAAGTGTTCAACTCGCACACTCAGCGATAGTGGGTATTTTCAGGTCATGACCACATACTAGAAGCTGTCATATGCAAGCTGAGAACGAGACTCCCCGCGGGCTTCTTCTTGCGACACCTTCAGCTTGACCGTGTCCAGAATCACGACAGAAGATGTGTTCTCACAGATATCCCTTGGCAGGAAATGTCGACAGAGCGGAACGTAATTGCTGAGGCGGCCGTGCAGCGACACTTCCCAGGGTACGAGGTTTATTTCCCAATGCAGATATTTTCGAATGAAGAGCGTAGCGGTATCGGATAAGACAGCGAAAAGACTGGATGGATCTGGCTCGAGGGGACAAGGCTCCAAGAGTGAGCGAGAGTATGGCCTTCGGGGTTAGAGGGTAGAGTATAGAACAAATCTGCTTCAACATTTAGCAAATGCGCAAAAGAGATAACGAGGGAATGAAGCCAAATAAGTCCGCCAGTCGAAGACTCTTCCTGAAGCTCTCTGATTGAAGAATACAGGCTCTCGCCGATACCGAACATCGGGTGCATCACGCCTAACTAGAGGATCGTGAGTGACCCTTTGTCGGTAACAGACACCAGCACCCTAAAATTCACGATTCTAAGAGCAGAGCATTGTCTTCGAAGTTCAAGCACCATGCAGTTACACGCAACGATGCAGGTCGCCAAGTGGAGGATGGCGTGTAAAATGGGTGGCTTCTGGTGGCGATTCCAATCACTTCACATGGAATGGAGCATATGTCGGAGCGCCGTTCATTATGTACATACCAAGCCATCTTTCGAAGACGGAGTTAATCATGCAAAACAAAGACGAAGACACACGAACTGCGCTTAGAGTAGTGTTTGGGACACAGACAGGCAAATTTGCAAATATTCCTTTTGCTTAAGACGGAAGCCTTTGCACACAACCAGGATTTGTATTCACGTATCTATGTTCTCCTCCAGAAACTGTACTGCGGTTGAGGAGTGTGGCGGTGTGAACAGAAGAAGTACTCACATACAGTAAGTCTAACACAAGACTGTGCTGTTAACCTTCTTCGATCCTTCACGCAGCAGAACCTCCCCTCATTCCTAAATTACTTACATTGTAGCTCCTCAACTCTGAAATGTTTACGCGAACCCCCATTCCCCATGCTCGTCAGGCGTGATTGCGCGCGCCGACGCCTTGAACGACTCGATTTGCTCCCGAACCTGGTCGCACTCCGGGTTGGCAGCAAGAATCGCATAAGCTTCCGGTAGAGCTTCTTCAAGAAGCTACATGGGCAAAATATATGAAAAGCGAAAGCAACAAAAAAAAAGGCGGGAAAGCCTTACCCTCACACGACTCGCCGACGAAGGGTGCGTTTGGAAAAAAGAGATGCCCATTTTAGTTGCTATTTTCGATTCTAGCTGGGCGAATCGGCTGAACACCCTATAAAGAACTAAGGACAATGTTCAGAGATGAACAAGTGAAGCTTACTGTGGGGATGCTGCGGGATCATAACATGCTCGGCTCATCAGTCGCAGGCCAATGATATCGGCTATACGATACAAAATAAACGAGACGCCATGGGAAATGGACAGTTTTCCGAAACGCACCTTCGCGTTCTTGCGTTCGTGAATTTGGGAGGTCCAACATTAACGTTTGGAATGTGTTAGAAATGTTTATATCGATGCCGAGTATAAATGTAAGTAATCCAGTGACCAACCAGCGTATAGTTGTACCCGAAAGGTTCTCCGCGGTATGGCGCGCAACTACACTTGTTTAGACGGTTCAAAAACACGATATCCATAATATACGCACCTATGTGACCGATTTCTAGCATAGCATGATTGAGAAAAGGCTGGCCAAATAGATTGATAGCGCTTACCATGCGACATGACAGCAGCGAGACCTTCTTCATCCTGGCAAATTGGGAGGATGCCAGTGAATACCACGATAGTGCCTACAAGAATTCTCAACTGTAATTCTTCAATAAGACGTACACCAACGCACCAGGAAGCGCCATAGCATTGATAGTCTTCATATCATTCACAACCAAGATGTGCCATTCCTTATTTGGGCCACATGCGGGACTGCGATGCGATGGAGCGCCCAACTGTGCGTCTGGATTCCAAGAGCCTTCGCCATCATTAGTCAGGCCGAAAGGGGATAATACGGGCGGCACTTTCTCTCCACTCAGAACACCTAAATTCGAGGCCTGAAGGAGACGGGTGGCGATACGTCGAACGTGTTTTGTAATTGGATGATGCAGTGGAAGAGTTTTAGGTCCCACTTCTTCGAGTAATTCCTTGTAGAGTGCATCCGCTAGCTATGAAAAATTAATATGCGAAAACGTAAGTAGGAAACGAATCTTTGCTTGCCTGGGCTTCAAGTTCAGGTGATGTGTTTATGAATCGCCAGCGACCTGTCTCCGGAACCTGTTCCAAACTGAGTCGAACGTTAATTAGATACATGGACTGCGAGATCGCCGCCATGGGTGCAAGTAACCACTACTTCATCTGGACATAGCGTAGAGGAAACATATCGCAGTAGGTTCTTTCACTGTGAGCATAAGGGCCTTTCTTGCGATAAAAGTCGCAGTAACTGTTTCCTTTACGATATTTCCAGGTGAAACGGAAGTGGGCCCAAACACGATATGGCTTAATACTCACTGTGATATATAGTACACTGATCCCAGAATACCCGTCCCTACTAAGAACTTCACGCGGATGTCCCATGTCCTCCAATCAAGCGTATTTCGTGGGCGCTGAGGTCCTCCGCGACCATCTTGCGTTGAAAAGTGTACATACGCTTTCCTCTGAGTGCTGGAAGAGAAAGGGCGAACATTTGGTTTGAAAATGTTGGTGGAAATCCGCCGCAAGTTGCAGGAAGTCGGACGGAACATCGCCGCAATGTCTTGTTTCCTCCGTTTCCAAGGTCAAAATTCGGAACAGAAATCGAGACGAGACGAGGTGTCCTAGTGGGTGAGCAAAGAAAATCGAGTATAATGAGGTTGGTGAGGTTGGCGTTGAGTCTTGACGTCGAAATTGAAACGGCATGATTCGTTACGCGTTACGGCCGCACTGCGGACACTCCCGGTCCGGGCCGTCAGCCACCACGACAATATTGAAGTTTTCAAAAATCAAGTAACATGTAAGTTTTAACATTCTGTACTGACAGTACTGTAGTAGGTACAATAGACTATAGTACTTGCACGTTTTAAATTACGCAAAAAGACTGCCGAGTACCCGGATTGAACGAATGACCTTCTCATGTGCTTCACTGCATGTTTTCACGCTGTTGTACAAGTGAGACGCGACTACCACTGCGCCAACACGGCGATGGATCTGCTTTTCTCCTTTACATTGAGAGCCGGATGCCTCATTTTTTGTGTTTGCTTTGAACAGTGAACCGCAAATTATGATATACTACCAGCTAATTGACATCGATAGGACCAATACATGACTAGAATTAGACAGACCCATTAAGCAAAACGCTGACTATGCAGCAACGGGGCGAAAATTGTCAAGCTTTTGTTTTATTTGTAAGAGACGGGCTTTCCTGTCTTTCAATCCCTTGCGTTTCTTCTCAAGAATAGGGTCCTCTGCGAGAAGACTACGAAGGTCCAACTTGCCCCCTTCGGAATCTTTGAAAAGCCTGCCGAGCAGAGTTTTGGCGATCGCTGAAGCAAAATTCTGATTCAGCTCATGTTCGATGGTGAGGGGAACATAATCAATGATTCGCTGTAGAAGGATGTCATTACATAGTTGGATGGGCGAGCAAAAATTAATTATGCTGTCTACCTTGTAAGCAACCTGAAAATAGGCTTGAACTTTCGCCATGATTTTAAGCTCTTCCTCGGTGGTCCACGTTGGCGGAGTGTCGTCTAGGGAGCTTGGAATAATCTTTGGAAAAGTGTGGAGGATAACTGGTTTCAGAGGCATGGTTCGGACATTGGGAGAGATTGATGCAATAGACTCTACTTCAGTTAGAGTGAAATGCTCCCTGCGTGAGGCTTCATACTTAGTAAACCATTTCTTTTCCTCCGAAGAGAACTCTTCGAAATTTTGAGTAAAGAGTGGATAGGTTTCAAGGGCTAGGATTTTGTTGACGCTAGAGAGCGCCTCTTCGACGCATCTCTCCCGCTCTCTGACGGCCACGTCGCTACAGAAGAACATTAGGACATCGATAACGAGTCACGATGAATCATCACAAATGACACGCACCTGGCGTATTTCTCAAGTTCCTTGTATTGTCCAAAATGTTTATGCAGCAAATCTTTGAGGAGGACGTCGAGGTTTTTAGCGATATCCTGGAAGCAAGATATCGACGGTGTCGGCCAGAGTCCCGTATATTGCCTAATGAGGACCGTCGTTGCTTCAAAGGGTATCTCTCCAGGTAGCTCCCAGCCAATTGCCCTAAAAAAAGACAGAAATTAATGACTAGATAAATCTGAACCGTAAAAAAATATCCATACTGTTTGATAATATGTCGGACATGGCATAACCAGCGAGGCTCCGTATACGTTGTGGCTAACCTTCTACCACTGTACTCGTTGGAGTCCTCGAATGGCCTGAAATCCGGAGTGGTCATCACGATGTCGTTCTTGTATCGGAGGTATCGTGCTTTATTCATCTGGATGAACCTCCGGTCTGCACGATCTCCTCTGACGGCTTCCCATACATCTCTGCAAAAAGCGTTGATGCGAAGTATAATCTCCGTAGACGGTTCCGCATTCGAAACAGGCGGAAGACGCGAAATTTCCTCAATACATAGGTCGAGTTCGGTGTCCACGGCCTGCCTAAGCTCTGGAAGACTATTCCTAGGTAAGCCATAGCATTCCAAATCGACCGAGGGGCACAAAAAAGGCACTCACTTGTTCTCGATACGTTCCACCAACAGAGCACTGATGTTGCTCACGAAATTCGGGATACCAAATCGAGTTCTATCGGCCATCTTGTCCCAGGGCGCAGTGGTATTGAAGAAATGGGCTGCATTGCGTTGGGCTTCGGCAGGGGTAATTTTGCGCTCGCGTTCGTCGTCATCAGGAAGCCGAACACAGTAGTAGCCGTGTTTGGTGGCGCGTTCGCGGCCCTCGAGAACTGCTTTCCATTTTTCACGGCCGCCGATCGCGCCTTTAGTGAGAGTATCAGGTTTTGTAAGAACACCTAGTGGAAGGAGGGAGGATATCAATAAAGCACCACAGTCAAATGAAGATAATGTCCATACCAATAGTCCGTTCTTTTTCTGTGTCAGCGTTTCCAGCCAGAACCATAGCTTGCATCATCTCGATGTCATCTATACAATTTTAAAAAAAATTGATTCGAACTCAAAAAAGCGACATACCGCTCATAGGCATCGCAATGACTATCAGAGTATTTGTACCAGTAACATAGCTCTCCACCAAAGTGCGAACCATGTCGATAAGGTCCCCGCTCGCATTTTGGATTAAACCTGTGAAATCAGTCTCAAAAGAGCTTTCTGACGCGAAACAGGATGGATGTCTTACCGGGTAAATCCACAAAAGATAGATCCGTGGCATTTGGGTCCTGCACGTTCACATGTACGACGTTCTTCGAGAAAGGAAGGATATCTGGATCGGTTTTCGCGTTATCTCGCAACTGAGTATCCGACAAGTTAATAAAGTAGTCCTGAGAACGATGGGGACTCAGAATAGCCGCCTGCGCACGCCGAATCCAAAGCTCGACGGCATCCTTGTTGTCGATTATGGCAGGCCCGAATGATTTGATGGTCTGCGCAGCGAGAGGTGTCCCATCTTTGCTATACTCGTACGAGATCTGGATGCTACAGTACCACGACGTAGCACTGCTTGACATGGTGCACACCATTGGGCATCTAAAGATAGGTCAAACCACGAAATGCTGTTCAGCATGCTCGAGGGAGGTACCTTGTGCAAGTTCCACTGTCTCGCGGAACGTTTATCTAAAGAAAAATCAGAAATTGGAGCAAGATACGGCGTAACACCTACCCCGCTGACTGCTTCAACAAGAGAGCTCTTTCCACCTACCGAAATGTGAGAAGGCGAGTGGGATGCTAGGATAACTATTACTGACTTGATTGGCCGCCGATAACAACAACACGAGGAAGGTCAAATATAGTTTCAGTGCTAAGTTCAAAGTATTGAGCGATGGATAAGGCAGAAATGAATCAATGAAACGGCATACCCAAGGTCAAGAAGGTCCTTGTAAAGGCCCATTAAGTCTCTGCATTTTCGGGCGTAGTCACTGGAGGAAATCGTATTCGCGTCCTCTGAGTGTCGAGAAGAATTAGAGGAAGACATGGATTGTCTCTTTCCATCCATTGATAGATTCGAGAGTAAGCAGGAATGGGGAATTTTGGCTCCGGGTCTGAGAGAGTCGGTTTTTAAGATCTCCCAGCGGTTTGCATCGTTCATACAAAGGTAATCCTTCCTGATGCACACCATCACCATGCACAAGAAGCTTCATCCTCGAGGTGATTTTTGCTACGAATGACAGGTACATTTGTAGAAAGAGTTGATGATCAGCGCCAGCCTTCAAGCTCAGACCAGATAGCCCCTGCCCGAGTTCGTCGACCCAGTATGAAGCAAGCGTCATCCACACGAGAGATTCCTCCAGGAACTCCAGGAATTCTGAGTAGCGCCAAGAATCGATGAATGTCTCTCGGGGGCTATTTGCGGTTGACTAGTTGACTCTTGGTTGATTCGTGACAGTACCTGCCACTCGGAAGGCGTTTAAGTGTGCCTATCATGGTCCTGTTCTTCCAGAGTAGCTTCAGGCACATGCGTCCTGGTGTAGAGCAGAGTTAGAGATAAATTTCATGCTGGGCAAGTTACTTAAGTCGCATCTTAAACTTCAACGTCAACGTTCAAACGTTCATGCAACGTCATGCATCATTATTCAACTGGACACCACAGTGGGAAACTTGTAGTGTGGGCCAGTGCTTTGCATGGCAATTAATACTCGTCTGAGGTCTTTTCATTAGATAAACTTCTCGTAGCAATAGTAAAGTTTCAAAGAAACAATGGTTAGTAAATTAAATCTATGAAAGCTACTCACCTTTCTGGAGACGCTTGGAGACACTCGTTGCAGTAGAAGGCGGTAGACCTGAGGCCTGACTCCTGAGTGGGTGCTAAAATTAGAAACGTTCGGGAGTTACCGGCGCGTTTAGCGTTTCACTTGGAGCTCGAGGTTAAAAGAACGAGTCTATATACACAGACTCGTAATTGTACATCAGCTAGCTTCTGAGTGCGTCCGACTCCTCAAATGGCGAAATGGGAAGTAATTCGCAATTGTAGGAAATTTATAGGTATACTTATACTTAGACTCACCGAGTAGAAATTATGCTATTTATGCAGTTAATTTTAGACGGCAGACCTCCCTGCCTGTGTGTCTGGCTGTCGTTAGAGGCCTGTTCTCGGCGCAGCGGAGTGAATTTATCTTTCTGTAAAAATTTGCTTCCATTAGAGAGCTACTTTCCGAAGTTCAAACTCGATCTGGCAGATTTGTATTCGCATCGATCTCTTTCAATCCCAAAACTGAAGTCGAAATCGCTTGCATCTCTTGCCACGGCGCAGTATTTGACGATCCTCGTGAAAGATCGGCGTTGAATACGTTAACGCTTACAGAAATAGAACCGATAGTGTCTTGAATTCGGTTTGGATTTAACTCTACTGTAGGTCCATTGGAAAGCTGTGAAGACAATGTAAGCATATTAAATCGATACCATCAACGACGCCAAACTTTCACCGATTGATTGAGTAAAATATCTGGAATCAGCATTGGCCCTTCGAATTCTGCTCTCAGAGAGGACCGAGAATTCAAGGTCTTAAACTGTCATCAGCCCTAATTATAGAGTAATTCAATCGGGACGCACCTTCAACAAGATATTTCTAGTAGCAACTTTATCAAGACGCAGAAATTCTACATAGTCTAGTTTTAATAAACTCACGTATATATCCTTCCCATGGGCTGTATAGGAGTTCAGAACTCTGTATCCATTCCACAACAAGTCAAAACTACTCACAAATGCGAATATAACATGGATATTTATGTTGGTAAGGGCGGTCTGGCCGAAATCAACATCATTCGTATGAAGTTACCGAAGTGCTCACAAAGGTGATAAGATCCATAATCTGATAGATTTGGGCTGCATGAAATTAGAACGCATCCAAGAAAGGAGAAAACTTACGCAAAAAAAGGCTCCAACTGCAGCAGTTTCGACGGAGTTGGAGATTACTCGAGAAATGACATTATCGCTGCCTTGAAAAAAAAATTGACAGCTGAGTCAGAATGAAAAATACAAAAAGCGCGCAGCAAGAATACGTACTTCGCTGTCCGGTGCGGTTTTTATTGAGATAGTACCAAAGAAGTACGCTGGCAAATCGAGTCAATTATAGCGATATACTCGAGTACGGCGGCTGAATACTCACGTCAGACTCAAGTCTGCGATAACGGCCATGACCTGCCAGACATCTACTAGTGGAATGAGCCTGGAATATGTAGCTAGACTTTCCGAATTTCAGACCTAAATTTACACATCAAGAGAAAAGCTTATTACTTACTCTGAATTCTTGTATGCATTGACAGATACCGCAATTCCAAGAGCCGCTTGTGCCGCAGAAAGCGTACTGAGGACCATAAATACATGATCCGACTTGGAAAATTGTCGAATGCGCCACGAGAGATAGATTTGGATCGGGAATGAGGTGCTTCAAATCTATCAGTCACATTGGAGTATCAAATCTATCGAAAGGACGTACAGTGCTGTTACGGTGGGCGTCGACGAAAACGGCCACAGGGCAATCATGAGAAAAGAGGGATTGTCAAAATTTGCGACGCTGTAGACCCAATTCATGTACAGTAGGGCAATTGTGTGAAAAGTATCCAAAAGGATCGTCCAGATCACAAGAAATCTGTTCAGGAGAGTTAATAATGGAGTGTAGTATTATAAGAACTGACTTACTTGATGATGGTAGGATCATTCATTTTGTTCTCCCAGTACCTTGCGAATTGCACCACACATATGCCGTACAAGAATACGTTTAAATTCGTTCCAATCAGCAGAGGCCCAACGACAAGTCTAAGATCGTCAATAGAGGCAGTGGGTGTAGCCATGTTCGCGACAGAGAATACGCTTGTGAGTCCTGCGCGGGAGGAGAAGGAGAGTAAGTAAGGGTGGCTCGGGGCGGCCGAATCCTTGCTCTTATCTGAAAATATCTGGCTTACTATTGTCTAACGGCGTGTTTCAATCGCATCCATCTTCTTGACACCCCCTCATGGAGGAACGGCTTCAAATATATTGGGGAATACGCAGGGATGCGGTCAGGCCTGTCAGAGAGGACAAACTTTAACAAACTAGGACGACTGCAAAACATACGAAGGCTGCGAACAAGTACCCCAAATGAGAAAAGGCCTGCCGCCTCTTATGAGGCTTGTCGATATGTCCAACTTGAAGCCGGTGACCCCGTACATTGAGAATGTTGCATATAACCAACGCCGAAACGGAGAAAAAGGAAATGAGGCATATGAAAATTCGCAAATTTTCGCTAATACATGACGTTTGCGGTGAAGTTTGGAGCTTACTTTCCTCACGAGGCTCGAAATTCGTCCTGATTTCGTCATATCACGGGCCGATGAAGACCGTTGACGTTGAGCAACCGTTGGGGTGAGTCGAGGAAAGAAACGTGTAAGATGCGTGTTTCTGCTCTGACATTTATTACATATATCTGTCACAGAAGAGAGTATCGATTATCGGGTTCAAACTCTTTAGAATCGTTCTGGATTTAATTCTTCCGAGTCGGAGAGTCGAGAGGTCGACTCGCAGCATGGCATGCAAAGACTGACTCATGGAACTCGATTTCCGGAATATGGAAACCAGAACCCAAAGAAAATAAATAACAATATTCCTTCATTCATGTCAATGCGCGATGTGATACTTATTTCGATTTGGATGGAATCATGGAAGAGCATCCTTGGCCTGTTTTCAGAAGTTCCGCAAAAGATTGGCAAAAGATGCCTTTCAATGATAGTCTGCTTTTCCGAAGAATCCCCGCATACAACTCGCATACAACTTTGTTCATCCATCTCTAAGCTTTAACATTTCCCACTTCAAAGTTGCTTCAAAGCAGTACGTACTGTTGAGAATTGGTCGGTACTTACTCTACTAGAGAAGATAAAGCGCACGATTGCTCGACCTCGGTAAGTAAGGACATTCAATACTTCGTCGACAGTCAATTCATATTTTAACCTTCGTGGTAGGCATATTCTTGGGATATTTATGTGTTTTCTTCTAGAATACGGCGCATCAGAATTTGCCACCAACAGTTCGGCCCGCTTAAGGCCGTGGGCGCGACCGGAACCGTTTACACGGTGGGAAAATAAATAATTCTACTGTTCGTCCGTTCGTCCTACCATTTTAAACCAAATCCTCCGGCCTCAATAACGCTTTCCTACTGTTCATGACGTGAACTTTCTGAATTGAAGTTCAATACCTGCGGAGGAAGAAACAAGTTGGATGGAAATAGACTGCGTCGATCGCGAGCTTCACCGGCTGGGTGCCAAATTCGACATCCAGATCGTTGAAGAAGCGTCCTACCTTTTGTGGTATATCTGTAGGGATGCTAACCCTTTTTATTCAAAGCTTCAGGATTGTATTACTGCCCTCAGTGCAGACAAAGAGCTTTATGAAGCGCTGAAACTTGCTCATAAAGAGGGAGAGTATAAAGTGATTCGGGAGTGGAAAAGTACGTGCCTCACCCTGCTCCTTTCATTGCCCTCACACCAAACGACCTTCTCCAGAACCAGCCGAGGATGATCCTCGTCCCCAAGATGCTAGGCTAGAGATTGTAATAGACAAGATCTTGCGCGAAATCAAACCTGTAATGAACAAATTGGTTGCTGGTGACATTGTCCTTCCAACGTGGTCGCCTCCCCAGGGGTCCTTAGACCCAGAAATAATCAAGCATCTCACCTCCCTGAAGATTCCATGCTTGAAAGGAAAACCAAATCTCCTCCTTCACGACCTGGGAAGCTTTTGTCAGGACGTCCGATTGGAAGAACGGCTGAAAAACATTTTTATGGCGAATAATCATACGTGCGTCGACTGTCGTGTTGATGGGGATAGGATGTGACGAACTTTCCCAGATTCCTCGTCAATACATCAGGCTCGGGAAAGACAAGGCTTCTTCTCGAAGGCTTGTGCGACCATTGGGGCTTCTATTTCACGTCTCTCGTCGACTCAAGCCTCTTGGGCTCAAGTGATGTCCAGAATACTATCCGAACACATGTCCCCGACTCTTGCAAATTTCGACGCGTTCTTCCTCCTATGGGCTCTGCTGGTTATGAGCCTGCGCTCAAGGTGAACCGTGAGATTGCCAATCGTGCTTTCCGACAGGTCTTTCTTGCCCGGTTAATTATATTCAATGTGTTTACCGAGTCTATGGCGCAACACGTCAAGGAGGGTGACAGTCCTTCGACTGATGCTCGAGTCTACAAAATTAGATGGCTGCTCATGCAACTCCAACCGTCCTTCATTCACCCTCAAATATGGGATATTTTCGATTCATTGTCTTCGAAGCTCTCAACAGCATCTGACAGTTACATTAACAAGCGGACGAAACTATTGTTGACCAATGTCCGCAGTCGTTGTTCTGGACTCGGAATCGCGGACTCTTCAACAAGAAGGCAACTTTCGATATCTGATACTGCGCAAACTCCTCTGTTCTGCGTACTCGATGAAGCCCAACACGCCGCAACCCAACACAGCTCCGCTTTTCGCTCAGATCACAGTGGGGCACATCGCCCAATTCTGCGGGAGATAGTAAAAGCTTGGGAAGGTCAATCGTTTGGCGAGGGCGTCTTTATGGTTGTAGCTGGTACCGGGATCTCAAAAGATGTCGTCGACCAAGCCATGGCCTCTGCAATTATGAAGGACTCTAAATATCGTTGGTGTTCCGACACGGGCGCTTTTGACCAAAAGGACGTACAACAAGAATATTTTGAGAAATATCTTCCTCGCACCCTCCTGGAGTCGAAATCGGGCATTCGGTTGCTAGAACGGGCGTGGTATTGGTTACATGGACGGTATGTGATATTCATTTTGCACTCCAGTACCTTGTCATATAACCTTTTGCAGATATCGATTTACTGCTGGATACGTGACCGAACTGCTGCTCGATGGTTTCAAACGCCCTCATGGCCTGTTGAATGCCTACGTTCAGCATTTTACTAGTTTCAGCATAACCGATGCCCCTAATTTTATCAAAGATGAAAGCTCAGAGCCCTTACCCGTATTTTCTCAATACCGCCTCGATTTCTCCAAGCTGAAGAAAAGTAAGCTTCCTGTTTTCAGAGCTCGTACGCCTTATTGAAAGCTCTAACCTACAGACAACGACATGCTTGCGACTATTCATCAGTTAACAACCCATTATCTAATGCGCTCAGTCCTACCAGTCACCCTCGGGAAAGATGAGGCAATCTATGTTGAATATGGCTTCGCCCGATTTGTGGATTCGGAAACGAAATCAGTCGTCGTGGACGAGCCATTGGTACTGCTCGCGGCTACCCACTGGATCAACTCCAATCATCGATCAAGCTATAAGTTTTTCGCGAAACAGATTCATCTCCACGATCCCGATTCAAATGGATTTGAAAACTATATTGCTTATTGCATCGACATGCTCTTCTCACGTCGACGACGCATCAATGAGGTATTTCTTTTCAATGGACCAGCACCACCATGGAGCGACCTCGAGGCGGAGCTGGTTTCTCTTCACCGAACTGACCTCGGCGTTGTCGAAGAGAGCACGGTGCAACATTACAATTTTACTGGCCCATCCGTGACACTAGGCACTAACGCTAAATCTCCGGAGGACACTATGAATTGGCTTGCTCACTACTCTCACGCTCCTATTTGCTTTCCTCACATCTCTATGGGCCCGGATCTATTATTTGTCCTGAGGCTTTCCGACAGCTCTTTGATCTGGATAGCGTTGCAGGCCAAATACTCCCTTGGTAGCCACGGTGTCCTTTCCAGGCTGTACCTTCGACGCGCAATGCGCAGCGTGACGCCCTCTGCGTTCTTCATAGATAAGGTAATTTATCCTTTTACGTATACCCTCAACACATTAACACCGTGAACCTTTCTTTGACAGGATGGAAGGCAGTTTTCGCCATCCAGCCATCCCAACCTCGTGGATGACACCAGTCAATACCTGCTGGCATTACCCCATCGGCGCAGCGATGTTGGAAAATACAGTCTTTTACGTGTTGTTGCGTCGTTCCCCGCTGATACCAAGCTAAAACGATGTGTTGATGAAAAAATTGATACCGATGGGCACCCTCTTGCCAGCCTCAATACGACCTTGTTGAAGCAGGTCACCAGGCATTTGTCACCGATAGATTTTCTTCAAGGTCTGGAAGATGTATTACAAAATTCGGGCAAAAGAAAACGAGGAGTATCAGGGCGCACAAAACGAGTCAAAATCAAACTCAACTGATACCAGCGTGAAGCACACATTTAAAGTAAAGTACAGTAATTTGAATATTATTTGATGTTCCCCCTAAACCTTCCAACTTTTTCTCCACTTTTTCATCAATCGTTTCATCCTTCAAGATTTAAAATATGTTGATATTTGGTGCTGGATGATAAGCTTTTCCATCTCGGTCAAATGTTCTCCAGTGTATCTGTTCGGTGGAAGCCTGTCCAGGAAGTCGCGTCGGATTCTCTCAGGCTCCCAACCTGACATACCCAGTAGGAATTCCGCCGTGCTGCAGCCAAAGGCAAGAAAGCCTTGAAAGTGGTGCGCCATCGACGGTATGCAATTGTCCAAAAATGCGTACACGGGGTGAACACTTGGCCCACATCGATTTGATAATGAGTCCGTTGCGAAGGTATGGTCCGACATGCCAGTGATGTTTGCTTTTTGAGTCGAAATGAAAGTTTGACTGGAAGTCACATCAGTCCCAGAAGAAACAGTCCCCGTCGTAGTCTGGCTGAACACGGCTAGGTTGGGGCTTGGATCCGGCTTGTGTGAGTTCGGCCCTAGGGTGCAGGAGCCTGATGATGGGGGAATATTTTCCTTGTTGCTCTTCGCCTCGGAGTCTTCCCTACTGGCCAACTGATAAATTGTAGATAGTAGTGTATGAGCAGGTAGTAACATCAGACTTATTATTAACGCGAGACTTACCTCAGAGGTAGGAGATCCTGAAGACATTCTAGTTATCTTCTTCCCTTTTATATTGACCTTTTTCTTTGTCTTTTTCTCGTTCTTTTTCTTTTCATCGTGCCTTTTCCAACTATGAACAGATAGGATATAATGATATGCATAAAAAATGCGTTTTCCACTGTCTTGAGCTGCTGTGCCAAAAAGATGAGGGTATCTTTGTTTCAGCTATACACCACAGTGAGAGTCAGCGTATTTGTGAATCCGAGTCAACGAGGATGATACAGCAAAAACAATTCACCTTTGCTACTATCGAATCAATTCCCTTGCCTTGAACATGGCCAACCTCGTTCACATTGAGCTCATTTTGGGCAAGATGTTTGATAGTTGACTGGCACCGATGATCATGCTAAATTCACGTTATGCTTCAAGCTCTCGTATTATATTCGGCTTACCACGATCTTCAGACGCCCTTCCCGATCTTCTGAGGAAAGAATTTGCAAGAGTTGTTTCTTGGGGCTCTTTAAGAATAAGGGAGCTGGTTAGCATTGTGCTAGAGATAAACCTGTTCACTCCTGGCCAAGACGCACCCTTCTGGAATTATATCCATAGTTCGTGGAATGATCCCGGTGGCTGGCTATCAGGGTACTGGGTTATTTACAAGAAAACCGGCGTCCAAAAGATACTGCGAACTCACCCATGGTCCTCGACCCACCCGCTACTAGTTGAGGTCAAAGACGAGCTCCAGACAAAGACAAAGACGGTATTAACGTGAGGGAGACTGGATAGAGAAGAAATTCAAGGCAGAAGATAGAGGTCCACGTTGGGGGGGGGGGGAGAAGAGTTGTAACGGCGGTGCTTATGTTGAGTTCGAATTCGACGCCGATCGCAATGAGTCAACATCTTGACCTTCCATGATAATCTTATCCCGAAAAATTAGCTTTTAAGTTGGATTTCCGCCCAAAAGCTCTCGGAAAGAATTTGGAGGTAAAGGGCTACTCTGATCAATATTTCAGTGTCGATATACTAATATACTAGTCCCCGCGCGCAATATTCAATATCCAACACCTGGGCCTGAAGGCCTGACGTCTGGAATCTAATTCGGATCATATTGAATAGGCGCCCAAATGTCAAGCTTTCAAGAACGAACGGCCCTGAGATCTAGAAATCTGTCTCCAACGGACATATTCAGAAGCCGATATTGATAAGAAACCTGCTCGTAATGTCGGAAATAAAGAAATGACGTTGAAGAGTTAAAACAGATAAGCAAAATGACACAAGTAGAAATTCATTCGATTCGTGAAATCGAACAAAAAAAGCAAGACGATAAGAGAGAACAAAATATCATAGAGATGTAGGTCGATGAACCAAGGCACAGCACGAGTAACATACTGGGTGACATTCGACCCAGCGTGGCCACTGTGCGAGAAAGATCATATTAAAGAGGGGGAGAGAGAGAGAAAATACAGGCGAAAGGATGAGTGGAAGGGAAAGGGCTGGGTGTTGTGAATAGAGATGAGACAGTTCGTTCGAAAATACGAAAAACGGAACCGTAACTGAATCAGTCCTGCGGGGTCGGCTGAGATTCTTTGCTCCTGCACCCTGTCCAACTTGTGCCGCACCCCCTCTCCTCTGTGACCTTTTGCATCAGATCGCATGTCTGCGATGCAAACGTTCGACAAAAACTCGAAACTCAGCATCAGCATCATGCTTCAGTCTTCACCAGCGATGCTTCGCGTGATGTATCAGTAGCTGGCCGAGAACTGCCTCTCTCTAGTTCGATTGCGTTGGCCAATATGTTGACGAGCCTCTGAAGTGGTACTAGTTGTCAGTATGATTGCAGAAAAATTGAGAGATGCACACACGTTGAATTGAACCCCATGCTATTATCACGGGTCTGGATCCAATTTCTCCCCACGGGCGAGGAGTCGGACCTTCGTTGGCTGAGATACCATCATCGCCATTACAGCTGGTGGGCGTTCGACGAGCCCAAGACCAGACTTTGGACCATGTTCGCTGGAGGAAGGCCTTCGCCCACGAGAGTTTCCGTTATTGCGCTTTGGCCGGTCATCCTCCGTATGTTCACCACCACGACCGGGAAGGGCAGGATCGATTTCGAGAAGCTCTATTCCGGCTTTTGCTGCCCATGAAGAAACGAGAA
Source organism: Pholiota adiposa (assembly GCA_009935795.1). Taxonomy (NCBI): domain Eukaryota; kingdom Fungi; phylum Basidiomycota; class Agaricomycetes; order Agaricales; family Strophariaceae; genus Pholiota; species Pholiota adiposa. The sequence continues at coordinate 532,792 of QEYC01000158.1, read as the reverse complement.
TGCCAGTAGATCGCTGTTCGTATCGGTTCCCATGAGCAGCAGTGGGCGCAGGAAGGGGAACGGGCGTCAACGGAATTTCAGCGGTGATAGAAGCGTCCGGATTGGATTGAGGCAAAATCCCTTTTGGAGCCACTGAGAGGATGGCGAGAACGGCTTTCAATGGATGATCCTTCGTAATGGGCTTGAGTTCCTCCTCTGCGTTTTCGGTCTCCCATCGAGCGCAGCAGATGATGCGGCGAACCCATTCGGGGCATGTTGCTGCTTGCTTCGGATCATCGTCGAACGAGATCTTGTCCCAAAGGACGAAGGCATCATCTCGCTGCACTCGGATGCGTGGGTTGGTACCGACTTGAGCTTCGAGGATGCGAGAAGCCGCGCGAGCTTTCTGAGCCAGAGCAGAAGTTCCTTTCTTCAACAAATCGAGCGTGTTTAGTGCTGTAAGGTAACGTCAAGACAGAAGGTATGAAGTAGCGGATCTTGCGCACCTTCGAGCGGAACAATCACAATCTCCTCCCGACCATCCCTGCACCATTTCTTCACCTGGTACAAGGCATGAATGAGGACACTAGCATCCACGACGACGACGTCTGCATCTCTATCCTTCCGGTCCTCGGAAGTTCGGTTATGATTCGTAATGACTCCTCTGTCGAATTCTCTATCCTTGCGATCCCTCGCCGGGGTCTTCTTCTGTTGCAATTTGACGCCTGGACCAGGAGTGTTCGCCCCACGCTTCCGAACAGGAGACGTATTGGACCGTCTATCTCTCCAATTGCCTGAAGCTGGTCCATTGGATGATACGGTCTTCTCCAACTGCTCAACTTGGTGGCTCAAGAAAGCGGCTCCGAGTGCGCGAGACATGGCCAATTTGTTGGCGCTAGCGCTTGGGATCTAAAAGTGTGTGTTCATTAAAACCATACCGTCCCACCAATCTCTTTAGAAACGACTTATAACGCACCTTTTTATCTGCCATTTTTGCGGTTTAGATGTTGGTTCGGAACAAGCTGTGTGCTCGGCGACAGGGCAGTTACATGCTTAGTCAGCCATGTGATCAAATACCACCCAGTGAGTGGCACTGCCTCCTAAGTACTCGGACTCTCCTTGGGTTCGAAAGCGTGAAGCAAACTGGCCGAAAAAAAAGCAATTGTCACTTCCACACCGGTTTTCAGTCAGAGGCAGAAGCGCCTGCGGTGAATCGGAGTGTCTAGCCCAAATTCATGTACCAAGAAATACTGGTCGTTGAGCAAGCTGCAAGCAGGCGGATCACTTCAAATCATGGTTTTATTGTTGTTGTGAAATCCCGCTAAAATCCTACAGCTACTAATCTACAAGTTCGAAGCAGGTATATATCAAGGCAAACCTCTATTTAGAGACTACGATATGATGATTGAAATTATAATGGTGTACAACTGTTCATCGTACATCGATCAACTCGTTAAGTATGTAAAATGTCTGAAATGTCTAAAATAAGTCAATCGAGGGCAGAAAGCGAAGATTCATAGAAATTAAATACACTTAGACAAGAGACCAAGGCAATTTTTTTTTACCAGATGACCAATATCGTCGCTCCAACTGCGACCCACAGCGTCGTTCCGAGGTGTAGCGACCTATCGGACACTGCAGCGCTTATCGAACCTGCAAGTACCCAATCCCTGTGCGCCGCATGGAGCTGCACTGCAAAAGCCTGAGCCTCGGCACTTTCGTTTCCTTCTAGGCCATACGAATGCGGGTTCACCACGGGCGTCAACCACCCCTCACTTGTCAGATGCTGATATCCGGTGAAGGTGGAAGTGTCATTCGCTGTGGGAGCAGCCTCGGTGGTGCTGAACAGTGTTGTCCGACTGCGTTCTGCGAAAGGTAGGTAGGTATGCTGATTGAGGAGAATCGAGGCACGGTACACAGTGCTGGCAAGAATGGCCGTGGAAGACGCATCGTAGAAATTGCGTTCTGCCGTGGCAGGTTGGTCGGCATAATTTGTAAATATATTCGTGCTATCCTGGGAGCGGGTCAGATACAGATAAAATTTGATATCACGAAGCACTCACGAGGTGGGGGTATATTGCGGCGTGGATTTCTTGTACCCAATTCGCAAGGTCTGATTGTTCACTTTTGAACGTATTGGCGAATTCGGATTGACGGATTGTCATTAGTACACGAAGCATTCCTGCTGCTGCCCATCCGTTCCCTTCGAATAATATGAGTAACCGAGACGTCTGTAGAGTATTCATTCACATACCGGTAGACCAAAATCCGGGGTCATTGTCGGACGAGCCTAACAGAACATGTTTCCACATTCCTACGTTATCGTCGCGCAAATAGTTTCTGTATAGCTTAATTTGGTTGTAGGCTTCTTCAAGCAGCGTTCTATTCCTTGATGTGACTCCGTAATAGGCAAGAAAGGGCGGAACCATGTACACGAAGTCGCTCCTGAAAGACCCGGTAAGCATCACACAGTGACTTGATGAATGAATCCAATCACCGCACCAAAGCTGCACTTGCGAAACGCGATGAGAGATGGCACCATCCGACGTCTTAGGCACAACGTTCAACAGATAGTCCAACTGATCTGTCGCCGCACCCCCGTAGTCCAGCTGCCCTCCATCCTGCTCCGTCCAGTTGGCAATGAGTACACTGACTCCTATCGACGCTGGATCCGCAGCACTTCCATCTGGTAACAGTGGCTGTGCACCGACAGTGTTATTGTTGGCGGCCGTTCGGTTTAATACCACCTGTCTTGGAATGGCGAAGAAAGGGTCGAGAAGACCCGAAGACAGACTGGAGGGGATTCTAATTGGTGGGGGCAAGGAATCGGACCTGGTCAATACAGAGTATGTCGTAGCATTGAGTTCCAGGATAGTTTGGGCTCGAGTGCCAAGTTCCCAACTGCATGGCTGGTGAGAAAAGTCCAAGGAAGACGTCGAGCTTACATACCTCTGAAGAGCCGCTTCTGCTAATCGGGCACTGACGACGTTTATTTGACCATCCGTGAGAGTTTGGGCTCTGGAAAGAAGCACGAAAGCGCTGAAGAAACTCCAGATAAACCACCTCGAAGACGTTCCGCTCATGGTGGTAGGCTCTTGAGTTCGACACGGGCGCTTGAATGGAAGGCTGAGCAGATTGACTGCTGGCGTATGCTGACCGAGGTGGGAAGGACTATCTAAAGTTAGTCCAATTCTAGGGTGATTGCACGTCGAAGGAATGACAAGGACTCATGGAAGTAGAGGTTAGAAATAGGTCCAAGAGCCCAAGCCGTCGATAGCCCCACGTTTACTACAGCCGGCCTCAAGCCCAGTCCGACACAACGGCAAACCAAAAATAGATATAGGGCAGTCACTCTGACATCGATGTATTTTTGCTCAAGTCTTCGAATTCCCTATGCAAGTTGGATCCATATTAGATAGGGATTCAGACGCGCGCATAGGCAGTTGAGTTGAGCGCAGTTGAGATGAGAGTACTCGTACATATGAGATCATCACCGCCGAGAGCAAATGACGCCATGACGCTTTAATTTTCAACCCGAAGAGGGAATTTACTTTAAAGGAACCCGATCAACGTCGGTACATAAGCTCAGAAAGAAATAAAAAATCCATTCGATTCAAGAATCAAATTCAAAATGATGAGCGTTATACGTAATACATACATCATCGCAAAAAATACATAAAAATCCTCCTTGAAACATCACTTATCGTACAGATTGAAGGCCTATCATACACAAAGAAGAAACACCCACAGCTATCCGGCTATGAAGGCATGACCTTCGTTGAGTCCATGTACTGAGAGCTCGGCCCTTTCGACGAAATTGTCCTCCACCCCCAGGCTGGAAAAGAGGCGGGATTCGACAACCACTTCTTGAATACCAACTTCACTTCAGGCTGCGCATTCTCTCGTGCATCCAGTGCCTTCTGTATCCACTTGCGGAAATTATCAACATCCTCCATAGCGCCGTAACACATCGCAATCCTATCGATATGCCGGCCTAAATCGCGTTGGGGGTGTACATGGCTCGAAACAGAGTCCGTGTCAAGGATATGAAGACCTTCGCGAATGAGCAAGTGTATCGCGTCATTGTGGGCCTTTAGCAGCGTGTCAGAAGGGAGAGAATGGGTTGTGCACCATGTCTCAAACTTGGGAATTCCAGAAGCCACGGGGTCCCAGAAATTGGACAGCATAATCCGGGCTGCGTCGCTCTTCTCTACCGATTCTGGGGATTGGGTACAGAATTTACAAGTGCACTTGAAGGAGTACATTTCACGAAGGCCGGCTTCTCTATACTGGTATGGTAGATGGGGAGGAACATAAGCAATGCTGATCTCCTCTCCGGGTTTGATCTCGCGTATGGCAATTAAGGTGAGCGAAAATGTCGACGGGTTCCATTCCCACTTCGCATTTGGTCCGCAGCTACCAATACTCCGTTATTTGAAATTGAAAGAGAAATGGTAGGGAAATGGTACGAACCTATGATTGCACCGACTCGTTTTTAAAAACACAGCGCGATGTGTAGGCAACTCGGCGAATTGATCGTTCGGAACAGATAATTCGATGGCTAACGCATTCAAGCGTATGATTGTCTCATAATCAGTCGATTTGTTCACCTGATTCTCATGGCTCGACATATTCACCAGTGTATCGAATACCTCTCTTGATAGCTTTGCGAAGATGTCGGCGTACAACTGGGATAGCGGAGCTGCGACTCCTATGATATAGGGCGTGATCACCACCGGCCGCTCTGTTAGGATAATGTCCAGATTATTCAGGATACGCCTGGCAAAGAGGCCTTTCCCTTTCCCGGCGGCGCGAGAAATCGTAAAGGCGTCAGTAGGACTCGGTGGCAATGAGATATATGATTGTGGCAGAAGCGCTTCCACACCTGCGTCGAGCATCATTACGCAGTGGTCAGAGTTGGAGAATTCGACGTTGCGAATGACATAGGTCCGGTGACGGACGTGCTGCGAGTAGTCAAAAGTAGAGGACTGCATCGAACGCCTGATACGATGATTTGCTGCAGCGCAAAATTCCGCAGGCGGAGCCGTGCACGGTGCAGGAAGGACTGTGTAGCACTCGCTTTGATCCAGAGAGGAGTTTCTCCTCGCGTCGTGACGATCGTGAATCGAGAGAGGAACAATTTGATCTGGGCGTATTTCAGAGAACGAGCGCTTGCGCGGGGGATTCAGACCTGAATGCGTGTCATGGGAGGTTTGGCCATGAACTCGTTTGCTGTCGTTAGAGAAAGGAGTCGCAAGGTCGGAATACAATTGTTTCAGAGGCGAGAGCTGTGCAGAATTATCGAAAGGGTTGACGAAATAAACCTGCATTACGGAAGAGTTTAACGACGGGTGTGTGTTAACGTGCTGTTTTTCGTAGCATGCTCTGTTCGAGGAGTTTGATACTAGTGATATTGGCGGCTCTTCGTGGACGCTGGGTATCTTAGATTTCACTTTAGAGTCCACGAAGACGGTCTGAGTTACTGGACTGAATGTTACCGACTTGCGTCGTGGCCGATTCCGACTCGGGGTACTCGGGGTACTCGGATTCGTTGCGACGCTGCAGTGGGATCCAGAGGTCATGCTACTGCCATCATCGGAACCTAAACCCAAACTAGAGAAGTCGGATGAGCCAGAAGAATATGAAGAGGAGTCGAAAGAAGTCATGGTAATTGAAAGCGAGTGTTGAGACAGATAAGCCCAGTTCAGACTCTTTTTTATACGATGTAGGAGCGATCAGAATGACACCAAAACACTTCACGCAGACAATGCATAAGAGGGGCCACCACATTCGTGTATAACCACGCGTCAACGGATGACGAGGACAGATAGCGTTGGATAATGAAACTGCGTTGCGGTGTGGCTCGAAGGAGGCATGTGTGGCCCGTTGTATGGGCAGCGACATCAACTAGAATATACAAGAATTCAACTCAAACGTCAACGCTGGTAACCGTTTTGACATCTTCATCGAGAAGAGGTTTTGATCTGCTTTAACAGTAGTCATGTTGTTGGCCGCCAGAGTGTTGGAGCAAGTTGAAAGGACTGGATAGGCCTCGTTGATACCTTCTTTGGTTGTTCCGCTAAAAATCGTGCCACCGTGAGTTGATCATAGTAATAACCCGCTTGGGATTGTCAGAATGAGTCACTTACTCGTGTCGAATGGGGTGCTTTGATTCAAACTCACAATAAGATCCCGATAAGTACTCGTCGAAGGCGCTGAATGGGTTCACGACACGATGAAGGTCGATATGGGCTTGTATCAGATTCAAATCTGAATGATAATGAGGCTCTACATAGCTGATTTTACACAGTCCGGGAATGAAGGTGTTGAACGCGCTTTATGGAAGACAATGTCGGGACTCGGGAGAGTTGAAGAAAAGAGAGAAATGTGGCAGTGCACGTCTAGATCCGTTCGCCACGCGACGCCGAATTTTCCGTTTTAGAGAAGTTGACGTTGATGACGCATGAGAGGAAAGGATAAACGGATTGAAAGCTGAGAAAAAAACTTATCCAAGATCGCATACGCAGCTCAGAAGGTCGTCTCGGGACACGTCGCCGAATTCAAAATTAAATTCGTAAGTACGCCCGACAAAGGAAAGGCTGACCGGTACTTTATGGCATCCCTGGGTCTGGAAGTCGAGATCAATTTGCAGATACCTGCCCACTTAAAAGTGAACTTTCTGAGATATTCCAGTACAATGGCAATCCTTGATTGAGAAAGGTCGTAAGGAAGATTCAGTCCGAATCCTTACAAGGCAGAGCTTAAGTTTTGGAGTACCGTAAATTACATTTCGATCAAATTTCTATAGAGGCACGCTCGAAAGGTTGCTCCAACAGCACACATCTGTTATGCAGCTCTTCGTTGATTAATTACTTCACGACCCGTAGATTTATACAATCACTCCTCGTACGATCCCATTAAATTACTTACAGTATGAGAACGACAACAGATAGATATAACTCAAAGCATTCGTACAATACTCCATGGCATAGAAATACAAAATACGCATAACTATTAGCTTAAGCAATCGCAATTTAATATATTATAACCTAGAGTGTAAAGCGCCGTGGTCAGAACTGACGTCGCGGACTTACATCAAATGTAACACTTACCCGACATGAATCGTTGCGAGTTGGTGACAGTTTCCGCCGCGCGCCACATCTTTTTTTCGTACGACGAATGGGCGTGACTATACCTAAAAGGCTCCTTCTCCCAGGCGAACACCATACGTGAATCGAACCCAGGGTCAGGATCAGGACTGTCAAGTGTATTCATGAAAGGGCCGTCGTTGATCCTCGAAGATAATAGGCGAGATATTTGCTTCGCAGTCCGCGTAGGATTACTGTCGAAGCGAAGGACAAGGATAAGGACGACGAGGAACTGAGTGTGATCTAGAATGTCAGAAAGACTACTAGCGACCCGGCTAGTCTTGCGCGTCCACGCTGAGAGCGCTTCTTTCTCCTCGTCGCTCGGACAGCTCTCCTCCGTGCTCGACCACCCGTCGGTGACGGTGTTTAGCCATCGAGCGCGGCTCCGGGAGACGTCCTCGGGGGGCGCTTGACCTACTGCCAAATCTAGTTTGACATGCGTGAGATGGGGCATCGAAAAGGAGGTTATTGCTCCGCCAGCCCAAGACGTCCATTCTTCCCATCTATTCGAGATAGTTAGATGGGTAACAGACGCAAAGAAAGGGATTTGGAAGTTGGGATGAAATAGATGGATTGGGTGTGTTTCGCTCAGAAGCAGGGATACTCTCCGAGGATAAAGGTGCTCCATGTTGTGCAGAGCAACGGAGGTGATGAATTTGTTGATTTTCGCTCGAGCCTCTCGACGATGCCCCAAGGTCTGATACAAGGGTGGGCTGGGAGTGCGCCGCTGCCAAGGATCGGGGCGCAGTGGATAGACAGCGTACGCGTTCGCGCTAGAAGAGCTGCCACCGCTGTGGACTAACGGCCAGTATGATAAACTCTCAATTCCACGGCAGGTAGATAGGAGTGTGACAACATCCATGGGGTCAAGGTCGGGGCAGATGAAGAGGGATTTAACGTGAATGGCGAAGAAGTCATGAGTTTTAGATTTAGACGTTTGGATGGTGCGAAGAAAAGCGTGCGCTGTGCTCTCGCGGCTCAGCACGACTTCTTCGTAGATGATTTCTTCTATCCTGAATAATTGTGAACGTCAGTCAAGATAATGGTGGCGCAAAATTTAAGCTTACCAAGGTTGTATACTTCTCGAAAGCACTGCTAGGCATAGGGCAATACTCCTGTCAGCAACGGCCGCCGTCTGGAGGAGCTGTCGTAGCACATCTTCAGGCAGAGGGGAGGGGGCCGTTATTGAGCTCTGGGAAGGCATCTCCACATCGAGTAGATACATAAGGAAGTGGATTTTTTGGGAGGCGGAGACGAGTAAATCGAGTCGCTGAGATGAAGTGGCGGCAAGGAAAGGATATTGCCAGAACTGCCAGATCTAACTTTTATAGGTGAATGGTGTGACAAATTTGAAAAGCTCCCCCTCTTATTTTCCATACAAACCAATTCTTTCATGGTAACATCCGGGCAATACCACCCTGGTTTATCATGATCCCGAAGACATGGATGATGGCATGGCCGACACTGCGCACGGGAGTCGCTACTACGCCCAATTTTAGATGCACAAACACCCCCACTCCCGAGGAAAACGTGGGCGCCAAGGGGTTCATTTTAACAACAAGTACGACGTCAAATTCTAGAATGTCAAGAGGGCGTTTACATGAACATAATTGAATAACGGAGGATTTACTTCGCGCCTCACGAGAGAAATTGATTCCCTCGAAGATGTACAACATATAAAAGACATCGTTACGCCGCGGGTCCCCGCTGGCTTGACCTACAGACAAAGCTAACGGATATGGAATCTTGTGGCGCTCTGTGTGTCTATGAAAAATTAGTTAACAGGGGGACTCCTCGGATTGATATGATACGGCCGTCATGTTTTCCGCGGAATTAAGCAATTGAATACCGGTGTCACAGAGTCTGCGCATGTTCTCCTCCGAGGGCTTGCCGTGCTCTCATGATAGGCCCTATTTTCTCTACACTATGGCCCGGCATCCGATTTTATCCATTGGGGTATTTTTTTGAAAGGGACAAGGCGAAATTTTTATACGAAGTTGAAAAGGATGCTGAGCAGTGTTTTCTAGCGCCATCATTAAGCAGCACACGCTTTTTCTGAAAGCGGATTTACGCAAGGCTTCTTTTAATGTAGAGCGATCGAAATCGAAACAAATAGCTACGACTTCATGTGTAAAAATAGACTGTGGATTTTGGACGACGGAATTACAACGTCCTTGTCTTGAAGTGTCTAACGGTTACTTCTGACCTTCTACATCCAGGGTCCATGGGCCCGAGGTAAATCTCCAATGTCTTATCTATGTAAGTGTCGGTTCCGGAAAACGGTTAGCACCACATAATAGGTCACCACTGCCAAATCCCCAACGAATTATATTAATGCACTGTATAGCCGTATAGCCGCGAAATACCTCGGATATTGCGCCCTGTTTATTCTGAAAAGTCCTTGGTAGTACATTATATCCTCGTATTCCAGTCTAGCTATATCATGGCCCTCGGAACGTGCCAGAGATCGCCGCGTGAGGTCGGTGGGTTCTAACCTGACAGTATTTAGAAAAGAAGTCGCCAACGATCTCGAAGGTAAACCCACGCAGTGATCGAAGAGATTAGGCGGAACTATCGACAAACTGGGGGAACATTGCCTGACTGAATACAGCCCTGCTTGAGCAGCGTAATGCTCGCGACCCTGCACCAACGGAACTGTCATAAGTGTGATGGAAAATGCCCGACACCGAAATCAGTGGCTTGGAGTCCACGGACACCACGGCAGTAATGTTGAACGTAGAGAAAACCTAGTCGGGGGATCGGTCCAGCCACCGAATTTCTCCCTCTAGGTCTATCTAAATACTCTGGAACTGTTTAAAAAAGCTCCAGCTGGATCTCAGGCCGGACAACGAGTGATCAGTATACTATAATTCATGAGGACTGACTACAGCGATGCGAATCAAACCTTTGTTACCGGAAAAATAAGTCGTTTTCCCGGTCTTCTTATTAAGTGCCAATTTTGCACACGGTGCTCATATATTCTATTCGCCTTAATTACCAATGTCTGAAAGCGAAAACTTACAGTGAGTATAGCACTTAATATATCGTGTGCTATGTAGTGCATCGCCATTCGTCGAAGACAAGAATCGGAAGTCTACAGCGGCACGAGGCAGTTCGGACACTAGGACACTATCGAGGGAAAGCAATAATGGCTTCGAAGCGGACATCCTGTTAGTTTTTCCTTTGGCGATGTCGAGCGAGGAGATAATATGTCTCAATGCTGTGCCGATCCCTCATGATAGAAGCGGGGGTAAGACCATGAGGGCATAGCATATGCATGGATGATGGAAAGATTCCATAAAATCTTACGCTTCTGCGGTCGGGATATTAATAGAGTCCGCGGTTTGAAGATTTAATAGGAAGCTGAGGCGACTAAGCCCATCTCACTCCATCATAGCATCTTGCCTTGCTAAGAGTTGCACAATGACCGAGGGTGCGTGTAGTTGTACAGAGCGCATCGGGGAGAGTACGGTGAGTACTCAGCTTAGATAGTGCGGTACACATGATTGCAGCTTCTGTTTTTGTGGTTGACCAACGTGAGATCCGTTGCCATACGTGAATGATATTTTGGAGAGGCGTGTGTGCCAGCGGCTGCGTTATAGCAGGCGCCGGAAAGGAACGTGCAAATTTTTCGATGCTTCGCTGAATCATTGATTACGAGGATTTTCATGTAGAAACAGTACTCCAGAAGCGGAGAAGAGTAGAGGCGAGAACTTGTGTTATTTCATACAATGACACGACATATCAACATAAATTGACAAGTGAAGTTTGTCAATACGGTATTTGTATGAGCCCGTCGATAGAATGATGATTCAGTCGACGGAACGCAATTATTTTACCACCTTCCCCAGCAAAGATCTCGCAGGGCGTCGGAAAAAAGAAGCCTATACTTGATTTTCCGTATGTTTATTTGGAAAGCATCCTAGAAGACGTAGTAGGTAACGTTCTGAACTCATTGTACAGTAACTTGTGCTCCCAACTTGAACGGCCCATAAATGCATACATGTATATCTTCTGGTGAGTTGGTACTTCTCCTCGCGTCATGATGTCGTGATGGGTTGCTCTGAGCTTCAGGAGCTGGTCTACGGAAGGACTGTGTATGCGGTCATCTATTTCCCGAATAGGAATTCCACCTTCCTTTCGTAGTTATTATTCATCACATCATTTTGTAAATGGGGCAGCTCAGCGCAGTGCAGATTATTTTAGATGTTGCTTACCACAGTCAAAGTGGCTTTGTCCCCAGCGGCTCCTATTTAGATTTGGAACTCAGGCTGTTTAGAAGCAAACGAGTATACATTTGCCGCCAAAAGAAGTATTTTAGCATGCTTGAATCAGGTAGATATTCAGAAAATGAGAGTCAACTAATATATCGAAGACCGCAGAAAGAAGAGTGCACATGACCGCTCTCAACGGAGTCAACGCGCGTCGCGTTGAGCCTGAGGGCGAATTTCGAAAAGCTCTTACTATTAGCTCGTTGCTCAATGCTCAGCGCTCAAGCGCTCACATCGCTCACATGCATGCCGTTGGGCTCGCAGACCTCTCACGATGCCTTTACTTGGATCTCTACCTTAGGGCGTACCGTCATCCGCGAAATCATCGAAGCTCAACCTTGCTAGTAAGTCGAACAGCCCATATAGTCATTGCTGGTGTTGCATGTCTGATGTCGACTACAGGAGTGGATTCCGTGAACATATTTCTTCCAGGGAAATGGTGGTGTCGCTGGCAAGGAAGTTGACTTTGTCAGCATTTTCCTTCAAAAGTTGGAGGATGGTTCCAAGGTAAGGCTTCGTTTGCCCATTAAGCATTGACTGCACTGACCCGCTGATGTCTTTTGCTCTGTGCAATAGGACAAATTGTGCCATCTCGCTTGTCTCTTCCAGCAGCAAAAGCTTCTTGAGAACCTGAAACGGACCACTGGCCCCATCCAGAGCATCAAGCACTGCTTCGATCTTGTCTCTATCATTTCGAGGACTGGAATGGGTAGCTGGTGTCCCCAACCGACTGTCAGCAGCTCTTGCAGGGGTTTCCGGCGGTGTAAAATGGATTGCTGGATGGTTTGGAGGTCCTTGGGCCTCGCGAAAAGTATTTGTAGGATCCATGGTGGTTGACGTATCTTTAGAAATATATATTGCAAAAATTTCTATTCACCTGGCGCGTCCCCTATGTTGATGAAGCACGTGATCGGAAATCTATGTGTATTTTGATGGAGAAATCGCCGACAAGGCCGAACGGACCCACCACCAAAAGGCCCTCAAATCGGAACAGACCTTATATATACAGATCGATTGTCATCTGTTATTTGGTCTGTTATAAGAGACTACTCAAGACGTGCTACATAGTCAAACGGAGCACGCTGGTGAGGAATTGCGGCCAAATCACGGCCGGATTCGGCTAATAATTAATTAGAGGCCGCACCGGCCGCACCCGTCAACTTCCGTCAACGGCAACTGCTCGGTTGACTTTCTCTCTCCTCCACTTACTCAGTACTGTACTTGCACGCTGCGCTGCGACCTAAATTACCCGCTTCCCGCTTGAAATACAAACCCCGCGAAATTGGGTACGAAGGAAGGAGTGGATTCCCTACACGTGGCGCCAACAGTACGCGGCGCGTTCTTGCTCAAGTGTGCATTTCCCGTAGCAAAGCACCCATGAGGATAGGTTGGTTAGGAAGTAATTTTTTGGGGGTGGGGAGGACGGGACATATGTAAATGCAAGGTGAGCCGCATGTTGCTTCGACGCGTTGGATGTCATTTCATACGCGTCTGGCCTTCTGTTTTCTCTGGGCTACAGGTTTATGTACGAGCCCAGCATTGCGTCATAGCTGTCTTGTCTTCATAACCGTCAGAACTAAGACCTTATGGGTACTACCCTGACTGTTTTGTCGATTTCTTGCCAATCCGCGAAAACAACCCTCCTAGCGGCTTCGATATATCTGGTTTTTCTGGGGCAAGCATCCCGCGGGGAATGGAAGGGGGATGATACCCTCAAGGTTGTGTATCCAAGAGACTTAGTGCTCGAAACCGCCAATATGCAGTGCCGCGGTTGTAGTTGATGCCCCTCCGACTCTGAAGCAGACACTCGATAATCGCAGCCTCGGGGATCGCAGGAGGCCTATATTGCTACTCACCGCGGCGGCGTGTACGTGTTCCTCGGTCTGCCCCTTCCACTGTCTCCCTCCAGATTGATAAATTTAGGAACTGACACTCCACCGCCGCCGATACCACTCGTCATGCAACGTGTGACTCATGCGCTATTGTAACCCAGGCGGTTGTAAATCTGACCTCGCCGCTCCTGGTCATGCTAGACATTCAGCTGTCAGGTCTGCCTTTATTCTAGTTTTGGCTCTTATCTCTGTCCAGCCCGAGTGCAATCCCATGACTTTATCTTCGGAACTCGATGAAAGTGCATGTCATCTGATGCACATGTCTCAAAAAGGAAGCACTCCTTCCATTTGCAGCGGCCCCACTGATAAAGACCCTACTTATGACATCATTGATGTTGAACGTTGATGGGCATTCGGTCCAGAGCCTAGACCTCAAGCAATTCAGGTATTAAGGCCGCCTCCAAAGATCATCTCCCCACCCCGTTTCTTTCTTCCCTTCCATTATGATTCTGCCCTTCTAGCCTTGCCGTTCCATGGGACGATATTCGCTCGAACGCATATTGTACGAGCTGTTGCACGAGACCTATTTCAATGATTCCTTCCTCTTATTGAACTTACGAGAATAAGTAAGTGGTGATCCGGATGACGCAGACATGTCAGCGTGCCAAATGAGAGGAGCTCAGGTATGTATGTGACCGCCTCGCTCTTTATAACGATTGCTGATGATCATATCCGGGGTAGCACGCTATGTAATGCCGCCAGGCGATTAGACCATATAAGATTTTGGGTAAGTCTGCTGTCAATCAGTATTTTCTCATACAATTCTATTTTAGCCAGCACTGATCAGAATTTAAGGACACCCTTTGGATATAGCCGTGCAACCGCGACGATGAATTTACCCATCCGTTGTTCCAAGGATATTCCAGTGAATTTGCTGAAGATTTCCTTCTATGCTTTGCCTCATAAGCATGGCGATCATGAAGCGCATTTTAACGAAGTGCTCGGCCACGCGCTGATGCCGACCCTGCTGCGTCGAGGATGTATGGGGAAAGAAATAAGATGTGGCACCGCGTACTGAATTATTCCTCTTTCTCTCTTCGTAGGTACGTGCACTTCAAAATTGGATTGCAACTCCATACGATGTTCGCCCCGCGCCTGACTATCGGAACCGATGACGAAGTATTTCGTTTCAATACCCGCCGTCGTTCCCGTCTTTATATATGCACTTATCTCTGGTTTCCACATTCTCAATCTACCCGGCAGTGCACTTGCTTCGTTCTCCAGCGTTTACTAGGTGGGGCTCATCGAATGACGCATTGAATGACGTCATCTCTCCTCCAACCGCTGCTCTGCACTGACTAGTACGTCTAACTGCAACTTTCTCCGATATTCTGCGTACTGACTGTATGGCGGCTTTCATAGTTCGGACAATCGTAACAACGAAGAGAACCAATAGCGATGAGCAGAACATGATTTAGCAGTCAGGATAGGTAGGTATCGTCACCCATCTTGGAGCAGTTAACGACGAGAGGCGGAGTGAGAAAGCAGTAAGGAAGCCACGAATGACTCTTACACCGACAAGTTTAAAATGTTAAAGTTTCTGCCAAACGAAGTGATCGTCGCCTGACGTCCATTCCTTAAGAACCTTTCCTCCTCTACTATATTTTCTTACTCACCTCAAAAATGGACCCTTCACAATATCGCCCTCGATATCCTTACGACCCCCAAAATCGACGTCATTACCCTACCCCTCCCCCATCTTTTCTCAGTTTACAAGAAACGATACTTTCGGACCCTAGCTTCGACCTTTCGTATGGAAATGTGCCCAACATGCCTATCCCAATCCATCCCAATTTCGGGACATACACGCAAACACCGACGCCTGAGGTCTGTGCACTCAGTGACCTGATCTCTTCGTCAATTTATTTAACAAATGTTTAGCATTCCGTTTCTCCACCTATTTTGCCTGAAGACTTAGCTGCGGCGACCGCCGCACTATCTGTCAATTCACCTCCTCAACAGTCGGTGGAAGATAACGATACCGTTTCGATCTCTACTGTGTTTCATCCAGGTGGTCAACCCCCGCCTGATACCGTTCTTTCTTCTTGTGACGGCGTACTTTTTTACGTGCATTGCCCCGCACTCGTGAAAAGCTTTCCTAACGCGTTTCAGCAACCTGGCTTTTCTTCCCTTTCGGACCCTGTTTTTCGCGAGACTTTGATCCAGTTAGATGCTCCATCCGACCAACTGAACATAATATTACACGCGCTATACGGAACGTCGCCAGCTGCGCATTCCCCAAGTTTTGACTCGCTCATTGCAGCTGTGGACCGCATGCCGAATTACAAAATATCTCCGAAACGTTTGATATGCCCATCCACTGCGATGTACGAACTCCTTCTATCATACGCCCCGCTTAGACCCCTCGAGTTATACGCCCTGGGTGCCTTTCACGATATCCATTCCCTTGCAGTTAACTCGTCATCACATCTTTTGTCGTACGATCTTACCACCATCACGGATCAGATGGCCGAACGCATTGGCGCTGTTTACCTGAAGAAGCTGTTACTCCTTCAAAGCGACCGGTTCGATTCCCTCAAAGCCATTCTTCTGCATCCTCTGCATCCCCATCCCGCTACGAAAAACTGTACTTTTCAAGATCAACGCAAACTTACCCGTGTGTGGGCTCTCGTCAGCGCCCATCTGGCTTGGGATGCTCGGGCAGGTGAGACCGAAGTAGAGACACTGTCCCTTTCGCGCTTATCGCATTGCAGATCTGTCCACGCAAACTATGAAATCGATGTTGAACCCTCTCATGGAGAACCTAACATGTGACATGTGTCGTGAGGCATTACAGGATAGGATCAAGAACGTGCTGGCCCAATGGTCGACCGTCAAAGTGAGTGGCTATATCTCTTGTTCCCATTCGTTCCTTACGGGTTAGAGATTGAGATGCGGGTGTGGGTCTCTCCCAGTGGATCCACACGTGTTCTTTATGACCGCCTTTGGCGCCGTGTGTTTGTGGTGGCTTCCCAAGTTCTTTGGATCATATCTTCATTGACTCTTCCTCTTCCTTGGAGTACCCTGTCGGGTCGTTGTGTGTCGTGTCGTGGCTGACGGATTCCATTCTGGTTATTTCAGCGCACCATTTGATTGTCGCTGATGAAATCACGCAGACGGAAGTGCGGATTTGGGGGGGGGGGGTCGCTCGTCTGTCCGAGTGGTTGACGTTTCTGCTGCGCTGCGCTGCGCTGCGAATATGCAAGGCTCGTTGCGTTCGCTTTCCTTCTTTTTCCCATCTTCACCTCGAGAGGGATGAGACAAAGACCGTCAAAATTTTAGCTGTGGCCATATACACGATTGCCGCAGTGCTTTCCCATTTGCTGCAGTTGTGATCGACTTTGCTTGTTATCGCTATCGTATCGGGAGCATGTATCCCATTGTTACGGTCGTCCTCCATTTCCTTGGTATTCCCGTCGGTTTTTTTGTTTCGTGCGCGTCATGAATTCCGTCCGGATTTTGACATTTATATTGATCGTTTCTCTGCCTCTCACGGAATTTTACCCTTCAGCCGTAGGGCATTCATTCACGATTTCCTGCCCGAATAGTGTCATATGCATATTTTATACACGGTATGTATGCTGTCATTAAATACACGAATTGTATGACGGATTGTAATTGTAACATCCCTCCAGAATAGGATAGCTTTATGAGGAGTTTTGGACAGCAATATCTTGGCGCCTAAAGGTTAATTCATACAGTTTTGTGGGATGTCGCACTGTGTCAATGGAGACTCTTGTTCGTGCTCACACGACACCTCAACTGATCAAGTGGACCTCAATTGCACAGTTTGGAACTTGTGGTTCCGGGAACTGAAGTGCGGTATAAGCAAATTCAAGTTAGCGTACAGTACGGATTATGATAGTAGCACAATTTCCTTACTCGAATGCCGACAATTCTCTGATCGTCAATGAAAATCCGGTCCCATCTTACCAATCCTTCCGATGGTTGACACCAGTAAGGCAGGGCGCTTATCACTGGGTGCAGAAAGATATTGCTGTTCAGTCTCGTGGGCACCATCCCGCAGTAATGGACTTTGGGAGTTAGATAATCGATATCTTCCACGCCTTCGGTTGGCATTTGGGGGGGGGTGGCCATTGCTGCTAGTGTACGACGTCCCTTATCGTAGACAAATCGGTCATGTGTACCGCATTGTAGGTGGATTTCAGTCTAGATGTATAGAGCATCCCATCGATAAGAGCCGTCTCCGCATCAAGATGTCCGATGCATCGAAAGGATTGGTACCAAGTGGGATGTAGATCGATCCATGAGGCGAGGCTCTTCACGAGGGATTGTTGCCTTTCAGAGGTAGGAAGAGTCGTAAACGTGTTATTTACAGTTCCGGAATGCATGAGATGAAGCTTATAGACAAGGGTAGTCGATCCGTCGATGAGGGCCCGAATGGAAAAGTTAAGGCGTCGGCATACATTTAAATCTCGAGCGAGCAGATTGTAGAGGATCAGCTCTATGAGTTCTGGAGACAACGCGAGGAGGGGCATTCTTGGTTACTGAATTTCGACCAAGTCTTTACGCAGTTTTAATAATGCATCGTTCAGTTTGCGTTCCGGCATTTAGTAGTCAAGTTACAGTCGGAGATTTTCGGTTATTGTCGGACAATAAAATGCGACCCTAGCTTCAATTGGTAACCACGCTCATCGATGTGCTGGCGGGTTTTTCGTTTCGTCTTCATCTCACTATCTCAACTCTAGATCTCCAAGATATCATCAGAATAACCGATAGACGACAGATTTACCAGGTCGCTTCATGATGGGGACTTGAGGAGATTCACTGGAAGTGGTATGTTGCATTCACGACTGAAAAGAGGAAACTTGCTGCCAATCGTCAACCCTCCATAGACAGCTAAGGCCATGATTTCGACATCCGGGTAGCATCGTACCTCCAGTTTTCAAACGATGTTGACCCTAGTCACCCAGACAAGAAGGTTCCGTCCCGTGGACGATGGAACGCTGTCATACTCCATCTTGCGAGCTCATTCTGTGCGGTTCTTATTCCTGGATCCCATTCCTGGATCTATGGCTCGCTCGCTTGTTTCTTCTATTCTGAGCCGATATAACCTGTTGGACTGTTAATTTTGTTACCTTTCAGAGGCGGCTGTGAAATTCGGAGAGTTATCAATGCGAAGTTTTGCATGTAGGATGCGGTTTATCCGCAGCATATAGCTGTGTCAATGGCGAAGTTTGGAATGCTTCGCGATATGTCCCCGGCTCTGTTTCTGGCTCCACGACTGTAGCTTTTACACTCTTTGGAAACGCGTGGCGGATATCTTTCTCTGTTTATTCGGGTTATACAAATTCACTTCACCCTGCCGTCTCAACTCTTACAATCATTGCCCTCCACACTTCATCTCAGGCCTCATGCAACTCCGTTCACTTCTCCATACAATGGCTTCCGCTACAATGGAGTGAATTCTAACGTAAGTCCGATTTTAATACCCGACCTTGACAAATATTTTCTCACCAAAACTGAAGGGCGATCTTTAGACTATCGTCGGATTTGTTCTAACCCAGGTGATCTTGAGGTGGCGGCACTAGTTTCTATATGAATAGCATCAATTTATGCCTACTGAACATAACCGACCTGACTTATCCCAGTGGCATTGACTACTGGATGCCCAAGTACCGCCCTTCTAATAGTTCTCTGAGATGGAGTCCCTGCCTTAGTTCCCGGCCCTTCTTGGAATTCGAGGCCATGACATTAGCGCCGTACAATGATCGTTCGCGTCTCCCCTTTGATCCCAACTTCTCCATGCCGTTCTTGCTGTCCCACAAAGAAATCGAGACCTGTGCTTCTGTTGAGCTAGCTTACTTCAACTTGTCAGTGACGCGATCTTCTACTCCGGTTGGGTATTTTAGTTTCTCTTCGTCGTCAGGAGTGTCTGTGACCTCTACTTAGCAACTGTTCATCTATTACGAGCGGGTCTGCCACTGGCGATAAAGCACAAGTCGCGCAGTGGCAAAAAGATTTGACCACTGTCAGGATTCGGTGCAAGGGATCTGAATCACAAAAAGATTGTCGAGTAAGCCTAGCGTGCCAGGATAATGACCAATGATTCATGGGTTGTATATCCTGCGCTTATGCAATGCACCTCAACTTCCAAGGCAGACACTCGCAATGCCCTTCCTACACTCGCAATGCCCTTCCTCGCTATATGTGGTGTGCACATAGACGGTGGGTGATGTATTGATGGAAACTGCGCATTTGCCTAATCCTAGACCAATATATATTGGGCAACTGTGTGCTGCCGAACATTCGAAGCAGGACATTTTATTTCTACGGATGCCTATTATCGTCCATGCGATTGATATAGCGATCCAACCTTGAGCTTGAACGTTAATCAAAACGGTGAAGTCATACCCAAGTGAATTATTTATTGATAACAATACAATAGAGGCTATCGATGTGAGAAATTCGAACCACAAGTGACGAACATGTGTAGTGTGTCAAGAAATCATATACTAGGTCGAATGATACATCATTCTAAGAGTCAAAGATAGCCCCGTATGCAGCAATTCCTCGAGTCTGCATCCCATACACTACTTTACGTGTCAACTTGGGGTTCGAGATGATGAAAACTGCCTCGGCATTACTCTCCAAAACCAGCTGGTAGGTGAGAGCGACCATGTCGGGACGTCCAAGTGTCTTGGTATTCCAAACAATGGCATCAGGATCTGCCTTTAGAACGGCGTTCATTATCTTGGAACCGTATGTCGATTCTGGATTAGGGGTAGACCACAGGACGCGCCGTGGGGTGCAGTCGGCGTAAAGGAGGGAGAGGCATGGACCAATTCCAGAGCCTGTCGCCACAACGACTATCTTCTTGAACAGGCGTGAGGTAAAGAGAAGGCCGTGAAGAGGGTATCCGCGGACCCATAATTTCTTAGGTGGGTCCATGATCGTCCCCTTCGTCCAGTCACCGGCATTGGAGACAACGACGGAGAATCCGTAAATTTTTCCATCTTCATCTTCGTCTGGAATCGTCGCAAATGCGTGCCATTCAAGGAGCGGTTTAGTCGAGACCTTCAGGCCATAGAATGGCTGCATTGGTCTGTATTTGAAGTGAAGTCGGATGGCGTGGTCGGACAGGACTTCGGGGTAAACATCACGACGGCGAAGACGGGACCAGGAGAGGAATGTGCAGCTAGTGGAAACACAGAAGAACCAAAAATTTGGTGATTTGGCAAAGTACAATCCTGTGTTAATTCCTTCCTGTTGTGCAAATACACGAGCGACAAGGCCATTGTGAATCCAGAAAGTGATCAAAGCGACCCAGCCTGAATATCGATGAGTGGCTTCAAAGTAGTCGTGATACAGCACGCGGAATTGGGGGTGGGCAGCCGCGAGGATGAAAATGAACATGGCGATAATAATGTACGACAGGATAAGGTTGTTGCGCGTATCAGTTGCTGGGCTATTGATGAATTCCTTGGTAGCAAGGGCTACGTAGAGGATGAACCAGACAACTGCGGAGGTCCCACATCCGCTATGAGCGCCGCCGTAATGGAAGACCTTGGCGAGCCTTCGACGAATTGATAAGGGGAGTGAGTGTGGGACGGAGACGGCAATTTCGTAGCAAAGGTTAACAAAGTTCTCCTGCCTGAAGAGGATGGCCACCATGAGATTAGCGGATGACACCGTGGCGACATCTGTGGACAACGGTGCCCCCTTGTTCTTTACTACGAGCGCGATGAATGTGGCTAGATTGGCGGCAAAAATGACTGTGAAAATCTTGCGATATGTGGAAAAGAAATTGACTGATGGAGTGAAAATGGATTAGACAGATCATGGAATAACAGTGAATGGCTACTCTTACATAGAAGATATCGAGACAGTCTTGTTCCATTTTTGTCAGGAAGGGAGTCGCGGTCCGGTAGGATATTCAATTCTTTCGGTTTTAACACTATCGACTCAGAAGACAGCGTCGACTGAGATGAAGCAACTGCGTAATTCTCCGCATTAGTACAGGTTTAATGATTATTTTTCTTGGAGGCTTACTTGATTGGGAGTTCTCAATGTCGATGGCTTTCTCAATGTCCATGTCTCTTATGCAGCGAAGTGGAGATCTGTAGACTACGACACCCTTCAAAGCTTTTTATACTATCAGCAACATGTAGACGCCTCAAATGCCATATGGCGAGCATGCTACCAAAAATACTTGAAACGATGATGTCTTGTCTGATAAGTAACTTTATCTTCTCAAGCCTGGTTCAACATCTTCTGTAACATCGGAAAGAGTTTTGCAAGTGACCTAATGCAAATATCACTTTGAAGTTACCATTGAATAACATCAACATCGACAACGGAAAACTCACAATGACATGCCTCATTTCTCCGTGCTTCCGCGTCCGTCTGAGTCTCCGCTTGGTGGGGCTGTATTTTACTCGGCCACAATTGAAGATCTGAACGCTTGGCGGCGGGAGGCAGTACTGAGAATGAATATAGTTCTCACTTTAGAAGAGAAGCGCGGTTTAAGATCAATCTGTTCGCAGTCAAATTTCCCCACGAATATGTAAAGCCATTATTTGAAAGCTGCCAGTATGTCCTCGCAAGATACGTAAATTTACATGGCTACGAACAAAACTTGCGGCACATTTTTTTCTTTCTGTATCTGGGAGACATAATGCTTCAGGTGAGTATGTGAATCCAATGATTTTTATCACCGCCAGCCACATGAATACCAAGATCTTTTTCCCTACAAGAGGCAGATAAGTATCGGTGCGATACAATCGGCGCCACGTCCTGGAAATTTAACAGCAAGCCGGGAGACTCGGATTGTCTGATGTTTCACAGAATAGACATATACGTAGATGACTTGAGTCGTCTGCGGTTCAGTGACATAGAAAATGAACAAAATCACCAAAGTCGGACTGGTGCAATCAGAGAAAACAGTCTGAATCGCTGATGCCAGGTGAAGAAAGATTAATTTCTTTTCATTTAAATCTGGTACAATAGCAGTGAAAGATATGAATTATTCCATTGGATGTAATGCTACAGATAAGTGACACTACATTTTTTGACACCCGACCTTCGAAGTCACTAGGTGAAATACAACTCACCTACTACTACTAGCGATCAGCTCATGATCGGCGATTGATCTTATCTACCCGGAGCGGGTGGAAGTTGCCGGGATGGCAATTCCCGATAGCCTTTCCTCGAAGTTCCGCTGAATCTCTTCGTAACACTTGTGGATTCTACTGCGATGTGCAAACTTCTCACAACGCCTCATTTCTCTTCATGTCAAGTGAGGCTTCTATCTCTAAGCGATGCTTGTTGGATGTATTGGTGAAGGTTGAAATTTGAAAGAAGACGATCAATAGAACTTATGGTTACACTGATCTCGGCGAGTCCAATTATTTTTGACTTGGACTGTTTTGCGTCTTGATATTGTCTTATGTATTCTTCTTTTCTTTCCGTTCTTTCACGTAGGAATTCTCATCTCAAGTCCTAGTCATGTAAGTGATAGTTCTCTTGAACAGTTTCTTCTTTGGCAAGATCTGCGTGTTGTCAAGAAAGTGATCCATCCTTTCCTCCCTGTGAAGCCCGTGGGATGGAGAGATGTCTGCTTGACTTCCGTGCTCTCATCCAGATATGGCTTGAGCAAGGAGTGAGATGCATATGGGCTACATCTGCTCTTGGCATGGAGAAGACGTTTTCTGTCGTAAACGACACATCTGCTGCACTTGAGAACGTTCGGACTCCGTGTTCGACATGAGCAAACAGCAGAGGCTTTTTCTCGTGTTTCTTCTCGGATGAATGCGGGTATCCTAAATCAGGGAAATGTTCTCAGAGAGCGAGAGAAAAAAAATATCACTCTTCTCCCGGTATGTTCCTAGTTTCGTTTGTGCTCTTCCCAAGTCTCGAGGAACATCGACACAAAATTCTGGCTGACTTTCTGAAGGGGCGATAAGGTACGTCCTTTCTGTTAGTATTTTGCGGAACTCAGGACCCGAGTTCAGCGCTCAGCAGTTGAAGACTACCCTTCATATGCCGACAACGATAGCCAGGTATGGCGAGCTGCAAGCCCAGGTAAATTGATGATTCGCAACTGGATTCACGCTCTATTTTTGACCGCTCAGAGATCCTACTCCAACACCACAAGGACAATTATTGGAACAAGAACCCTCTACCTTACGGACTGGAGGTTTGAGCCTATTGGGGACATTCAGTCTATGAAGAGGGAAAAGATACCGCCTTGTATTCCTAGTTTACCGCAGGATAACTGTTCACGAGCATCTGTAAGGCCCGCTCCCGATCCGCCTCTGCAGTCGTCTCCCATGCATACCGCCAATCTCGTACAATCGCATCTCCGAGTTGCTCAAGACGCAACGATTCAGACGACGCATCCTCAATCCCAGAGTCCTCGATCTCGAACTCAGGTGCATTGAACTCGTAAAACAGCCCGTGCATCCGCGAAAAATGGTGCACGAGGTTTGCAGCAGGGCGTCGAATTGCGTCGTACACGTGGGTGATTGACGAGGTAGATATTGATGAGCGGATGCCTTGTGCGATGAGGTGCGCAAGGATGTAAGCATCCTGAACAAACGTTCTGGTCAGAGGCTTCAGCAAATATGAAACCTGGAATTTGCGCACCTCAATTGCCTGACCAGCGCCGTTTCCTTGGTGGGGCGTCATTGCATGGGCCTATACAATACGATGAACATCAGATTTAATGAAAGTAAAATGCTTGGACGTACAGCGTCGCCTAGAAGGAGAATATTGCCAGACGTAGAGAAGTAGCTTCCAAGCGGACGAATAGCATGAATAGCCCAGCGAGAGGGTTTCTCACTGTTCTGTAATAAAAAGAATACATAAATGAGAGGTCACAAAATACCATAAAGGCATCGGAGGCAAACCTGGACAAGTAACCGGGCCTCCTCCTCCCATGAATCGAACCAAGGGATTACTTCCTCTTTCGCAACGTCCTCGAAAGGAGGTCCAGTATACTTTATTCCTTCTTTGGCGAGATCCGAGACATACGCAGCCACGTTGATGACACGGCCCTGGAGAATAGGATATGCCACAATATGCTAAAGGCGAGAATCGTCAGATATTTGATCGCTAAACCCTCCGTCGGTATGCCTCGTAAAGACAATTGCAGATATCTCACTTGATTTTTGCCACAATACTAAGGTCAATCATGTCAATAAATTGTTTAATGTCTCCAGAAGGATAGAATACTCTTACCACAACGTGAGTAGTCAGTGCTCGATGTTCAGGCATTTTCCCTCTGAGAACACTGCTTTCAACCGCACACCGATATGCAAAAGTTCCGCTCCAAACAGGGTCGGCGTCAAGATCCTTCTTCCCGTCGGAGGCCACACTCGCCGCTTCAGGATTGTCGGAGATGAGCTGCTTGCGAACGACAGACTTAATGCCGTCCGCGCCTACGAGGAGATCACAAGTCGCTGTTTTTCCATCGGCGAAGGTGAGCTGGACTGGGGACATCGAGTTGCTTGGATCTTCGATGTAGGAAATGAGGCGGCTTGATAGATGGCATTTGATGGATGGGGAAAGGTGTTTCAATAAAGCCTCTTGTACTACGGAACGATGAAAAGAGAGCGGGGTGCCTATATTAATTGAATGTGTAAGATTATGCATATGTTCTGTGGCCTTGACGGAACTTGGAAGAGATAACATACCTGCGAATACTAGATCGCGTATAGGTGCGCCCTCACGTTGGTCTGCCTTCCTGAACTGAAATCCCAGTCCTATTCGAAAGAATTCAGTACTGAATGGACGACTTCAGAGGGATAAAAGGACTACTCACGAGGAGGTCCTGTACCACCCGGGACATGCTGGCCAGGAGCCAGATGCTTTGCAAGCTCCTCCGCCAACCCAAGTTTCTCCAAGATCTTCCAAGCGCGTAGCCAGAACGTGATTCCAGCTCCAATCTGTGTCAGCTCTGGGGCAGATTCGTAAACGTCTACTTCAATAGGGTCGGAATCGAGGCCAAGAGTACTGAGAGCCACAGCCAGTGTCAGGCCTCCAATCCCGCCACCTCTGTATGTTTCGTTCAAATGCCAGACACGTAGAATAGGCTGATTTGAAAGACGTACACAATCCCGACACGTAAAGGCATTTATTGACAGAGTAAGGCTCGTAGGTGAATGGGAGTAGAGAGATAATGAGCTATCATGTGGGACCTGAGATGATTTTCTCAGCTGCCTCGTATACCGGCCAATTATAGCAGGGACATACCTATGTCACGTAGTGCGAGAGGTCTCATAGTGCCCACGTCCTTCGCCCCGAAGGCAGAGGGAGCACTAGATCCTAACAAAGGAAAGAGAAGCAATGCAAGAGGAATGAATAGAGGCAACTTGAGTCTTGATGCAACGGGGCGAAATAGAAAGCGATGAGTTTAAGACTGCTATTTAGGCTGGAAATGAGGGTGAGGCCGCTTATTCATGAGTGCATGAGTGTTTGTGGAAGACTGGTTGGTCAGGATGCTGCGAACGAGATCGTTACTGTCAATTGCCAAGCGCACCACGGCCAATCGCTTCGGGGCAAAGAGAAAAGGCAGTGGGGTGTGCGTGAGTGAGTGCACGCACTTTGTGGCCCCTCACGCACTTGCTCACTTACTTTCTCTTGTGCTCACTCACTCGGCTGATGCCGAAGTCAGTCTCCCACGCTCCTCACACTGACATCGGCGACTCATAATCATGTCTAGTGCATAGAGTAGGCTTGATACAGTATCTTACATGTATAATATACTCTTATGAAGGTTAATAAATT
Organism: Pholiota adiposa; assembly: GCA_009935795.1. Lineage (NCBI taxonomy): Eukaryota > Fungi > Basidiomycota > Agaricomycetes > Agaricales > Strophariaceae > Pholiota > Pholiota adiposa. Next base: position 506,752 of record QEYC01000158.1, on the reverse strand, counting down.
ATTTTAATGGCACAACCTTGCTTGGAGGATCACTGGTGCACTGTAAGTGCCCGCGGCACATGCCGACAACCAGTGCTAAATAATTCTCATAATATTTACTATAGAGGGCTTCCGACCTATAATGAGTGCACGAAACATGCAGCAGTGAAGGGACAGTTGTTATCAATATCCAAACTCCTCATATATGTATATATCTTCCTTAAAAAATTGTTGGTATAACTTGAAGTGGCCTCGAATTGGACTTCCACATGGTAACATGCGGTAAGAAGTTCATAAATACGGTTGAACTGCTCCGGGCGTTTAATGAACATGTGCTGATACCCTACAGGAACTTTCGTATGCATACATAGGTCATTTATAGTTATGCATACACCCACATTAGGTATGCACTTGTGTTTATGCACTTGCACTCACTCGCACGCACTCGCACTGCATCCTCACTTACCTGCACGCAGACTCACGCACTCACGCACTCTCACTTACTTGCACGCACTCTCACTTACTTACACGCACTCTCACTTACTTGCACGCACCTTCACTTACTTGCCACTTACTTGCACGCACTCACATATTGCGCACGCACTCTCCTATACCTTGCACGCACTTACCACGCACTTGCGTATACATACACGCACGCGCTCATATATTGTCTTTAGCTGGGTACTCCGGAATAAAACCCACCTATACCGTACGGATGATTTTTGTGCCTGTCCTATTGTCTCTGTGCTTGCGACTCACTCCGTCTATTTATTTCCCATTTACTTGAATTGCTTCCAAAGAACTCCTTTATTGAATTTATTCACAGGTCTGCTCTAATGTGGGTTGTATGGAAATTGGTCCTACCTTGCTTGATTCCTACGCACGCCGGTGTTCCCATCGCTGACTGACAGTGACTGTTTCCAAAGCAGCTTTCTAGTTGCGCTCCTTTGTCCACACGCTCTGACATTACGCCTCTCATGCTCTACGCTGGCGTATCCAAGTCCTCACTTCAACCCTTCCCATAATTACTAAATCCGAATGTTACTCGCCCTTGTTCCTCTCTGTTTCCATACATAAAATACTGCCTGTTATTCTCTCGTAGATACCCATCGTCCGCCACTCATCTTGATCAGTTTCCCAGGCAAGATGGTGGTCAGCAGGCCTCGCCCTGCTAGAGCAAAAAAGTAGAATTACATATATTGTATTTGCCCAGAGCTCTGACGTCGATATTGATATTGTCTCTCTCGAACTTCACGTTGATATCAGAAACATAGTATTGTAATATTATCCATTCACTTGGCCTATGCACTGACCCTATATACTGGCCAGCCACACGGCACACTCACCTTATGCTCACGTACTTCCTACTCACTCTTCACGCACCCTCTAGTGCCCCTCACGCACTAACGCACGCTCAATCACGTCTCACGTGCACGCTCACGCACCTCTCACGCACTCCTCACTTTCCCTCACGCACGCTCACTTACTTCTCACTCACTTAATACTCACTCACGCACGCTCACTGCCGCGACACTGCCTTTTTCCGGTGCCCATCGCTTCGTACATGAGCCAAGACTCGTCGGTCTTCGGCACGAATCTTATTTGAGCGCCGCCTTTTGTTGCTAATCGGCCATGTAGTCAATCCCCGAATTCATCCAATATTCCACTATTTAATCATGGTACAAATGAGGTTGTAGGTGAGAGTATGCATTGATTATGGTACAATTGGAGCTTAAGGCGAATATTAAGGTACGGGTACACCTGAAGGTGATTAATGCCTAGAGCGTTGTTTGATGCGCGGGAATGAGTGAACGGGAAACCTTTCGATGACGAAACAAGGAGAAATGGGAATCAATGAAATATGAATATGAACAATAACACCAAGAAGACAGTTGACTCGCGTTTGCTGAATCAAGCTCAAGGTTCATGAACATGACCTTTCTTCATGACATGGCGTTTGATCCCTTTCCCCATGATCTTCGTCGACTTTTTGCAGCCTTCCCAGCGGCACAGGATGCGTCCAGAGGACAACGCTTTCCTACTCGGCAGACCATTTCTGTTTTTGAGTCGCGCATCCTCGCCGTGCACAGCCTGCAAGTGGGAAAGAAAGGCGTCGTTCGGTAGTTGAGTATCGAAAATATGGTCGCAAGGATCTTTTCCCCAGCGACAGCGAATATAACGGCCCGAATCAGCTGGGGTCCTAAACGAAGGACAGTTGATTAGTACAAAAAATATGAGATTAGAGTAGGTGGAAATACATAGACACTCACGGCTCCGCGCATGCAACCGGCTCCACGCCTTCGATGTTGTTGGTAGTGTTGGTAGTCGCATCTACCATAAGCACCTCTCCCGCTAATCTGGATCCGCATGGCGTCGAAGAAATCCTCGACGGGGTTGGGGAGACGGAAGTGGCAGGTGTTGAGATTGCGGGGGTGAGTTGAGATGATGATGTTCGTGGGGTTGCGGATGAAGACGTATCCACCTCTTGACATGTTGCCGCCGCGTCTTGCGTTGGGTTGAGAAGACTGAATCATAAAATGATTCAGTGTAACCGCAAACGAGAAGAAATCGAGACTACCCTTACAAGTCCTGGTCCAGATCCAGTGCCGCATCGCCAAGGTTAAGGTTGGCGCCATTGAAGCTTTCTGCTGTCCAGCGACTAAGGGAGAGAATGATTAAACATAAAAGAAGAAATAGAAGGTACTGTTACCGATGAAGATGCACTTCCGCTAGTGCACTGAGATTATACGGGTAGCTCACAATCCGGAAGAACAGGCTCCTACAGGTCTAGTAAGACGACAATGCTTTGCCATCAGGAGCAGAATTGAAACACACTCCATCACAAAGTCGATGTTGGTATTCTCCATGTTGAAAATGGGTGGATAGCAGAGTCGGAGAAATTGAAGGCGTGAACACAGGGCAAGTAAGCAATATTGGTGCTGAAATGGGAGCTCATTCGTTTGAAAGGAGCACATTTTAAAGAAATCTGACGTTTGAGCACAAACAAATCACCACAACAGCTAAGGTGGCATTCTACAATAGTTGCTGGTTGAGCGATGACGGGGAGCGTGCGACGTTGGGGATTTATTTGTGCGACTAGTCGATAAATAGGTGGCAGCGGCGTCTTAAAGCAATAAGATAGGTAGCCCTCAACAATCCTTCAGTAAGCGACTCTCCCAGCATCCGGATACGAGATGAAGAAAGCCTCTTGGTGTCCACACGACAGGCTACAGGGTCTCTCAGGATGGATTTTTAAAATATCAGATCTCTGTTCAGAAGCGTACACTCTGGCAGAGACAATATGGCCCAAATGCCACGTCTCAAGGAGGGCCACCAGGGTTCAGGGGACCAGAACAAAGGCCCTCCTCGACTTGTTGACCACAGCTTGGCCACAGGTGCCCTTGCAATGACTTTAGGTGTGCCCGGCCATGCAATAAATTTTGCGAGGTCCGCAGCCGTTTCTCAGCGTGAGCATCACAGTGCACAAGTCGGACCAAAGAAGCCGAAAACAATAATGAGAAGCAGAAAGCAGTACATAGCACACGAATTGACAAGAGGCCAGCAGATGGACAACGGCCGTATTGCTGAGGGACTTGACTCTGCTGTCCTACCCAGTCAGAGGATCGAAGAAGCAAATCACTTCCAATATCACTATTCTGTATCCGTAAAGAAGCACCTAGTCCCCAAGCAGAAGAGACGAGAACAGAGAAAAGGCAAGGTCTCCCTTAGCAGCGTATAATGAGAAACTGCCAGGAAGCAGAGAAAGATTAGCACAAAACAGAGATTCTCGCCCGGAAAGGATCAATAGGCTTCACGCACTGGTCAAGAATGAGAGATATCCAGTCTTAGTAGCCAAACGACTGTACGAGATAAAAGTTGGAGCGAGTCCAGGACTGTCTAAGAAACATGAGCCGCAGAAAATGAGCCCCGAACACAAAGCGACGATGTTTTCCGGTTATTTTCAATGGCTCCAATTCATCCACGAGAATAGGAGTGTTAGCCGTCTATGATAAGCATCAATTTGAAAGGGTGGTCGAGATAAATGTGAACGCAACAAGGAACAAATTTTCGTTGGGGAGGATAGTCATTGAGGTCTTTCAGAATCGTTCAGAGTGGTTTTAGAGTCAAAAAAATAGGAACACACCATCCGACATCAGATCCGCATCCGTTTCTAGCCTTTTCAAAATTTGCTTTTAATTAAAGAAGTTAGGACGAAGGAAGTATACAATGAATATATGCCAAAAAATGCCACCTCAGCAGAGCTCCGAGTCACCACGCACTGTCGGTGCGCATGAGGAATTAAGGCGATTGCCAAATACGGCCCAGCGTTCTAGGAGCCATTGCGCTTGAACTGGAAACGGCGGGTGCAGAGCTGTTACGTTGCAATGCAGCAGAGAAGGATAGGCAGTGGGGAGTGATCAGTGACATGGCGCCTCCGCTCGCGCATGGACAGCAATGGAGATGGTTGGGGAGTAGAGAGATGGTGCAGTTCCACGACGCGTTTGCGATGACGAGAGCATATTGCGCGACTGACATTACTGAGACCGAGGAAAAATACGGTCAGCGGGGGAATTGGGATGGTGATAGCGACACACCTGCATATCTTCGTCCCTCCCTACACGTCCTACTGTCTGGTTTCCATCGCCGGTGTCGAAGGCATTCAGGTTCACTGTCAAGATTGGGCAAGGGATGCAGCTCAGCGCGATATATATCTGCATTGCTGTTTGCTCTGGAGGAGTGCAAAAGCAATACAGTCAAAGACTGTGCAAGTAATCATAGTAGTTTACCGTCTACTCCCTTGTTACCCCATTCTTTCCGTGCTCTCGTTTACGGCGATTCTGGTTAATTTTGAGGGTGTCTATGAATTCGGGTTGACGACAGAGCGAGAGGTCAATATCGGGGAATAGGAGGACACAGCTTCGCGAAGTGCGTGAGCTGCGACCATTGAAGAGGACTTGAGTAAGTCTGCATTGATTAAAAACGCGAAACTCACCGTGGTGTTTCATCATGTACTGTTCATCGCCATCTAATGTTTTCCGGCATGAGCGCGCCCGTCGCGCGTTCAAAACTTGTTCGCATCTCTCGGTGGTTCATCTGTTCGGCGCCTTCATTGATCTGAATACAGTATAGTAAGTTTAGGACTGGATCGGAATCGAAGGGTAAGGAGGACGAGAGGTGTGAACATACTTTGATTGTGTGCTCAATATTCTCGTTTTCTACGCCTGCTCTGTAGGTTGGCGGGGTGTAGCCTCTGTTATTCTATGTAAAATTGTACCTATAATGCAGGGCGGGAAGAAGAGCATGGTCAGACTCTGGCCGTGAAGAGAGGAGGGAACGTTGTCGGATAAGCGATTAATCGATTAATTGCGTTGTGGAGGATCAACGTTTCGAACAAGGGGGTGTTTGCCTGGTCAACGGTACGGGCGGTGTCGGGTAGGTCTAGCCTCTCACGCATCCCGACTCTCGTCCCATCCTCTTGCTTCCTCTCCGTCATGTTCTTCCGTGCACAACCTTCAATCGACATGTCCATAATGATAATGAACGTTGTTCGAAGAACCTTTTTTTACTGTTTTCAAGGAATCTCGGATTTCCCTTCTACGGAACTCTCGCTGGGACCATTCTTAATTTCTTTTCGTCAATAATCCTAGCCTCTCATCCAACTCTTATCCTCAATGGACGCTGGCATTGCACACGTGGTTCTACTTCTTCGTAGAAGATCACGCGGCATTTTTTTGTACTTGAAAGCGCGAATCCTCCAGATGGAGGATAGGAACTTATCCTTCGATGAGCCTCGAAATGGTGGATGGGAACTCAATTTCCAGAACTTGTACACTTGCAACGCGATCATATATGTCGGTGGCTACTACTTAGTTTTTAAGACCTCTCAATTTCTGGCTAGCTGTATTCGAACTTCGAACGTGCAACCCTGGTGGTCCCAGCGCTGACACCGTTATTCAAAATCTACGACTAGGATCGCTTGCATGTCGAGGCTGTCTGTAGTTTCAGCTGCAGAACAGGGATTGTGTGTTATCCAACTGTTGCTTGAGAATACCAGCGGATTTCGCCTCGGCGCAAGGTTCACAGTGGTAACCTCCACTGATATGGGCTGACCAAAAGGCGCGAGAGCGACTCCCCCGCTGCCTCACTCCAGCTCACCCTGACTGTCATGCATGGATTCTTCGGGCATGATAGCCGCATGCCTGACGGTTTCTTTCGCTCCAACACCTCTTGGGCGACGGAGAAATTAGGTGCCATCGTCAATGCAATCTTCCAAAAGCACCCCGTTCCTTCTGGCATGAACGATGGTGTCCATGTGAACACCTTCAGCGAACGTTATGGAATTGTGCAAGTTGTATACAAACTTTGTGAATGTAACGGTGAGGGGATTATATCCCAATCCGAAGGACAATTTGTCGCACGCATTAAACAGGAACTTGGATATCTTGTACGGTGCGCTTTCAGGGCAGAAATGTACGAAGGCACTGCCGCCATTTGTTTGACTTCATGTAATTATCGGCACCCCATTTTTATCTGCAATTATTCTTGGATTATTTTTGTTGGCAGGGTTCGAAAATCTTCAAGCAAGAAGAGGTAATATACGAGTCAATGTACTACAGCTTCGAAGGGTTCGGACTATGTGCGATCAACATAGAATATCGTATACCATTATTTCAGTGTCAGCATTCTCGAACACACATATATTTCATAGATTCATAGGAAGATAGATCAAGCCAAGGGAAGCGAATCAAATGATCCGGCGATAATACGTGACGGTTGTCGCCTTATGGATTAGACAACTTAGAAATGCCCGAATACATTTTGAGCAAGGTATGGGGATTCCAACTCCTTGATCTCTTCCTCTGTGAGCTTTATGTCAACAGCACCTTGAAATGAAACGTCAACAGCAGGAAAATAAGAAAGAAAAAACGAATAGATATACCAAGCAAGTCATTTAGGTTGTCCAAAGAAGTAGTTCCAACGATGGGGGCGGAGACGCCTGCACATATGGCAATCAATTGACATGATGATCTCCGGAAGCCACCATTATGATTGTATTTAGAGACTAGACTTACCAGGTTTCGATAAGATCCATGCGAGTGACACCTGCGCCATACTATTTCCTCTCGCTTTTGCAATTTTTTCGACACTAGGAGCATGAGATATTGAATACATAAAGGGCCATGCACCATTATAAATTGAAATTTAAATCACTCACGCAGCGACAATCTCTCCGGTTCCCTTGTCGCTGTAGCCCCGCAGCCACCTATCAGATTTTCCTCGAGTCGTATCGCTCAGTGCCTCTGGAGGACGTGTAAGGAGACCCCGTGCGAGAGGAGACCAAGGAATAGACCCGACGCCGAAGTGCTGTTGGAATAATCATTATTATGAGTTCAGTTGTACATAATTGGAAATGCGACTTGCTTTCAAGGTTGGGAACATCTCGCGCTCTTCCTCGCGATATACGAGGTTGTAATGGTTCTGCATCGAGATGAAGGGCGTCAACCCGTTGTTGATAGCATAGTCTGAATCGTTCATCAAACAAAACTTCAGGCAAGATGTGATTAAACGTACTTTGCATAGCGTGGACTGAGGTAATTCCAAGTGAATTGAGTTACATATCGAACAACAGAGGAGAGTGAAAGGCTTACACTGCCAGGCCCAGCATGAAGACATGCCTATGTAGCGAACATATCCTGCTTTGACGACGTCGTGGAGCGCTTGCATCTGCACATTTATGAATTTAATTTTATTGTAATCGACGTGCACTGGAAGGATCTCTAACCGTCTCCGCGATGGGCGTGTCGGGGTCAAACCTATGGCCTATACGATCAAAGATATCGATATGAGGTAATTCTCAAATAGTGGATAATTTGTGCTTACATTGCAATAAATCAATGTAATCGAGTTGGAGCCTTTCCAAACTGTGCTTTACGCTGTCGAAGATATGCTGCAGAGAGAGAAATCAGACCCGTTCCGGTGATGATCTGCTATTAGAAAAAGGGACTCTCGAACCTTGCGACTAAGTCCGTGTTGATTGACGTAGCCAAGCGTATCGACATCTTTACCGTATAAGAATTCACCAATAGACTTCGCCACCGTCGAATGGAGCTGTATGGATGGCCGTTCTGGTCAGAAATAATACTAACAGAGTAAATGCGCGCTCACCTTGGTCATCACTACGATTTCATCACGGGGCAAGTTGAGTTTCTTGATCGCGTTTCCGAGAACGATTTCAGAGTGTCCATTCGAATACACCTGTGAGATTGGGCTAATTGTGAGCGGCCTATTCTCAATCGGGTGGAACTCAGCGCCTACGCACATTTGCGGTATCAAAAGAGTTGATTCCCGCATCGTATCTAATAGCCTCTATCAGCCTCTTCTGATAACCTCTGGATAAACTTAAGTCCACTCACGCAGCCTTAATGTGCTTGATCGACTCTTCCTCTTCCAACACCCAAGGCTGCCACTCCGGCGATCCGTAAGACATGCATCCCAAGATGATCTTGGAGACTTTCAAGCCCGATGAACCCAGGCGAACTGGAGATATCGAATTGATATCGAACAGCAGAGTTTGGTCAACTATCGCATCATCGGAGAGAATGAAGAAATGAAGAAATGAACAATACCATAGGTCATCTTCTTCGGTTGAGTTTCAGCCATTTCGTGGGAATTGCTGCGTGTCCTTCGAGGCGGAGTGAAGAGGGCTTTCTTTGTCGTATCAATGAGAGCTGAGCAAGAGCTGAGCTAGGTTTTATGTTTTATGTGGCGAATATGATGACAAAGCTAAAACGGGCATACACTGGCACAGTGACACCATGTGCGGAGCGATTCGGATATCTTCCATAGGCGACCTAGTGACTGGTGACCCTCGGAAATGTTTCCGCCTCCGCATCTCGAGTACTGAAGTGTAGGAAGCATCATCGCGCTGACAATAAGAATGTCATCATGTCGATGGGGAAAATACGGTCTGCTACTGTTTCTCACTGTGCATAGCCAACTGTTTATAAACTGCGCATTTTCCATGGGTATGAGAGTCGCAAACAGGACAGCTAACGAACCTTGAAGATATCGCCCATGATCTGAACGCCTTATCCCGCCTCCGCAGATCGTATCAGTCGCATCTTCATCAAGATATCTGAAGTTTCAAGTTGAACCATAGCAACAGCTTCTGAAGCATGGAAAGACTTACGGGAGTATGTAATAGGTGTGAGAGAGAGTCCGTTGTTTGCGTTTGCTTAAAAGGCCCTGGGAGTTTTATCCCACTGACAGTGATAAACCACTATCATCGCAGTCTGGCGTTCTCCTGGAACCATGGCAGCAAAGGTATGTTTTCTATTATACAAGTATACCATTCCATTTTTTGACATTTATTTAACATACCTGTGCTGCAGGCCCAATTCACCAGAGAATATAAGCTGATCGCTGTCGGAACACTATGTAGGTACACCTCTGCCCATCGTCCTTAGCAGCATTTCATCATATGTTCTAGGCGTCGGAAAATCGTCTTTGATTATCCAATTCGTTCAGAACCATTTTATCGCTGACTATGATCCTACCATTGAGGGTGTGTTTTGTGTACGGCAGGCTAGTGTTTTCTGCTGACAATGATTCATCCATAGATTCTTTTCAAAAACTATATGCGATCGACGACGAACTTGCACTTCTTGATATACTCGATACCGCCACCCAGGAAGATTACCAGTTGCGTTTCTCTACTGTCACTATAGAATTTACTATTAAAATATGTTCTCTAGTACTGATAAGATGGCATGGTACATAAAAAATATCCCTGGCGTGGAAGGCTTCCTCCTTGTCTATTCTATCACCGAGCGCGGTTCATTCGATGCACTCAGAACTGTGCCAGAAGAAATTCTACGCGCGAAAAACCGGGACTCTTTTCCGATAATGATTGTCGGTAACAAATGTGATTTGGAGGACAGGCGCCAGGTGGGCATTGATGGTAGAAGTCATTCCTTTTTGTATGCGGCCATTTGAGCTGATGCATGCCATACTCTATTCAGAGGGGCGTGATTTTGCAGAGCGCTCTGGTTGCAGTTTTATTGAAACGTCAGCAAAGAAGCGCATCAACGTCGATGAGGCCTTCACCAACCTCGTTCGAGATATCAGAAAACATGACAAAGTTGGTATATCATATTTCAAGAGTTCTGAAGGAATCTAATGATTGGGTATTAGCCTGCTCTTGCCGACAACGAAGGAGACACCTCCAAGTTGCATGATCCACACGACAACGCGCCTGGCTGCCGCATAGGCTGTGTCGTTCTCTAATTCCGAGTTTAATTACCTGCGCAACCTTCACTCTGCTTGCTAATAATGAGCTCTCCCAATTGGGTCGATCATGTCCTTGATGCTAGAATTGCTGCAGCGAGATGGAGAAGGGCGGTGGGTATTGACAGAGTGCAATACTGAGGCATGACACTGACATTGAATGCTGCGGAGCACGTCAGCATGCTCATGCCTTCATACATACAGGTGTCACGACCATGTTCAAAGAATCAGAACAAAGATCTTCAAGTTTCGCTGGTAGAAGCCCTTTTAATTTTGCTGGCAAGTAAGCATCAACATGAACCTTTGAGCAGAACCGCCTTAAAAAAGGGCGGTCAAACATGGAGAAAGGTTGCATGAACCTCAAGAGTATTCAAAAACGCAACGCGACACTTGCAGCGATGATCCATCATTGAGCCTCTGGGCTTGGACATCGCAAACGACGGATCAGTTCCTCTCAGCGGCCACCCACTTAATCATCCGTCCTTGACAATGCAAGCGACGACATCAAGCCTAGAAATACAACAGATTCGAGGCTGCGGGAAATTAGCGTGGGCGGGTCGAATACAGCGGCGCCTTTTCTCCCGGATTTTAAATGCTTCACAATGGTGCGATGCCGAGAAACAGAGCATACTCTCGATCGAAGAATAACGTAAAGGAGCGGCCAAAGACGAGAACATGGCCGTTCCTGTCAGAAAAAGCAGCCCAGCGCCGAGTAAGCTCCAAACCTTCAAAATTCCCCTCCTCGTGTTTATGATTCTCTTCTCATATGCGATTGCGGAGACAAGATGAGGGAGAGCACTACGCGCTATGGCATGGGATGGCTGTCGTATCAAGGACCAATATGTTCCTCCTGGTGTCTATTATAGGATAGGGTCTCGTGTCGTCGCTGCGTTTGAGGTTCCGGGTTGTTGGGAGAGGGAGAGCACGCCGAGAGGCAGCTAGGCAAGGGGTAGGAGATCGGGGCGGGCAAGGGGCGAAATGGTAGGGGAACTGAAAAGAACCAAGGCACCCAAAAATATAGAGAAACCGAAGCATCCGACGCGCTCCGAGCTCCATCTCAGACCCCCCGATGCGCCCTCGAGGGTTCGGGCTGTGCATCCCATCGCCGACGTCGTCATCGACCAGTGAAAGGGAGTGCGAGTAGTCAGGTGCGCATGCGGAGACCGAAGGCTGTTGATTTCGCATATAGCTCGCACCATACACACGTTTCTCGTTCGTGATTTGCCTCCCCGTGTCTATGGTCTCCAACATTGCAAAATTCGACGTTATCTTTTGCCTCGAAAGTATTTCATGGATTAGATTCGCGGAAGGGAGAGTTGGCGTCGTCGATGCTGGTGGACGAAGCCCCCGTAGAGCGGCGCAAAATCCCCAAGCGTTGGACAAAACACTGACAACGCCACATAAAATGCCCAACGCCTTACGTGAAGAATTTCCTCCCCGGATGCAAGGTTATATGAATGCAAGCCATATGAAATAGTCGAGAAAATGTGAAGGCGAAGGCGACAACCAAATCATAGAAAGTGGGGCACAGATGAACGAGAACGAAGACGCTGAAGCCAGGCAGCGAAGAGGGAGTGGGGGAAGGATGGCATGGAGGGGTGGAGGAGCCCCTGACTCAGCGCGCTGGTGCGTGGACCTCACTACTCGAATGAGCTGGCCAAGTAGTCCATCCATATAAGTCTCCTCTCCGGGTTCGATTTGATATCCTCTCGAACACGAGATCCAAAGCAGAAGGTGGAAAAGCTGGCCAGGGATGCATATATTTAGTACTCCGCTGGCCCTTTATGCACCTCTGAGGGTTCGAAGAACCACAGGACCAAGGAGGACGAGGATGTCGGAGGTGGCGCCTCACGTAAGAGGGGAAAAGAAGGAAGACGGGTAAAGGCCACCAGGTGCAGGTACGACGTGCGACGTGCACGGGAAGGCGTCTGAGGGTACAAGTATGCGGTTGAAGAGAGGTACGGGGAGGAGGGAGTGAGGGAGGGGTACGTGATGAACGTTGACGTTGAGGCCTAGGAGGTGGGTTGGCACGTACAGGCGCGATAGGTCGCGATGACGAGATTCCAGTCCAAGCATGCGTCCTCGGCTGATCCGCAGGGGGGGACGATACTTCGTGCGGGGGCATAAAATTGCGCGTATGTGCACGGGCCTACTGACGACGTTTGCGCGGATTCTCAGAGTCGCAAAGGCGTCCGCGTCAGAGCCAGAGAAAACGCGTCTAGTTGGAAGCGTCAGCTGGCAGAGCTACGGGGGACAGGAATGGAATAAGAAAATATCTTACATATTATCTGCATCACATTGAAGATTCGGATGGTTTCCTTGAGTCAAACATGGTGGGCGTTGGGGGTTAGTCTCCCTAGACAGACCAAATAACAGATGACAGTCGATCTGTAATATAAGGTCTGTTCCGATTTGACGGCCTTTTGGTGGGTGGGTCCGTTCGGCCTTGTCGGCGATTTCTCCATCAAAATACAGAGATTTCCGATCACGTGCTACATAACATAGGGGACGCGCCAGAGTTGAATTGAAGTAAAACATGTCTGAAGAGCACAGAAGGGATGTGTTCGTAGATAGAATTCATGCCAAATACATCTATAAACATACAGCGACCACCATGGAACCTACAGATATTTTTCGTGATGCTCAAGGTCCTCCAAACCGTCAAGAAATCCAGTTTATGTTGCCCGAAACTCCTGCCAGACAATCCAACAGTCGTTTAACAATACCAACAACGCATCTGAGTCCTCGAAATGACAGAGACAAGATTGATGTAGTGCTTGATACTTTGGAGGGAGAGAAATACGATGGAGTATTCACAGCGAGAAATTTCATGGTAGAGATTCCGCCCTTGTCGCTTGCCTCTGTCAGAGTTTCAGCACTAACGGCGACCACGCTTAAGCCCAATTGTTCAACCTCGCGAGCCTGTTTCAATTTTATTAGGCAAAAGGGCCGAGGCAAATTAATAGCAACTTACATGCGCATTTCCGAGCTCGATGAGAGGCAGTGTGACGACCAAAGCGACGGGTTTGGGTGGGATATTGGGGACGTCTGGTCTTGGGTGCTGAACAAGATATAGAAGAACAATGATAGGGCCGCAGAAGGCGGCCGTTTTCCCCGCCAGTAAGCAATGAGCAGGGTTGGGATTCCCTGCAGACTCCAGAGAGTGTGCCCAACACTCAACTTGAGATTCATGGGGCCCATTCGGCCATTGAGGGAGTCGAGCTTCGATGATTTCGCGGATGATGGTACGTCCTAAGGTAGAGATCCAGGTAAGTCATTGTGAGAGGGCTGCGGGCCCAACGACATGCCGGTGAGCGACGTGAAACGACAAAATCTTTGCCCCTAACGCTCGGACAAACATGTGTTTAGATCTCAAACGCGTTCAAGGCGGTCATGTGCATAATACACGTGATGGTTCTGTCTAAAGCGATCGATTCTTTCTTTTACGACCGAACGGACCCACCAAAAGGGCTCTCAAATCGGACAAGACTAGTTGGGGGTTGGAACAAAAAACTTGGACGTTGAGAAGAGGCGTCGGAGGAGGACGTAAGGACGTGACATGATCCGAACATGGGTCACAACGTTATATAGTCACGTAATATTTTCCCACTGCGCGTCTCGTTGATCGGTGTTGCACGACGCACTACATATTAAGGATCCGCTGCACCTGCGCGGGAAAGCTCGCTGCGCCATCCGAGTTCGTGAGCGCAATTGTTAATCATAGAATCTGGAAACTTACCCAGCGGAGAACCTAAATTGTTGAGCGAATGAGATGGACAGAGAAACTTGAAGCGCTTTCAAAGCGCTTTCACGGCCGTCTGCTATGCCGCACACAACCGCCGGGGTGTCTGATTTGGAAGCTGACGCGGCCCAGGCCTCGGTTTGGAGTCAGGAACCTCCCGTACTCAATTTCGACATAGATGAGGCCTCCACAGTTCAAAAAAACATGTGAATCATGAAATAAGCACACACAAGAGCAGAAATACGAAAGAACCGAGAGAATCATCCGGATAACAAGAACGTTATGATGTCAAAAGCGATTCACATTTAGATCACTAACAGCGGAGCAGAAACACGCGATTAGACCAATTTTTTTGCACTGTTTCGTAGGTTATAGGTACTACGACATATTCACAAGCGTTGAGAGCCAAAGGTTGCAAATTTACAGAGCTGTTAGGCTGACAAATCATAGCGGACCTCGCCCTGCGGGCTCGGAAATGGCTTTGGCTTTGTTTAGTCGCCCGGTTCAGCCCTAAGAGAATGATTGCTTCGCTTCGCTCGCAATAATATATTTCCATCCCTCTGCAATACCGCCCTCCTTTTGATATAAATGCACGCAGATACTTATGAGTACTACTTACACTCGCAGCGAAGTGACGTATTCTGGTGACCAATAATTCGACACATGTCAGGAATAGTCAAATTGTGGGAAAGATCAATCGACGCCACTAAGGTCAGTGGATACTAGATTTTGTCTACCATCCCTAATATAGAAAATAAACGGGAGCGCGCGCAAAGCAGTGGCGTGTACAGGATACCAGCGCCCGTTCGATGCCGGCCCATATAATGACCAGGTCCACCAAAGTGGAAATTCGGTATAAATTGTGGGTGCCGCTCGGTGAGAAAGACACTGCCGCGTCGTTCATCGACGCGCGTCCGCCTCCAACGGCATCGTCCTCTGGTCAAAGGCCCGTTGCTTCATTCCTAAAATTCAAGGCCAACTACCATTAACAGTAATGCCCTGATTTTCTCTCCAATAGAAATTATAAGACTCTCAAGCAACGACATGCGCAGCGCGAAGGGTGTAGAAAGGCAAATGGCGCACGAATAATCCAATTGAGTTGCCTTTTGAGTCTACTTGGGGTTGCCACTGGACAGCGTTTCGACGTCAAATTCAAAGTAGCGAATGTCTCTGGCCCATAAAAGACGGTCGGGCGACAAAAAATTAACTCTCGGAAGGGATGTGAGGCCTTGACAAGCCATTAAAAATATTAGAAGTCAATTCACCCTTTAAGTTTAAATAATAATTAATGATCACTCAAGTAATAGCCACAGATGACGACGGTTCGACCAATTCAAGGGACAAGGCCCAAGCGCTAATCCTCGTCGCGCCACAGCCCGCCGTTCGTACAGCTCCGTTACCATATCTGGCCTGATTTTAGGCTCTGCACTGAAGCAAAGCTATCCCGCCGAATTGACTACTATATGTAGTAATTCAGTGGATCGTAAGTTACGGTGTTACTTGGCCCTAACCTATTGCTTTGAAGCGCACTAGTCTGTTTTTCTGGTATGGAGCGCACTCTGTTTCCTAATAAAGCCAGACAAAATGTGCTAGCCACCTGCTTTCTGAGGGGTATAAAGGAAGAGCTTGAAAACGGTGGTTTGAAGCCCCATACCTCAGAAACTCGTCGCTTGCGCCTACTGGAAAAGCCCTCAGCTCATCCCTCCCGCTTTGCCTTCATCGCTTCTGCGCATCGACGCGTCCTCGAACTTAACCACTCTCCTATATCCATTGCCTTTTAAGTCAACCATGCCTGCTATTCGTCGCCGTGATGTGCATTCCATTCTCTTTAGCTTTAATGTTGTCTTGTACTCATTGCCCCATCTCTTCATTCGCCTAGGGTTGCGTTGCTAAACGCGCAATAAGAATTCGACAAAACACCTCCGACATCGGCTATGTATGTCTCTGTTCTATTCCTCTCGGTGTCGTTATAGTCTGCAAGTCATTAACCTGATATCGTCTATCATCTAGCCTTGCCCTGTCCCAGCCTGCTCTACCACACTTTCACGGGAATGTGACATAAAAAGGCACATGGACCAGCATGATTCCGGCACCCGGTGAGTCAGCGACTACGTTCTCCCTATAGTAGACACTGGCTCACCTGTTTGTAGTAAACCGTTCCTTTGCGTATGGTGCGATGCAGGCTTCCGCAAGCTTGAAAACCTTTATGCCCACCAGTATAAACATCAGGAAAAAACAATTTGCTAGGTAGGAACCACTCAAAGACAGGTAGTTCGTATAGATGTCACATGTATCCTGTAAATCACAGTAGTACTCGTAGTTCCAGTAGTCTTTTGACTGGACTACATAGTTCCAGTAGTCTTTCAACTGGACTACATAGTCTATCACAAGACCCATAAGTCACCGGTAAATCTACATACATTATTCTTAATCTCAGTAGTCTTGATAGCACAAGTAGACACAGTAGACATTGGAACACGCCTTTAGCATTGAATTGTAATAAATACTAAACTAAACATTCTACCGCTTCCCTTTGATGAGTAATTCCAGCCCCGCGTGAACATCCTTGAGCTGCTCCTCGGTTTTCTTCAACTTCTTGTCCTTCCATGCACAGCGTTTGCGCTCTTTGGCTAAGTTTTCCGACGCCTTCTTGTACTTTCGTTGAAGACGGCTATAGCTCTTCTGAGCGGTAGCTATGGCCTCGGAGAAAATCGCTTCGGGCTCCGTATCGGACTCGGTCTCTGAATCGCTTGCAGAAGGTTCGTCTTCCGACTCTGCGATGATCTGGGCGGTGGCATCGTCGGTGGCGTCGGCGGCAGCGGTAGCCTCTTGTCGTTGGTCTCCCTCGCACTGAGCCGTGTCCACATCCACTGCCATCTCGTTGCCACCTTTAACTTGGTCTGTACCCCCATTCATCGCTGCCTCTTCGTCAACCTCATCCACCACCACCTTCATCCCCGCCGCCTCATCCCTCTCGTCGTCCGCAGGGTCCATCTCCGAATTGTCCCCACCGGCGGTGTTGTCCATGGTCTGGTCATCCACATTGGTTGCTTCCAAGTCATCGACATCTTGTATTTTCTCAGACAGAGCTTGGATCTTGGAGGAAAAGGCGGTGGCGACGTTCTCCGCGGATTCAACCAGGGTCATGTCGCCATCATGCTGTGCCTGTGAGAGGTCATCTTGGTCAGAGTCGATACCCGAACCATGATAGGACTCGGAGGCATCCACTTCCTTGCGGGCGGGCGCATAGAGGGTAGTAAGATCTATAAAAGCATTACATTGTTAGAATAATACCTAAAGGTACGAGCGAATATACTTACCGGGCGCACGTCCTGGAGATATCCACGGGGTCTGAGAGTCCACTTGAGAGTCGCATGCTCCCCCAGGTCCAAAGTAGCTGTAAGATGATCAATTTAGTCAATGTGTTCACATTGACTACATAAAACACATACATTGAGGACCTTCTGGCGCTCTCGATAGCAGCCGCACGCGGAGGACGGGTTGGGCTGCTTGGAGTCTCCCTCCCGAGATCCCGTTTTCTTTTCCTGGAGAGTGGCGATGGTTTGTGTTTCTTTGGAGATCGCGACTTCCGGTTAACAGGCGTTCTCGCCGCGGCGAGGGCAGCCAATCGCGACTGCACAGATTGCTTGCCTCCAGCCATTGAAGCTGCAAATCACGCGAGGTGAGCGGTACATGCGAAATAACAGGCAAAAAAATGGACGTACCGTAACTGCCCTCCGAGTAGGAGCTCAAGGAAGAACCTTCCGAATCTCTCCGACGCCGAGCCTCCATATCCTCTGGCGGAATTAAACACTGGCGGAATCAGCGTAGAACGGATCAGCACAAATGACCAGTAAAGACGGAATCTACTACTCACTGTCCAATTAACAGACCTAAGTTAGGACCGCCCGACCTCTACCTCAATACTAGCATCTATTGCCTCGAGTAGTCACAACCCTTCACCAGCCCTTGAGAAGAGGGCATCGATGATTTGCCCTGGACCCTCGGTGACAAATTCTATATACGCCATTTGAGGTCACTGATACAAAGATTTTGATATTTCAGACCTACCAGCGTGCAGCAGTTCCACCCATATGGCGGCTGTCCTACATCCCAGAGGCTGAGGACGAGGACGGGAGTGAGGCGGTGGGGAGTTGGGAGCTCAGACGATATGGAGTGGGTGGTTGATTGTGAAGGGTGTGAAAGTTGATTCAGACCGAATCAACTTTCACACCCTTCACGGCGTTCCTCTCCTCTCATCGCCTCTCTGTTCCTCTCTCCTCTGCCTCTCTCCTCCTCTCCTCCTCGAGCTTGATGCGTCCTGGTTGTTTTCATCGCCGGCGATGCGGCATGCCAAGGATCCTGCCCTCAGCAAAGACGACTGCGGCTTTGCCCGTGAACGTGCAAGATTTCGTTCATCCGTTCAGGACTCCTGCAGGCGTTTGACGTGAGGCGGATGCGGTCGTCGACGCCGCCGACGGCGTTCTCGAGAACAACCCATACAATGATCTCCTGGTGCTCGGTAAGTCCAAATTCTCTGCTATAATATCATATGCTTACTGATTTCAGGATCCCGCAGTGCCCTTCGTTCCGCGCTACCGTCAACCTCGATTGTCGACTCAACCTTGAGACCATTGAATGCTGAGTATAATTCTGGTTGGTACATATATCTATCATCTCAGACGCGACATGTCGAACTGTTGTTGTTTGTTCGCATGTGTTTAGCATTTTGCAGCTGTCATCATACGTATTCGCGACCAAAAGACCACCGTGCTCATCTTCACCTCTGGGAAGATGGTCATTATGGGTGCCAAGTCCGAAGACGACTCGAGGTTTGTGTCTCGCAAGTGCGCTCGTATTGTGCAGAAGCTCGGCTTCGACGCCAAGTTCTCCGAGTTCAAGATCCAGAACATCGTCGGTAGTTGTGATGTCGAGTTCCGTAAGTCTCTATTTCCTACTAGAACGACGTACACTTATTACGATTTCACAGTACACTAATCAAGTACCATCTATATGCTATCTACCTCTTGTCAGGCGGTGCATACGAGCGCGATAAGCTTCACGCTCAGCCTCGCTCAACAAATACAAATCTACTTTATACCGTAGCCGGAAAAAATCGTGGTGACGAAGGTAAGGGTTCAGATAGAATGAACTTGCTTCGCCGAGTACTGTTGATGCATTCCAACCTAGTTCCGAAGCTCGCCTGTTGCCATAGACTGGGATTAAATGGCACGATTGTTCAATGAGTGATACTGGAATGATGGATGCGCGCTGGCGGTGGTTATGCGATGAAAGGGATGTGAGGTACATTCCCAAACTATCAGTGGGTTTTCGCAATGGTTTGAACCAATGCACATAGGCCAGAGGTTCCGGAAACACTGTAGCGTACTGGGCAGGAAGTGCGAAAATCAGTCGGACTTGGGCAATGGATGTGTTCAGGACTGGATTCTCAGGGCGGGCGCTAGTACTGGTGATGGACCCTGTTCCTGTAGTACGTACGAGCACAGTACTAAAGCGCGGGGCTATTGCCTTCTTAATACCAGAGGGAGTGATCTTTTGAGGGCTGCCTCGCATCGCATGGATGACATCGCGCACAGGACCAAGTGCTATTTCAGGGATAGCTGAAAGTGACTGAACTGCGCGCTTGTAAATTGGGAATGTTGGGGATTCGATAATGGCAGGGACCAGGTTGGCAGGAATATTCTGCAAAGTCTGAAGCATGGATTGAAGGTGCAACGTGAAGTCCGCGGCGCCGAAGTCGTTGATAATGGTGTCAACAGACATCCGTGTGAACGCTGGCTTCTTTGCGACTGACCACTTCATACTCCCCACGCCTTCTTGGTGGAGATCTTCGCTGTCATCTCCCACCTCCTCCTCATCGTGATTGACCTCGCCTTCAGCCTCAATGCCCGAGCTGGAATCCGGTGATTCACCATCATCGTCTGAGTCTGTCTTCGCCACGTAACCTGGGACCGCCCATTGAAGATACTGACAAAAAGTGTGAACGGCTTCTTGACGTCGAAGCCAGACCACCATTTGACGCGTATACTCTTTTTTGTTGCTGGCCAGATAACCAACCTTGGCGAGATCGATATGTAATCGCTCTGACCCCTCAGTGTTAAACCCATCGGTAGTTCCATGTGAGCGTATCGAGTCAGGATAGTGCCGGATATTGTGTATCTTGCTGATATTGAAATGTGTCCGTATTTCCAGCTGCTCGAAGATATCTTTGTGCTCGTGGAAGAGCCGCCAAGAGGCCTCGAGGCGTTCCAATGATTGGTCCGTATGACGTTCAAAGTGTGCATAGTAGATGAAGTCCAGCACTCCTCGGACGGCCAGGATTACACGAGGGTCCGTTGCGCCAGCAAGAATGCCGAGGAATACCTTCTCCATGTTTTTGTGCTCAGTGCCCGTCCACTGCGATGTCAAGGAGATTCCTCGTTTGAAGTGTCGCAAGTCTGGGTGGAGCGACATGGTCTGAAATCTATGATCAACTTCCTTCTCCCCTCCCTTCACAGCTGACATTGCCCAGTTAGCGATGTGATCCTTGAAGACACCTTTGTGAAGCTGGTGTAAGATGTCGGGTGTAAAACAGGTGAAGATATTACAGTGTGGTAGGTCTTTCCAGAATGGGTCAACGAGGCGCAAATGATTACTTTTGAAGTATGCAGATTGTTGACCCTTGGCCTGTTGGGTAACAGCGGCGAGCGTGTCTTTGGGATCTCTGGCGCAGAAGCTTTCGCAGTCACCACGAGATTTTGAGGGAACTGTACAAATGGGACACGAATTTTCCTGGCAGCAGGCGACGAGACACTGTTCTGGGTAATCAGCAATGTAGGCAGCCAGAATTGGAAAAATGGTGCGTATGAATCCATCAGCGCACAACATATTCACTCCTGACTGTCCTGCATGAACCAGAGGCTCGAGAAGGATGCGCATGCATTCGTGGAAGAGTTGATACAATTCCAGCGACCGTCGGTTCAAAGAAAAACAATCCAATTTAGACACTGGTATGTATCCCAACAGAACAGTTGCGCGTTCAGATGGCTTTCGACGTGTTTCTTTGCTGATGTTGCCAATACTTAGGTACACCGGCCAGGCCTGTTTGTCGCCACTGAACCGAGTGAGCTGGGTTTTGTCTGATGCCAAAATCACTGGTGCAACTGTCGCCCCATCGGGTAGGAGTTCCTGCCGTTGATTCTTGATCAGCCGCGCTGACAAGTCAGAAAACTTAGCCCATGGCACGTACTTGGATCTTCCACCACCAATCCCCAGTCCACATCTCGTCGTACTCGCGATTCGTATAGTCTTGATTTTTGAACAATCGACAAGGTTCGTAGCATTGCTTTTTTGCAAAGGCGGGATTCTCCATTAACTCCTTGATACATTCAATAGGGTCGCGATGCCACAGCTCGACATCTTCCACCAGCGGCTGTTGGTGCTTGTCGACAAGGTCACCAGTAATCCGAAGAGGTGTACACTTCCACGCTGGCCCCTGCGGGAGGGCATCGATTCTTTGCAAGAGTGCGCGCATGTTGTGGAAGGAGGGGTTGCTATGCTGGGTCTGTAAACAACCGTGTAAGTCTAGCTTTGCCAACTTGTTGATGTTGGAAACTGACGCACCGTCGGCAGCTTCAAGAAATCATTAACTTTGTTCTGACTTACGCCCGATGTCATCAACCATCTTGCCAACTCCCAGTCCCCCTTGCTGTCAAACGGCGCCCAAGGAGCCTCTCCTTTTGCCTGCTGTTCATCCCGAAACCTCGCAAATTTTCCCTGGCCAGTTCCTACAGGAGTTCCTGCAGGAGGAAGGAAAGCTTCAATGTATGTGTCGCCATTTTCTGCACGGGATTCCGATTCCTCGATGTTGACATGGCCGGAATCATCATCAGGAACATCTTCGACTGTTGCTCGTTGTGAATGGCTGCGACTCGGATCTTGCTGTGGAATTGCTGAGGGGTGATCTGTTCGGTGGCCGACTGGGTTGGGATCAACACCAAATGCCAGTTCATCGACATCCCAGCCCAAGGGATCAACATCCATCATCTCACCAGCATCTTCAAGGATACCAGTGGTTGGCTCTGTCGCCCCCTCGCGCTGCTCAGCATCTGAATCGCTGTTGTCAGCGCTACTGTCCTCCATTTTCGCTCGACATCTGGCAGTTTGCATGATGTGTAAGTGCAGCCCGCGCCCAGTTGAAGTTCTCATTTGACAATAAGGACAGATGTGCCCTGCATTAGGTGAATGGGATAAAGACATTCTCGGTGTGGATAGCCAGTGGATGTTAGAAGAAATGACAGAGTGCAGCCAAGCCGAAGACTCGGACTGGCTCTGGAATTCGCGGAAGTATATTTCTGAGCTCCGTGCGCACCCGCTTTCTTCCTTACCACCACATCGAGAGTCTGACTGCAATTATTCCTTCTGCCTTTCGCATTCTAGCACGCATTGATAGCCATGTCTGATGGTTATAATGACGAGAATCAGCTTGAAGGTGGGGAAGAGGATGACCCCGCCCCTTCCCGAAAAAAGCGTGTGCCCAAGGCTACAGCAAAAAGGGCAGCGAATGGTGCGCTACTAGTGTCTCACTCCATTGATACATCTATTCGAGCTAATATTTATTAGAAAAAGAAAACATGGAAGCAAAATTGAAGAAGATTGAGCAGCTCAAGCGCGACGTTATGCGCATGCAGGGGAAAACCGGGAAGTCCCATGAACGCAGTAGGTTTTTGTTTCATTTGGCCCACTCTGCGCAATAATTAGGAACTGAAACATTCATTTCAAGACCATGAAGAGTCAGTAGACGATGATTTCGAGAGTGAGGAAGATACAGCTTTGCCTGGATTCTCGCATTCGGTAAGCATGCAAATTCTTTGTAGCCACGATTTCCGCCTGCCTGAATTTGTTATGAGATCCGCCCTCTTGGTCCTGCTTCAATTACAGCTAACACTCCTCAACCCCGAACGGCATTGAAGCGTATTGGGCCAGCTGCGGCGCGCAATCCCAGTCAAACTCCGCGGGTTTCCTCAAATGCCTTCAAGGCTCTGCCACCACCTGCCCGACGTATTATCGACTCCAGCGACGAGGAAGATGATACTGGTGACAATGATACTGTCGCTCCAAGTTCAAAAACGCCTCAAGATTTCTCGGAGCAAACCGGCAACTTGTCCGAGTGTTCGCCCTCTGTGTCTCACTCGAGCCAAGTCAGCCACCGTCGCCCTCGTAGTCCAAACTTGTCCCAGGCTGCTGACGACCTAGGATCTGCGCCAAAGAAGACAAAACTTGCCATGCCGGCAGCGTCGGCGAGCTCCCGATTACCTCCTTACCGTGACGGTGCTGATGTTAACCCAAAGAAACCCAAAGCTTCAGACTTTGTTGACGTCGTTCAGGCACTGATCCTCCGGGCAGCCTCAGAGTATGAATGCTTGGTATCTACCAAGGACGCATTTCCAGATACTGCCACGCGAAACAAGTGGGCGAAAGCATGCTGGAAAAATGCTGGACTAGCTGCGGGCGAGAGCTACGTACTCATCGACCCTATCAATTTATTGGTATGTTGATGTGTCTTACTTTGTTAACTACACTGAAGTTGCTTCATAGCTACGTAGTCGTGGTTCGCGGATCCGCGGACATGCTCTGACTACCGTCCGCCCTCTTCTGATTTCGACATTCGGTTTCAAGCGAGGCAGTGATGCAAAGACTGTGGCTGCCAATGTGAGTTTATATGCAAAGCTTAAGAAGGATTCTGCATTTCATTACAAGGTATTGTTCTATGTATATTGTGGTTCTCGCATTCAGAGGTGCTAACTTCTTGCAATAATACCAGGACCCGGAGACGCTGAGCGGGTTTGCTCAAGGAAAGATTATCTCGCTGGCGCTCAACGCCATCTGGTTTGAAGACAAGAATTCGCAAGGAATTGTATTCGAATCAGTCTTCAACCCGGTCCCCTTTGAGACGCTAGCGTTGATCTTGACTATTGTACGTTCAGGCGGCTTACCAAGAAAGTCTACTAATTGTGTTTTAGACTGATTTTTGCCTCGATGAGTGGTCAACTGGCACTCGCACTAAGGCAACTCTTTGGGAAAAGGACGTCATCGACCGCCATCGCATATTTCGGTTGGATTTGGAAGAATGGAATAAGCTCAACAGTGCTGTCATACTCGGTCACCGAAAGAAGCTATACATGCGCGCTTCGTATGAATTCAAATTTTTCTGTTCGCAAGTATAGAAAACTAATGATTGATATAGGGGTCATGCCGGTATCAGCGAGGTAAAGAAAATTACCCAAACTCTCGTAGGCGACGCTCTCGATCGTGCACGTAATGAGCTGGAGGGTCGAACTGGGGAAACGGATAGTGAGGTAGAGGATGGGGAGTAAATATGGTTGTTGAAAATGTCCTACCGATCCTACCAATATATGCATTGTTATTTCTCGCAGACATTCTACTTGAGCTACTAAGCCTATGGACTCTACAGTTGCACCGTAGTCTATCTATGTCTGGTATAGATGCTGTAGAACTGGCTGCTACGGCAAACTACGAGAGATCTACGTAGGATCCCGTAGTGTTGTGACATGTTTACAGAGGCTACTGAGCGTTCAGTGAGAACTACGGAGCCTACATACTTGGGGACTATGCTACCAAACTATGACAATTACTGGGACTACGTGAGCCTACTTAAGTTACTTTTTTTTTCCTGATGAATTCCAGTAAGCATGCCCTCTTGGAATATCTGACGGCGGACGCTGATCAACGTCTGCTTTTGAACAGTGAAATGAGGAGGAGGACGAGGACGACGGTATCGAGACAGTTACTTACGTCGGGGCACATTTCGGCGTTTGCAAACTGATTCTGAACCAGTCCTAGATATCCCTGCCTACGACGCTGAGCTAGAGTCCGGTGATCTGCTTGTCGAGCCAGAGTTGATTGACTTTTTTGACTTTAGTGTTGACTTCAGCTACCCGGAGCCGAATTTCGATGTCTCTTCTTGGACGAATTACTTGGGTTTTTTATGGATGTTTAACTCTCCTGCGCGTGTCTCTCCTCCTCTTGTCGTTGTGATCTTGTAGGTCCTACTCTAAATTTAGCTATTACGTTTCGTTATTTTTCATCATTTAGATGCGTTCAAGAAATAGATTTTTTTTAAAAGAAAAATAATCTAGGCCATAGAAACTTGGTGCACGCATGGGTTTACCGTACATTGTCATGAACGATCCTGCGATATCACCGAGTGCTAGTATATGGTCTCCGTTCTCAGTTCAAACATAAGTCCGGATCGCTCAAACATGACAGGCATTCGCCCGCTCTGGCTTGAAATTCGGATCACAAATTCTCCTCAAATTGCTCTACATCCGCTCACCCATCTGCGCCCACACTGCTTTTAAAATTTGGCCGCGTAGGAATGCTGAATCATCGTTCGTGGCTGGCATCATTGGCATCGACGGCTACTTATCATCACCGGTTTCGGAAGGGCGGCGCTAAATTTTCTAGAGAACATACGCAAGTCTGATTGGCGATCTCTACGAAGATATCTGTTTGAGTTGAGGGTTTTTTGTTCTATGTATGGGCCTGCTTGTTATGTAGAAATTAGAATGCTCATTTCTACGCGTACGCCTATGCATCAGCACGATGTCCGGAAGATATAAGATCACATGTATCCGAATGGATCCCTATAAAAGTCGCTGATCCGATACAGAAACAATGGGCAGCGATGCCTCTCCTCACCTTATCGACCGAACTGCTCGAAATGATCCTCTACGCACTTCCTCCACAAGACATACTCTCATGCATGTATCTCAACACATCTTTCAACAAACTCATCCATGGATCTTCTCGCCTCATGTACAAGCTCTTCTTGGCGCGCTTTGGACTTCAAGACAACCCGTTTTCGCCCTTGTCGTCCGCGGAGAAATATGCGTCGCTCAAGAGCAGCCAGTATGCGTGGCTTTCTGTGGAACAAAACCATTATTCTTACTTCGAAATGCCCTTCGACTGGTCCGGGGATCATGAGATATCCCTTCGGGAGGGTGTGATCTTCATATCCAAATTCGACGCTAATGACATGCAAATATTCCACTTGACCACTGCACACTTGGTCAATCCTGATAGAGTATCTAATTGGACCTTCGCACGAGATGATTTGCTTCCTCCCTTTGAGAATAGAATTCTCGGATATGCTTTTTCTTCATACGAGCATCATGTATTCCTCGAAGTTCAGAGGTGAGTTTTTGCCAATATTGGTCCGATCGCAAAATGATATGGACGTTCTTGTTGCTTGTAGTAGATGGAAGGGAGAAGAGGCTGTCACCGCGCAGATTGACATGACTTTGCAGCGAGGTTTAACGGACTTCGGCGTACACGTATACCCCATGGCCAGTAAGACGAAGAATATAGCCGTGACGATTTGCGACATTACAAGGCCGGACATCGTGGTTGAGATGTCAGGAAAGTATATCGCCATCATTGTCGGCAAACCTCCTGCCATGCACGATGCGGGGCTGCAAGAAGTGTTCGTTTATGATATTTTCTCGGATACGCTTGTGTTGGTACGTTCAATCTACAAGATGCATAGTCAAGCATTAATTGAGTTGGAATGATGCAGTCATTTCGGGTACCAGGACAGACCTATTGTAGCATCATATTTCTGGATGAGAACTTCATTCTTTTCCCGAATAGTCGGGAGGGAAGCCTCGATATCTTCCGCATTCCGTCGCAAGAGACATTCGAGCCAATAGCGCCATTCCTTCGCCTCGGCCTTCCGTTTCTCAAACTAGAATTCGCGTACAGCTCTATCACTGGCACTGCGTACCCAAATCCCATCAGCGAAAGCACATTGAATGAGAGGCGCAGCCGATATTTCTCTCAGAGCTCTGAGGTCAGAGACACGCTGCAGCCAAACAGGGGGTTCGTCAAGAGCCCTGCGAGGTCGATCTGCGTCTTTACTGTGAAAACCGCGATTATCCCTGATACGCCAGAGGGCGAACTCCGGAATGGAGAAAGGTTCAGCTTCGTCGTCCATCGCAGTGCGTTGTTGGATATAATAGCAAAATGGGACTGCAGTCCGCCTACATCGCCAGTACACAATTTATCTCCTACGCCTCCTATACCTCCTGGAGACGAGATCCGGTATATGCATGACGAATTGTCGAACAGAGTTGATGTCACCCCAGAAGGAGCCCATCTCAAATCCGGAAACGATCCTAATCACCCTCACAACAACTTCTGGGACTTACCTGTACCGACTTATTCGCTTCTCTGGGAGTGGTGGGGTCAGAAAATTACACGCTGGTTTAATGATAGCGGCCTGGCGCCAGGAGACTGCATGAGAGGGTGGGGAGAGCGTTGTGTGCGATTAGCGCCCTTCACCAGATCTGACCCGCCTCATCCGGATGGTATCCCATATGTCGTCCTCGACTTTTGTCAGCAGTCCTGCAATATGTACCGAAATTACAAATGGCCGGGTAAACAATCGGACGACTCGGAGGAAGACATGAGTGAAGAATCCGATGACGAGGATGATGAAGATGTAACATTGGACAGTGCGGGCGATGACTATGATATGGTGGATACTGCAGACGAACCCATCCAAATGCGCGTGCCCAGCCTCCCACGCGTGAAGTACTTTCACAGGGAAACGGTAGATTTTATGGATGTCAACAGCGTGTTTGGGAACGAAGCGAACACGCAGTTGATTGGCAGTGTCTTTTCCTTTCCAGTGGTCAGTGGGCTCCCGTACCTTGCTCGAACATCGACGGACCGCGTGAAGTGGGAGCAAGCACTGATTGACGACGAACGGATTGTCGGCATCATAGTAAGTTCAGGTTATGCTCCATTCGAGTTGATTGCGCTGTGATAAATTGACCTGGACTGCTCATTTGCAGAAGTTGCCAGATCAGCAAGGAATGGCCCAATTCGAGACCATGTATTTCGGTGGAGATTTGGAATAGAGGCGAGGATTCAGCGCAAGCTTCTCATTTTTATTAAATTTTCCCAAAAAATCTTTTCGCCGCGTTCCTAAGAATCTGAAGGTAAATTTCGCAATCAACGAGCCTAATGAACTGCACAAAATATTCAGGTAGGGGATAGGCGACACAGAGAATGCAGTAAGGACAACGCCTCGAGACAGACCGCCTGAATTCCCATTCCCTAGCGCGCTTAGCGCGCTACGCGCGAATGATAAGCGAGGTGCGCGGAGCGGGTAGCCATTGTCATTGTTCGTAGGATATGGTATAGCTGCAAAGGCGAGTTGAAATGAAAGAAAAGGAGGGTGGGGAAGAGCGGTGTATATGTAGAAGAAGCGAAGATTGGACGGTTGCAGCCCCCCGCAAATCCGGCTTATTGCCCTTTCTGGAAGTACAATTCTCTTCTTGTTTGTTTCCTGGGTAGCACATCGGATGTGGAGGTCGAGGACAGCGCCCTATATGCACTGCCTTGCTCTTCGTGCCTCCGGTCGGAAAGGATGCAGAAAGCGGAGAAGGAGGCAAAAGGTAGGAGGGGAAGAGGGAGGAGGAGGAGGAGGAGGAGGAGGGAGGGAGGCGGAGGAGGAGGAAGGGAAGCTGGAACAGTGCTGCGTGGTGCTGGGGAAGGACGTGAGTGGCTGCAAAAGAGCGGCTGGCGAGTAACAGCGGAGGGAACTAATCCAGCATTCACTCTGGCTCAACGGTCGGTGGTGGCCACAAGTGCAGGTATAGACGACAGGCACAGGCAACAGGGGTACGCTTGTTCGGTGAAAGAGGGGAAGGGGAAGAAGAAAGTGTACATGATGGAGCCACGTCTTTGAGCTGGATGCACCTTGCGCTTGCGACTCACGCGC
This sequence comes from Pholiota adiposa, assembly GCA_009935795.1. Taxonomy (NCBI): domain Eukaryota; kingdom Fungi; phylum Basidiomycota; class Agaricomycetes; order Agaricales; family Strophariaceae; genus Pholiota; species Pholiota adiposa. Next base: position 477,935 of record QEYC01000158.1, on the reverse strand, counting down.
ACGGGGGATGGCGAGAATCAAATGTTTGGAGGGGAGCATTCCAGATCATTGAAAGCGCTGAGGGGGATTCGGAGGGCGTAGAGTCGCACGGACAAGGGCAAGGACGTCGTCGGGAGCCTGCGACTCATTTGTAATCCAGTGACCCACGTCTTGCTCCGACTTTCGTCTGTTTCGAATTCCGATGTATGCCTAGTCCTCTCATTCTTGTGCTTTAAAAAGTGCACGCAACTCTAAGCTTCATCTGTACTAATCATACGCCGTCGTTGTCTGAGCTGCCCAGTTGTGACTTGCACACACATTCAAGGTGCCTTTCGACGCTTTCCGCTCTCCACGTCACTTTCGCTCCCACTCCAGTACTCGTGGCACGTCTGCGGTAGGTACTAGTTACTCTCGCCGCGTCGCTCACTGATAATCAATGGCCCCCGACGTGCACTATCACAGCCCTTCCAAGTTCCGACTCTTTAGCTCTTGTATCATACTACGCAGTGCGCGTATACGCCCTCCTTCCGTTCCTGTCCTCAGCTTTCATCGTCAACCATATCAACCCGCTCTCACCTTGAGCGCCATTACGACACTGTGTCTGTCAATATTGTCAATGGACAACGATGCACTATACTCTCGCTGCCATTCCACAGATGCATGCATGCAGGCTCTTATGGATACCAGTCACGTCCAACGGAGTAATACAGATGGATGACGAGGCTGACAATATGCCCCAAACTTCCTCCAGCTCCTTAAATTTTCTGCTCCCATCCGGCTCGATCTGCGCGTCCTCCGTATCGTTCCCCGCCATGACCAAAGAGCCCCTCCAGTCGCCCAGTCCTCTGACAAGCCATTTTACACCTGTCGATTTGAAACTGAACACGTTCATAAATTTGATGATGAACCTAATCGGCTGCGTGTGGACATAGAAAGCTAAAAGTGCACTAGGGACTCGATTGCAGAGTATATGCAGGCAGCACGACCGTCATTACTTCGGTACAACCAGCACGCGAAAGCGAAAACTTCCGCCGGGAAGGATGGTTGAGCTGAGCGACTATGTCCCATGCTTCGCCTCACAGCCTTCGTATGGTAAGCTTGAATTAAGCGGCTCCTCGACGACAATTTCTCCGCGCTGCTGTCATTGGATGCGACGTGGGCGTATGCCTATGCATCACGCCCTTTCCTTCAGTTGTACATACCGAGCTTGGACTATACCATTGGCCATTTCTCTATTCTTATGCACGTTCTTCCTGTCGATGTTTCTAGATAGCGCACATCAAGTCAGTTATGTGATATTTAGACCCTTAGCATGCGGTGATGCAGCTATACTTCAAAGCAGTGTCCTTCTAAGCCTCTGCTCATCTGGTATACTGCTTCACGCGGTCAAAAATATGCTGCAGAAAGAGGAATAAGTAACCCTGTTCCGATGATGTTGCGTTATTGACAGGATAGGTATCTCTCAAACCTTGTGACCAAGCCCATCCTGATTCGTATAAGATCCGACTCGGACAGACTTCGGCACGGTCAAAGTTCGACGCCCATTCTGCGCGGAGGCAATAATTCAATTTAAGTAAAGTAGAGTTAAGCGCTCACGTTAGTCATTAGTGCGATTTCATCGCCGAATTTTATCGCGGGGAACGTTGAGTTTCGCAGACGCGTTTCCGAGAGGATTCAGATGTCCATGTCAGAGTCAGTCCATCTGAATAACCTGTGAGATAAGGAGCTGCTCTTTCTCAATTGCTTGGAACTTTTCAACACACATTGAATTCGACTCAGTGTTAAGAGTTGGTTCCTGACATGTCGTATCTAATAATGACCTATATTAGCTTCTGATAACATCTGGATATAGTTAAATACACTCAGGCGGCCTTAATGCGCTTGATCGACTCTTCCTCTTCTAGCGCCCTAGAGGCCCGGCATCGAGGAGCTTCCTTACTGCACCAGCTTCATTATTAGTGCACCGTTCTCTTGTACATACCTTAAGCCCAACAATGATTCTCGACATTGGGCGAGTGCTTCAATGCTGCTTGAAAGCCTATGTTTGGACAATTTGTATTTAGCCGTAAAAATATGTCTCCCTGTTGATAGGTTCCACTGGCGTCTAGGGTTGACGTTGGGCGCTTACCTGTATCGTATCAAGAATCCTGTCAATCATGCGACTGTGTGACCCAAACACACTTGTCTGAGGACCAGAGTCTCGGAGGTGCCAGTTTACGGGAACATTCCGACTAGATCTCATCCAGCATCCTATCAGCATATTCAATCCTCAACTTCGACATCACGCTCTCATACAGGTGCCTCGAGCAAGCCGAGGCTACTTTATGATTTTGAGCAACCGTTCATCCAGTGTCAACTCTCCGTACCTCGCTCTTAAATATTTGAGTACCCAACAACCCCGGGGCCCCTTCCTCAAACTCAATGAGAGTTCTAAGGCCCCGCGTGGCAGGGCTATGTCGGTCGTACAGACGGTTCTCAGCTTCGATGGGAGTAAATGCCCCCAATGGTCCTACCGACAGTTTCTTACCTCACTCGCACGGAGAGACTCCATCATGCAACCATAAAAAGGATGGTAGAAACCTCATTGTATGCATAGATGGTACCGCAAATCAATTTGGGGAGAAGGTACGTATTCAGCAGCTTATTCATCAGTCTCGCCGCTAAGTAGCTGATGTTGTCGGAAATCTCTAAGTGCCATTATAAGCAGCCTTACTTATAATGGCATATTGTCGCTTATGAGAGCACTTATAATAGAAAATTCCCCTTATAATGACAGCGTGAGTATGATGATGAACTAAATCAAGTTAGTAAGAATTCCACGCCTCGGTTAGGACGAACGTACTCCCAAGCCAGCCCAGACTCATCACAAGCGCGTGAATCTCATTATAAGTTATAATGGGGAGGGGCAATGCCCGCGACGCGGCCTTTATTTGTACATATTGTGGCTCTCTATAGAAAGTAGCACAATAAAGGAAAATCAATATTTAAAGACATAACACACATGTTTTGGCAAAATAAATGTGCAGTTGAGGTGTTTATCGGAATAGCTAGGCTTTCGCCAGAAAAAATCTCCAGAAAGTTCTGAGATAAGGTGAGATCATGACTGAATAGCCCACTAAATGGACAGAGAGTTGGGGTTTTTTCTGGCGAAAGCCTAGATAATGGACCCAAATCTACCTTAAAGGCAAAGTTTTCTACAAAAAGTGATACTGTGATCAATAATTTTGTCACTAAGAATGGGGCCAAAACGCGCGCGATGATTATGTAATCTCTCATTAACAATGCGCCCTTCACGCGCCCGACATGCGTTTTCACCGTGTCAAACCCTATATAAAGCCGTTATTTGCAGTGTAGCACACTCCAAACCATCGAAAAATGTTTTGGAAGCTCAAATTGCATGAATTTCTCTGATGAATAAGCTTCAGCGAAGAAAACACTGAGTTATGTGCACATGACTGGAGGCTTGATACAGATGCCCGTGTAAATGAGCGCGCAAGATTTCTGGGAGTGAAAGATGGGTTCAAACATGCAGGCAAGTGGCGTAGGGTGGCTGGGAGAGCAATGGGCAGATGACGGGTGAGGCCTTGAGGGGCGCACTGCAGCGCACCCCACGCGCACCCACGCACCACGCACCGCTGTGCGCAAATTGTATGAGCGCTCTCGAGACATCTTTGGAGATATTATCTATTTGAGCTATTCTATGTTGTTTAAAGCCTCACAATGTCAATTAATAACAAAGATTCAGATTTGTGGCGAAGTAGTCGACGTTTGGCAAGTTTTTGGTGGCTGTGAGATTAGTCATCAGTCCAAATCCATATCAGGCGTTGCCCCTCCCCATTATAAGCGAGCAAATGCGCATCACAAGATGTTCACGCGTTATGAGCGCCGTGCGGCATCGCCGCGCGCTTGGCCCATGCATCTACAATGCGCATGCACGATGATGCTGTGCCCCCAACAAATAAACAGTCATTGTCTGTGAGGATGTAGCTAGTGAGCATTTAATTCTACTTATCACGGGTGGGAAGAAGCCGCCTCGACAATGTTTACTCGACATAATCCGCATTTACATTGCACTCCGCCATTGTGTCACATTGGACATGTCCCTTAGCAAATTTATGCCTTTGTCTGCCCACTTTGAACAACTCATAGGCTGTGTAGTCCCTATTCAAGTGAATAAAAAATACTGCATAAGTCCTATCAAAGTTAGAGCTGCAACAAATGCTGTAGAGAGCGGCGAAACCTAGTTCGACGGAGTCATTGCTTGCTTAAGTCCATTTTCTCACGGTCTCCCTCTAGCGCGCTCGACATTAAGCAGTGTCCGGAATGTGCACCATAATATTTGGGAGCATTAGATATAATAAGATAGATAGTAGGACATAGTATGCACCTCAGAAATTTGTTTGATAGTCTAAAAAATGACGGAAGCATTGCACATACTAGAGTGAACCGCATTATATTAGGTTTATTGAGTACCTCAGCGCTAGAATTCCTGTCTGTTTTTCATGTATTTGAACATTCAGAAAGATAGGTTATGTATCTAGGTATTTAAACTGGCGATAATTAGTTATGATGTGCAAGCGCGCGAGCGCTGCGACGCAGAACAACGCGCTGGTGGAGGTGAAGACGTGAGTCATGTGTTAGTAATGCCTATTCATAAATAAATAATGCCTATATGGTGTAGAGGTTAATGATGGTTACTGTTATAGATAGCCTTCCGCGCGTGTAGCAAACGTCGTAAGTTTGATTCCCACTGGAAGTCAGTCAGTTAATATAAATGTATTTAGGTCATGTGATTAACTCGGAAGCAGTTAGGTCAGTAAGTGAAAAGGTAAGTAATTCAAGTGTAGTCAAAGATCAGTAAGTCCTATGAAAGCGAATTTGAACTGACTTAATGAACTCGGTGAGCTGATATCGAACTGCGGTGGCGAGCTGGGCTGACAGCTAAAAGAGGGCGAACGCGGTTCAATCTATCTTATTCTTATGTGAGCCGCCCTTGCTTATGATGACGGTCTGCCTTGCTTATAATCACCACTTGAGTTAGTATATTAACGTTCATCTTATAAGCGCAAAAGTAATTAACGTGATTATTAGGCTTATAATGGCTTTTAGGAATTTCCGACAGTTCACAATCAAGAACACAAACGTAATCGAACTTTACAACCTCATCCTGAAAGAGGTTGAGGATAACCAACGTACCTGGTATAATAGTGGCATTGGTACCTACGCTCGGCCGTCTTGGAAGTCTTTGAAATACTACCGGCAGGTCTTGTATCACCACATCGATTTGGCCATTGCGTGGTGAGTCAAGAGGTGACTTGCTTCAAACCTGTTCACATTTCAACTCTTTTTATATTCAGGCATTTCGAGCGAACAGTTCTGGCTGCTTACCAATGGCTGTCAGACAATTATGAACGTGGTGATCGTATATTTCTCTTTGGTGCGTTCAAAGGAATATGATCGGCTGCGAATAAAGTTACGTGCGCGCACTAACTACTGTACCAATACGACCAACGGCTTTTGTCACGCGTCACAGACTGGTTTGAGCTGAGCACTTTCGCTGATTTGTCACGCTCACAAATATTTTTGAGCACTTTCCGCCCACATTTTTCAAAAAATCTTTCGCAAACCGGAGTTTGTGTGTGCTTTTTGGCTAAAAATAACCCTTAAATTGAGCACTTTGGGGTCTTGTCACGCAAAAAAATTCGGATTGAGCCCATGAGCACTTGACCAAAATGTGTCACAAATTTTTTTGATCGAGCACTTGGTCGTATTGGTACAGTATTAACGTGCAGCCCACCCACTTGCCGAGATGCCGGTGCACGTTAACTTGTATTAACGTTTTCTCACACTTATGATGGCCTGGTACTGTAGAGTCGATGATCGACGGCGAGGATAGGTAAGTGTGATATGCAGTTACAGAGAAGACTGTACAAATAGAGTATATAAATATGTATATATCCATTGTAAATATAGTAAACATCTCTTTGAACCAAAGAAACATGACATATTCATGCGAGATACACTTTTATTGCAAATAATGCACCAGGGGAAGCGGGAGTGCTTCTTATAACTTTGGATATGGTTATTAAAAGTAGATAAAACCTGGTGTAACTAGTATATAATGTGTATTATTGTTGAGGAATTAGGTTATTTTGGTTTAAAACTCGAAACTAACCGAACCAGGTGGGTTTTTGTTATGTGGGTAACGAGGAGGATTGGTTGCAAATAATTAATGACTAAGTCAAATAATATGATAATTTGCGTACTACTCTATTCACATATTTACAACTCGGGATTGACAATATTGACGCATTGTGAGAACTATTTGCGGCGCTACCGTGCAGTGGGCATGTACAGTGCACCAGGTATCCTTCATGCAAGTTAGCACTATGAAAACAATTTGGTAGCCTTAATCTGAGTGTATTATACATGTCCGACAATATTTCAAGCTTATTCCACACGGTAGACATGTTTATGAGTCGCCGATATCAGTGTTGGGAGCGTGCGAAACTGACTTCAGCATCAGGAAAGCGCCGCCGAGTGAGTGCGTACATGCGAAGATAAGTCAACAAGTGCGTGAGGGACTAGAAATTATGAATATAGACTACATTTCAAGAGTTATTACCCGGTTAGTACCACGTTGATACCATGTTAATACCACGTAAGTCGCAAGTTAGTACCACGTTAGGTAATAGGCACAAGTGAATCCACATTGGTCGCAAGTTAATCCACGTTAATATAAGCATGTACTATTAAATTATAATTATAGGTGAGTGAGGGTTTGGTCGTAGACCCGCTGGCCCAGATTGCCTCGCTGAGTGCAGCTGCCTAGCACAGCACCCTTCAACTGACGCCTCCCTGGACCCTCAATCAGCGACTCCCCCGCGTCTCTTCCTTTGCGCGCACCGGGGACTTCTTTGTGCATCACGAAATGCGTAAGTCCAGACGCCATCTAAGTCGCACGTTAGTCGCAAGTTACCGCATGTTAGTACTAAGTAGCAAGTTAGTAACAAGTTATTTGCGCACTACTTGGACTGTAAGAATATACAGCACTTTTATTGATAAACTATGTAGACATACAACTATCTACATCCTGGAACACGTCGCAGAGAGCCTACCTACAAGTTAGTGCCCAGTTAGTTCACCGAGCGCCCACCAGTTCCTTGTGTCAGTGCCAAGACAATTTCAGCGCTACTGTAGGCCTTGCCAAGTAACTGGGTCGCCACTTGATTACACCGCCAAGTTAACTGGTAGAAAACCCCGGTAACTGGCACTAACGGGTAATAAAATTACGTGCTCTGCAAAAACGTTAGAAAACGTTAAACCCCGTTAACGTTTTGCAGGAGCACGTTAATTGTCCACGTAACTTTGTTAACCACCTGTATGATCCATGTTTTCAGGCCAACGTTGAAGTATTTTCAGGATTTTCTCGTGGCGCATTTCAAGTTCGCGTGCTCTCCGCAATGATCAATAAGGTGAGCTATATTCTTTGGATGACAGCTGTATGAATAAGTGTCGAAATTTTTCAGGTCGGCCTCATCTACAAGGGAAATGAAATGCAGATACCATTGTGTGTTTTGAATAGCTCATACCTTGTTGTCGCTGATCGTGTCTATTCCAGTGCATACGAACTATACAAAGATCCTAAAAGCGACGAGAAATCAAGTTCAGTGACTCAAGTTGGATTATCAGAATCACCACAACACGGATCTGGTGCTGAACGGAAGCCGATGAGCAGCGCGGAACGATTTAAGATGGCGTTCTCATATAAAGATGTAAAGGTGCATTTTGTTGGTGCCTGGTATGTGATAGAACTTACGTCTTGTCGATACCTTTTTGCTGAAGACCGCATCTCAGGGATACAGTTTCGTCCATCGGAATAGCGCGTGGAAGCCATATGCTTCCTCGGACGGTTGATGGAATGAAGCACGTCTGTTATTTTTGCCATGCACTAGCACTTGATGAGAGACGGGTCAAGTTCCTGCCGGAGGATGCTTATGGAGGTTCAGCCCAGGCCCCCCAAAAGTACGAGGGCAAAGAACCTCCTCGTGCCTGCTTGCCCAAGTGTTGGTTTTCTTCGAAAAACGTCGCCGAAAATTTGTCCCCATTGATACGCAGCACGCGGCCTCCTACAGATGGCGTCAATGATGTGGTCGATGACTCTAAAGCTGCCCTGCGCCTCCACATACATTGGAAGTCTGGTTCACAGGGACACACTCAGATATGTAAGAGCCCTATCCTCTTGTGCAATAGATCAAAATATTGATTTCCTTGCAATTAGAGGAGGCGGGAATATTGAGAATGCTGGAATGAATCGTAGCAGGCCTCCTTTGAGGTGGATGGTGTTCGAAGCAGGCAAACTTGGTCTTCGCACGGCGTTATTTGAACGTGAGCTGCCTCCGGACGAGTAGATCGAGATCCAGGAATCTTTGACATGGCCCTGGTGGCTGCTTGAGATCCTTCCCATCAAGCGATTGACTTACACTAGACAAGAAGGTGGAAATTCGACTACTCACAAGTAGGTCTCGCATTGCAAAAAGGACTTACTCAACTGACAGTTAATTAGGCCTCATCTTGGATCAAGCCATGTAATTCACAATGGTCAGAAGATCCATAGCTCCATCCTGCATTTACTCGCTGGTAAATTAGTCAACGATGACACGTCAAAGACGCATCCACTGCGCGAACATCCTCATTTCTTGGATGATTTTCACAAAAAAGACCTGGGCAAGTGGCTAGAGCATGACTTGTATGAGTATACTCGAGGCCTCGTAAAAAGCTTCATTCCCAATCTCGATAGCAGCGTATTACAAAGTTTACACCAAACTGCGACATGGGGTAAGAATATCCAGTTCCTCAGATTTTTCGTAGTTGACATGACGCTGTATCTAGTGGACGGAAGACAACTTCTATCATCAATTGCCCTCACATAGATCTCCTTCGAGCACGTCGGGTGCGCAGCCTTCCCCCCTTTTATACGAGCAAAAATCGCTTCCCCCTCTTTGCCTGGACGACTTCCGGTGCGGATTTCAGGCTGGACAGGTCCAGGCAATATCAGAGAGCGCAAATGATGCACGAGGAATGGAGGGCAGCATCGCGAGGTCTTCTCCCGGATATTATCGACATCTTCTACCAGGGTATATGCATCATGGCCACTCTTCTCAAAAGTTCAAGTTGACCACAAGCGAGGGGAAAAGGATGGTGAGGTTTGGAAGGGGAGGGAGTGTTGGTATGGACGGAGGCCGTCAGCTATTGAAGGTGCTCAGCTACCGGAGGTGTTATGGCAAACTGCAATCATGGTGCACGGAGAGATGTAGAGTAGGGACAATTCATGATGTTAAACGCCTGAGGGACGCAAGAGGATTGCGCGCTGGAGGCAATATAGAGATCTTGGGCCTCCGGCTGAGTAATTATGTCGAGGATCGAATCCGGAACGAACATGCAAGGTCCAAGGAGTGCTGGATATGGTCTTGGAAGAAGAGAGACGCGGGTATATGTATGGTGAAGCGAGATAAAGAACGTCGAGGTCGATTTATGCTGGGGAGGACTGAACGTCAAAAGCCAAGTTGAATGCAAGCTCGACGGTGCCGGTGACAGCGAAAATATCTGCGTGACGATATGTAACACCGTGACCCATGTTCGAATCATGTCACGCACTCCATACTTACTCCTCCGAGTCCTCTCAACATATCCTTGTTCCAGCCTTTGTCGCCTGGACGCCAGACTTGACAGAGTACGACGTATAGAGCATGGTGCGCATGTAGCTCGTAGAGCGCCGAACCCGCTCTTCAAGTCTTCAGCGCCTTCGATCCCTGTCCTAGGCTCAGCTCCGAAATCAACTGCGGCTCCCGTGTATGATGCCTGGCCCCGCTGTATAGCTCCAGCTTTTGCGCTAAATCCTGACTAAAATCCACTCGAAACCCGTGTCCATTTCTGCCATTCTACGGTTCTCTTTCGCGCATCTCACAGGCACATTTGTTCTCTGCAGGTTTGCAGGTCGGTCGATAGGGCGCCATGCGACGATGTCCGCCCGGCCCACAAGATATACTTTGCACTTCAGACTTCTCGACTCAAGGACACTGCGGGCGCTCATTCTATCCATCTATCTCTTCGGCGAGGTTGGGATCGATGAGGCCTCGCTGAGGGTGGGTGTTAAGTTTGCTTTCTGTGGCAGCGTCTAATTGCAGGATTGCGTTGATCCAAGTATGGCATCAGAATGGGTAAGCGCCTATCGTATTTTCCGTGCCCTGATTGAATATTTGTAGGACGGTATAATATAGATTGCCCGCGGCGAAGGATATAAACTCGGCTCGCCTAGTGGGGTGTGCGCTGTTCCCCACTGGGCGAGACTGGATGTCAGAATGTGCAAGTAACGAGGAGGCGAACAGGCTAGAGCTCTTGAGATTTAATTGAGCTTGATTCAGACTACTTGACTTGTTGAGTGTTGGTGGGACTGGGGGACTCGACGAGCAAAGGCAGGCAGAGCGTTGGGTTAGGTTCTGAGGCGGAGTCCGGCCGGAGAGGCGGAGAGGCGGATTTCTCATTTCCGACTAGTCCTCGTGTTTTCTGTCTCCCAAGCATGTATCTCGACAAGCTATACGTCTCTTGGCTCGTTCCTCATCTCATCCTGTCATATCTCTGAGGTCTATGCACAATTGGGAGTAACATGCATTTCTCCCTACGCTTATTACCCCGAGCCCAACACGCATTCTGCAAGTTCTAACTTCTTACTACACGTAGTAACGTTTAATTGGATTGACACACGAAGTCCAACGATGAAATGCACCTAGGTCGGCCCTTCTATTTCTCTTCAAACTACCCTACGCATTCTAGCAATTCTCAACTCCTCATGCGTCCCCACGCGCATTCCAAAAACTCGAATCGCCCCACTCCACACCTCCCCACGTGCCATGATCACGATTGCAGCCAGTCCCCCTTGTTTCCCCTACCTTTTCCAAGTACGTAGGCTATGGCACATTCTCACTTCCACCGACAATGATTAATGACATCCTTAGTGTTCAGAGGTCCGGTTACAAGACCGGAAAAAGACCGGAAAAAGACCAGACTTGAACCGCAGTGGACCGCAAATTATGTGGACCGATCAAGACCGTAACCGCGGTCCAGTCTACGGTCCATCGTCATTTGAAAATATTCAAGACCGGCAAAAACCGGTTGAGACTGGTCAAGACCGGTCTTTTCATTACTAAAAGTAAGTAATTTAATTACTATCTAAAAACCAATTTTATTGACTTTGTACTACAATATTTGTTGTAAATGTGTTTGACGACAATTGAATCCGTGGGAATCTGAGTTTGAATTCTCGTTGAACATCAAACTTTCGCGTTCAACATCGCACATTCGTCCTCCACCACCTCCACCACCTCCACCACACGCTGATGTGCCTAGTGTCGTAGATATAGTGTAGTGTGAATAAATCAAACACCAATGACATCTACAACCAGAGTGGGCGTGAAGGTTGCGAGGACGAGGTTCCGGAAGGCGTTCCTCCCAAGGTCTGTCACCTATAGGCTAGAACAATAGCTGGGAAACATAAAACTATGACCAGCGGCGAAGATCCGAGGTGTAGACAATGAAACGGCGACGAAATAGGCTGGCGGAGAGCGTGGGAAAACGTGAGAACGAGACGAAACGGCGGCGGCGAGAGACAAAAACGAGATGCGAGGGCAAAATTCTGTGGTCTGAACGATGGGGTGGGACTGAGGCACAAAACCTATCCATTGATCAAAGACTACAGTACAAGTTTATAATCTAAAGCGCTCATAGTGCATGCTACCGGACAGAAATAATAAAGGAGAACTGAAAAGAAAATCCAGACTGAGGCAAGAATGAACAAGAAAGGTCTGGAGGAGGTGGAGAACTAGCAAATCCTTGGAGAAATGAACAAAATTGGGAAGGAAAAGGAGCGATAACAAGTGCTGTCGGTCAGCCAGAGCAGGAATTACTAAAAATAGCCGTAGACGCGCGGCGCCTAAGTCCTAGAAAAGCCGAGTGGCTGTGAGCGGCTCGTTCTCGAGTTTTCTCGCCAATGTCGATCGCTGGCTCGTTAGTCAGACAAATTCTGTCCCCTTGCTACCAAATATCTCGTCGTCAGGAGGCCGGGGCTACACAGCGGGTGCTCTGGAAGGACTAGCGGGCACTGGGTAGAGTCTAGCGGGGTCACGTGGTGTCGTCGCGGTGCACGTAAATCGAAAAACGGAGGGTAGGGAGATGCAGTGCGCATCATCTCCTCCCTACTGAACTCCTGACTGTCCTCAGTCAGCCGTAGAGGTCGAGCATGATATAACGTGGTCGAGGAGCGACAAAAAATCGAGTACGGCGCGTGCAAGGGTGACTCTGGGCGGCACAAATGGACGTTCGGCGACGTGGACAAATGATAAGGGCTCGGAATGATGCGTCGACTATGCAAAGCGATGGATTGGATGTCTGTTAATGCATGAAAACCTCCAACGGGCTGCTGAAGCTCGATACGGGCGCGTGCGAGGCTGTCGGGGCGCTGTCGACGAGGTGCGTACGCGTGGGAACTTGGACTTCGTGGCGGCGCGAGCTCGATTTCTGGCATAACTCTTGATGGGCGGCATTCTGGCAAGGTTCGGGTGTGTGAAGGCGAGTGTAAATAAATGGGATCGAAGGAATATAACCTTGTGTGAGGTGATAAGACGAAGATAAAATGGAAAATCTCAAAGAAATTGAGCGCCGCGGCGCGAGAACAGAAATTTCAAGTCAAAAGTCACGGAAAGGAACTGAACAAATATGTCTGAAGCTAATAAAACGGAAGTACAAGACTTATCTAGATCAAAAGTACAATGGAGCGGGGGTTGATAGTCGCAAAACGAGATCTCAAACGATATCTAGTAGCCAAAATTGAATCAGTAAATGCGAAACAAAGGATAAAGTCGAAACAAAGCGTGAAATTCAAAAAAAGAAAAATTCGGGGTGCTGCGGGACGGATATCCTCCTCCCTACTGAAATACTGACTGTCCCCAGTCAGTCGAGGTGCGCGTGAATGGATTCGAGGCAAGCGGCATCAATTCTTTGCGGGCTATAGCGGGCGCGGCTTCGAGTGCGGAACAATGTTTGCTCAGTGCGGTGGCGAATTCTTGACCCGTATCGACACGCGTCTTCGATTTCGAGGTGTCAGGTACATCGTCGAGGCTAATATTTGGTGCGGGATGAGAAACAAAGTTGACGGCATGATGTATACGAAGCTGGAGGTGGCTGGCGAGGTCAATACGGTGCGCGGCGATGCTAACGAGGCTGGAGACGAGATCTGGGTATAAAATTGAGCAGTGATGATGGGGAATGAGGTGTATGAGGCTGGGAATGATGTCTGAGGGTTTAACGAAGTAACTGCGACGAGAGACGAAGGGGAAGATGCTTGGGATGAAAAATCGGCGCGTAATGAAGCAATGGAGGCTCGGAACGAAGTTGGAAATGTTGACATTAAATTTTCGGCATGAAACGAAGTCAAGGCGGCTTGGAACGATGTAAACGATGGCGGGAACGAAAAACTGGAGCTAAATGAGACAAATTCGACAATGCGCGAGAGAAGCGAAGCTGGGGATCGAAAGTCGGCGCTTGACGAAGCTATGGAGCTAAAGAACGAATGAGGCGGCCCCAAGGCCGAAATATAGGCGCAGAGCGACGTGAAGACGATGCGGGACGAGCACAGTGATGTCAAGGACTGTAAACGGGCCGTTAACGATGCCAAGACGACGGAGAAGGCTGTTAACCATGCTGGAGGCAATTTCTGCGGTCCTAACGAAGTGATTGCGGCGCAAACCGAAAAGAATGAAGCTGGAGATCGAAAACAAACGCTAAACGAAGGCAAAGCAATCAAAAATGAAAGACGAAATCCCAAGGACGAAATACGGGCGGTTATCGACGTGAAGATGACGAGGAACGAACTGAGCGATGGCAGGGACTGAGAACGAGCGCTTATTGAGGCTGAAACAATGGGGAATGACGTGTGCGACGAGAAGAGCGAGTGTTTGAGACTCAACGAAGTCAATGCGCCTCTGAGCAATGTAAACGACGACGAGCACGAAAAACGGGTACCAAACGCGAGAATGTCGACGACGGGCGATGGAATCGATGCTGGGGATCGAAACTGGGCGCCTAACAAAATGATGGAGCTAAAGAACAAAAGGGGCGATGCAAAAACCAAAGTATGGGTACAGAACGACGTGAATACGATGTGCGACGTGCTGAGCGATGCCGAAGACCAAAAACGAGTCCTTAACAAAGTGACCAGGCTGATTAATGCGAGTAAGACCAAGAAACAAAAAGTGCGCGCTAGAGTCGAAGTCCTAGATGAAACAGAGGTCGATACCGAGACTGGAGGGTCTGACGCGGTCACTAGTGCTGGCAACGAGCGAAGCGGCGCCGCTTGAGTCGAAATTAGGCCCTGGGGCACTCTAGCGTGGTCAGACACTTCTATAGACGTCTTGATCTCTAATATCGACGTCGAAGACTCGTTCTTGAGGCCGAAGGTCGACGGACAGATGACACTATACGGCGGTGGCGAAGCGACGACGTCCTGAGATGTCTCTGAGCTATCTAAGAACAAGGAGGGCGCTGAAAGTTTGGTGGCGGCATCGATCGTCGATGGAATGTCCTTGTAGTCGACAACGAGAGGTGCGGCGGTGGCGTGAGAACTCGACTTGGTGTCGACGGGCTCTAAGCGCGGCTCAACGAGCGCGGTGTCTTCTCTCGGGCGCTGGGAATTTTCCGACAGATTTCTGAGTGGGGCGTGGTCAGATGCGCCTCTCTGAATGTCTCCTCTGCGATCTGAGTGGCTAGCGGGGTCGTAAGCATGCGCGCGCACTATGTCGACGGATGTATTGGACTGGAGACCGCATGCGAGCGTGCGTGGGCGTCGATCGAGGATAAGAACAGCGGGGCGAGCTTCGCGAGGTGTGAGGGGCATCTGTGGACTATTCACTGTCCCAATGTACGTGTCTATGGCGCTAGCGGGCTCCTGCGTCGATGAAACGAAGCTATCTTTGACCAGAAGAAGCGCAGGGTCAATAGGCTGCTCTGGACTAAATTTGACGAGGCGTGAGCGAGGCGGGACATAAGATGAGCTATCAGCGTGGTAAAACGAAGGCCTGGACATAATATTCTGAGCTTGGAGAGGCGTCGCGGTAGCGTTACGAAGCGAAGCGCTGGCGTGCGATTTGGATACTACAGTAGGCGCTGGCGTGACTGATGCGTGCGCGGACTCGCTTGTGCTCGATATGGCTGGGCGTGGGGAACTATTTAGCTCGTAGTCAGTCGCAATAGGTCTCGGGGCATCGTAACGAGGTGATATCTCCGGAGTACGTTGGAATTTTGACTCAGCGGGCAGCTGGGACTTCCTGGCGGCGTTCTGAAGCGTGTGCAGTTCGTCTTCAAGCTCCTTGAGGCGTCTATCGAGCTGGCGGCGTCGTTCCGAGAGACTAGGTGCTCTTGAATGTTGTGTAAACGATGCACTGGCTGGCGGCGGCACGATACGAAATTTCGGTGAAGCGGGGCGCGCTGGAGCGGTGTTGACTGCGCTGAACATAAAAGTCGGGTTTGGCGCGATGCTGGGGCTGGCAGAAGCAAAACTGGATGATGGAGGCGACTGGGGACTGGTCGTAGGACGGTTCTGCTGCTCGACTAAGTTGCTGATTGTCCCTGCAAGTGATCCTGCAAAGGATTCACCAAACTTCTCGAAAATCTCGACAATGTCATCCGTTTTGGGTGCGGTGCTGGCCTGAGTCGATGCAGGAGCTAAAGACGGTGCTGGGAGGCTATTAACGAGGCTCTGGGATGACGAAGCAATGGGAAAAATGGCGGGCGCGGTGAGCGACGAGTGCGCGGGACCTCGGAGCGCGAGCGAATGAGCGTGGGAGGTAAGAATCCATGCGGCGGCATCGTGAATATCTTCGACTGAGCTGAGAGCATGCGGGTTGAGTGTCGGATGCTTGATCTGAAGCTGTACGAAGACCTGGGCATAAAACGAAGGCTGGAAGCCTCGAATATAGCTGCGTCGCATGTCAGTTTCGCTGGCGAGGTTGCTTCGAAGAAGACTGGCTGAAATGGTGCGGAATTGGCGCGTGTACTCTGCGAGATCATCCAATGTGCTGATACCGAGACGCTGGCGGCTACCGATGAGAATATCGAGGTCGGTAAAGGTGTAATGAATGGTCGCATCAGGATAGAGGCGGAGAACGGCGTTCTTGAAGTCTGCGAAGGTCTTTGAGGGGTCGGAAAATTCAGGAAAGGCAGTCCAAAGGTAATAGATGTGAGAATTGAGGTAATAGACTGTGTATCTCTTCTTTTCGAGGTCAGTGAGCGCGGGGCGGGCGTGAAAAAGAAGTTCGAGGTCGTCGAAGTAGCGTGGGAGTTCGCGGATCTGCTCCTTCGTCGAGTCGTCGAAGTCGGCGCACCTGGTTCTCCTCGAAGCGGCATCGGACGTGGTATGATGGACATATTGGGGATGCTGAGGAGGTCGAAAAATCGAGTAACGGGGTCAAAGTGAGGTCGAAGCGGCGAGGCGAAGGCGTGGACAAGAGTGTATCGGATAACAAAGACGGCAAGTATAAAATTGGCAACGACGGAAGGAAGGCTCACAACAGTTTGGAACCCCTCGCGGTGGGCTCCAGAAATGATGTGCCAAGTGTCGTAGATATAGTGTGTGCGTGAATAAATCACACAATAATCTACAACAAAGAGGGCGTGAAGGTTGCGAGGACGAGGTTCCGGAAGGCGTTCCTCCCAAGGTCTGTCACCTATAGGCTAGAACGACGTGAAACTAAACTATGACCAGCGGCTAAGATCCGAGGTGTAGACAGCGGCGCGAAATACGCTGGCGGAGAGCGTGGGAAAACGCGAGAACGAGACGAAACGGCGGCGGCGAGAGACAAAAACGAGATGCGAGGGCGAATTCTGAGGTCTAAACGATGGGGTGGGACTGAGGGCAAAACCTATCCATTGATCAAAGACTACAGTACAAGTTTATAATCTAAAGCGCTCATAGTGCATGCTACCGGACAGAAATAATAAAGGAGAACTGAAAAGAAAATCCAGACTGAGGCAAGAATGAACAAGAAAGGTCTGGAGGAGGTGGAGAACTAGCAAATCCTTGGAGAAATGAACAAAATTGGGAAGGAAAAGGAGCGATAACAAGTGCTGTCGGTCAGCCAGAGCAGGAATTACTAAAAATAGCCGTAGACGCGCGGCGCCTAAGTCCTAGAAAAGCCGAGTGGCTGTGAGCGGCTCGTTCTCGAGTTTTCTCGCCAATGTCGATCGCTGGCTCGTTAGTCAGACAAATTCTGTCCCCTTGCTACCAAATATCTCGTCGTCAGGAGGCCGGGGCTACACAGCGGGTGCTCTGGAAGGACTAGCGGGCACTGGGTAGAGTCTAGCGGGGTCACGTGGTGTCGTCGCGGTGCACGTAAATCGAAAAACGGAGGGTAGGGAGATGCAGTGCGCATCAACGCTCCTCCCCTTTTAACAGGGATGTGGGCATGCCATTACGGACAATGGATACAGGGACGGAACTACAGAGGGCAGACCCATGGAGTGGGAGAACCGCCAGGTGCATTGCCTGCACCACCCGAAGTGCCCCGCTGACCGCTGCCTCTCCCTGCAGCGGGCATCCGCGCAATCGCCGCCTCCTTTACTCGCCGCCGCCCTCAATCCACGTCACGCCCTCTGTCCATGCCACGCGCTCGCCCTCCACACCTTTACGAACCACTCACCACCTGCCGCACTCCGTGGCATTGACACGTCATGACGCAACGACGCCGCACAAGGGCTCGCCGTCTCTTCAAAGTTCACGACGCCGCGCGGTGCCCGCCGTCTCCCTTCGAACATGCATCACGGCCGCACGCGCCGCCGCCGCTACTGCCTTCGCCCTACATGCCCCGCCCTCGCCTACATGTCCCGTTTTTGTCCTACCCGCTTTTGCGACGCGTCGCTGCCACATCACGACAACGATGACGCCGCATGAGGCCAGCCGCTCTTCTCGCCCACTCACATTCATGCCCCGCCCTCGCCCTACACGCCCCTCGCTGAGATGGCAGTACACGACGAGATGGCGGCGACGCAACGTGAAGAGACAGCGGTAACATGACAACAAATGACAGTATCACACAACCACAACAAATAGCAGCGTTGTAGGACAAGAAAGGGTTATGTATCCATGTAGACAAACTTGTAGATAGATATGTAGTCATGATACATTATATTTGGCATTATCTATGGTACACATAAGTAACAAAAACACCCACAAGTACAAGTTAAGACTGGTCTGTGACCAGTTCTTAACCAGTTTCAACCAAGACCAGTTCAGACCGGTTTTTGTCGGTCTTGTAACTGACAAAAGACCGGTCCACGAGCATTAACCGGTCTTGGGTCGGTCTACTCGCGGTCTGTTAACCGATGAGACCGGTCTCGGTCTCGGTCCAAGGCCTCTGAGGGCAAAAGACCGGACCGGACCGGACCTCAGAACACTAGACATCCTCCCTTCCCCCCTTAGATGCCAGTTCCTCCATGTCCTCCACTCCGCGTTTCCAACGTCCACCGCACAAACATCCCTCCGTGAGGCGCATATGTATATCGACTCCTCCACGTCACCACAAATCTACTAAACTCGACCCGCATTCAACCTCTTCCCTCTTTCCTCCTCTTCCTTACTCCGGTCACGACTGGTCTTCGAGAGAGGGACGAGAAAATTTCTCCCTTACTGCATGAATGCTAAGGGGAAGGGCTACTTGCGAGATTTGCCTGAGGGAGATTATGTGCTGGTGGCTAATGATAAGAGACCAGGGAGCGGGGGAATGGGATATACGCAGCGCGGCTCAGCGACTGTTGAAGCCTTTTCCCTCCCTCGCTTTCCTATATTGCTTCATTTTCACGCTGAGTTTGATCTATCACGCATAGGTCCACTCCCCTGACCTCAGGCCCAGGTGTCAATGTCAATGTCAACGCACTATGTCAGTACGAAAACTCCTATTCGTCTGGGCGTCAGACTGGATATAGCGTGGCATATGGAGTTTGTATAACGCTATAATTACTGCTTCGCCCGAATCCACTCCTCAGCGCCTTCGATCCCTGTTTAAGGCTTCAAGAAACCAAGGAACCATGTTGAGCAACCTCACCCGGCGTGCACATGTACTCATGAGCCTTTGTCCTTGGCATTGTTAAACCCTGATGGATGCAAGCTCAAAATACGTACCTCTCTTTCATCTTCTGCTTTTTATTTCTCATCGCTCTCATTATATTGTTCGCACAGATAAATAAAATAACATTCGGAATCGATGAACGAGATTCGACAGGAAGTCATAGCGTGAGTAAATAAAGAACATTACATAGGTATCCTATCCTCGAGTGTTCAGGGGGACTCCACCAATGTTTCTCGTGTTTCCGCATCCCAGATCCGAATTGTGCGGTCGTCTGAGCAAGAGACTATGCGCCTGCCGTCATGCGAAAATCCAACCGAGAAGACGTCACCTGTGTGCCCTTCGAAAGGAGCTCCCACCTGCTTCCCTGTCTCTGCATCCCAGATCCGAATTGTGTGGTCGTTCGAGCCGGAGACTATGCGCTTGCCATCGGGTGAGAAACCAACAGACTGGATGTAATCTGTGTGCCCTTCGAACGGCTCTACCACCTGCTTGCCCGTATTTGCATCCCAGATCCGAATGGTGCAGTCATCCGAGCCAGAAACTACGCGCTTGCCATCAGGCGAGAATCCAACAGACCGGACATAATCTGTGTGTCCTCGGAGAGGCACTCCCACCTGCATCCCTGTCTCTACTTCCCAGATCCGAATTGTGCGGTCATCCGAGCCCGAGACTATGCGCCTGCTGTCATGCGAAAATCCAACAGACCGGACGTAATCTGTGTGGCCTTGGAGCGGCACCCCCACCTGCTTCCCCGTCTCCGCATCCCAGATCCGAATGGTCTGGTCATTCGAGCCGGAGACTATGCGCTTGCTGTCATGCGAGAATCCGACCGAATTGACATTATTTGTGTGTCCTCGGAGAGACACTCCCACCTGCATCCCTGTCTCTACATCCCAGATCCGAATTGTCGTGTCGTCTGAGCCCGAGACTACGTGCTTGCTATCATGTGAGAATCCAACAGACCGGACGTAATCTGTGTGTCCTCGGAATGGCTCTCCCACCTGCTTTCCCGTCTTTGCATTCCAGATCTGAATTGTCCCAACATGCCAGACGTGGTCTGTGCTTTCTTGGAGCAGCTTTCTCATCTGCGTCACTGTCTGTGAATCTGCATCCCGGATCCGAATTGTCCTGTCGATCGAGCCAGAGACTACGTGCTGGCCATCACGCGAGAATCCAACAGACAAGCACATGTCGGGTGTGCTCAATTTAAGTAAGCAACCTGCAGGTAGAGGGAATGGGTTCAGCCACTCATGCGCATTTATGGTGATTTCCCCTTACCGGACGTGCACTGAGCCAGAAACTGTCTCACTATATCCGACTTGTGGCCTTCATTGTTGCTCTCCGAAATGCTTGCTAGCGACGACACTAAACCATAGATCTTGACAGAGTGATCTTGTTTGAGTTGCAAATCAGCCTCGCATAGGATGCCCAGTGTCGATTTCAGCAATTTATACTTGATTTTATCCTCGAGGCCAACAACCTCTAGCTTTTCGATGACTGCCTTGTACAATTCTTCCCACACAGCTTGTCTTCCATCCCCTGAACATAGTCAAATGTCAGCTACAAAAAATCTGAGGCATCAATGTTCTTACTGTAGGTTGCAGTTTGGCGTAAAACATGCAACAGATTACTGTCGAGCTCTTTGATAAACTCCTTTGCGAGGTCTTCGGTGTTTGTGTACAAGTCACGTTCTATCCACTTGCTCTTCTTGTTTAAAGTACCCCAAAAGTGACCAACGTCATTCCAAGGGCGTGCCTTTGGAGTGTACTCGTTGCCTAGTTGGTTACCCAGCAAGATCGAGCCATGGATTTTCTGACCATCTTGGATTACACGACCTGATCCACGATGAAGCCTAATTAATCAGTCAGTTGAAGCGAATACTTTTGCAATATTCTGTTGAGACCTACTTGCGAGTAGTCAGTTTTCTATTTTCCTGCCTCGTGTAAGTCAATCGCTTGATAGGAAGGTATTCAAACAGCCACCACCAATCTTCAAGTTCCCGCCTCGTGTAAGTCAAGCGCTTGATAGGAAGGTATTCAAGCAGCCACCACGGCCATGTCAAAGATTCCTGGACCTTGATCTGCTGGTCAGGAGACCATTTGCGATCAAACAACGCAGTGCGAAGGCCAAGAGCCCCTGCTTCGAACACCATCCACCTCAGAGGAGGCCGGCTACGATTCAATCCAGTGTTCTCGGTGTTCCCGCCACCTCTAATTTCAAGTAATTCAGCATTTTTATGGACTCCACTGGAAGCTGGGATACTTACATATCCGAGTGTGTCCCAGCAAACCAGACTTCCAATGTATGTGGATGGGCTGACTGACTCCCAGAGTTAGGGGCCACGTCACCATTTGTTGGTTCCGGATTGCTGCCTGGGGCTGTGGGGTCCTGGGCTGAACCTCCGTAAGCATACTCGGGCAAGAACTTGACCCGTCTCTCATCGAGTGCTAGGGCATGGCGAAAGTAGCAGACATGCTTCATTCCGTCAACTGTCCCAGGGAGCATATGGCTTCCACGCGCTACTCCGATGGATGAAACTGTATCCCTGAAATGTTGGTTTTCAGCATAAAGCTGTCAAGAATGCATTTCCATCACATACCAGGCTCCAACAAAATGCACCTTTACATCTTCATATGAGAACACCTTCTTGAACCTCTCCGCGCTGTTCAACTTTGGTGCAGCAGATTCATGTTCCTCTGTCTGCGGTGATTCTGGTGATCCAACTTCAGTCTCAGAACTTGTTTCCTTGTCATCAGGTTTATGATCTCTATATAGTTCGTATGCACTGAAATAATCAATTAGTGACTGCCAACAAGGCATGAGATATTCAAAACACACAACGGAATCTGCATTTCATTTCCCTTATAGATGAGGCCAACCTAAAAATGCACAAACAGTTAATTATAATGCTGGCACTGATAGGATGTATGCAGGTAGCACACCTTATCGATCATTGCAGAGAGCACGCGCACTTGAAATGCGCCCCGAGAAAACCCTGAAAATGCTTCAGTGTTGGCTTGAAAACATGGAGCACATTCCTTTGAACGCAACAAAGAGAAATATACAATCACCACTCTCATAGTTGTCTGAAAGCCAGCGGTATGCGGCCAAAACAGTTCGCTCAAAATCCCTGAACATAAAAGAGTTGCGTCAATGCGCACATGTTTTAAGCAAGTTATCTCTTAACTCACCATGCAATGGCCAAATCAATCATGTGATACATAACTTTCCAGTAATACTTCAAAGTCTTGACAGTTGGGCGAGCGTAGGTGCCAATCCCACTATTGTACCAGGTCCGTTGGTTGCCATGGACCTCTTTCAAGATGAGGTTGTACAATTCGATCACATTTGTGTTCTTGATCGTCATTATCAGTTAGCGACGCAGATGAATAGTCCCAAAAATATATACCATCTTCCCGAACTGGTTTGAGGTCCCATCTATGCATACAATGAGGTTTCCACCATTCTTTTTATGTCCGCATGGATGGAGCTCAGTGTCCGAGCGAGGCGGGCGACTGTTCATAGGGATGTCGGTTGCATTCAATTCTTGGACTTGTAAAGTTAAAGTTAAATTTTTGTCGGGGCACACGAACGAGATACACTCACAATCCTGGTCTTGAGTAAGATTGTCTGCCATTGGGGTGTTGGGGTGAGTAAGGGAATAGCTTCAAAGACGAGGGAGGGGGAGTTGTCATTAAATGGGATGAAGTTGCTCAAAACGATTAAGTACTGTTGGCTTGGAAGCGTGAGTATAAGAAATATACTGGCTTGATAAGATTTACTGTAGGTAGGGGGGTGTTCCCGTAGATTGGCGCCTCCGAGGGTCCAGTCGTCAGAGAGGTGTATTCGGCTCACACCTGTCGCATTATTGACAGGATTCTTGATAAGATACAGCTAAGAGCATACTCGTAGACGCCCATGGCGCCATTCCTCATGGAGACATAATTGGTTTACAGCTAAATGCAGAGGCTTTCAAGCGGAGTTGAAGCACTCAGTCGATGATGAAATTCATTGGGTCGTACTTAAGCTTAAGGTACGAGAGCACGGTGCAGTAAGCAATCACTCAACGCATCATGCACATATGTAAAGGCCGAGTGAGTGAAAACAACTATATCTAGAAGTCATTAGACGCTGGTAGAGGCTGTTAATTTTATACGACATCGGAATCTACGCTTTTAACACGGCGAATATGCGTTGGCAGTTTCAACTTGGCAAGAGAAAGTGCCGTTGATAATTAGCTCAATCTCACAGTTGTATTCAAACGGACTCTCTTTGGCATCCTTTTTTGGAAACGCGTCGAAGAAACTTAAGTTTCGGAGTGATGAAATTCGGTGATGGGGTCGCATTGACAGCAATGACTAAAAGGCGAGCGCTAGCGCTTAACTCTACTTGAATTAAATCCTCTCCGATGATCGCTCAAAACGGCCGTCGATCCAGCTGCACTCGACCGTACCGAAGTCGGTCGTTGAATTCGTATACTCCATGTTGAAGACGTCCGTACGCTAAGCTACGTCAATCAGCATAATCTTAGTCAAAAGGTTCAAGAGCTATGTACCTTCCTTGATAATAGATCGTCGTCTGATTCCTCTTTCTGCAGCGTGTTTTCGAAACACGTCAAGCAGCATAACAGGAGCATGGTTTTGCCATGTAGCCATCACCGCACACCCAGGGTCAAAAAAATAGCTAGCTGACGACTCGACGTGCACCTTCAAGAAACATTGACATGAAGACTATGCACACCAAATGGCAGACGCCAGTAGACACTGTTAGTACGCTTTTAATACGGCGAATGTGCGTTGGCAGTCAGATGCAAGAGAAAGTGCAGTTCATAAATAGCTGAATCTCAGAGTTGTATTCAAACGGACTCTCTTTGGCATCCTTTTCGGAAATGCGTTGAAGAAACTCAAGTTTCGCCGTGATGAAATTCCGCATGATGGAGAAGGCGAGCGCTTAACTCTACTTTATTTACATCATCTCCGCCCAGAACGGCCGTCAATCCAGCTCCATTCGTAGCGAGGTCAGTTGGTGAATTCGTATGCAGAAAGGACATCGATACGCTAGGCTACGTCAATCAGGTTACTCGCAAGGTTCGAGAGCCGCGTTCCTCGGCGGTCAGTCATCGTCTGATTCCTCTTTCTGCAGCATATTTTCGAAACACGTTAAGCAGCGTCCCAATAGTATGGCTCGCCGTGTACATAGCAACTACCGCAGACCCAGGGTCAAAAAATACCTAGCTGATGAGTTGACGTGCACCTTCCAGAAACGTTGACATGCCGAATGTGCACACCAAATAGCATAAGAATAGAAGAAGCCAAAAGGCGCTGCGCATATCTGTGCGCCCACGTCGCCTTTAACATAAGCAATGATAACAGATAACATGGGGAATCGTCGTCGAGGAGCCTGTGCATGCAAGCTTCGCATAGGAGGGCGGTGAAACTAAGAACAGGATGAGGCATCGGAGCATGCGCCTGCTGGTTGCATCAATGCAAAGATAGTCGTAACCAGGTTGCAACTGTCTGCATAAAGCTTTTAGCCTGAACACTCTCAGCACGGAGCCAGATACGTTCGAGTTCAAACCTAGCAGGTCAGAACCGACTCTGGAGAAAGACGGTTATGAGCGGCTAGATTTGGAAGAGGTGCAAAATCGCTTTTAGGAGAACTGGAAGACTGCAATCTGTGGGGAGTCCATTCGTAATGGGGAACATTACAGAGGATGTACACATATGCAGGCAGATAGAAAGAAAAGGTTCAAGGAGCTGGAAAGAGTTCGGAGCATACCTCCAGCGTTGTCATCGATCTGTGGACCACTAAGGACCACTGAGGACAAGAGAGAGAGGAGCGAGTGAGGGACCGAGAAGATGGGGACCGGGTGGACGGAGTAGTGGTGAGGTGGCTGAGGGAGCGCGGATGCACGAGGAGTGTAGGCTGAGGGCACTCGCACGCGAAGCAACGACAAGCAGCATCGCAAAATCCCTCCCACAAAAACCAACTCCAAGCGAAGAAAAAAAGCGAGGAGAGAAGAGGGAGGGGCGTCGAGTTGTATCGTGTCCTGTTGACGCAGAGGAGTGAATGTATGTATGCGCCTCACTAACGGGCGTACGCGCGGTGGTTGTTGGAAATGCAGAGTGGAGGGTTTGGAGGAACAAGCATCTGAGAGGGGCGCAGGAACGCGTGGGGCGGGTTCCTATATAGGCGCGATTCGTCGTGAGATCTTGAGATTTCGTAGGTCGTTCCCACATTTATAGCCCTGATCGTGTCTAGGTGGCTGATAGATACGAGTGCAGGAGAGGGAGCGAGCTAAAGGATGTCGAACGACATGCTCGGCGATCTTCGGCTGTCGGAAGCGTCCAATGGCATGACCAGCGCCTACGTGTTCATGGCGCTCGGGATTCTTGTGCTCATTCAACGCACGAGAGTGAGGAGAGTATGCATAATGTTCAATACGAACGGCGCGTGTAGTGGAGGATGGAACAATGTTGAGAAGAGGAGGAGACAGACGTGACGTGAGCATGGTCACTTTGTTACATAATACAATGCCACGCAGATATTTCCGCATCCAGCATGTCGTTCGACGTTCAAAGTCTGCCAAGTGCTCCCAGCATGTACCCGTTGGCTCGCTCCCTCTCCTGCACTCGTGTCTTTCTGCTACCTAGACACGATTAGGGGTAGCGAATAGCTGGTTACTCCGCCCCGCGTTGCTCACCCTTCTCGTTCGCTGCCAACATGCATTCACCAAGCTCTTATGCGCACTTGTGGGCTGTCCTGGTCCAGGATACATCCCAGTCCCTAGTCAGGCCCCCTCCCCTCCTTAGTTCAACCAACGCATTCTAGCGACCCTCATCTCCTCATGCGTCCCCTCACGCATTCCCAAACTTGATTCTCCCCGCTCCTTACCTCCCCTGCCACGATTGAGGCCCGCTCCCGTACCACCTCAAAGTATATCGTACATCCTCCCCACATCCTCCCCTCCCATCTTAGAAGCCCGTTAATCGATGACCTCCCCTCCGCATTTCCAACATCCACCGCGGGTACATCCCTCGGGCCTCGTGTACATATACCCTCCCCTTCGCCCTCCTCGCCCTCGCCCTCCCTCCTCCTCTAAATGGTGCTCTTCCACCGCATGGCCGAATCCGCCGAACATCATCACCCCGCCCTCTCTTAGAACCCTGAACGCGACCCTACCCCGCCCCTGCTCATTGACGAGATTATGGGAGGATAGCGGCGGCCATCAAGCCCAAATGAACACTGACTCGGCATGCCTAGCTGACGATATGCCTTCCACCCTCTTCATGCCACATCCCTTCCCTTCACTGCCGCCGGCCCCTCCCTCGACCTTCGCTCTTTCTCGCTCTCTCAACCACACCGCCTCGAGCGCTCTCGCATCCCAGTCCTACCACCGCTGGGGATAGGAATAGGCGTCAGACCCTCCCTCCACCCGCGCCTCCACCCGAACGTCGCCCGTGCATGGCCTGGCTACGAGAAGAGCAGAGCACGGCAGAAGGTTATATATCTCTGGAGGGAGGGAATTTCTGTGTTGGGGTCTGGGTGGGGCGCTTGCGGCTCTACTCGTAAATATATTATATGGACACTGTGCGTCCTCCGTCCCCTCGCCCTCTTTCGTACATCGTACCCCACGTCCAGGCCTCTACCCTGCGCACCCTGCGCTCTGCACCCAGTCTCCTCGCTGCCTGGCACTGCGCGCCTCGGACTCAATCGGCCTATCTCTATCACCTTCGCCTCCACTTCCGCCTTCACTAACGACTCAGCACTGCACCACATCACGATCAGGCAGCAGCCCAAGCGGAGACGCTCGACGGCGGACGATGAGGCTGGGGATCCTTCGTCTACGCGACTTGGAGGTGGAGCGCAGTTCGGTTTGGCGCGCCGGGAAGGAGCTTTCTCCATCAGAGAGCTTTGTCAATGGGACGCAGTGGAGCTCTTGGATGCACGAGGCATGATACAAAACCAAAAGAAATGGGGACAACCCTTCATTCTTTGGTACGCTACTTCTATGTGCTAGGGCAACTCCCATCTAACCTGAATTGATTGGCGCCAGGCTTTCTCTCCGCGTCGCTGGCTCGCTCTTTCGCTCGCTCTTTCGCATGCCCAGTTGCCAATCGCACCGGAAAGCCCTTCCGACGCGAGGTCGTCGCTACGTCGCACCTTGCCTTGCCAATACTACTCCATATAAGACCCGCGTCCAAGACAGACTCA
Source organism: Pholiota adiposa (assembly GCA_009935795.1). Classification (NCBI taxonomy): domain Eukaryota; kingdom Fungi; phylum Basidiomycota; class Agaricomycetes; order Agaricales; family Strophariaceae; genus Pholiota; species Pholiota adiposa. The sequence continues at coordinate 450,570 of QEYC01000158.1, read as the reverse complement.
CCGCCGCGGCGTGATCTGCTGACAGTCTATCCATCTGCCGTCCGCTGTCCGCCCCCTATCTTGTCTTCGTCCCTTCTGCACTCACTCACTGTTCCTTTCTCCCTCTCCCCTCTTATTCCTCTTCCTATTTATCACTCTCCTCCCTGCTTCCCTTCCTGCTGCTTTGTCCCCGCTCGCGCATCCACACCCACCTCTTGTGTCCTCGCCAGCCCAGCGCCGCCGCCGTCGAACTGACGCCAACGCCCGAAGTTGACCAAGAGAGAGGGGAAACGGATCCCACGCGAATCCTGACGCTTGCCGCCACGCGTGCTCATTATCCCTCCACTTTTGCGCATCTTAGACATCCTATTGGTCCTCTGTACCCTACTTGCACTCTCGTGACCTTTTTCTTTGTCCATTCTAATACTATCCATAATACAGGACCTCCGAACGTAGCGTATCACAATGACTTTTTTTCCGCTCTGTTCCTCCATCCTCTTTGAATCCCTAATTGTTTATCATCGTTATTCGCGCAGATACATACTCTAAAACATTCAGAATCGAGAATGAAATTGTACAAGAAGTTATAGCATGAGTAAATACAAGAACGTTAGGTAGAAATCCTATGCTCAAGTGTTCAGGCGGACTGCGCCAATGTTTCTCGTCTTTCCGCATCCCAGATCCGAATGGTCGCGTCCCGCGAGCCGGAGACTACGCGCTTGCCGTCAGGCGAGAATCCAACAGACTGGACCCAATGTGTGTGTCCTCGGAATGGCTCTCCCACTTGCTTCCCCATCTCTGCATCCCAGATTCGAATTGTGCGGTCATCAGAGCCAGAGACTACGCGCTTGCCATCAGGCGAGAATCCAACCGAATTCACATCGTCTGTGTGTCCTCGGAATGGCTCTCCCACCTGCTTCCCCGTCTCTGCATCCCAGATCCGAATGGTGTCATCGACCGAGCCTGAGACGACGCGCTTGCCGTCCGGCGAGAATCCAACAGACATGACCCCTCTTGTGTGGAATGGCTCTCCCACCTGCTTCCCCGTCTCTGCATCCCAGATCCGAATTGTCCTGTCGTCCGAGCCAGAGACTACGCGCTTGCCATCAGGCGAGAATCCAACTGAATTGACATCGTCTATGTGTCCTGTCAATTGCTCTCCCACCTGCTTCCCCGTCATTGCATCCCAGATCTGAATCGTGTTGTCGGCCGAGCAAGAGACGACATGTTTGCTGTCAGGCGAGAATTCAACAGACCGGACCCATTTTGCGTGTCCTCGGAATGGCTCTCCCACCTGCTTCCCCGTCTCTGCATCCCAGATCCGAATTGTCTTGTCGTCTGAGCCAGAGACTACGCACTTGCCGTCAGGCGAGAATCCAACAGACCGGACCCAATCTGTGTGTCCTTCGAATGGCTCTCCCACCTGCTTGCCCGTCTCTGCATCCCAGATCCGAATTGTCCTGTCGGACAAGCCAGAGACTATGTGCTTGCCATCAGGTGAGAATTGAATGGAAATGCATATGCCGGGTGTGCTCCATTTCAATATGCAATCTGCAGGTAAAAGTAAAGGGTTCGGCCCCTTGTAGGCATTCTACGGTTATTTTCTCTTACCCGATGTACAATGCATCAGAAACTGTCGCACTATATCCTGGTGATCTTTGTTGCTCTCCGGAGTGGTCGGTAGTGACGACACTAAACCACGGAGTTCGACTGAATGATCTTGTTTGAGTTGCTGATCAGCCTTCCATAGGATGTCCGTTGTGAGTTTCAGCAATTTATACTTGATCTCAGTCTCGAGCTCAAAATTGTCCAGTGCACTAATTATTGCCTTGTACAAAGCTTGTGTTCCATCCCCTGAATAGAGTCTTGCATGAGCTACAGAAAGAAAATGAGAAACTGAACAGTCTTACGCCATGTTACGGTTTGGTGTAAAATTTGCAATACACTACTATCGAGTGTGTCAATGGACTTATTGACGAGGTCTTGAATATATTCGTATAAGTCACGCTCTTGCCACTCTTCCAGTCCATTCTTGCGCACATTAAACCAGAAATCAGGAGCATCACCCAATGGGCGTGCCTTCGGAGTGTAGTCGCTTAATTTACCAGAGACCAAGATGGAGCTATGTATCTTCTGACCATCGTGAATTTTACGGCTTGATCCAAGATGAGGCCTAATTAGCCGGTCAGTTGAGGCAATACTTTTGCGGTCAAATCTGCTGACTCGGAGACTTACTTGTGAGTAGTTGGATTTCCATTTTCTCGTCTCGTGTAGGTCAGTCGCTTGATAGGAAACAGTTCAAGTGGCCACCAGTGCCAAGTCAAAGACTCTCGGATCTCGATCTGCTGCTTAGGAGGCAGCTCGCGCTCGAACAACGCTGTGCGAAGGCCAAATTTCCCTGCCTCGAACACCATCCACCTCAGAGGAGGCCTGCTACGATCCATCCCAGCATTCACAACATTCCCGCCTCCTCTAATTGCAAGGAAATCAGCATTTTTAATTTACTACACCGGAAGATTGGGGCCCTTACATATCCGAGTGTGTCCCTGCGAACCAGACTTCCAATGTTTGTGGAGGTGCTGAGTTACTCCCCGTCTTACGGTCGTCGGCCACGTCACCACTTGTAGGGAGTGGGATGCTGCCTGTTGCTGTATTTTGAGGCTCTTTACACTCACTCTTTGTGGGCGGTTGGGCTGAACCTCCGTACGCGTACTCGGGCAAGAACTTGACACGTCTCTCGTCGAGCGCTAGTGCATGGCGAAAGTAGCACACGTGTTTCATTCCGTCGACCGTCCGAGGAAGCATGTGGCTTCCACGCGCTATTCCGATAGACGAAACGGTATCCCTGGGGTGCGGCTGTTAGCGTAAAGGTGTTGACAAGATGTTTCTATCACATACCATGCTCCAACAAAATGTACTTTTACATCTTTATATGAGAACGCCTTCTTGAACCGCTCCGCACTGCTCGTCTCATGTTGTAGTGATTCTGGCGATCCGACTTGAGTCACTGAACTCGATTTCTCGTCACTTTTAGGATCACTGTATAGTTCGTATGCGCTGAGATGATTGATCAGTGAGAGACAAGGTATGAGCTATTTGAAACGCACAATGGTATCTGCATTTCGTTTCCCTTGTAGATGAGGCCAACCTAAAATTTTACAGACACTGAATCAATATCATACTGCTGGCAATTATAGGCCGTAGGTTAATCGCACCTTGTCGATCATCGCAGAGAGCACGCGAACCTGAAATGCGCCACGAGAAAACCCTGGAAAGGCTTCAGCGCCAACTTCTATACATGAAGTATATGTGCTCACCAAAGAGAAATATACAATCACCACGTTCATAATTGTCGGACAGCCAGCGGTACGCAGCTAAAACTGTTCGCTCAAAATCCCTGAACATAAAACAGTTGAAATGCGCCGTGCTTCGAGGAAATTATCATCTGACTCACCACGCGATAGCCAAATCAATCTTGTGATATAGAACCTTTCGGTAATATTTCAAAGACTTCCAAGATGGTCGAGCATAGGTGCCAATGCCACTATTATACCAGGTTCGCTGGTTATCCTCGACCTCTTTCAAGATGAGATTGTATAGTTCGATCACATTTGTGTTCTTGATCATGAATATTAGCTAACGGAGCGGACGAATAGCCACCCAAAATTCCAATATGTACCTTCTCCCCGAACTGATTTGAAGTACCATCTATGCATACAATGAGGTTTCGACCATCCTTTCTATGTCCACATGGGTGGAGCTCTGCATCGGAGCGAGGTGAGCGACTGTCGGTAGGGATATTGTTCGCATTCACTTGTGTAAAGTGCAAGTAAGAGTTCAGTTTTCATCAGGGCGTACATATGATATACTCACAATTTTTGTGTTCAGTAAGATTATCTTCCATAGAGGGAGCTAGGGTGTTCAGAGACGAGGGAGGGCGAGTTGTCACTGGATAGGATGAAGTTGCTCAAAAACCGTATGCTTGGTTGCGGTAGGTGCATGGAAATGTGATTATAAAATTGACCCTTGAATGTACTGACAGGATGATTGATAACATTTAGTAGCAGTGTTCCAGGGGACTGGCGCCTCCGATCAGAGAGGTGTATTCAGCTGACACGATTCTTGATAAGAACAGCTAAGCGCTTACCCATAGGCGCCATTGGCACCTCTCCTCAAGGAGACGTATTTACAGCGCAAACCGTCCGCACATAGGCTTTCAAGCGGAGTTGAAGCAGCTACGTAGGTGCGAGAGCACGGTGCAGCAAGGCAATTACTCGACGCCTGCCTTGGGTGTCGGAATAGGAAGAATCGATCATGCACATAAAGGCCGCGTGAGAGTGCTTAACTATTTCTGGGGCCCTTATCAGACGCTCATCGTGATAGAGGCTGTCATTAAATAGATACGACATGGGAATCAACTCTTTTCATACTGCGAATGTGCGTTGGCGGTTTCGACGCAAGCGGAAAGCTGCTCGTAAATTAGCTCAATCTCACATTCAGAGGACGGATCCCCGCGATGAAAGCGCAGCAATGGCTAAGGCGAGCGCTTAACTCACTCTAATTAAATCATCTCCGCCCAGAACAGCTCGATCGAACTCGACCGTAGGAAAGTCTCGGTGAATTCATATACCCTACGGTAAAGACGCTAGGTTACGTCGATCAGGAGGGACTTACTCGCAAGCCTCGAAGGCCACCTTTGCTGGTAGATCATCGTCAGAGTGCATATTTTCGATAGCGAGAAACAGCATACCAGAGGATCAGAAGCGTCTAAGGAAGCAGTTCCGCCGTGTGGCCATCTCACGGCTGGGGGCCGCGTGTCAAAATTACACAGCTACAGATTCAACGTGTCTGCCAAAACATTGACAGCAAGAATGTGCCAGCTGTCACATTAGTACAGGAGTAGAGATGAAGCCGATGAGATAGTTCGTCGCAGCTGGGAGAAAGAGCACTGTTCAAGTTCAACGTTCAACTCTCATAAGAGTAGGGGATCCAAGGGGGAGCGATACGCAGGGCGAGCAGATCGAGGTGGATAGGACACGGTTCAAAGCGCTAGAGAGACTTTGGGTGTCGCCAGCCTCGTCATCGCTCTGTTCTCTGCTGGAAGCGCCGACCGGTTCCCGTAAAGACCTCGGGAGCGGGTCCATATGATTGAGCGCTAAAAACAGTGAGCATAAGGTGAACATAAAGTATACCTACCTACACGCACTACCTGGTGGCGAAAACCCTGCTGAAAACATCGAGATCGAAACAACCAGTCAAATGTCCTTGCACATCATAACAGCGCAGCGCAGACACCGACGACCCATGACTCGCCCCAACGGAGCCCAGAGTTGCATGCGCTCTCAGAGTCAAAAGCATAAGAATGAGGCGCGCAATAAGTAGCGGGATGCGCTAGCGAGCCGTGGTGCAGGCGCGAGGCGCGAATGGGGAAGGGTGCAGAGTGCAGGATGCAGGGTACGGACGGAGGTGAGATGAACTGGTGGGCGGTGCGCTGCGCTACAACGAGTAATCCATCTCTACCCTCGTCAGGTATCCGTCGTTCAAACGTGAACACGGCCCGGAGCTCGTATTTCGCGAGGCCTAGGTAATCTGAGGCGGGGGCGGGGGGCGCTGCGTTGCGGCGGTGAGTCTGAGGCTTGGATGCAGCGGCGAGTCTCGTATGCAACTATGCAACGATTCAGATATTGGCAAGGCGAGGCGAGCAGCTAAATCCATCTAACAACCTAAATTGATCGCTGCCTTTTTTTTCCTCCCCATCGCTCACTCTCTCTTTCGCATGCGCACTCGCATGCTCAGTCACCCGCCCGTCGCACTGGAAAGCCCTCCGACGCGAGCTCGCCGCCACGTCACTGAGCAGTGAGTCGTTGGCCGTGTATCGTTTATCGCATCCAAAACTTCACTGTGTCCCGTCCCAAGCTCTCTGATGCGGCCACAGCTCCTTCCTCCGCACCAACGGAAACACGCTCCGCCTCCAAGTCGAGTCGAGCGTGCCTGGAGGATCCCCAGCCTCCCTGTCCGGCGTCGAGCGTCTGCGCTTAAGCTGCTACCTGATCGTGATGGTGCAGCACTGAGTCGTAAGCGAAGGTGGAAGTGGAGGCGAAGGTGATAGGGATAGGCCGACTGATTGCGACGCGCGCGGTGCTTGGCAGCGGGTAGCGAGATGGAGGGCGCAGGATGCGCAGGGAAGGAGAGGCCTGGGCGTGGGGTACGATGTGTACGAAAGAGGGGGAGGGGACAAAGGACGCGCAGAGTCCATATATATGAGCAGAGCCGCAAGCGCCTACCGCGAGCGTCTCACCTAGACCCCGACTCCGGATGGCCTTCCCTCCAGTTGGCCTCAGTCAAGGCTCGCGTTGGGTTGCGACGGGATGGGGTGTGGTATGGCGACGCCAAGGAGTCCGATTATGTGGTGGAAGATGACGGTGGAGAGTGCGAGGAGGGAGACGACTGCTGGAGCTTCCTTAAGCTTCAGTGGGGACTTGGGAAGGCTCATCTTTCTGTGTGGATACCCAAACGAAGGTAGTATTGGGTACTCGCGTACATGGAGGTATTTTGAAGAGACCAGGCTGGGGCGTATTCGGAGGCCTAGGGTCGCGCGGGAAAGTGCAAGGATGTGGCGGGGTTATTGAGTTGGAGTCGGAAGCATGAGCTGGCTGCTGGAAATGGCATGACTAGTGCGCAGGGGTTGCATACGCTCTTCAACGCACGAAATTGAAGCTGAGTATACATAACGTTGACGCGAACGGCGCGAGCAGTCGAGGATCGGACAAGTTGAAGGTTGAGGAGGAGAGTCGGAAAAAGACGTGACATGATCCGAACATAGGTCACTTTATTACATAATACACTGTCCATGTCACGTCCCTAGCACAAACTTGAATTCAACTTGACTTTCGACGCTCTCCGCCCCAGCACGAATTGCCCTCCGCTTCCATCGTCTTGCTTCCCCTCATTCTCAAAATCTAGATACGACTGAGGATAACCAGCGCTGCCAAGCACCGCATGCACACAAAGCCGCCACGACGACGCGCTATTCCCTTTATTGCACCTCTAGGCCTTTCAAAACGCAATTTCGTCCCCCTTTCCAAGGCCTCCATGTGTGTGAGTACCCAGGGCCAGCCCGAGGCTCATTCTGGGTAGGGGAATGTAAAACAGCGCCGCAACTCCAAGAATCCCTCCTGTGCGTACACCCGCCTCCGCCCTCCTCGCTTCCTCCTCGCCCTCCTCGCTTCCTCCTCGCCCTCCTCGCTTCCTCCTCGCCCTCCTATTCCACTACGTCGTAGGCTTCAGACTCTCCACCCGAATGTCGCGCGTATATGCGCTGGATATGAGAAGAGCAGAGCAGGGCAGAAGGTTATATATCTCTGGAGGGAGGGAAATTCTCCGTCGGGTCTGAGTGGGGCGCTTGCGGCTCTACTCGTAAATCTATTATATGGACACTGTGCGTCCTCCATTCCCTCACCCTCTTTCGTACACATCATGCTCCACGTCCAGACCTGTCGTGCCCTGCGTGACCTACACCCTGCACCGGACACCCAGTATCCCCGCTGCGCGGCACTGCGCGCGTCTTGCACTCAGTCAGCCTATGCCTTAACCTTCGCCTCCACTTCCATTTTCACTTACGGGTTAGTGCCGCCTAGCAGCTTCCTGGGCGAAGCGCAGATGTTCGACGTCGGTAGGGGAGGCTGGGGATCCTCCCACGACTCGACTCGACTTGGAGGCGGAGCGCGCTTGCGTTGGCGTGCAGGAGGTAGTTGTGGCCGCATCAGAGAGCTTGGGACACAGTGGAACTTTGGATGCACGAGGCACGATACAAGACCAATGAATCAGTACAACCCTTCTTTTTTGGTACACATCCATATCCACCTTGCATCCTGCGTGTCACAGCCAGCTCAAGAATCTTCGCGCTACTCTCATAATGTGCTGGGGCAGCTGAATCCTATTTAACGACCTGACGACCTGAATTGATTTCCGCTAGGTTTTCTCTCCGCGTCGCTCGCTCTCTCTTTCGCTTGTGCGCTCGCATGACCAGTCTCCCATCGCACCGGAAAGCCTCCAACACGAGCTCGTCACCGCGACACGCCTCGCCCCGCCTTGTCACTATCATTGTATAGATGCATACGAGACTCGCCATTGCATCCAAGAACCGCACGCGGCGAGGATGGTTGAATAACACGACCGCATATGCTCCGACGCCCTGTCCCGTTCTTCGTCTCGCCGCTCTCGTATGCCATCCATGCACTTACCGGCTCCTTGACGACGATGTCTCGACCCTCCGCGCTGCTATCATGCTAGTCGTGGGCGCATCCCCACGTGCCGCGCTCTTCTTCTAGTTGTGACGAAGTATCTCAGGCTTCAAGTTCATCTCTACTCTTGTACTAATTTGGCGGCGCACATTCTTGCTGTCAATGTTTCTGGAAGGCATGTCGAATCACCAGCTATCTGGACACGCGGTCCCCAGCTGTGGGACGGCCATGAGGCGGAACTGCTTCCTTACAAGCCTCTGATCCTTTTTCGGTCTGCTGCTTCTCGCTGTCGAAAATATGCACTCTGGCGATCATCAACTATCAAAGAAGGTGGCTTCTGAACTCGCGAGTAAGTCCCTCCTGATCGACGCAACCTAGCGTATCGACGTCTTTACCGCACGGCTGTTCTGATCAGCAATGATGCCATTATTGCAAGTAGGGTTAAGCGCTCATTTTAGTCATCACTGCGGAGCAGGTTTCTTGATCGCGTTTCCGAGAACGCTTTCAGGAGCAGCCCTTTCTCTTGTATCGAAACCGCCAACGCGCTTTCGCAGTATGGAAAGAGTTAATTCCCATGTCGCATCTAATAACAGCGTCTATCGGCGTGTAATGTGCTGGATAAGTATAAGAATGATCCTTAGATGATCTACTTCGCTGCGGCATGTCTCCTTGTGCGCGTCAGTGCCGCGTGCATGCGGTGACCTTCTCACCGAGCCCTGTTGTAAGTTGGGACCGGAACTAATCTTCGCCTTTCTACTCGAGATCCCCACGGGTTGGATGGCTTCGAGCGTGTCCTAGGGTTGGGGATGGAAGGATACCAAGACTGTTGATTGAATTGGGCGACTCAAATGCGTTCTGGCGTGCTGTGGACGGTCTGACGGCGTGTATTCTACAATGCGTGCCAATGTATTTATGGAGACGGAATAAACTTGCAATCGTCCACGTTTACATGTCCAAATTTGGCTCAGCCTGGAAGAGTCGCTGGGTTCACTCCGAACTTTTATCATGCATCCTGTCAATATGCCACTGCGTTCACGTTTCAACTTTAGGATCACAGTGTTACGCACTTCCATGCGGCCGCCTCGCGCACAAATTAAGTCAAGGCTGCTTTATGATTTTGAGCAACGTACTCTAGTAATCTCCCTCTTCAACTACCCAAACTATACTGTCCCCCGTACTCAGCCTCGATGGAAGACAATCTTACTGAACGCAAGCATTGTGAGTCTATCGTCTGTATACTTAACTCTGACTTACACGTTTAATTACACAAGTGAATGCGACTAATATCCCTACCGACAGTCGTTTACCTCGCTCCGATGCAGAGCTCCACCCATGTGGACATAGAAAGGATGGTCGAAACCTTATTGTTTGCATCGATGGTACCTCAAATCAGTTCGGGGAGAAGGTACGTATTTGGGTGGCTACTCATTCGCGCCGCTAGCTGATGTTTACTATCAAGAATACAAATGTGATCGAACTATACAATCTCATTTTGAAAGAGGTCGAGGATAACCAACGAACCTGGTATAATAGTGGCATTGGCACCTACGCTCGTCCATCTTGGAAGTCTTTAAAATATTACCGGAAAGTCGTGTATCACAAGATCGATTTGGCTATTGCATGGTGAGTCAGATGATAATTTCCTCCAAGCATGGCCCATTTCAACCGTTTTATTTCAGGGATTTTGAGCGAACAGTTTTGGCTGCATACCGCTGGCTGTCCGACAATTACGAACGTGGCGATTGTATATTTCTCTTTGGTGAGCACATATACTTCATGTATCAAAGTCGCCTGGCTGAAGACTTTCCAGGGTTTTCTCGTGGCGCATTTCAGGTTCGCGTACTCTCTGCAATGATCGACAAGGTTCGCTACGGCCTATAATTGCCAGCAGTACGATATTGATTAAGTATCTGCAAATTTCAGGTTGGCCTCATCTACAAGGGAAACGAAATGCAGATACCATTGTGCGTTTCAAATAGCTGAATGCCCTGTCGGCGACTTATTATCTATTTCAGCGCATACGAACTGTACCGAGATCCTGAAAGCGACAAGCCGTCAAGTGCCGTGACTCAAGTTGGATCGCCGGAATCACCACAACAAAAATCTGGTGCGGCAGGCAAGCCGACGACGAGCAGCGCGGAACGATTCAAGAAGGCGTTCTCATATAAAGACGTAAAAGTACATTTTGTTGGAGCCTGGTATGTGATAGAAACATCTTGTCGACACCTTTATGCTCACAGTCGCACCCCAGGGATACCGTTTCGTCCATCGGAATAGCGCGTGGAAGCCACATGCTTCCTCGAACGGTCGACGGAATGAAACACGTGTGCTACTTTCGCCATGCACTAGCGCTCGACGAGAGACGTGTCAAGTTCTTGCCCGAGTATGCGTATGGAGGCTCAGCCCAGGCCCCCACACCGAGTGAGGGTAAAGAGCCTCCTCCCCGTGCCTGGTGGTCGAAGTCTTGGTTTTCTCGGAAGAATGTTGTAGACAACACAGCGCAAGATAGCATCCCACCCCCGACGAATGGTGATGTGGCCAATGACCCTAAAGCTAAGATTAAATCTGCCGTCCCACATACATTGGAGGTTTGGTTTGCCGGCACACACTCGGATATGTAAGAGCCCCCACCTTCTAGTGGAGTAGATTAAAATTCTAATTTCCTTGCACTTAGCGGAGGTGGGAACGTTGTAAATGCTTGGATGGATCGTAGCTGGCCTCCTCTGAGGTGGATGGTGTTCGAATCAGGGTCCCTTGGCCTTCGCACGGCATTATTTGAGCGTGAGCTGCCTCCGGACGAGCAGATCGAGATCCAAGAATCTTTGACGTGGCACTGGTGGCTGCTTGAGCTCTTTCCTCTCAAGCGCTTGACCTACACGAGGCGAGAAAATGGAAATCCGACTTCTCACAAGTAGGTTTCAGCAGACGAGGTTGCAAATGTGTTCCGTCAACTGACTTGTCGATGTCAATTAGGCCCCATCTTGGATCAAGCCGTAAAATCCACCGCGATCAGAGGATCCATAGCTCCATCTTGCTTGCTGGCCAACTAGTCGAGAAGTACACTCCGAAGGCACGACCGCTAGACGATGATCCTAATTTCTGGATTAATGTGCGCAAGAATGGACTGGGAGAGTGGCAAGAGCGTGACTTATATGAGTATATTCAAGACCTCATAAATAAGTTCATTGTCACGCTCGATAGCAGTGTGTTGCAAATTTTACATCAAACTGCAATGTGGCGTAAGAAAATGATGTTTCTCAGATTTTGTGTAGCTGACAATGAGGCCATATTTAGGGGATGGAAGACGAGCCGTATGCGAAACGTTGTACGAGGCCATCATCAAAAGGCTGAATAATCCAGATATCGAGGCTGAGAGCAAGTATAAATTGCTGAAATTCACAACGAACATCCTATGGAAAGCTGATCAGCAACTTAAACAAAACCATTCAATCGAACTCCGTGGTTTAGTGTCGTCACTACTGACCATTCCGGAGAGCAACAATGAAGGCCACAAGGATATAGTACGACAGTTTCTGGTGCGGTGTACATTGGGTAAGAGAAAATAACCATAGAATGCCTACGAGCTGAACCCATTACTTCTACCTGCAGATAGCTCATTTAAATTGAGCACACCCAGCATATACCTTTCTGTTGTATTCTCGCCTGATGGCAAGCGCATCGTATCTGGCTCAGATGACAAGACAATTCGGATCTGGGATGCAGAGACGGGGAAGCAGATGGGAGAGCCATTCCGAGGACACAGAGAGCACGTGCGGTCTGTTAGATTCTCGCCTGATGGCAAGCGCATCGTATCTGGCTCAGACGACGCAACCATTCGGATCTGGGATGCAGAGACGGGGAAGCAGGTGGGAGAGCCATTCCGAGGACACACAGGCTGTGTTACGTCTGTTGGATTCTCACCTGACGGCAAGCGCATAGTGTCTGGCTCGTTCGACGAGACAATTCGGATCTGGGATGTCGAGACGGGGAAGAAGGTGGGAGAGTCGACCCGAAGATACACAGGTTTAGTTCGATCTGTTGGATTTTTGCCTGACGGCAAGCGCATAGTCTCTGGCACGCTCGAAGGGACAATTCGGATCTGGGATGCAGAGATGAGGGAGAAGGTGGGAAAGCCATGCAAAGGATACAAGAGTTCTTTTTTTTCAGTTGGATTCTCGCCTGATGGCAAGCGCGCAGTCTCTAGCTCAGACGACAAGACAATTCGGATCTGGGATGTAGAGAAGGGGAAGCAGGTGGGAGAGCCATTCAAAGGATACAAGAGTTCTGCTTTTTCAGTTGGATTCTCGCCTGATGGCAAGCACGTAGTCTCTGGCTCGGCTGACAAGACAATTCAGATCTGGGATGTAGAGACGGGGAAGCAGGTGGGAGAGCCATTCCAAGGGCACACAGATTGCGTCTTCTCTGTTGGATTCTCGCCTGACGGAAAGCGCATAGTCTCTGGCTCTAAAGACCGCACAATTCGGATCTGGGATGCGGACACACGAGAAATATTGGCGCAGTCCGACTGAACACTCGAGGATAGGATATCTGTGTGTTGTTCTTTACTCATGCTATAACTTCCTTTCGAATCTCGTTCATCAATTCCAGATGTTGTTTTTAATTTATGTATCTGTGCACAAATATATTGCGAGCGACGAGGGATTTAAAGAGGATTGGGGAAGGGGAAGAGCCAAAGAAAGTCGTCACGATGTGCTACGTTTGTTGGTCCCGTATGTACTTGATAGGGTGGACGAAGAACAAGGTCGATCTGCCCATGAGGTGTGAGTAAGGTGTCTAATAAGATGCGCGAAAGATGCGCGAAAGAGGATGGACAATGGGCACGCGTTTCGAGCGGGCGAGCGTCAGAATTTGACAGTGCGAAGGGCAAATGCTGTAGATATGATATAAATGTGTGAGGAGTGTGTGCGCGGTGGTTAACAAAGCTCACTTTGGAGCCTTGGAGCCTTGAACAGGGATTGGAGGCGCCGAGGGGCGGATTCGAGCGAAGCAGGATTTATAGAGATACACGAGCTCCATACGCGCCACGCTATATCCATTCAGATGCCCAGACGAGCAGGAGTTTCCGCGCTGATGTGGTCGTTGATGTTGACATTGATTCCTGGGAATGACGTCTGGGGAGTGATATATGCGTGCTAGACCATAGAAATCCACCGTGAAAGCAGTCCTGGGACGAGCGGTGATGGAGAGAGGAAAGAGGCTCGGACATGCGCCGAGCCGCTGCACGTATATCCCATTCCTCCTCTCCCTCATGATCATCAACCACCCGGACATAATCTCCCTCGAGAAAATCTCCCGAGCATCCCTTTCCCCTTAACATTCGCGCGGAATTTGTTCCCCATCTCTCCTGGTAAATTTCGGGCATTGACATCAGACTGGACATGGGGTTGCGTGGACGAGCAGAAAAAGGGAGGCCCTGTTCATCTCATGCGGAGATTATCTGAAAGATCCAAGGTGGATCCGACAAGCCTCTTGTGCGTAGAACTTGTAGAACGTGTGCCGGGATGAACAGGCATCCTGGAGTGCAACGCGGGTAGAGCACCTAGCAGCCAGTAGCTAGCCTCTGTGGTACATATATCGTGGAAATGAGACGAAGTGAGACGAAGGCAAGACGAAGAATGCGGACTGAGTGACGGAATATGTGACGCATTGACCATTTTCGGATCATGTCACGCCTTCCTCCGACCCGGGCCCTTCCTCTTTCTCTTCTCGACCACCATGACCTTGTCCCATCTTTGGCTTCACCGTCGTTCGCATCAACCGTTATGTATATGAAGAGTCCCTCACATTTTCGTGCTTTCAAGAGCACACGCAACACGAAGCTCCCCAAGCTTCATCGGAGCTAGCTGTGCCATAGCCAGCAACCAGCTCACGCGTCAGACTTCCAGTTGATGACCCCGAACGACGGCTTCCTTGTCCTTGGTAAGACTCTAGGTATTCTCATCACCCATCCACGTTAACGTCGTCTTTTTATTCTAGTACTTCCCCTCTGCAGATGTGTCTGCCTCTCACCGGACACGCGCCTGAGTCGCCAGAAAGACTCGTTCGAGGAATATGCATTGCGCTTCCTGGGCCTGGAGGTGCCTCCTGTACGGAAACGCGCTTCAGCCCTCCTCTCACACTATATCGTCATCTTCCAACAGCATCACCTCGACCACCGTGCACTCTTTTCGTACCTTCTCCAATTTCCTGTCGCCTCCACCCGCGCGCCCACGAGATTCAACGTCGCCAGCCTCGCTGCCGACTATAAACCGTTGAGCGATTGAGTGCTAGCTCGCACGTCACTGCTCCTATTCTGCTATTCGACCTCCGCCTTCCGCTACCCGTCGTGCGTTCGTTCACTGCCTATGAGACGAAAAGGGAAGGGAAAAGCAGCATACATCCGGGGAAAGAGGGAAATGCGTCGGATGTGGGACGTACGTCCACAACGGCGCTTTCTTGCAGCACGTAAGTGCATTTAGGGTATATGCGCCGGCCCCCTGGTACCAGGAGTCGCCTCCACACATTCACCGCTTCCACCCTCTTCTGTCCATCTGCCTTACATCCCGGATTCCGAGCGCCGACCATTTTTTGTATCTGTCAACATGTCCGTCTACGTCTCCGGCCCTCTCGCCCCTCGTCTTTACCTGCACGTTCACGAGGCCGGCCATTTATCCTCTTTTTTGTTCTCATCGTCCCTGCTGCTACCGCTGAAGCAGCTAACGTGTCTTTCCGCCTTGACCATGCGATCCTCCTTTACCAGCCCCCCCTGTACCAGCGCCCTCTGTGTACCTCACCCTTCATCCCCTCCCTCCCTATTTTCCCGCATTCTTCTTCCTACTTCCTCCGCCTTCTTCCGCCTCCCCCGTCCCGGACACCTCATCTCGCAGTCCTCCTCATTCATCCTCACAATCCCAGGTCTGCAGCCTAGCACACCCACTACCTCGCGCCTCGCCCCGCCGCCGTCTCCTTTGAAGCTCGTCACTTTCAAATAGCGTTCGTCGCCATTTTCGAGATGGAAGATAAGTGTGAGGTTCAAATATTCGCTAAATCGAGGGAAATGGAGGGTTGGAATCAGGAGGGAAGATTGCGCTTCAGCTGGATCCTGATGGGGGTCTGGAGTGGACTCTTTGAACATTATACACTCCGCGCGGCCGACGCCCTCGCTCACTAGTCCTCACACGGGGCCGAAACTCCCAGCTCCCAGCTCCCGTCTGGCTATTCGGCGATTCGGAACGATATCACTGTCAGGTCAGACTCGGAGCTTGGAGAACAATGAACGCAGATATCGACGTGCACGAGGCACCTCCTTGCCCTGGACAGAGTAGAACGTGTTACGAGCGTGCTGAGCTGGTGTGTGGTTATGAGCTGTCCAAGTTCTCAATGCCTGGGGTTCCTGTCCCCCTTCGCACTTGTCCTCGTGCGTTGTTCTTGGCCTCGTTCTTGTTTGCGTCTTCGTTTTATGTCCCCGTCTTTGTCTTTGTTCTCGTCCTCCGGCCACAACACTCGACCATGGCCTCATCGCATCGTTGCATCCGCGTTAGTTGATCTTTGATTGTCGATTATCGGTTAATGGCGACGGCCTAGTTCTCAGTCTGCCCCAAGACGATTTTTTTCTAGGACGAATGAAGGGGGGTACAAGCGTGCATGCGTATGCGTGTGTCTATTCGTGTGGAAGCTTCGACTGTGAGATTAACTTCGCCTGCGCTCTCGCTTGGGCTGCCACCGCGCGACCAGCGACCATTTCATTTGATATTCAAGCTGCAGACGGGATGTTGACGAAAGAAAGAGGCTCACAAAACTACTCAAATCTGAGATCTGATATCGACAAAGAAAAGTAATTGTGTGATTGAGTTGAGGGCCCTTTGTTCTACTATGTATGAGCTTGCTTGGTAGAACAATTCATTTCTACACCTGTGCATCAGCACGCCGTCCGGAAGATATAAGATCACATGTATCGGAATGGATCCCTATAAGAGTCGCTGATCCGATACAGAAACAATGAGCAGCTATGCCTCTCCTCACCTTATCGACCGAACTGATCGAAACGATCCTCTACGCGCTTCCTCTCCAAGATGTCCTCTCATGCATGTATCTCAACAAATCTTTCAACAAACTCATCAGCGAATCTTCTCGCCTCTTGTACAAACTTCACTTGACGCGCTTTGGACTTCAAGACAACCCGTTTTCGCCCTGTCGTCTGCGGAGAAATATGCGTCGCTCAAGAAGAGCCAGTTTTCATGGCTTGAATTGAGTCCTGTTCATTATTCCTACTGCGATATCCCCCTAGACTGGTCTCAGAACTTCCATATATCCCTCTGGGAGGGCATGCTCTACACGTCTAGATTGGACGAGGACTCTAACGACATAGATATATTCGATCTTTCTGATGCACACATCGTCATCCCTGGTGGAGGATGTAGGGTGTGGAGAATCGAACGAGATCAAACATATACTCACTTTGGGGTAAGGAGCCTTGCATTTGCTGTATCTTCATATGAGCATCATTTATTTCTCGAAGTTCTCAGGTGAGTTTTGCTGATTGAGTTGGGACGAACAATGATTTTGATGGTCATATTGATTGCAGTCAATGGAAGGGAGAAGAGGCGGCGACTCCGTCCGCACATATTGAAATATCTTTGCAGCGGGTCTCAAGTGGAAGTAGCTTAGGCATATACCCCATGGCCAGTGAGACGAAGAATATAGTGGTGACGTATTGCGGAATAACAAGGCCAGAAGTTGTGGTTGAAATTTCAGGAAAACATGTCGCCATTATTATCTGCGAGCCTCCTGTGGATGATTCCGGAATGGATGAGGTGTTCGTTTATGACATTCTCTCAGATACGCTGGTGTTGGTACGTGCTATCTACGGAATTCACAGTCAATAATTAATCGAGTTTAATACAGTCGTTTCGGGTGCCAGGACGGACGTATCGTGGCAGCGTCTTTCTGGACGAGAACTTTATTCTTTTCCCAAACACCAATCAAGGCACGCTCGATATCTTCCGCATTCCCTCACAAGAGACATTCGAACCGATAGCGCCAATTCGTTCGCCTCGGCCTTCCACTCCTAAAACGAGAATTCACGTACAGTTCGATCACTTGCACTGCGTATCCAAATCCCATCAGCGACAGCACGTTGAATGAGAGGCGCAGCCGATATTTCTCTCAGGATTCTAGCATCAGAAACACAGTTCAGCCAAACGGGGGGTTCTTCAAGAGCCCTGCGAGGTCTATCTGCATCTTTACTGTGAAAGTTGAGGTCAGCGATGATGCCCCAGAGGATGGCGAACACCGGAATGGAGAAAGGTTCAGCTTCGTTGTCCATCGCAGCGCGTTGTTGGATATAATTGCAAAATACGATCATTATCGACCTCCACCGCCTGTATATGATCCTTCTCCCGTACTTCCGGACACCCACAACTTCAATGTCAAATATATGACTCACACATTGTCGAGCAGAGTTCATGTCGCCCCGGAAGGAGAGCATCTAAAGTCAGGGGTTCCCAATGACCCAAACAACTTCTGGGACTTGCCAGAGCCATCGCATTCACCTATCTGGGAGCTGTGGGGTCAGAAAATTACGCGCTGGTTTAACGATAACGGGCTGACACCAGGAGATTGTATGAGGGGATGGGGAGAGCGTTGTGTGCGATTAGCACCCTTGGCCCGTTCTGGCCAACCTCCTCCTGATGGCGTCCCATTGATCGTCCTCGATTTTGCTCGGCAGAGCTGCAACATGTACCGACATCATGGAACCTTTGGCGAACGCTTGGATGACGAAGAATCAGATTCAGACACGCGTGAACAAACCGATGACGAGCCTGAGGATTATGAATTCCCATCGATTGAGCTTGACCTTGCGGGAAATGCTGAAGACGTCACATTGGACAGTGCCAGTGATATGGATACTACAGACGAATCTGACGCTCAAACGGTGCCCAAGCCACGCCGCCCATTGCGCGCGAGGAAATTTCGCAGAGAATTGGTCGATTTCATGAATGTGAACAACATTTTTGTGAACGCGGCGCACACAAGGTTGATCAGCAGCGTCTTTCGATATCCAGTGATTAGTGCACTCCCATACCTTGCTCGGACATTGGGACATCTCGTGAATTGGGAACAGGCACTGATCGACGACCAACGGATTGTCGGTATTCTTGTGAGTGGCATGCACCTTACTTACTCAAATTGATTGCGCCGTTGAGAATTGACCGTGACCGTCGGACTCTTGTTTGCAGAAGTTGCCTGACGACGAAGGAATGGCCCAGGTTGATGTGCTGTATTTCGGTGGAGAGTAGAGGGAAGAAGTACTTGATGAGTCTGTTATCTTTGTAGGCAAGAGCCGGCCCTTGTGAGGCGAAGCACTTTATGTCAATATTATCAAGGTCATTCGTCAGCAGATCCCCTGTACATAGATCTTTGATTGGTGTCGCGAAATTAACGCAGGCGCTTCCAAGCCTTTCAAATCATTCCAGACCGACTTAGCATTTCTGGGCGTCAAGGAATACGCAAATAGGCGCCAACACCCATAGAGGTATAAAGGTTGGAGGATTCAGCGCAATGACATCCAACAACCACCCACTCGATTCAGTTTCCTACTCAACTTCATAAATATGCAGGTGAGCGGTGTCCACGCATTGACGTTGCCACAATGTCATCGGCGTACTGACACATTGTCTTTGTCGTTCAGATCGCTCAGACCGTCCTCGTCTCCCAGGCTTGCGCTAAATGCACTTGCTGCGCCTCCTCCTGCACATGCTGCACTGATACTAGGTAAGGCCTTCAGCTTTGTCCTCCATGGATCAGACAATGCTGAGCATTGATTGATGGTTCTCAGCTGCGCTTGCGGAACCCAGTCCTAAGCTGCTGGATGAGGTACCGCCACTTGCACCTGCGCTACGTGAGTACATCTTGATGTTACTGACGAAGTTGGAGGTGTCTGACTCTTTCTCTTTTTTTTATAATCTCCCCAGTAGCTCGTGTCAGGCCGGAGTCAACCACAGTCCACAGTTCGCGTTTGTGATATGAGAAGTACTTGCGTTAGAATTTTCCAAATTGCTCGATTCGAGGATCAACGCCAATTTGTGAATGAATTTAACTTTTGTGTTTATACATACTTTTTCGTTCGTATTGACCGCCTCCACGTTAAGTATGCAAAGCGGCAATACTTTGATCATGGTCTGTGAAGTATAATTATCCAGTTGTACATTTGAGATAAAGCTATTAAATATGGAGGACCTTGCCAATTGATATTGAGCTGCCCTTGGTTGCTTCGCCTCGGACCCAACTCTAACCAGCAGTGAGCACGATTCGGATTTGCAGACAAAATGTTGTGCGTGACTACATAATGACTCGTTTAAATTTCGGATTATGCCGTCTCCGAGTCTCCATCACCATGACCCAACTTCATCCAACTCTCAACGAGTCTCACTGAGGCGCGCCTGTTCGACGAGGAAAGTTAGTCCCCGGTCCGACGACAGACGATATTCCGGCCGACCCTCTCTCGCTTTGACATTAACGTCGACCAGTTGACATCACGTTGACAATGGTAATTAATCAGTAGCGCGAGACTCCCCCTTCGACCGCCTCCGCCACCAACCAGCCCCCGCATTTGCATCTCTAACGCTCGACTCAGAAACAGGGATATGCGGTGTGCACGCAGTAGCACCGCGCCTCCGAGCTCCAGGAGTCGCCTCACCTCTGAAGATCTGAGGCCTAGGCCTGAACGTTGACGTTGAACGTTGAACGTTGAACGTTGAACGCTGACCGTAACCTTTCAACGAGATTGCATAGGCCGACACCAACCGTCAAGCACACATGGATGCCAGCGTGTCACACAACACACTCCGCTAGCGCGTTGTCTGCATCTGCCCTCAGCGCACACACATCATCTTCCCTTCCACCTCCCTGCCACGGAACCATGTGCCCATCCTCCTCCCTCTTCTTCCCTTACCCACTTCCCTCCCTCATTGTCGCTCTCTCTCCCTCTTTTTCTCTCCATCCCTTACCCCTCACTGACGTGTCCAGAATACACGCAGCTTCTCCCAAGAAATGCGGCCGCTAGTCTCTTCCCTTGCACTACCTCAACCTCCGCCGCCACCTCCTTCGACGCTCGTTGACCCTCATTATCGGTCTTCAGCAACTTACCAGGCGGATATCTTGGATACGTGGAAGGATCGTAACACATTGCCCACCCAACCACCTCACTCTGCTTGCATGCTCTCCCACCCTTGCACTATTTGTTGTACCAGCTGCCCTCGCGCGTCCTTCTCGTAGGTTCACGCCAACGGCGTGGACCATGCAGCCAGCCAGTTTACAGTTCCCATCTTCAATCTGATGTTCTGAAGGCTCTGACGCTCTGATGTCAGGTCGGACTCGAAGCTCGTATGGAGCTTGGAAATCTGCGCACCACGGAAAAAACTCCTTGGCGTAGGCGGAGCATGTTGTGAGCGTGACTAGTCTGTGAGCTAGTCGGCGCCCAAGAACGTTGAACGTTGATCGGCGATCAGTGAGTACCGGCGATGCCTTCGTTCTTAGGAGGCGGGATCTGGTCAATTTGCACTGCTCTGGGAAATTCGACAGGCGTGCGTGCGCTTGTTTTGAGTGCTGCCACTGCTTATGTGAAATAGACTCGTCGTTTACCAGAGTCCCACTTGGATTCATTTCTGGATAGTATGCGGGTTTCTTGGACATCGAATCTTTGCGTTGCTTTAGATTCAGTTTTGGTATAGGCGTTATTATTGAATGGATGATCGCTGGCACTGAACTATTGTTTGTGGTCGCTATAGGCATCGATTAGTACTGGACCTTGGACTGGAAGACGGCCCTCTTATTATCCCTTTCATCGAGCGTTTGTTGAATGTTTTAATAACATATCAACTCATTAGCGATGGTGATGAGGGCGAGGAAGATTGTAGACACAAGAACAATGGAAAGCTTATTATCTGCTCGCTTGTCAAAATGTTATCAACTCACTGTCCGGAAGATATAAGATCACATGCATTCAAATCTCTATAAAGGTCGCTGGATCGATACAGAAACAATGGGCAGCTATGGCACTCCTCACCTTATCGACCGAACTGATTGAAACGATCCTCTATGCACTTCCTCCCCAAGATGTAGTCTCATGCATGTATCTCACCAAATATTTCAACAAACTCATCAGCGAATCTTCTCGCCTCATGTACAAGCTTTCCTTGACGCGCTTCGGACTTCAAGACAACCCGTTTTCGCCCTTATCGTCCGCGGAGAAATATGCGTCGCTCTTGGAGAGCGAAAGTGCATGGCGTAATCTGTCTCCCATTGATCGTTGTGTCAGCTCAGCAGGTATGGCCTTGGACTGGTCTCAGAAGTTCAATATGTCTCTCCGGGAGGGTCTACTCTTCATATCCAGATTGGACGAGGACTCCAACGACTTGGATATACTCAACTTATCCTGGGCCCAGAATGATGAAGGCGTAGACGGCCGCAATTACAACTTCAGAAAACGGAACATCAGAAAATTTGAATTATACTCTCCCCTCCAAATTGGCAGCAGGTGGCTTACATATGCTGTTTCTTCGTATGAGCATCAGTTATTACTCGAAGTTCAAAGGTGAGTTTCATTGGCCTCAGTCAGATTACGAAATGATGCTGAAAGTCATACTCTACTGCTTGCAGCATGTGGAAGGGGGAAGAGGCTGCCGCTGGGTATTCGGGTATCACAATATATTTCCAGCGGCTTTCAACTGGCTTAGGCATGTACCCCATGGCGAGTGGTACTTTCGATATAATCGTGACATCTTGTGTAAAAACCAGGCCAGACGTCGTGGTTGAGATTTCAGGAAAGCACATCGCCATCATTATCAGCGAACCCCCGGAAGATCTCGAAGATACGGGAATGGCAAAGGTTTTCGTCTATGATCTCTTCTCAGATACGCTGGTGTTGGTATGTGCAATCCACGCGAGTTACATTCAAGGACTAATCGAGTTTAATACAGTCGTTTCGAACGCGAGGAATAATCCCTTGTAGCGCCGTTTTTCTGAATGAGAACTTCATTCTTTTCTCAAATAGTTATGATGGGAGCCTCGATATCTTCCGCATTCCGTCGGAAGAGACATTCGAGCCGATAGCGCCTTATGTTCGCCTCGGCCTTCCGCTTCTAAAACGAGAATTCGTATACAGTTCGATCACTTGCACTGCGTACCCAAATCCCATCAGCGACAGCACATTGAATGAAAGGCGCAGTCGACATTTCTGTTGTCATAACTCTGGTATCAGAGACACAGTTCAGCCAAACAGGGGTTTCTTCAGGGACCCGTCCAGGTCGATCTGCGTCTTTACATTAAAAACCGCGACTATGCCCGATACGCCAGAGGGCCAACTCCAACATGGAGAAAGGTTCAGCTTCGTCGTCCATCGCAGCGCGTTGTTGGATATAATTGCAAAATACGATCGTGATCCACCTCCACCGCCTGTATATGATCCTTCTCCCGTACTTCCGGACACCCACAACTTCAATGTCAAATATATGGATTACGACTTGTCGGGCAGAGTTCGTGTTACCCCGGAAACGGAGCATCTTGCAGACATTCCCAATAACCCTAACGCCGGTCTCTGGGACTTGCCAGAGCCATCGCATTCCCTTATCTGGGAGCGTTGGGGTACGAAAATCACACGCTGGTTTAACGATAGCGGTTTAGCGCAAGGAGATTATATGAGAGGGTGCGGAGAGCGTTGTGTGCGATTAGCACCCTTTGCCAGGTCTGACCAGCCTGATCCAGACGGCGTCCCATTTATCGTTCTCGACTTTTCTCGACTGAGCTGCAGTATCCATCGGAGTCAGGCAGATGGCGACGGAGACTCGTGTTCCGAAGAAACAGAATCGGACACAAGCGAACAATCCAATGACGAGGATGATGAAATTCCATTTCTCGAGGGCCCTGTCGAAACCGCTGAAGACACTACATTGGATGGAACTGGCGATACGGATGACGTAGATGAAGCTGTCCCAATAGTCTCCGAGCCAAACGTGGTGAAATTTCGCAGGGAAGTGATAGATTCTTTGGGTTTCGACAGGGTGTTTAGAAACGAGGCACACACAAGCTTGATCAACACCGTCTTTCGCCAACCAGTGATTAGTGCGCTCCCGTACCTTGCTCGCACGTCGATGGAACCCGTGAAGTGGAAACGAGTAAGGCTCCAACCATATAGTATATGTATAGGCCTGGCGGTGTAAGTATACATATACAGTTGCCTACTGTATAATTACTGTATATATACGGTTATACCCTTTTTATATACACTTTTCGAATATTTTAGTTTAAAAGAGTTTTTTCTGTGCTAAAATTCACTCTAAAGTGTTTTGTTTTGCGCAGTTGAACATATTATATGTAGACATGTTGCCCAGTCATAGCAGCGTACATTGATCATGCATCATGCGGCGATGCGCAACACGCGCCGCAATGCTAGCGCACTTCCAGCCTTGGGCGCGCGCGCTTGCTCGGCATTCAACTCAGTGCTCAATATCGCTTAAGAAAATAAATAGTAAATTATTTCATCACGTACAGACTATAGTGAACGTGCTAGTAGTCCTTAACCTGTGCGCAAGAAGTATATATTGCGTAGCGCAGCCCTTCCCTGTCAAGTAGCGTCAGCGCAAATCTATTAGTAACGGATAAAGTCAGAATCAGCCGCAATCAGTATTCTCTGCTCGAGGGTGCGCATGCCGTTGGGCATGGGCTATCTATCTGACATGTGCTCCACCCCATCCGTTGCCCGGCGTCTGTCTTCGTCGCTCACGGTCCACAGAAGAGGCGCCAACTTGAGGTGGCCAACTGGCAGCGGTTAGAAATTTATTAGAAATTGTGCACATCTGAGCCCTCAAATTATCAGTTTTGACCCTACAAATGGTGTATCCGAGTGATTCTCGAACAACTGTATACAAACTATATACGAAAACCATATACCATATAATTACTGTATAGGCGGATTTTCCGATTGGCCCTATACCTATACCTAATCATATACAGTTAAAACTGTATATATACAGTAGCCTATACTGTATGGTTGGAGCCTTAGAAACGAGCGCTGATCGATGACCAGCGAATTGTTGGTGTTAGTGTGAGTTATACCTGATTCAAGTTGACCAAAGCTTAAACTGACTCCTCCTGTGTCGGAAATTCCTAAAAGCCATTATAAGCCTAATAATCACGTTAATTACTTTTGCGCTTATAAGATGAACGTTAATATACTAACTCAAGTGGTGATTATAAGCAAGGCAGACCGTCATTATAAGCAAGGGCGGTTCACATAAGAATAAGATAGAGTGAACCGCGTTCGCCCTCTTTTAGCTGTCAGCCCAGCTCGCCACCGCAGTTCGATATCAGCTCACCGAGTTCATTTTAGTCAGTTCAAATTCGCTTTCATAGGACTTACTGATCTTTGACTACACTTGAATTACTTACCTTTCACTTACTGACCTAACTGTTTACTTAACTTCCAAGTTAATCACATGACCTAAATGCATTTATATCAATTAACTGACTTCCAGTGGGAATCGAACTTACGACGTTGACTACGCGCGGAAGGCTATCTATAACAGTAACCATCATTAACCTCTACACCATATAGGCATTATTTATTTAAAAATAGGCATTAGTAACACATGACTCTCATCTTCACCTCCACCAGCGCGCTGTTCTGCATCGCAGCGCTCGCGCGCTTGCACATCATAACTAATCATTGCCAGTTTAAATACCTAGATACATAACCTATCTTTCTGAATGTTCAAATACATGAAAAACAGAGAGAAATTCTAGTGCTGAGGTACTCAATAAACCTAATATAATACAGTTCACTCTAGTATGTGCAATGCTTCCATCATTTTTTAGACTATCAAACAAATTTCTGAGGTGCATACTATGTCCTACTATCTATCTTATTATATCTAATGCTCTCAAATATTATGGTGCACATTCCGGACACTGCTTAACGTCGAGCGCGCTAGAGGGAGACCGTGAGAAAATGGACTTTAGCAAGCAACGACTCCGTCGAACTAGGTTTCGCCGCTCTCTACAGCATTTGTTGCAGCTCTAACTTTGATAGGACTTATGCAGTATTTTTTATTCACTTGAATAGGGACTACACAGCCTATGAGTTGCTCAAAGTGGGCAGACAAAGGTGTAAATTTGCTAAGGGATGTGTCCAATGCGACACAATGGCGGAGTGCAATGTAAATGCGGATTATGTCGAGTAAACATTGTCGAGGCGGCTTCTTCCCACCCATGATAAGTAGAATTAAATACTCACTAGCTACATCCTCACAGACAATAACTGTTTATTTGTTGGGGGCACAGCATCATTGTGCGTGCGCATTGCAGATGCATGGGCCAAGCGCGCGGCGATGCCGCACGGCGCTCATAACGCGTGAACATCTTGATGCGCATTTGCTCGCTTATAATGAGATTCACGCGCTTGTGATGAGTCTGGGCTGGCTTGGGAGTACGTTCGTCCTAACCGAGGCGTGGAATTCTTACTAACTTGATTTAGTTCATCATCATACTCACGCTGTCATTATAAGGGGAATTTTCTATTATAAGTGCTCTCATAAGCGACAATATGCCATTATAAGTAAGGCTGCTTATAATGGCACTTAGAGATTTCCGACATGATTGCAGAAGCCAGATGATCGCGAAGGAAAAGCCTTAATTAACGTGCTGTATTTCGGTGGTGGGTAGAGGACGAAGGAGAAGTATTCGCCTCTAAATATGTAGAGTACAGTCACGACTCGCCAGAAAAACATTGACTCGCTTCCTGTCTTGTTCATCCTCTCGTTAAATCCCATATCACTCTCTGATATAGGAACATTGTTACGCGGAATCCTTTTAGGGATTGGAGTGCCGCTACCCGCATCAACCACCATGCCAGCGTCGACTCTGCTCTTACAGGTTGCACCAATCCAGAAGCGTAGCCAAAAGAACGTCAAGGTGAGAGCGAGGTCACTGAATTCGATTTCAAACGATTGCGGTCTGAGAGTAGAAACTTAGAGAGCGCGACGCGTGGTTCATGCGAAGTTCGAACACAGCTTGAAGCTTTGAAGTTGGATGTCGGATGAGAAGAAAGAACGTGACATGTCACTGCGTTACTTTTACACGAATATTTTTCACCAGATCGGCCGAATTTGAACTCGTTTTCCAACATCCACGTCCACGTCCCTTGGCTCACTCCTCTCTCTTTCTTCCCACCTTCCCATGGCGGAGAAGAGATTCAGAATACTTCAGGATACATGTATTGACTCTACAGACCTCCAATCTCTCTCTACAATATAGGCTCAAACGGGGGCTGCAGCTCCTTTGTGATTCCGAATAGGCCCTAGGCGCCGGGCCCCGACACGTATTATCGAAGCTCTCACACGGTGCACCGATCCAGGGTCTTAACCCTACAACTCGCATTTCATCTTCTAGCTCCTCACGCGTACGATGCGCTCAACTCAACTCAACTCTTCGCGGGTCGTCCCCTCTCCCGTCTCAATCGCTCACCTCTACGCTCCATTTTCGTGACGAACTCGTTCATCAATGCCGCACGAATACGAATGCTGAGCGCTGAAATTCGATAATTCCGAGGCGCATATATCCACCCCTCCACGCCAGCAGCGAATCTACCTCTATCTCTCCACCTGCATCTTCCTTTCGACGCGGAACCAGGCAGAACTGCGCATATACTCCAGTGGGAGGTCGCAAGAGGACCAGGAGAAAGCCTTACGAAGTGTTCCCCCTATCGGTCCCCGGTCTCGCGCGTAGATCTGGTCAATAGCACCCTACTTCCTCTTTCGCCTTCACGTTTGAATCCCTCCTTCGTGAGTTTCTCATCAGGAACCCCACAGCTGTCTTCAGTGTTCCTACTTTATGCGCACCACCTCAAAACAACTCTTCGACACGTCATATCTTACGTCTCCCCGACTCTAAATCGACCTCTCCTACAGCTCCCCGCCTTTTGTGATAGAGGACCTTTCTCCGGTCGCATACTGCGCCTCACAATCCCTAATATAGCTCTCGTGCAAAGTTTCGCTATCGAGTCCAAGGAAGGGCAGTGCCCCTGCAATAGGGTCCCCCGCCTATCGCTCTCTCTCGCATGCTTCGACTCCCCTCCACTCTGACGTTGGCGTTCACAATTTAACTACCGCTCTTCCACGTCAAGTCAGCAAGAAAATCGACCCGCTTCACATTTCCCCTTATTGCTTTCGACGCGCGCTTCGCCATAGTATACATACACCACACCACTCTTCAGTTCCATAGGTCCCCGGTCTCACCTGAAGCGATCTAGATACCAACGCCCTCACGTTCTCCTTCCACATTCTTATTTCACTTCATTTCGGCCCCCTCTGCATCAGCCGCTCATTGATGTTCTGATGTTCTTGTGCTTTTGTTTGGTCGATGACAACGGCGATGCGCGCATATACTACATGCACCCAACGTTCATGGCCCTCCGAGCTTCCATAGTCTCGCGGTGACTTTGAATTCCACCTGGCCTGTGAATCAAACGCAGCTTCCCGGGCCTTGCGCTCAGGCTGCTGTCGCATTCTCCTCCCATTCCCACCTCTTGTTCATTTCTGCGTGTGATCAGCATCGTCCTTGTGTTCTGGATCAGTGTTAAAAGGATCTGGAGGTAGGTCAGGCCCCAGTCTGTGGTCAGCGGCCTTCATCGATACATCCTATATCTTTCTTTCTCTCACGTCTGGATTTGGATTCCCTATGTCCACTGTGGCGTGTTCGATGAATTACTCCGTGCCTGTGCTTGGGAGACGAATCGACGGCACGCTGCAGTTATTTATGTTCCTCGGCCAGGGGAGGGCGCCGCGTGTATGCTTTGACTTTTCATCGAGCCTTTATAAGCGGGTCGTGAGCTGACGCGAGGTGATCTTTCCTCGCTATTCCCGAGGGATTCAGGGAACGAACGCTAAATCTAGTTACACGTGTCGTGTCTTTAGGTTCAGCCTTCAGGATGGAAAGGTCAGAAGACAGGTGCTGAGCGACTGAAATACCCTTGGGCTTGCTGATGTCATTCGCGATGTTGATTTGTTGGGGCAGTTAAGAGGCAGTATGAATGTGCAACGCTGGGAAGGCATGCAGTGCAACGTGTGGACTGTGTCTGTGACTCCGAGAGAAGCATAGGTTTCTATTCTCCACGCCTGATTAATCTCGAGAAATACTGGGAAGATGTTGCAGAGCTGTTTTAATTTCCTGCACTCAGCGCTAGCAGATTCGATAACGAGTTCATGTTATTCATATTAACTACAGGCGCGTAGGGTACGAACGATGGAAGTAGATATCAATATTATGGCACATATAGTGTTCAAAAAGTCTTTTCCCGCGCAAATCACCATTTATGGCAGTTTTTGCGCACCTTTACCATTATTTCTGTGATTCTCCACAAGTTAAGCTGCATTGACATATTTCTTGCACACCTTGAAGACTCTGCAAGTTCTTGTGGTGCAGGTAGATGCAACATCGTGAATATCACACATGTTGCGACTCGCAAAGAGATTCTTTTGATGCGACATTCCCGTAAGGGTCTTACACGTAGGTTGAAATTTGATTACAACTTACACATGTTGGCGGATAGAAAATTTGCACATGTTGAACAGACTGTGAGTTTTACACATGTCGAAAGTTGAGTGGTATTTAAACACAAGTTCACATTCACACCCTTGTACTTACTGTGGGACGCCTACTATCAGAATAATGTACACTGACAATAGAATAGGAATTATTAGGAAACTATAGCATCAATATTTACTGTAGTACCCTCATTGCCCACTGCGCGATTCATGTGTAGAAATTTCACCTGATCGGCCATTGTGTGTTATAATTTGACCTGGCCGCAACCTCTGTAAAATTTTAGTCAATGAAGGATGGGTTGAAGTCGGATAATATTTGAAGGTGTGCAAAACGGTCTGATAATTAACATGCATAAAAATTCTTAATAGAAATGCCCATGCGCAAGTGTTTCTACGAATGAATCTCTACGTGCGGAAATGTCTCCAAAATATGTGCGAAAAATACGGACTTTTTGAACAGTATATGTGCCATACAATATCAACCACTTTCCTGACTCAAACTCAAGTACGATTTTCAACCATGTCAATGGAAAAGTGTGAAGCACGACGAAATTCAAACCCAGACCCTGGACTTCACTCTGAACCTCCAATGGCCCCATTTTGCAACTAAATTCAAAATGCAGTGAGTCCCTCGCCAACGCGGCATAAAATCAAAACATACACCACCCAGAGAAGAAACCAGTCTTGGGCGCATGTTCGACCTTGGCGCACGTTGTGGGGTTCTCTGGTACTACAAGCGATTGAGATACAGCTTCTTCGCATGGTAATGGGTCTATGGAAGTGCAAGGTGACATCGAGGAGTCTGGAAATAGGGCGTTTTTTTATGTAAGTAACGAATACCCATGACGAAGTTCCACGCTCACCATTGGCCTCGAGAGAAGGCATTTTCACAGGCATCGACATCGACATAGGTGTAACAGGCAATTCACTGGAATTCTGAATCTCCGGAACGGCATTGGGAGGAGGGCTCATGGGCTCAGGTAAACCCATCAACAGAAGCGTCTGCGGCGCCTCATGAGGCGCAGGCTCTGTTACGTCCTCCTGACATTGACTATCGCTTGGTGGCGCACGAGGTGGATTCCAAACTTTGGATAAGTCCTGCAGAACATATTGAACATTGGTAACTGAATAGTCATTGGGAGGACACAAACATTAGGTTGTTCGTCCACCACATAATGTGGGATTACCGTGGCATTATTCATCGGCGGGAGTAGTGGAGGCGGCAAAGCATGTTCTTGAACGTCGGCTAAACTCTTACGGTTAGTGAGTTCTTACAATGTAAAAGAATAGATTTTATGTACGATCGATTCCGCTTGCTTGTTGCGTAGTGTGCTCTCCCATAGAAGGTTGCATATGAGAATTATCTATTTATCGCTCATTAATCCCGAACAAGCATGTTTTTGTACCGACTCACCAGTAGGATGTTGATCGAATTCGTAATTATCAGGTTGCGGTGGGAGCTGAGAAGGTGGGGCGGGAGAGAGATCGATGAAGTGTCCACCTACGGCCGTAAACTGCCCACCATCGATCTCAAAATTTGAAGCGCCAGAGAAAAAGGACATCTGGGTAGGCCGAGCCCGCTGTTGGGGAAGCGCAAAATCACCGTTTCCTGACCATGGACCACGGTACATCGACCCTCCAACTGCGCTGAAATTTCCTTGACGGACTCTGAAGTTGTTGGCGTTTGCGAAATAGTCCTTCCTTTGATATTCATCGTGGACGGTGACTTTGAGGTCGGTGTATGCTGGGGCTGGAGCTTCATGCATCTAGCTTGTATGGGCCCTGTAGTTGCAGGATAAATGGATCGTGGTTTGTAAGAGGAAACGGCATGCAAAAATAGCGCTCTATTTAGTGCCTGCAGGACCCTATATTCTCTATCAGAATATATGGCGCAGTTTACCCATCGTTGCGCTGGGTAGTTATCTGCCCCGAACGGCAGATTTCGAGTGTATGTCGAGAATTAAGTGTCCATATGGCACTCTTAAAATTTGAAACTTCGTATATAAGCTTCGATACATGTCTTTTACAATTCTACATATATGTTCCGGGTTTTTCTCAACGTTGACGAAAGTGGTGAAAACAGGCCGTGGCAGATAGAAGCTCAATGTACTTAGAATGTAGTCCGATGTATAGCTAAAAAGTGGGTTTACATAACTATGTAAGTATATGCATTCACCTCAATACCATGCCCTTTCCCGCATCCCGCAAGAAGAAGAAATTCGGTATTTTGAACTCATTAAGATATAGTTCAACACTTTTCGATTCATCTTACATACAATCGTGCACGATACCAAATTGCTGCGCTGACAAAAAAACACCCTAATATTACTGCATATTCAATGACCGAAGACAGCTTGAGGAAGATAGGGCGTTTCCAACTCCTTAATCTCTTCCTCCGTGAGCTCGACATCGACGGCGCCTTGGAAAAAAGAGAATGAGTAACATGCAAAAAGTCGGAAAGACGAAAGTCAGATAATTACCGAGCAAATCAGTGAGGTTGTTCAGCGAGGTGGTGCCGACGATGGGGGCCGAGACGCCTACAAGCTCGATTTAGAAAAATCTCTTCTAAACGATGAGCACGCGAGAACTTACCAGGTTTAGAAAGGATCCACGCAAGAGACACCTGCGCCATAGTCAATCCTCTAGCTTTGGCGATCTTCTCGACCCTAATATGACAGATCATTCAGTACAGTGTTACAGAAATCAATCTGAACACGCTTACGCGGAGATAATATCCTTAGTTCCCTGCGTGATGGCGTAGCCCTTGACCCAGGGGTCGGTCTTTCCGCGAGTAGTATCACTCAGTGCTTCGAAGGGGCGGGTAACAAGGCCGCGGGCGAGGGGAGACCATGGAATAGACCCAACACCAAAGTGCTTTGGAGAGTGATTAAATAAACAGACTCAATGTGGCGCAGATGTGAAAGCGCTTACCTTCAAAGTGGGGAACATCTCCCGCTCTTCCTCCCGATACACGAGGTTGTAGTGATTTTGCATCGAGATGAAGGGCGTAAGCTTGTTGTTGATAGCGTAGTCTAACAGATAATGGGTGGATCAATGAACAGGTGAGAACTGGGAAAATAGATATACAGACTTTGCATAGCGTGGACTAGAGATAATCAACAATGCTGAGTTCGTGAGACGCGACAAGGTATAAGGGAGCAACTCACACTGCCAGGCATAGCACGACGACATGCCAATATAGCGCACATATCCTGCCTTGACCACGTCATGAAGCGCTTGCATCTGGCACAGTGATCATCGTCAGTTGGGACATATACTAAGAAATGGTGCCCGTATCTCTCTCACCGTTTCCTCGATCGGAGTATCTGGGTCGAAGCGATGGCCTGGTATCAGATGATAAAGGTGAGTACTCCAACAGAGCTGAAGGAATAACAGCGCCTACATTGGAGCAGATCAATATAGTCCAGCTGGAGACGTTCCAAGCTGTGTTTCACGCTATCAAAGATATGCTGTAAGGTTTTCAGAATTTCGTCAGTTCAAAAGCAAATCATACGTGGGGAGCATGACAAACCTTGCGACTGAGACCGTGTTGATTGACGAAACCAACGTCGTCTGGGTTGACACCCCAGAGGACCTGGCCAGGGGTCCTCCCAACACTACCGTACAACTGAATTGACGCATTAAGTTCAGTAACGAGTTTGGACAATTGTGAATGGAGGGAATGAAGGTCACCTTGGTCATGACTACGATCTCATCGCGGGGGAGGTTGAGCTGCTTAATCGCTTTGCCGAGAACCTTTTCCGACTCTCCGTTTGAATAGATCTGTGACACATATGAACGATGAGTTGGGTACTGATCAGCAGTAGTAAAAAAGCGTTGTGCACATTCGCAGTATCGAACGCGTTGATTCCCGCATCGTAACTGATCACATAGAGTTAATATCAACCTATGGTAACCCCCGTTAGCGAATGAATGAAGCTCTACTCACGCAGCTTTGATATGTTTGATCGACTCTTCCTCCGGCAAAACCCAACCTTGCCACTCCGGCGATCCGTACGACATGCAACCCAGGATGATCTTGGAAACTTTCAAGCCTGACGATCCTAGGCGGACTGCAGATACAGGATGAGGATGAATATGAATGAGCTTCCATTCCATACAGGCAATCCAAGGACACAAGACTCACCATAGGTCATCTTTTTTGTTTGTGACTCGGACTCAGACATGATGATGGCAATTAGAGGTGTTCCAAGTGGGTTGAAAATTGGTAGTAGTGCTCTCCACAGATATTTCACGTTGGGTTTTATACGCGAGCATCGATAAATCTGATGACAAAGGTCGATCTCTGAATCAGCTTGTGCGGCAGAAACTGACGCGTCCACATGCCGCTGGCGCAGGCGTTATCCGAACTTATCGCTTCGTACATAGTTGAACTGGTGACCGGTGACCACTGCTACCGTCCCCATTTTTCACGCTCCCGGGTCCCGATTCATAGTACTATGACTCGAGCATCGGCAACAATTCGACAAAATGGCACTGAATTGAGTGGAAAACCCACGATGAACTTGCCCTAATCCCCCTAACTCCGGTTTTATGCATGGTATGTTCTCCCTCGAACCTGGATTCCTTTGTCACTTGTGCTTCTTCTGATATTCCAATCGGGACGGATTGGCCAGCGATAATCTAGAATACCGCCGTAATTGTCTGTTTGCTTCGTAAGAATCGTAGGCAAAACTGAAATCCCGCGAATCAACGTGGCAGATGACGAAAATTCCAAGAAATTTCGATGTGACACAGGAAAATAGATAGAAACCACGAACACATGTTCAAGCCTAAACCACAGGGAGGTACAGGTTCAGGAGAGAGAGCGGTTCGAGGGACGTGGAGCTCGGCAGATGTCGAAAGTTGGTCCAACGAAAAACCAACGAGAGACTCGGACAAGAGCGAAAAAGTGTGACGGCATATTATGTACGCAGTGACACATATTCGGATCATGTCACGTCCTCCTCCGTCTCCTCATCTCTTTCGAATTTGCGTCTCCCCACCATCAACGGCCGAGGATTTCATCCTCCCTTCGTTCTCCTCAAGTTCTTTGCTCTTTCTTTTCTCGCATCCTTGTATCCATTAACTGGCAACTTCTGATAGGCGACTTCAAACTTCCTCCCGGAAATCGCGCTGCATCCCCGAATTAATGCCTGTGAGAGGAGAATGACACGTCAGCGGAGGATAACAAACGACTCCGATGGAAGGCGCGGAAAGTACTCTCCAAGGCTCCAAAAAGACGTTCCTAAGGTCCAAAGTGCGCACGATGATGGTCATTGGGTCACACTGTTCGCTCAGTCCGATTTACCCAAGCGCCGATTATTGAAGCATTTTTTGCTGAATATTGTTAACCTTTAAATGAGGAAGCATATTCTGAATCAAACTCTTAGCAGCACGCGACATTGGTTTCAAAGAAATGAAAATTTCTGCACAATTCAAACACATCTAGTGAAAAGTAACGAATTATAGAGAAGATCTAGGCAAAGTATGTGCAAGATAAAAACAACCACAGTCAAGCCTGATATACCACAACTAGGGACGAACGGCCGAAACACTAGGGCACAAGGCGATAGAATTACATTCTGCACGTTCACTCGCGTTGCGGAGTAGGGTGGGCGACGAGTCGAAGATGAAGGCGAAGTCGAAGTGAAAGAAAGATCTAAAAACAGCTATAGTACAAGGGCTCGACAGTTACAGGTTTCGCTGGAGTAAAAGGGACTAAGAGAGGAGAGAGCGGGAAATAGAGGCGGTATGGTACGTGGACGCGTGGGTCCTACACAGCTACAGGTTTCGCTGGAATTCTAAAAACAGAGGGAGAGAGAGAAACGGAGGGCTGGAGAGAGACAGAAGCGAAGGGGTAGAGAAAGAGAGGAACGAGAATGTCGACAGTGTATAGGTGGATATTTATTCACAGAGCAAGATGAGGCGGAGGCGGAGGCGGGGAGAGAGGCACAAGCGAGAATTGGCAATATCCTTCAAAAGTCCAAGCAATTCACCCAAGAAGAGACATCCAATGTCGACATGTCGGCTCCGAGTAGTCGAACATGAAGTCAAAGAAGTTGATCAACTCGGGCACAACAAGAGGACCACCGGATTGTAGCTCAGCATCGTACGCAGGGACGTCAGGGACTGGTTCAAACTCTTCGTGAACAGGCTGGTACATGCTAGCGTAGGTCGACTGGTAATATGCAGCGGCGTTGTAACCGTATATGGGAGTCTGTTGTTGCGAAGCGGCAGGGGCGAGAAGAGGCACACCCTGGGGGAGAGCAGCATTTGCATACTGAGGCACGTACATGTTATCCTGGTATGAAAGAGGCTCGATCGCAGGGCAAGCAGCGGCGTCATAGAACGAATACGGAGTGCTAGTGATCAGTTGGGGGCAGACATAGCCATAGTCAGACGTCGGAACAGGGGCCTCCTCAATGTTAACATTATTATTGAAAGCCGCAGAAGGGGTACTGGGACACGACTCTGTCGACGATTCGGATTCATCCCAGCTGGAATATTAGCCGCGCTCGGTATGGGGAAATTGTCGTAGCGGGAGTATCCCTCCCAGGTTTGTTCATTGTTAACTTCAATCGGTGCAGTGTCGCAAATTTCCCAGGCGCCTTATAAGGTTTATAATCGAGATAATCGCCCGTCTCATTGTAATGTAAGAGTTATTTATTATAATGTCCCGGATTTTGATTATAAGACACTCGCAAGCAATTGTAATTGAGGCGGCCCGCCTTACAAGGCAGACCGGTTTGATTATGTGAAAATAAGAATTTATTTCAATTTCCTTACCGACTTTCTAATCTCATTAGACCTCTTGAACCATTACTTACTTACTTGCTTACTTTCTAAGAGTTATACTAATGACGGTCTGTTACTATCAACTTAACTTCATTATTCTAATGTTCATTTACTCTACTACGGTGCGACTACCTATTGATTACAACTAATACCAACTATCTACCAACTATCTAAGTTAGATACCTACTGACCTTAGGTGCTTGTGCGACAAAAGGCAGCGCTCAAGACTTTATTATAGAATTATAACGTACAAACCCCATCAACAAGATTTTGTATTATGGTCAGTCGACTGGGTGAGTGGCTGTGTTACTTCCAGCCAATAGTAATTAGCAGCGCATAGCGCCTAACAACTAACATATCAGCGCGCGCCGTGGGCCGCCTCCGCTCGTAAATACCTCTATAAGTAGACTAATCATTAAATAGGTATATCTCCTTGCTTAGCATTAATTATACTCAAGGATACGGGGATGGGGAATGAGTCTGAGCGGCTACTGTTTTTCGGTAGCCTTCTACATGAGATTACCTTATTTACACGCTTGTTGGACAATTCAATCACTGTCTTACCTTCAATTTACTATATAATGAATGATATGAGCTACATGGAGTGTTTTTCATCATTTTATCGGTGTTTTATGTCTGTGTTGAGGCATGCGCACCATTAACGCGCGGTGAACGCGCTCTAGAGACGTCGTGGGAATTTGACTTGAAACGATTTTTGGCTGAGAAATGCGTCGTTGTAAGCGAGAAATCACCTTACAAGTCATTGACAGCCATTATAAGCCGATGCTCACGCTTGCAAAGCCGATGAGAAAATTACAATTAACAAACATCATTACAATCAAAAATTCTAATTATAAGACGCATTATAAGGCTGGGAAACGGCATTACAAGCCGAATGCCTTATAAGGCATTCTGGAGATTTGCGACAAGGTGCAATATTCCAATAGCCGGTCGCCTTTGGGATAGAATTTATGATGTGACCGATGTTGTTGTTTTGGAGGTTGTTGAAAGGATACCCTGCACAGGCCGGAGGAGCATTTAAATTGCAATCAACTTGCCATACGCAGCGACCGGGAAGACTCCAAATTACTGCGCGACGGAAGAGAGCCTCAATGCCGTCGACCTCCTTAGAGCGCACGAGGTGCGAAGGAATTTTTCTTCTGCTATATGTATTCGCGCCCTGCGAGTTCGACGAGGCTTTTTTTATCGACTCTTGTATGGACAATCCCACTATTCAACGACAGAAGTTAATGAGTATGAGGTACTCTAAGAAGGAAGAATATAAGGCTCACTGTATCTTGAGCTGATGCTGGTAGAGATTTCCCTTCTGGCGGCAACCTTTGACGCACTTCCCGACCTGTCAATGGAACTGTTTTCTACAAAGAGATGAGTCAGTATCTAGAAGCAAGACTAGCGACCAACTCACGCGGTGGACGCGTCATGGACGTCCATGTGCCTTGGTAAGTCATCACTGTGAGAAAGGACCGTTCTACAGGATGGGCAAGTCTGGATAGAAAAAAAGAGATCAACACCCGCCACATGAATCAAGAGGATGGAAGACGCACCCGATCCTTGTCTGAGGTAGTATCATTAACTTTTTTTCCGCGTTTGGGAGCGGAAGTCTAGAAGTGAGGTCAATACCCACCATGGGCATTAAGGGAACGGAGGACTCACCCGATCTGCTTTTGAGGTAGTATCATAAATTTTTTTCGCGCATTTGGAAGCGGAAGTCTAGATAGATGAAGGTACGAGGTCAGTAAGTTGATGACAACAGCGACATAGAAGATAATGGAATGCACATCACGGCTACAAACAGCTGGCATGGTTAAGTTTTGAAAGGGTGGACTTGAAAAGCGATAGATAAATTGGAGTTGCTAGGTGCAAGGACGCGCCGATGTAAGGCAGAGCGAGGTGTGAGCTGAGGACGTTCTCTGTAGGTGCAAGCGACGAAGGTCAGTGGGATGGGGCTTCAAACCACCGCTTCCAAGCTCATATTCAAGTTTATACCTCTCAGAAAGCAGGTGGCTTGCATATTCAGTCTGGCTTCATTAGGAAACATAGTGTGTTCCCAATCATGAAAGGCAGACAAGTGCGCTCCAATGCCAAAGCAAAGTTTTGGGCCACAAGTAACGCAGTAACAATCTGCTGAGTTACTACATATAGTTGCCAATCGGGCGGGCTGACTTTGCTTCAGTATCGAGACCCAAATCAGACTGGATATGGTAATTGCAGGAATGGTCGGGCTGTGACAGTGATGCGTCGATAATTACGAGTCTATGAATATAGACTCGTTCTCTTATCCTCGAGCTCCTGCAAAATTTGGATCGTGTTACGCTAAACGCGCCGGATCATCCCGCAGAATGCATCATCCCACACTCCGGCTTTGGTACGTTAAGTGTTCGATTCCCTGAAATGGCAAAATTCTCAATATTGTTAGCAAGAGAAAGCTTTTGTGTGCGCTGTGATTAAATATATTTAATAAAAAGCCCTTCTATGATCTATTATATGTTACTTTTTCCTCTCAAGTTAATGAATTTGCACCCTCCTGGTCCGCGCGACATATTGCTGCGCTGTGTGAATCTTCCGTGATGCGTCTGATGCATCGAGCGGCGCTAGCGCTCAATATTCAACTTCCACATTGCGCGCATATCCATGGTTAATTCATTCTATATAATTGATATCATGTCTGAGCTGGTCTGAGTGGAGGTCATTGTATTTCCGCCAAATTTTCGCCTGGCACTGCTCGCCAACCGTATTGGTCAGTCTTCCTTTTCATCACCCAATGGCGCAATGCACATTGTCTACAAAGAGAAAATTTATTTATTATAAATTACTAGAACCTGATAAAAAACTAGACAAGTATATGCCATGCACAGCAATGGCCCGCAACACAAGTTAGCTCTTGCCCTGTTCCTTGTTTAGCAGAGATTTCCTACCGCCGTCGTCTATAACTAATAACTATTACTTTAGGAGAATATCTGTGATACTTACAGATATCCTCCTAATGTACTCCCAAGGCCTCACTTCCCACTGGAGAGCTTCACATTGCGCGCCCAACCGTCTTTACTGGCCAGAAAAATTTGTTGCTTTGAATTTGACGTTGCAACGCTGTCCAGTGGCAACTACTACACTATCTGAAAAAGGTAACTCACTTGGTTTATTTGCGCGCTGTTTACTTTTCCAGGCCATTCGCACTCCGCAACTCGTTTCTCGAGGGTCTTCTGTTTGTAAGTGTCTGCGCTGTGTTATATTGAAGGGAGTGCGTTATGTTACAGAGGAATGTTTATTGTTTAGCGCCCAACAGTCTTTAGCGCCCAGCTGTCACGTTACCTACATAAGGGACGGGTCACATCATCAGATGGATTCATATGTTTGACTCGGACGTCGCAACGTTGTCGCAATGCTAATGGCAACCCAGTAAACTTCCCTACCTTCAAAACGCAACCAACTTGGATTATTCGTATGCCGTTTTCCTTTCGAAGTTATTCGTGCTATGCATGTTGTTGCTTGTAGGCCTTATATTAAGTCGTCAGGGCATTACTTATAATGGCAGTAATCTTACATTTTAGAAATAAGGCAACGGGTACAAGACTAGGCAGTGCTGCTGGCTGTGGCAGAGGATGCGCATCGCGGAACGGCATGGCTCAGTCGTACCCACCGACCGGTACCCGCCCTCTTAAGCGAATTTCCGTATATGAGCGTCATCAAGCCTATGGACAATTCATGCCGCTTCTAGAAGGCTGAGAGGGAATCCACGTATTAAACCAGTGCTACTCTGTGGCCATAAAGGGTAAAACATAAGGTAAAGCATATTTGTTACAATATGTTCGGGATGGAACACTGGGCGCTATTGCCTGCACACGCCACTGCTACACGCCCTCGCTCTCTCTTTCGCTCATTTTCTATATCAAGGATGATAGACAACAGTGTCCTCTATTCCATCGCACCGCGCCTGAAGTTCTGACATATCAAGCCGGCGCTACTCGACGGCCTGATACACGGTACCTAAAACGTCTTCACTATCCTACTTACGTCCGGGGTCGAACAGGTGCTGGTATCCTGCACATGCCACAGGCAAGTACTCTTTCAGTCATTTTTTATATTGACAACTGCCTAGTGTCAAACGCTGGGATCGCATTTTCGCACATTTGAAGATATTGTTTCAAGGTGTATTAAATAGAAAAAGTTGGATTTTGTATCTTTGACTCCAGTGTAATACACCAGACTTTCCTTGCCTGTGGCGGTAACTAATGGCCATAGATGGGTAGAGGCAGGTATGGCAATTCCAACTCCTTTATTTCTTCCTCCGTGAGCTTGATATTGATAGCATCTTGAAACATAATATATTAGCAACGACACGGGCGATAAAAACTGCAAAGAAAAAAAGGGTTTACCAATCAACTCAAATAAGTTATTTAACGAGGTGGTACCAACAACTGGAGCAGAAACACCTGTGGTAGCGCCAGCATAGTTTAGAGCGATGATAGTAAATTTAGATCATAGCCGAGCGAACATACCAGGCTTCGAAAAGATCCATGCAAGGGACACCTGCGCCATACTGATTCCACGCGCTTTGGCAATCTTCTCAACTCTAATTATATCACACATTGAGGAGTTGGAACAGCAAGCAGACACATAAAATTATAACACGCACGCAACATTGATTTCTTTCATTCCTGGATGATCGGCGTATCGCGGCACCCATGGATCAGTCTTTCCGCATATGGTGTCAGTCAACAGGCTGTAGGGACGGGTGACGAATCCGCGAGCGAGGGGGGACCATGGCATAGATCCAATGCTGAAGTGCTATTGAAATTGATATTGAAATTGATGTTTAAAAGATGCGCGTGAAAGGCCTACCTTCAAGGTGGGGAACATCTCACGTTCCTCCTCACGATAGACGACATTGTAGTGGTTTTGCATCGAGGTGAAAGGGGTGAGTTTGTTGTTGATGGCGTAGTCTACAGTGTCGGCCGACTGATTAGCATGGGGAGAATAACAGACAGAAAACATACATACTTTGCATAGCATGAACTAATTTAAATCATGCATTGAGCGAGGTGTCCGGTGTGAGAGAATTTAAAAAACTCACACTGCCATGCATAGCACGAAGACATCCCGATGTATCGAACATATCCTGCTTTAACGACATCGTGGAGGGCTTGCATCTGTCAGGCAGTATTGCCATTTGCCACATAATACAGGCCGAGGTGGATATGGTACTCTCACTGTTTCCTCGAACGGAGTCTCTTTGTCGTATCAATGGCCTATATGGTAATGCAGTGTATCAGTATTCAGAGAGATTCAATGATGAGATAAGTGAAGTTTACACTGCAATAAGTCGATGTAATCGAGTTGAAGGCGCTCCAAACTGTGCTTCACGCTCTCAAAGATATGCTGTTAAGTCGAGGTCAGTTTTTCAGTCGCACTTGAATAATGCTAGATCAAGCAGTGAAAGGCATTCAGACCTTACGACTGAGGCCATGTTGGTTAACATAACCAAGTTCATCTGGGTTAGTGCCAGAGAATCTTTGGCCGGGGGTCTTCCCTACAGTACCGCTCAACTGAATCATTCAAAACCCTAGTTAGTAATGGGCTCGCATAAAGAATATTGGATGGAAGGTAGCCCACCTTGGTCATTACTACAATCTCATCTCGAGGGAGGTTGTTTTGCTTGATCGCTTTTCCTAATACAATCTCCGAATGCCTGTTTGAATAGATCTATCGTGAAAATGAGAGGTCAGTAACACGTTTGAGCTTTAGGGAAAGTATAAGTCTTACATTCGCAGTATCGAAGGCAATAATTCCTGCGTCGTATCTGACAGAAGTTTTCAATGATCTCTCAGTTGTTGAGACTGACGAACTCACTCACGCGGCCTTGATGTGTTTGATGGACACGGCGCGCCAACAAAGTCAGTCGTTTATATAAGCGTACAGCCACAGAAAAAGTGGCTAATCGGATACACTCAACGTCTTCCGCCCGTTCTCGTCGTTTGAGGTATAATTCCATAGTTATAATACAGAGATATTCAAGGTGGTATACTGTAAAGTATATGTAGGAAAAAAAATAATTTTTTTAGAAGGAAAATAAGACAACAGAGCTATTTTAAGTTTTGTCATCGAGATAATCAGATTCATACACTGCGCTATCATCTTCCACGACCTCCGTGTTGACAGAGATATCCAACACCTGGATAGTTCCATGCATGCGAGCCAGATATCTCTCTGTTGCATCCTTGAGGGCTTGTACACGTTCTTCTTTTGTCTTCATGCGCGATTTCAAAGGCACACTGCCCTTCTCACACTGTGTCAAGTCTGAGCCGCATATAGCCTTTGAGCTGTTCTCTTAGCTCCGAGCCTGAGTTCCTTGACCTGCGCTGATAAATTCTCTCCAGGTGATGAATCCGTAGATGTCACGGATGGTTTGGTTGCCTCGTTAGGCCCGTCTCCGCGGTTTTGGGCCAGTGCAAGTTCACGCGCTGTTTGGAGAGCATAAACTTGGTTAGGGGACCGTTTACTGCATTTTTCGTGCGGTGTTTGCGCGTTATACCTGCGCGGTGCCATGTAGAGTGTGCCAGTAGACTATTTAGTGGATAAATTCGAAGAAATAGAGCTGTTTTGCAGGTATAGAGCCGTTGCGACGCGTCGAGGAGGAGGGAGACGCGTGTTATGTAAGCTAATTAACCACTTTTACCGCGTCAAACCTTGCGCTCACTTTTCGTACACTTCCTGTGCTCCGTTTTCTCTAAAACTTTGCAAGAACTACGAGTTTCCATGTCTTAAAAAAATGTTCAGAACACATTATTCAGAGACTTTTTCAGTGTTGAGATATAATATTAATACAGCCTTATCCGTGCATATTTTGAAGATCTGTTCTGAACATATTTCTCAAAATGTAAATTTTACTACTTCTGTCTGTTTTTTGTGGCCAAAAACCTATGTGCTTGCTACCAAATTTGATTTGCCACCAAATTGACCAAACACCTAATCTTCCCACCCCCGCCCGCTTATTAGCGACGGAGATCCTATGCCCACGTGGCACCTGATATGCCGCCATTTGTGTGTTTTCCCTTGCTCGTCGAGAATGTCTGTCGAGAAAGAGGACTTGGTAGAAATACACACCTCCGGGGACGTCGGTTCCCATCCCCGGCTGGTCCCGCCCCTTCCCCACGCTGCATCCCCTTCCTATTTTGGTACTGCCGCCACGTCACATGGGCTCCCGACGCGTCCGTCAACCGCGTGCCGCGCGTATGCTCTGGAGCAGAGATTGGCCTGTATCTCAGGCTATATCCTTCCGAATCTCTCGAAATTTGGCACGTAGATAAGTATAGTATATAGAAGAATATCTGTAGCATTTTTATAGAGGATTAAATAGTATTATCTATCAAAAAAGCGAAGTTTGATGTAGGGGGAGGGGAGGACTGGCAGATATCCTTCTTAAAGATGTAGGGAACATTACTACAACTGAGATATCTGCTATATAGTGGATTTGTAACTAGTACCCAAGGCTATAGACCTCCAGATAGTGTTAGAAGTGTCCTATGAAGAGATCTTGATAGGGAGTAAGGTGGTACATGATATGAACATGTTGTAGGGCTTCCAGAGGCATTATAGTGATTATATATTGTATATAATACCTATCCTGTGCAATATATATAACCAGAAGTTCTACTGCTACAGTGGATCCTCCCCTATGAAGTCATCTACCTGGGGACAGATGGGTCTGTACCTCAAGTTCAAGGGAGAAGATCCCTCTAATTACTACTGCTAACAGCTCTCCCAGCCTCTATCTACCCATTTCTATCGCTTGAAATGAGTAAGGGTACCTAGAATGCATAGATTCATGCACACAGAGTGGCTTATCCTGGTGGTGCACGTTTATATAGGTTAAAATTTTATTCTAGTACATATAATAAGTATTTAAGCTACTATA
Organism: Pholiota adiposa; assembly: GCA_009935795.1. Lineage (NCBI taxonomy): Eukaryota > Fungi > Basidiomycota > Agaricomycetes > Agaricales > Strophariaceae > Pholiota > Pholiota adiposa. Next base: position 407,020 of record QEYC01000158.1, on the reverse strand, counting down.
TAGTATATACATTGAAATCACGCATTTGAATGATACCCTACAGAGTTAAATGGGGTAGGAGGAGGGGATTCAGGTATGGGATGCTCTGAGCATGTATTCCGCTCTTGGAGCAGCGAAGATGCAGCTAAAATTACTTCGAGCTAGGGTATTATAGAGCTAATTAATATCTTCAAAACGAGGTATGCCGGACGAGAATCGGTGGAGAATTGAGGGAGATATTGAGGAAACAGTTCTTAGAACATCAATTTCAAACGTCCAGATAGGCGCATAACTGAGACGTTATGCAGTCTGATGTTCTAAGACTGTTTCCTCAATATCTCCCTCAATTCTCCACCGATTCTCGTCCGGCATACCTCGTTTTGAAGATATTAATTAGCTCTATAATACCTAGCTCGAAGTAATTTTAGCTGCATCTTCGCTGCTCCAAGAGCGGAATACATGCTCAGAGCATCCCATACGTGAATCCCCTCCTCCTACCCCATTTAACTCTGTAGGGTATCATTCAAATGCCGTGATTTCAATGTATATACTATATAGTAGCTTAAATACTTATTATATGCACTAGAATAAAATTTTAACCTATATAAACGTGCACCACCAGGATAAGCCACTCTGTGAGCATGAATCTATGCATTCTAGGTAACCTTACTCATTTCAAGCGATAGAAATGGGTAGATAGAGGCTGGGAGAGCTGTTAGCAATAGTAATTAGAGGGATCTTCTCCCTTGAACTTGAGCTACAGACCCATCTGTCCCCAGGTAGATGACTTCATAGGGGAGGATCCACTGTAGCAGGAGAACTTCTGGTTATATATATTGCACAGGATAGGTATTATATACAATATATAATCACTATAATGCCTCTGGAAGCCCTACAACATGTTCATATCATGTACCACCTTACTCTCTATCAAGATCTCTTCATAGGACACTTCTAACACTATCTGGAGGTCTATAGCCTTGGGTACTAGTTATAAATCCACTATATAGCAGATATCTCAGTTGTAGTAATGTTCCCTACATCTTTAAGAAGGATATCTGCCAGTCCTCTCCCTCCCCCTACATCAAACTTCGCTTTTTTGATAGATAATACTATTTAATCCTCTATAAAAATGCTACAGATATTCTTCTATATACTATACTTATCTACGTGCCAAATTTCGAGAGATTCGGAAGGATATAGCCTGAGATACAGGCCAATCTCTGCTCCAGAGCATACGCGCGGCACGCGGTTGACGGACGCGTCGGGAGCCCATGTGACGTGGCGGCAGTACCAAAATAGGAAGGGGATGCAGCGTGGGGAAGGGGCGGGACCAGCCGGGGACGGGAACCGACGTCCCCGGAGGTGTGTATTTCTACCAAGTCCTCTTTCTCGACAGACATTCTCGACGAGCAAGGGAAAACACACAAATGGCGGCATATCAGGTGCCACGTGGGCATAGGATCTCCGTCGCTAATAGTAATAAGCGGGCGGGGGTGGGAAGATTAGGTGGACCAAATGTCGTCATTTTGGGTGAGAGCAAACATGACCAAACATCACAATCTGTTGGCGCGCCGTGCCCCTCCCCAATGGCTGCCATGAGTCGTACTAACTAAGTCACGTGATAGACGCGGTAGAAATCCCAATTTGAATTTCGGAAAGTTGAAATCCGCCTCTTCTTGTTTCTTGACCTCTTCTAATCAACCTGTATTAATCCTTTCGATGGCCAATCGTGGGACTGATCAGTTGAGCTATACTCAGAATTCAAAGGAGACTAAGACCTACTACTTCACCGTTGAAGAAGCCATTGAACGCCTCACACATTACTATGTCGTCGGCGAACAATGTGCTGATCAAGTTCGCCAGAAATGCCGTCCTGATCAGATGAAGGAGGTCGACGAGATATATCAATCGGTTTTGGAAGCCTTCCACGCTGATCCAATAAGCAACCCGTCCCGCCGGCCAAATACATCGGAGGAAACTGCGCTGTTCTGGAAGAATTGCAATGAACTGGCTGCCAAGGACCCGGCCACCGTTCCCTTTGAAGAGTACGACACATAATTCCTACCTCATTGCACGCGTTATAATTGTCGGAATACTCTTAGGTGTCTGCGCATTATGTGCGCCGTCGTTTATGGTGCACAGCTTATATCCTCAAACTTTGAAGGGCATCCACGAGAAGATGAGATTATGAATACTGGATCGGCTAATTGGTGCGTGCAAGTAGTCCCAAACAACCGAACGCCTTTCTCATCCTACTCATCCTATGTATAGCATGAAAATAATGTACCCGAAGACATTTCTCAACCCGAGTGGCAAGACGGAGCCACTAAATCCTTGCGAGACTATCACAATTGGCCAAGACGTCATGCTGAAGGACCTTGTTGATGGAAGCATTCGAAAATACACCCTCGTTGATTGTGGCTCCTCTGCTATGAAGGGTGAATTTTGGACCTACCAGGAGAATGACGAAACACCTTCTATTGACCTATCTGCGGATGAGGTCATTGCCCGTGTCGTCAGATGCTGCTGAGTGTTCTTACTACCTTTGGCCTCGATGCTGATTCTCAAACACTCCATCCGTATCAATGTCCCATGAAGTCGGTACAATGAATGCGACGGAGTGTTATGAGTCTAGGGCCTACTGTACTATTATGAATTGTTCGTCCGTCCCGTGTCCCGAGGCCAGTGGATGTGGCCGAAATTGGTCATTTGTCCCTTGTCCTGGGCGGCTTGGCCGAAGCCAAAATGTGTCCCGGGGACATGCCGAAATGAAATTTTGGTCTAAATAAGGTTCAAAAAGGCGAGAACACCCAGGATATGGTCAAAATTGGTTCAATTTTCGACCTGTAATGCGGACAAAAAGTTAAATTTTTGGCTACTTTTTCGGTGAGAAGGAGTGCAGAAATATCTGCTTTGGCCGAAATTTTGGCGTGTCCCAGGCCATCTGAGCGTTGGCCGAAAGCAAAATTTCGTCCACCGTGTCCCGTGTCCCACCCCCGGACGAACAATTCGTAATAGTACAGTACTAAGAAAGACAAGGGAACAGCAATGGGGTGGATTTACTATAAAGTATTAGATACTCTCGCTCAATCGATACGACAATTACGGCGATTTCAACCTCTCGTTGAAGGTGGAATTATTAGGAATATCATTGATATCTTTTGATCTGCCCAGCTTCCCCAAAGCGCTCCAAATTTCATCCCATCCTGTTGAATTTTTCTTTCTGAATATCGATTCTAAGCAAATTCTAAGCCTCATCACGAAGCCAAATGAAATGACGAGAGATGCATCAACATTACAGGATAACACGATACTTACTTGCATATGAATCACTTCCTGCTCGGACGATGACAAAGAATTCAACAAAATTAAAGTCCGATGACACAAGTTGAGCCTGGCCTCAAAACTTCGTTGCCTTCACCGATTCATACCCTCCAGTCTTTCCACCACTGCTTTTGTTTTGATCTTCAAGCGACTTGTGCAATCAAAATGAAAATTCTGATAGTGCATTCTGAGTCAGTCTTCGGCACGAAAAGTGATCACAATACGTCTTGCTGGCACATCCGAGTCAGTTTCTTTTGAATTCTGCGTCGAACACTCTCTTCGAGCTTCAAGCTCAAGCTTCATCGATCTCTGTAGGATAATGTGACCCCTTCTTCAAACGTGCGTCCTACTACATTTCTTATCACTGCTTGATCCTGCTTAATCGCACCAAAGTTTAGAAGCCCTGCCAGTGACCAGATCCGACAACACAATCCCGTACCTAACACTCATGTCCACTATCCCGCCACTCTAATGATCAACGCCTTACATACTCTTTGTTCTCAACTGCTGAGATTTGGAGAGGACAAGTCGAATGAAGTCTTCATGTTTTCTCCCATTCTGTGCACTCGTATCAAACTTCGGCCGCACAGTTTCGGTGCATACCCCATGATGCGCCTTGAGTTGGAGCATATCAAGAAATCTTGCTTCTTTCATTCGTTGGCTGCCTAGAATCTTCGCTTTATATATGGAACCATCGGTAAATAACTTCCCCGTAACTGAAAGTGCATGGTGAGTTCTATTCAGACTCTCGTTCAGAAGGTGCGTCTGTTCTAATGATGATAACGAAATCCTAAAAGCTCATTGATTCACTTCGATGCAACTCTGGATTGAATTAGCGCATACGAAGTGGGCGTTCAAGCTCAAGCTCACGTCCCATGATTTGCGATACCATTGATGACTTCGCCTGAATATTTTCGCCGATGCCATTTTGCCTTTAGAACCGTAAACTACCTGAGTACAATGGCCCACAATCGAGGATTCTCATTGCTTATCGATCATCCTTGAAATGTTGCCGCGCGACTGCAACCATTTCTATCTCTGTCCACTTGCCATCCTTTATAAAAGGGCGACTGTATCTAGTCTCTTCCAGCATCAATTTCCCTCAACTGAATTTTATCACTCGATAACCAATGTCTCGATTTGTAATCTCAGGAGCTCCAGGAGCAGCCGCCAATCGTCTCGAAATCAATGATTTCGTCAAGAACGACAAGTTCTTCTCGCTCTATATCCAAGCTCTTCGTGAGTAACTTGCTTAACGTCTGTAATAGCGAGTACTCTTACTCACCCAAAATACGACAGAGATTATGAGTTCGGTTCCACAGAACGACATCCGTTCTTTTTTCCAGATCGGCGGTATCCACGGCCTTCCCTACGTCCCCTGGGACGGTATAACTGGCGATCAGCCCGTTACCTCTGGCAATAGTCAATGGGGCGGTTACTGTACCCATGCATCCGTCTTGTTCCCGACCTGGCACAGACCCTACGTTCTCGCCTACGAGGTGAGCACTGACACGTGTAACCTAATTTTTCTCGTTCTCATGAATGGCACTCGTAGCAAATCCTACAAAAGCATGCCCAAGACATAGCAGCAACGTATACCACCTCTGACAGGCATGCGTGGATCCAGGCGGCTGGCAACCTCCGCCAACCGTACTGGGACTGGGCCGTGAATGCAGTTCCCCCGGACCAGGTCATCGCCATGAAGCAAGTACAGATCACCAAGCACAACGGTCAGAAGATTCGTGTCGACAATCCTCTATACCACTACAAGTTCCATCCGATCCATTCATCATTCCCCAAACCATTCTCCGACTGGCAGACTACTCTCAGACAGCCCATCGGCACTGGCCACGATGCGACGGACAACGTCGATAAACTACGAAAGTACGTTTTTCTATATCTAATCGTTTAATTTTATTTCTTGGAGCTTATCCATCGATTGCAACAAATAGCGTCCTTCATACGGCTCAGGCGAACATAACGACCAATACGTACAGCATGCTGACGCGTATTCATACCTGGTCAGCGTTCAGCAATATTACTGTTGGTGATGGTGGGAGCACCAGTAATAGTCTCGAGGCCATCCACAACGGAATACATAGCAATATTGGAGGTGGCGGTCATATGTCCGATCCTGGCTTAGCTGGTAAATGATTTTTCTTCTATTCGACTCCTTTGCTAAAGACATCTGCCCCTCAAGGTTTTGACCCCATCTTCTATTTGCATCACTGCAACGTCGATAGAATGCTTTCTCTTTGGGCTGCTCTCAACCCTGGAATATGGGTTAATCCAGGAGATTCAGGATCTGGGACCATCGTCATTCCACCTGGAGCTCCCATTGACTCAACTACTGGTACGCTTCGATCTCAATTATAAACGAAACAAAAAAACCCGATCATTTTTCACGTAGCTTTGACTCCTTTCTCCAACACTCAGACCACATTCTGGACCTCCAGCGAGACCTCCGACACCACGAAACTTGGGTATACGTACCCCGACTTCAATGGACTTGACTTGGGCAATACCCAAGCAGTCCAGCGGGCCATCGGAAATATTGTCAATCGTCTTTACGGGTCTGCCATCTTCGGCTCTTTCGCTAATACCGTCACTGCTGCGACTACATCGGCAGTGGATGTAGTCTCAGCGGCCCCTCTCGCTGCAGTCCAGCATCATGCCCAGCTCCCTGCAGGCGTGTTTCCTGCTGGAGGCCCAGAGCCTATTCGCGGGTTCCATGACTGGACCGCCCGTGTCGAATTCAAGCAGCACGAATACGGGACCAGCTTCTCCGTCCTTCTCTTCCTCGGCCCTGTTGCGGACGACCCCGAAAAGTGGCTCGTCAGCCCGAGCTTCGTAGGCGCCCATCATGCCTTTGTCAATAGCGCAGGAGAGCAATGCGCTAACTGTCGCAATCAAGGAGATATGGTGGTTGAGGGATTCGTACATCTCACTCATTTTATCTCGCAGCATGCTGGTTTGCCCTCGCTGAACCCCGATGTCGTCGAGCCGTATCTTACCAAAGAGTTGCACTGGAAAGTTTTGAAGGTATGTTCACATTGGCATGGGAAGTATAAGTCTAACAATCATTTTGTTTAGGCTGATGGGTCAGTTGGTCAACTCGAATCTCTTGAAGTCTCGGTATACGGCACCCCCATGAGTCTGCCTACCGGCTCTATGTTCCCTGTCCCTGGAAGTCGCCGTCACTTCCACGGTATCACGCATGGACGTTCCGGCGGTAGTCGTCGTGCGCTTGTCTGAAGAGCGGCATCGCAGGTTGATCATCATGAACTGATACCTGATTCCCTCAAATCTGTAGAGAGCCTCTGAATTTCGCGTCGACAAAATTGTTTGAATAACTGTTTGTAATTCGTACTCGTCTTACTCGAAATTCTAGTAGAACACGGTTCCAGACGATTTGAGGCGCACCGCAAACTCGAGGGAAAAGACAACCAATTACAATTTAGAAGATAGAATAAATAACACATGCTCTACCAAGGCAAGTTGGTACCATCGAAATGCCAGAATGCGCCCGTTTTCTCCAAAGTCAGTGCCTCCGAAATCTTCACAACATTCGCCGCAGCAGCCTCAGGTGGGAAATGCGGCACCTGTGGCGCGTACTTCGCCATCCACTCATTGATACCCTTCCCAAGATCCGTCTGCGACCACCCAGGATGGATCGCCGCGGTAGTGACCCCGTCATATTTGAGCGTCGCGGCCCACTTGTGCGCGAGCATGTTCAGAGCGGCCTTGGCGACGGAGTAGGCGTTGAATTGGCCGGCCATGAGGAATGTGATATGGGAGGAGGCGAGGACGGAGGATATGAAGATGATGCGCTTGAGCTCGGATTTCTTGATGAGCGGGAGGAAGGCGCGGGAGACGCGGAGAGGTGCGACAGTGCTGAAGGTCATCTCATCGGCGAACTCGTCGAGGTTCCTGAGGTGGGGAATTAATTATTCGGTCTAATGAGAGACGATGTGCTACTTACAAGTTCTCGAAAGAGGTGGTAGGTTGTGGGTTCTTGCCCGCGTTGTTCACGAGGTAATCAAGACCGTTCGGGAGGAGCGGCGTCGCTTCCTCGATGGACCTGTCCACGCTCTCTTGACTCGTGATGTCGAGTTGGATGAGCTTCAAGTTGTTCGGATTCTTCGCGGCTAGCGTCTGCAGCTCGGCCTCAGAGATGTTACGCGCAGTAGCGATAACGAAGTTGGCCTCGTCTTTGAGCTGTTAACAGACAGAAGCATTGTCAATCACACTATCTCGACAACGAGCAACTGTTGAGAATTCACCAAGTACTCAACGGTGCTGAAGCCAATGCCTCTGCTAGCGCCAGTTATCAACCAGGAAGGCATGTTAAGAGTACGTGTGGGTGAGCGGAGGATCGATTTGAAAGTGAAGGTGAAGCGGGATGCTGTTGTTGCTGTTGATGCATCTCGAATTTCCTCCTTGGCTTTATACCCCAACCATCGAAGAGCATGGAAGAGCAAGGAGCAGTATGCTACATACGTGGCTGTTGGATTAGTAGAGCGGTTCGGGGATTGACTAAACGGTTACTTGATAACGAGCAGTAAACAATTGAAACTAAAATAAGGATCGCCGAACCCCGAGCCCGAAGCTTGACGAGCAGGTCGAGTGAGAGGCTGAATGTTGGTGACAGACTCAATACTCAAGGTGCAGTTGCTCTGAATATTGACGCGTACTCAACCTTTTGAAAGTAAAGAGAATTCTGTTCTGGTGCCAGTGGTGGTGGAATTTCACCGCGAGTGCAGCTCGTAGTGCGACGAGACTCCGAATCGGACCTTGAATTGTGAGGGCGGCAAATGTCGGCAAGTGCCCTATGCGCATTACATAAACACTACCTGAAATTCTGTTCGCGCTGTTGTCGCGTTTTCAAGTTTCAACCGCTGCCTGCACCCTTCGCGCGTCCTAGTTCTTTCTTAGCCTTCAATGTTTCAAATGTAAGGCGCTTTGTTCGCTTTACGGTGTGTTAAATGCAGGTCAGGCAGTCAGCAAGGATCATATCAATCATATTGATAATTTCCGTCTACTACAGTACGAGCGACCCTTCCCACAACCCAAAGTATTCTGGCAGCAATTTCTGTGCTGTTCTTCATTCTTTTCTCGCCACTGTTCAAAATCCAGATTTCATCTTCTCCCTAGGTCTGACGTCAATTACGAAGCATCTTCCGGATTCAGGTCTCGAACGGCTTTGAATTGTCGGTGATTGGGGGCTGTAGACGTTGAAGAATGTACTCTCTTTTACTATACCCTGGTCATCACCACCTTCGGACTCTTTGACAGAAAAACAAGGAAAATGTCTAATCTGCAGAGGTTTTGCGCGAGAGTTCATGATCCTCACCATGTTGTCAACCTATGATACAGAAATCAATATCATCATCATGATTGTTCGCCGCCTCGCATGTTCGTCGAAGTTACATATATATTCGGGTTCTATTTGTACTCCTGGACAGCCTGAGTGCTCGTCGACAATGACATGCAAAGCTATAGTACAGTAAAGTAAAACCCAAGTGAAACTATCTCAGTTCTTGACAATCCAGATACAGTACCGGACTAAAGTGTGGCAGAAATGAGATTTTCTAGACAGGAAATCTCCAGTTAATAGGATTCATAGATGCCGGATTGTTATGAACACCAAAAGGAAGATTAAGGGGATGAGCAGGCCATCCTTGTGGAGGAGCTCTTCCTAGAATGGGACCTATCATTCCATTGACGTGGGGAGGCTGATTAGCCGGTAGTACTGGTAGGTTTATCAAGCTATACGGCGACGGCCCTATCGGGTTATTTGAATACTGTCCACGTATAGCGACCGTTTGATCAAGGATGAGGATATTGGTGTTTGGGATTTCGAAAATTTGTAGCCGTCGGAGGCAAGTGGCAAAAATGCCTCTTGGTTTGAGTTCTCTCATATCAAGAGCATCTGCCCATACAGATCCAATAGCGCACTCCTTTTGCCAGACGGAGTATTGACTGTGGGCAAAGTTTCGTGCGGTGAGATGTTGGCCTATTCGCTTGTACAACCCAGCTTAATTGCACGGTCAGAAATATCTGCATTTGAGAGTTGAAGGAAATACAAACAACGGTGCTGGTCCCATCCAGTTGGAAGAGGGTCTTCAATGGCCCTCGTGAACAAGTCGTAGGACACCCCATACGTTGCGTTAGGCAAGAACATTAGTTGCATTGGGAGTGGGGCCAGGACTAGATCTGCATGGTATGGCGGAACGTTGGGATCCATGCCTGATTTCAATTGCGCAGTGAGATCTGAGAGGATTCTAGGGGAGAAAAGGATGTTGAAACAGCCAACATTTGCACTGTTATTTATGTGGTTAGCTTGACTCCGAAGTCGATTTCCACATTCGCGCTGATTGCCTGTGTGGTTAGTGAGTCCGACCTGCCGAGTGCAAGCCGGGTGCTCACCCCTTTCCAAAAAAGTGGATCGCCAGAAGTCCGACTCCTAATCCTATTTCAACTTTTTGGAACTAAGCAATCGAGATTCGAAAATCAGATAGCGCTCCTCCTTTAGGGTTTGAGCCGACATCCACTGCACCAGCCTCCAGGGTCCAGCACCCACTCTCGCGGAGCACCTACAGACTCACAACGCAAAAGGAAACGGTGATGACTCGATGTTGATTGCCCTGAGTGTAAGGCCAGTCATTCATCTGCAAGACGGACATGAGAGATCCCGCGCTCAAGCCGCTGCGCCGAAAGGCAGGGTGAACGACTGGTCAACATTCGCTCACTCGGGATCTATATATGGTGATGTAAGGCCATCCTTACACTGAGCCCAGAGTGTCCAGGCTCGGAGTTGTACAAGTAGAGGATGTTCACAATAACAACATGCGCATGAGGGCTGCGAATAGACATAAAATTCTAGTCTGTTCCTACACGCGCATGGTTCATGGGCGTAAACATTTTAGTCATGTGCATGTCACGTTCTGTTCCCACGGGCCTCGACGCGTCGTTAATTAGCTACCCCTCGCTGGTATTATCTACGCGTTTTAACACATTCACACCCATTATTTCCAGTACATTCTGTCAGAGTAAGTACTTCCAGATGGAGTTAAATTTTTGTAGTCAAAAGAACTCATTTATTGTCCCCAAATCCCCGTCAAAATATTCCCTTTCTGCCCTCGTGACGCATTCTCGAAGGTCATAGCGCCAATGTTCCTCTGTTCAATGTTCTTTTAGTGAGGAGATGTTCTGGAGAACAAGAGGCAAGGAGAATTAGATGACGCATCTGCGGAAGTATAACTTGCGCAGCTAATGATGTGCGTGCAGCATGGATGGGTTTGATGTCGCTGTAAGGCGTGTCCGTGGAGTACATTTCAGGAGGATTTAGTTCCAGATGCCCATAGTGGTGTTTGTATCAGGATTCTATAATTTTTGCTGGTGAAAATTTGAAGTGTCCATCAAGTGTCCATTGAAGAAGGGTTGAAGGGTTTCCATGATAGATTTCGGTGCCATCAACGTGCCATGTTCCACTTGTGGAGACGAGAGTCATTGTCATCCAGTGAGGTCCATGTAAAATCAAAATCGGTTGTCGCCTGAGAGCTGTAGTAGAGGCAGCCGTGAAAAAGCTTAATCTTGTCGGTGATGGTTAGGGGTGGCTTCTTGCCGCATTTTTGTCGATCCACAGCTCCCATTGAGTTCTTCTTGCCAAAAAATTTGCGTTTCGAGTGGATGGATATCTTGGGAGTTGCCAGACTGTCATAGGTAGGGGAGAAAGGAATGGAAAGAACAGGATAATTACCAGATACACCTGTACTTGGAGTATTCCAAAATAAGGAGTAATTAGGCAAGGGAGGGTGTAGAGTGGGTCTACAGGGAGTGTGTAGAGCATTATTTTGCTGAGAATTTGACATATGAAGCCTTAGATCGCGCGTAGATATCACTGGGAGTTCTGTTTACTATGAGACTACGCGTAGACGCGTCGTGTATATTGGTCACATGGTATATCGTGGGAGTAAATACCGTGGAAAAGTGGTTACGCCAGTGTACACGGCGCGTCTGCAAGCAGACTCCGAATGCCAAGTTGATCGACTTATCATCAACGGCTGTGCATTTCGGAGTCTGCCTACGGGAGACTAATAAAATTCGAGGAATAAAGCTTCGCAAGGCCGCGGCGAGCGCGGCAGAACCAACCACTCCCCTCTAACGATATGTTTCAAATAATGCCTTCCGTTACCACCAATGCTTTCTTCTTCTTTCCAATCTAATCCATGCAAGGAAAAGCTATACTTCAACACGTCTTCTCGTTCTGAAAATACAGATGCCCGCACGCCAGTCGTGCGATCCCCAAACAGCATAACGCGTAGAAAGTCATATTCGACACTCCCGAATCGTGAACAACTTGTTCCACTCAATTGCTCACCACAATCCGAATCAATATCCATTCCGGCACATGCGACTCATCCATTTTTTCGCCACTCAAATGCGTGCAAACGGACAAGATGTCACAGTTAAAATCATTTATATTTTCATTTATATCACATGTACTTATATCGACGGAGACTCAGGTCATCCAACGAGCAATCTACGAAGCAAAAAACAGCATTAGATAAAATTCATCCGACGAAAAAGACACTCACAAGCATTAATCCCCCGGTACTTCTTTTAGTCGTGGTGGGAATTTGGCCGATACTTCGTGGTTAAGCTGAAGATCTTCACAAAATATGAATGATTTCAAATCTCAAGATCTCAAACACAATTAATCGTAATATTAAATATATATGTATTTTTTACCTAGACAAGCAATCTAGTCTCAAGATCAACAACTTTGTTGTGAACTGAAGAGGGGGAGCAATGCACAACACTTTATCTAGTCTACACGCAATGATGAAGTAGCATAAAAGAGAAAAGAAGAGAAGGGAGCGATATGTGTGACAAAATAAGTACATAGTGAAGAGTCAAAACAGCAAGAACTCCGGGAGTGGGAGTGACAGCAAAATAAGAAATACAGATCCATCACTTGTTGTTAGGACTTGACAACGTGCAAGAAGACTGTGCACAAGACAGTATGCAAGAGAGACGAGACGAGTGAGAAGAGAGGAAAAAATGGAGACACAGTATGTTAACCAGACTGCAAATAGCGATACAAGCTATATAGCTACTGTATATATACTAAAGGGGAAAAGGATCTGGACGAGACTGAGTATCAGACTGGACTGGAAGCGAGACTAGGCGAGACTGGAAATGGAAGAGGGACAAAAGAATGAAACGGTAAGACAGGCTGGATAGGCGCCTAAGGAAGGCACCTAAGGACAATCATAACACTTCTCTTCAAGGAAATCCGACAAAAGACAAAACAAAATCATCATGCGACAGTTGAATAGGATCAGCAGACATGTCCGGAAGCTGATAGACCCAATATTCACCCATCATAGCTGAACAGCCATGATCAATGAGAGTAAATTCCTTTACCAACGTAGTCCCAGGCTTCTCCAGCAAGACACGGTCGCCAATACGGATGGAGTCAGGAGGGATTTGAGGTACATTATTGCGGCGAACGTCAGCAGGTTTTTTGGGGTACATTATCTTCATGCTATACATAGGATGAGATAGGTGATCAGTTGTTTGGGACTACATGCACGCACCAATTATCCGATCCAGTATTCATAATCTCATCGCGTCGTGGATCCCCTTCGAAGCTGGCGGATAGAACTTGTGCAGCGTAAACGACGGCGCACAGAATGCGCAGACACCTAATAGTATTAAGACAGTTATAACGCAGAAAATAAAATAGGAATCAATGTCGTACTCTTCAAAAGGAACAGTGGCTGGGTTCTTGGCAGCCAGTTCATCGCAATTCTTCCAGAACAGCGTAATTTCTTCCGATGTATGTGGCCTGCGAGACGGGTTCCTGATTGGATCTGCGTGGAAGGCCTCTAAAACCGATTGGTATAACTTGTCGAGCTCCTTCATCTGATCAGGACGGAATTTCTGGCGAACACGTAGACAACATTGTTCGCAAACGACATAGTAGTGTGTGAGACGTTCAATGGCTTCTTCAACGGAGAAGGGTGGAGGCTTCCGCATTGTCTGAGCATAGGACTGAGGAGCTCTACGACTGGTTCGAGTGGCCATTGGAGATTGAATATTGGGGGGTTGAATGACAATGCGTGTTGACGTTGTTGATCGACTTCGTTATTTGTAGTTGTCGATTAAATCACGTGAATGTTTCTGCCGCTTACGACGTGCCGTGCCCTTTGGGTCCTTGACTGACATCTTGACATTGACGCATTCACAGCAAGTTCAGTCTCGTTTCCTGGACGCCGTACGCTCTGGCCTCCGAGGATACTAATTCCAATATAGGTCCCGAAATTATTCAATGACACGGATCGATGGACGGATAAATTATAACTTTGAACGCAGCCCTAGGAGCTCTGAATCGCTGCTCAAAATTGCTCAGAACCGATGTAATGCAAGTTTTTAGGGACTGAAACGGAGTTTCCCGATATGTAGAATTAGGTTGATTCTTCAAGTTGCCTGCAAGTGGATGACTTCCCGTAGGAATCTGAAAGACGTCTGAAGCTTTCAGATCACTTTAGCCGAGTTGCCGGGTCCAAATCCGGCCTAGATTGGATCTCAGCCATTTTTCAAACCTTAATTTCCGCCTTTCAGATATTCGAGTCTGTAGAGGCCTCCCTACCCCTCTACAGATTTCAGACTTCCTTTCAGACTTGCCCCAACCTCCCTTTGGTTACTCCACAGTCCGGATATGGTAATACATGTCACACTTGTTACTCAGTGGATGACTTCCCGTAGGAATCTGAAAGACGTCTGAAGCTTTCAGATCACTTTAGCCGAGTTGCCGGGTCCAAATCCGGCCTAGATTGGATCTCAGCCATTTTTCAAACCTTAATTTCCGCCTTTCAGATATTCGAGTCTGTAGAGGCCTCCCTACAGTCATTCACCGGTCCTTGAGACAGCACTAGTCCTTGAGACAAATGGGAATAGCACACACATCTGAGTAGCTATTATCAAGATTTTTTTTGTAATACGTAGATTTACATCCTCTCTATGTGATTCCGGAGTTTTATTGCAATACAAGAAGATTGGAATGCGATCTTGAAGAGACACGGCAAAATGGGTGAATTATACAATTTTATCTGCCTCATCTCGACCTGTGTCTTTGCCGTTCTCCTAAGTTTTTTTGGAAAAACAAGATATCCATATCCCATAAATTGATATCCTTATGTTTGATTTGTGAGGGAGCTGCTACAATATGGCGAAACGCTTATCGACGCAGCGTACATCCCATGTCCTTCCAGTTATCATGTCACGTCACGTATTTCCAAATCGGGCGACCATGCACAATTCCTTAATCGACACGCTTCATTGTCGTTAAAACAGTGAATCAATTTGTAGATTATCTGTTATATATTCATCTTTCCATAACCTACTATCCCAAATGGTTGGTCGCGCCAAATCTGTGTCCAAAAAGCAGCAACTACAAGCAGAGGAGAAGGAAAGGTGGATGCTTCGAGGAATTGAAATTTATCAAGATGATTACTAAGGCAGCGATGGAAAGAAGAAAAGTTCATATACCAAGGCCTGTCTCTGGGGATGCACAGGACGACGAGAGCGAGCCCGAAGGTGAACAGGCGGACGCTGAGAATGAGGTAGATGACTAGATTAGATCACGGATCAAGCTGCCGACACCGTGGAAACAGATCTAATGCGAAATGTGACATTGTCTCAAGGACTAGTTTTATGCTTGATAGGGCAGATTTCGAATTATTCAAAGATATCTCTCAGAGTTGTGATTCGATTCGCCCCAAATTTTGCGACATTGTTGTATTCATATTGTTGTACAGGTACGTAAAAAGAAATTCTCAAAAAACACCAAATCTGACTACATATTAGCCACTAAATATTTCGCTGTCTCAAGGACCGGTGAATGACTGTACCCCTCTACAGTAGACTCGAGCCAGTCTACTTGGTAGAATATCTACGGCTCAGGTGTGATTAGTAAAAGTGATGACATAAGTTTTCCCAACTCGATTGAGACTGTGTGATCGCCGGATATTCTACCAAGTAGACTGGTACGGAATTACCGTAGGGCAGTACATGCTCATTTCAAAGTCCGCTCTACACCCTAAGAGGGAATTCCATCAAATTCTACGGGAGCATGTGATACCATATGCGTCGCGTCGCGTCCTCGTCCCCACCTCATAATGATACTATTCTTCATTTGCTAGTAGATGAAATGTAGCTATGAGAATGAGAAGACTGTTCAACATCTCTCTACTTACTTGAGGATGCTCTCGGAGAAATTTCCCAGGACTTCTGGTTCGAGACTACCTCTACAGATTTCAGACTTCCTTTCAGACTTGCCCCAACCTCCCTTTGGTTACTCCACAGTCCGGATATGGTAATACATGTCACACTTGTTACTTTCAATCTGTTATGCAATCTTAACGTCTCTAGAGTACGTATCCGCTATTTTCCGCCGTAATAAATTATGGTTTTTGTCTGTAATCATATTGAAAGGCATTGGAAGGTAATGGCATTATTAGTGATTCACAATATAGAGGGAATCTAACTACACTGAGCAGTCACTGAGAACACTGGAGGATATGTCCGGAATCTGTCGGAATCTAGAATGCCGTGGCTACGGAATCTGAAAAAGCATTTCAGATGCGGAGCTTGAAATTCGTCTGAAAGTCTGAAAGTCTGGAAACCTTTCAGATTCCTACGGGAAGTCATCCACTTTCAATCTGTTATGCAATCTTAACGTCTCTAGAGTACGTATCCGCTAGTATCCGAAAAGAAAAGAAACGACGTACACACAATGGTAACGCACTACAGATAAGCCGATCTATGAATGTTTGAATCATTCGGTATTTTTTTAGCCCGGTGCAGATTTCTAAATTATTGAGTCGCTACCCAGAAATTTGACTCATACTTGTGGGCATTATTGTATGACAGGTATTCAATGAAGATTTTTCTACGGAGTCAGAATCTGAATAGGATCCCTATCATACGAACAATTTGATCCTTTGCGAGTTCCTATTGCGGTGCAATGTACTATTTAAGATAGATGCCCGCAGCGCTAGCTCTTTGAAATTCATGAGCCCTGAGCCGCTGAGGAAGGAAATCCAGAAATGGATATCTTCAAGAGATATAGCGGCGCTACTGCGGCTGAGTTGTATTGTGATTTTCTGCCGCCTTCGCTTGGCTGGCAGTGATTTATTGACAATGATATGGAATGCATTGCAGGAATCCCATATGAGGAGCTAACAACAATGAAAACGACATTATGTCGTCTTTGCAATTGTCTTCGCTGAAGACATTGTGTGTGCATTAATCTGATCGCATTCTTAGACTATCCGAATCATATGGTCATCTCGGGCATCTGGACAATACTGTAAGCCGACTCCGGTCTGTTATGGTATTGTCGCTTTAAGCTCTTAGCTGAGAGCGGAGGATTCGCGCAAGCATCCCTGACGCATCATGAGTACGAACAGTCTTCCTGACCAAAATGTGCATTGCTTCACATACTAGTCACATAGCCTCTCAGAAATCACAGACACCACAAGACGACCCAATAGAGAAATGGGTTACTTTCCGTTATGAATTTAGAGAACGTATTGTCCGGAATAATTGACTCCGACACGACTGTAACTTGCACAATCTGGCGAACAGTCTCGCTGACAGTCCATGACCGTGATCAGCGCGCCTACATACTATGTGGGCCGCCACACTCAGAAACGAGGGGGAGGAAATACTGCCATCGTAGCATGGTGCCACTGGCCACTGCATGCCACTCGCGCTCACATCATCAAAGTTCTTTTTTAAACTATTGCACATTTTTTTGGTTTCTCCTGCATTACATAAATTTAAATTCTTCTGATGCTTATCTTGAGTTTTCTGACTTGACTTGGAGGGCTCCCCCCTCAAAGCGCTCATCGGGCGCCAAATTTGACAGGCAGATATCCCAGTGCCCGGGCCCACCGTTTGGATCCAGCGGGTACGCGTCCAACACGGGGAAACTGTCGAACTTCAGTCATTAGGAGACTCATGACTTCCAATGTAGCTGAAGAGCTCACTTCGCTGATGAGTGAGGCCAAACCCACCATCATATTCAACTTGTCAAGTTGTTGTAGGGCAGTGCCGAAGTGCCGTCATGCGTCCACAATTCACACGACTGTCCGTCTTGAGTCAATTGCAATTTGAATACAAAACTCTCAATTCATCGTCACCACTCCACCACTACTAGTCTTTGAATCCGAATCAGAATGAGTCTCTCTGCACCTTATGGCACCTGGTCTTCTCCGATTTCAACAGAAGCCATCACGAAGGCCGTACGTCACGATCCTAATTCAAGCGGGTCGACATATTTTGATTCTGACAGGCAAATGGGATCGTCGATGTCATAGTCGATCGCATCACCTCCGAGGTATACCATCTCGAAAGCAGGCCATCAGAGAAAGGACGATGTGTGTTGGTGCACACCGCCTCGAATCGCGATGTCGTTGGACCAAACTGGAACGTGCGGACTGGCGTGCAAGAGTACGGCGGTGCGGCTGCGATAGTTCACGATTCGGTGGCGTACTTTTCGCATGTCGTGGACGGTCGAATTTATCGGGTAAAAGTCGGGGATGAGGCTGGTCAGCCAGAGGCTATAACGCCAGGTGTGTCAAACTCTTCAGATCCTTTGCACCGCCCGTTGACCATAAAAAGAGGGCAAGCCGTACCGTTATGCCTGCCTGGAGCCATATCCCTTACATCCAGAACTCTTAATCTCCGTCCTAGAAGATCATACGAATGACACGCCGTCTGAAGTTGTGACCACCCTCATCGTCATCAACACCATCAACAAAGAGATCCAACCTCTCCTATCAGGAGCTGATTTCTACGCGTCCCCTAAAGTATCGGCTGATGGCCGAAAGCTTGCATGGATCCAATGGTCTCATCCTGATATGCCTTGGGAAGGCGGAGAGGTTCGTGTGGGCGACATCAGTCTTGGGAAAGACAGTAAGCTGTCTGTCGCGAATAGTACTCATGTCGCTGGCGTACCCGGGAAAGTCAGCGCTGGATACCCTACATGGGCGAACAACGAGACACTCGTATTCACGTCAGACGAATCCGGCTATTTGAACCCATGGAAGTACACCCAAGGTAAAGCGACACCACTTTTCGCTCGGCCCATCGCCCAGGACTTCGGACACGCTTTCTGGCAACTCCACTACTCCCCGTACGCGATCCTAGACAAGGAAGGGAAAACGGGACTTTTCAGCGCGCTCAAGGATGGTCGAGATGTGTTGTACTTCGTCGATTTGGCCACTAAATCTGAACCTAAGGTAGTCGAGACTCCATTTGTCGTAATCGAAAACATCCGTGTTGCTTCTTTGGAAAACCACGAAATCGTATTCGCTGGTCAAAAGACAAATGAGCTTGAAGCCATAGTATCCTGCAGACTTGCACCATCTTCGACTCTGGGAGTCAACTTCACCGTTCTTAAATCCTCCCCAGCAGTCACTGTCAATGGAACACCGCTGCCAGCGAATATTGTCTCTGAACCCCGCCCAATTACTCTGGAAGTGTCACCCACAGGCGCCCCTCTGTACACCGTTTACTATCCACCACATAACCCCCAGTATTCTGGCAGCAGCATCAAGAGTGAAAAGCCACCATGTATCGTACATGTCCATGGAGGACCAACCGGGTATACGACACAGGGCCTGAGCTGGGGGAAGCAATATTTTACATCTCGAGGTTGGGGGTGGTAAGCCGATCTCTGAAATATATCATCCTTCTTCTGTCTGATGCTATTATTTCTAGGCTTGATGTAAACTACGGAGGCTCTGCCGGATTCGGGCGCAAATACGTTGAAAGGCTCGTCAATCAGTGGGGTGTCGTAGATGTAGAGGATTGTATCGTCGCGCCCCAGCTCCTTGCCTCTGCTCCTCATAACCTTGTTGACCCGAAACGGCTGATTATCCGTGGGGGTTCTTCTGGTGGATATACAGTGCTCGCCGCCCTTTCGACCGCCGCCAACACCAAAATCTTCGCTGCTGCTACCTCGATGTACGGAATTTCGGATTTAAACAAACTCGCCGAATTCACGCACAAGTTCGAGTCGCAGTATATGTATCACCTCCTAGGAGGCAGCCCGGAAGAGATACCCGAGACTTACCATGCCAGGTCTCCCATTCACCATGCTAGTAACATCACGGTCCCATTGTTGGTGAGTGCCGATTTTAGAGTACTCTACGACTTGACGGATGATTAATCAATTTCATATCAGATTTTGCAAGGAGAGTTGGACAAAGTCGTCCCCAAAGATCAATCAGAGGCGATTTACAGGATTATTCAAGACCGCGGAGGGGTGGTAGAATACACGCTTTACCCTGGAGAAGGTCACGGATGGCGCCAGGAAGCTAATATACGTGATGCGTATGAGCGTGAACTTGGGTTCTACGAAAAAGTCCTAGGTTTGAAGAAGTAGAAGACGATTCGGTGTGTATATTGCTTGTAGAATACAAGGATGATTCAGAGGAATAGATGTCGATCCTAGACCAGTGGAGATTCGCTCATTCAAGCACAGCGAGAACTTGACCTGGAACCACGGATGCACCTTCCTTGACGCCCTTCCCCAACCGCACTACTTTCCGACCTCCATTCCCTTCCCCGGCCGTGAGTGGTATCTCCGTCTTCATAGCTTCAAGAATCATCACGATGGTGCTGTCCGAACTGAGTATATCACCTGGCTTGATGTTGATCTTCCAGATCGCGGCGAAAAGGGAAGAGACGATCTCTGCTGCACCGTCTTCATCAGATACAAGACCTTCGTTGCCCTCGCCCTCGGTTGCAGACGCGGATGCGCTTCGCTCGTTTTCCCATTCTTGAAGTAGGACTTGCTCCCTAGATTACGCAAATAAGACAAAACAGTTCTATCTTCTCTCGGAATTATTTACCTTTCAGCTTCCTTCGCGCTGGATTCCCTCTGTTTCTGGCGAAACACGTCAACTTCTCCTTCGATTGCGTCCAGAAAGCGGGAATATTCTTCAACGGAGAACGTGACAGGCTCAATCTTGAAATGATGTCCATTTAGTCGCAGGGACGTTCAGAAAATGAAGTGAATAACAGACCTTGAAGGAGTATTGCCCAGCGTCAAATTGTTTTTCGAACTAACAATGAATTACATTCAACATTCGCAAAAACAAGCGGAAGTCAAACTCCCTTACCTCTATGTACTCGTCCTCAGTCACTGGTGTGAAGTGCACCTGAAATTTTTTCAATAAAATTTCAGTCGCCCGAAACATACATAGATATGTACCTGATCGAAAGCTTCCAATAGCCACGGTTTCGAGGGTTCAAAGTCCTTACCCTTGCCCCAAGTCTGCCATCCTGGGAGGGTGCGCCCATAAAGCTGATAACCACCAGGTGACTCGATAGGGTATATCGCGGCTACAGGCCCTGCTATGCCAATGGCACCCTAGGAATAGGAACATTTCAGATATCGTTAAATTTTATGTGCAACCACCTGCCACTCACTCGAGGGGTGAAGGTTCGTGACGGGTTCATCTTCTGCCCGATTAAACGACATCGCGGATCAATCTATCGAAAATAGGTCAGAAAAAAAGTACACAACAGGTGCATGTTGTGGCGGCTCGACTGACTGGAACGAGAAATGGGCAGGCTAGGTAAAAGCCAACTCCAAGTACCAGCTGTTTCGACACAAATTATCTTCAGTGTCCATCCATGACTGCCAGAAGCAAGAAATCTACGCACCCAGTCCGACTCGATCAACTTCTGAAGCGCTTCCTCGGCATCGGTAAGCCCGTTATTCCTCGCCAAATATTCCACATTACTTGGCAAGTACACTGCCTTATCACGAGTGGTGGACATGTACCGCTCTAATGCGTCTTTATTCCAATGGTCATCGAGGACGATAGGGAACGTGATTCTGCGGCCTGGGAATTGCATCCTCGTCATATCTTCAGGGATTGTACTTTCGGATTCGACCAAAATGCGTAGGAATTCTTCTTGCGAGATAATGCGCGGGTCGTAGTAGCACTATGTCAATACGATTAAATTCAACGTAGCAGGGATAAAAATCAGCCAGTAACTCACGAGGATAGACCGTATGCAAGGACACAGTTCGCCTACACCTAGGACCTTCTTGCCACGTATTACAGTTTGAAATGCGTGGATACGGGTCCTAATGAATATATCCAAGTGCATCTGAGCGAACTCAACGAGTATGGCAGAATCGCCGGCCTGTTTCAACTCGAAGTGATGAGAACGTCCACACAATCGATGCGTATAAAAACACACCTGACGAAAAGTGACAGAGAGATCCAAGCTTGGGCGAAGTGTTGACCGTGTGTGTAGAATGGGCGAATGGTGCGTATCTTGCAAGTCGGAGATATTGAAAACGAGCAAATCCGAGTCCAAAAATGCGTGCTTAAGGTTTGACGCCGATGAAGCGACAAATTTCGCAGCAGACGATAGCCATGAGTCGAATGCAGCCGATCTTTGGAGCGACTGGTGCCATCCAATTCTGCGGAATTCAACTGTGCTTCCGGGAGCAAGTTGACCTAATTTCCACCTAGGATAGTAAGATTTAGAATGAGTTTGTCACAAGGATATCGGATATAAAACACGTAAAGGGTAAGACTTACATCTCGCTTGTTGCCACAGTACACATACACAGATATCCTCCCATATCTGGACCTTCGTTGGTGAGAATTACGGGAGTATCTCCGTTGATGTTGATCGTTCCCGGTGCGTATCCATTATCCAGGATATTGCTGGGATGAGAGCCGCCTTCACCTCCGCTCACTCTGGCCCAGCGGATTTTGTCAGCAGTCGATGGAGCCTCGAGACGAATTCCAAGGCGGTTGCTCGAGGGGCTAACACGCCACTTTGTCGAGTAAAACCTGCTTATTCCCTCTTTGGTGATAAACTCTTCATCGTCGTGAGGTCCTGATAAGACGTAGACGACCCAGTGAGAAGGATAGACCGGGAAAGAAAGTTTTGGGAGAACGATGACGTGTTGCGTGTCACCGTCCACTGGAGAGCAATCGGCGCTCAATGATATAAAATCGCCTTTACCTAAGGAGCGGCCCTTTTTAAATCAATTAGTGTGGGCTGGAAAGTGTATAACAAGAACATACCTGATAACCTCCAATACCCATCGATGTAGATTTTGACCCGAGGTACAATGGAATATTTGGGAAACCTCCTCTTATACAAAGGTACGTCCTGAACCCCGTCGACGCAGACGTCGTAGGTTTGGCCTGAATCTCGAGTTTACCGTTCTCTGGTACAATAATGCGAGACCAAAGAGCAGCCTCAACACCATTGACTTTCACTGTGTATCTCGCCCTGTGACCGAAACGATCGCTGAAACGAAGAATTGCAGTGCGAATCCCACACCCGGCACAACCACGATTTCAAGGCCTTCGGTGGTTTTCGGATTCTCAACCAGGATATTGCCCACCGAGAAAGCAAGATCATCCATTGGTCCACTCCTAGGCATGCCGAGTTTGATAGTCCGACCAGGAAGGTCTTGGATGGTAGTATCAATTCCGGAAGACAAGACTCGGAACGCTCTACATTTTATTTTCTTGTCAGTGAAAGATCTGCAGAAGAGATGGACTAATAAATACCGTGCATTGACAGTAAATGTGTTTAAGAAAGTATTAGTGGCAAGACCAGCACGAAATGTCTCGTCTTGTCCGATTTCGCGAAGGTATTCAATGTTATTCGGAGGTCCGGAGATCCTGATTGATCGAAGGGCGAGTAGGAATCGTTGTATGGCTTCGTTCCTCGTTCCTCCCGTTACGATGACCTTGGCCAGAAGAGGGTCAAAAAATTGGGTCACTGACATCCCAGTATCGACCTAAGAGAATCTTATAAAACGGAATATGCTGCCATATGAGTCTTAAGCATACCCAAGTATCAACACGAAGCCACCGTTGTCCTTCCCCTAAAAAGACGTTCTGAAGAAGCCCAGCGGAAGGTATGAACCCTTCGTACGGATTTTCTCCGTAGACCCGGCCTTCAATGGCGTAAGACGACCCTTCGCTTTGGCCTCGCTGATAAAGTTCATTATATGTTGCCTGCTGCATCTCTGCTGACTCGGGTCGTAGTCCTTTGTGACCAGAGCCTTGGGCTACGGCTTGTTTGATCATAAGCTCGATAAGATCGAGGCCAGGATGGATCTGTTCTGTGACAGGGTGTTCGACCTGACAACAGCGTTGTGTTGAGTTCATCGCTTTAAGATAGATCTGATAAAATATACCTGTATTCTGGTGTTCATTTCCAGAAAGTAGAAATTCGCAGTGTCTTCGTCGACGAGAAACTCGACGGTTCCTTGAAAAAATCCCTCAGCAGGAGTTTGTGACTGATGAACGACAAACTCACCGGCCGATTCATATCTGATTGACTGCGCCAACTTAACGGATATGTCGCACATTTGTTCTCTGAGACCTAGATAACTCAACGATGAATGACGAAGGCACAAAACGGGGAATAATACACAACGCACCAGGATGCGATTCGCAAAAGGGGCTCGGACTTTCTTCGATGACTTTTTGATGGCGTCGTTGTATACTACACTCTCGTTCGCGCATATGAACGGCATCTCCTAGTCCATTGCCAAAAACCTATAGAAAAATCTTGAGGTGAGGACAAAGACAATGTTAACGTCTGCATACCTGAATTTCGACGTGTCGTGCGACAGGAAAATACCTTTCCAAGAAGACACCATCGTTGTTGAAAAGCGTCTGCCAAAAAGATACGATAAAAAGATCGCATCTACGGAATACGAACAACGTACTTTCGCCCGAATTTTTGTACCATTGAATCTGTTCCTCAACGCACTCTCATCGTAGCAGATAACCATCCCCATCCCTCCCCCGCCCGCAGTAGCCTTCAGCATAACCGGAAACCCACATTTCCGTGCGATATCCACCGCCTCGTCCTCAGTGGCGAGCAGGCCATCCGATCCAGGCACGATGCCCACTCCCGCATCCACCGCCGCTTTCCTCGCCGCATGCTTGATACCCATCAGCCGGATGACCTCAGGGCGGGGACCAACCCATCCAATCCCGTTCTCGACGACCAGAGCAGCAAAATCCGCGTTCTCAGCGAGAAATCCATAGCCGGGGTGTACGAGCGTCACCCCTCGAGCCTTGCATATGTCGACGATGCTCTTCGCGTCTAGGTACGCAGGAGCTTCCGCCGCTGGCGTCGTACCCGAAGGGCCCGATAGGGGTGCCAGAGACAGAGGAACGGCTTCGTCTGCGAGGACAACATGAGGAGACAGTGTATCGGAGGGGGTGTATACGGCCACAGTGCGCAAGCCTATCTTCTTTGCTGTCTTGATGATGCGCACTGCAATTTCGCCGCGGTTCGCGATGAGCAGCTTGTGAGCGTCATAGATTCCCATTATTGATAGCTTCAAGCAACTGCGGGGTACGGCTATGACGCCGCTATGTTGCATCTTTATGAAGTGGGTGAGATCGTCTTCTCAGGAACAGAAATTCAAACTCTGATAAATGATAAGATTGTTCAAAAATAGCTCCATGCGTCATATGGGGTAGATAACATTGCTCATACAAAACCGGCCGCACTGTTGCTCTCGTCGACGAGCCGCTTCACCAGTTGCGCAATTTCCACAGCGCCCTGAAGCGAATAAACGTAAGAAAAAAAATAGAGACGAAAGGGACACTCCCAACGTACAGGGGTATCGGAATGACAACAAATCGATACTTCAGTGATGTTCTCGCCCAGCGGTAGGTACGTCCCGGCAACCGTCGTCACTTTTTTCTCATTCAGCAGTCGCATGACCTGCAGAGATATGAATACTGAGCAAAATCGTTCACGGGTGCAGATACCAAGTTAAACCACTGACCCGGTCACGTACTGTCTCCAATGGCACTGGGTCATGTTTCCTAAGGTGAATTTCAATTAGCGTCCCAGCTCTAGTATGCAGAGGAAAAAATTAGGGGTTGACTACAAACTTTGTAATGAGCAGCTTCCCTTCGGCGCTGTAGTCGAGATCGGCAAACCACTCTGATTGTCATCCTGAAATTGAGACGCAACGCAGAGATATCATGGGTTGGACGCACCAGGGATGAATCGCACACCCGCTTCTTCCGCAGCTGTCTGGTGAGCCGAACCCGCAATGCCCACGAAAGCTACGTCGTTGTTCTCCGCTGACTGAAACACTTTGTTCACTTCGACGAGGGCGCGAGAGAGGGGAAGCGAGCGCGAGCTCTGGCCGTAGATGGCGCCGTGCGGCTTAATCTGCATATCTACGTAAGTGTATGCCTATAAGATAACATATAACCCTACGTGATTGAGAGGGACGCCGTGGAGCTTTAAGAAACCAGAAAGTGCCCCGACTTGGTAGATAAAGCAAGATTGGAGCTCGTCCTATACAAGTTCAGGAGGTGGACTACAAGAATGGCTAAGCAAGCGTACCGGTTCGATAGCCATCTCACGTCGTCCAAATCCTTGCAGGTCAGGAAGAGAGGGGTGCGCGCCAATAGCTACTCCATGTTGCTTCGCCAGTATGACAGTTTTATTCATGACCGAAAAGTCACTATCAATATGTTTGTAAGTACTTCTACAACGGAATATGACGAACTCACGATGCATGAAAGCCACAGGCAATATTCGCGAGATGTATGTGCTTCATTAAACCTTCATCGTCGCCCTGCCGTCCAAACGCATCAATCACTGGCAGATGCACGAGAGTGAGTGTCATACCATGGTGTACAACGAAAATCCCTGAACAGCAGGTAAGCACCAACTGCGAGAGCGTAAACTGTCATGGCGTACCTCTCCCATGTCACAGTTTACAGTCGCTTTCAAAGGCAACGTTGAATTGACCATCTTGTCCTGGCGGTTGAAGGAAGGGACGTCTAGAGTAGTACGCTTGCTGATGTATCCGCTTTAAAATAGACTTGGGAACCTGTAAGTCAGCATCCACGTGGGGAGTAGATAATTTATTTCAACTTCGAGGCTCACCTGCTCGATGCATAAACAGCTCAGTCTTCCAAATTCATACAAGTCAAGGAGGCCCCAAGGTAGCGATGTCATGTTCGAGGCTTGAGGCTCACTAGCGAGTCGCGACATTGCAGTTGAATATGTTCCATGAGTCCTCGTTGACCACCTGTCGTCTGCTTCATAGACTTTAACTCGCCTGTGCAATCCGTCGTGCACACGTTGAAGGTTGAGGCTGGCTCCTGAGGCCTGAGGTCTGAGGGAGGACGGACCACGCTGGCCACCTTCAGCGTAATCTTCTGGCTAAATTGCGTGCACAGTAATCCTCGGTCAATTCTGCAGAGTGCGAACTTTCGTCAAAGCTTGAAGTTCGTTGATTGCTGAAGAAGAGAGCAGTTGGAACAGATTGAAAGACTGGTAAAGTTGTCGTCATGTACAGGTGTAAGAGAATAATGTTCAGAGGAGCAAAATTCACGTCGGAGGCAATTATTCCCATACTTACTATTAGGTGCACGTCATCTGCAAGTTGCAACTGGCCGGGGTCGCCGGGCCGATGACGATCAACAATGTTCAACACGCTTTGGTGTTGACGTTGATCGATTGATCAACGTCGTTCAACGTCAAAGTTCGACCTTCCAATATTCAATCTCCAATGGCCACTCGAACCAGTCGTAGAGCTCCTCAGTCCTATGCTCAGAAAATACAGAAGCCTCCACCCTTCTCCGTTGAAGAAGCCATTGAACGTCTCACACACTACTACGTCGTTTGCGAACAATGTTGTCTACGTGTTCGCCAGAAATTCCGTCCTGATCAGATGAAGGAGCTCGACAAGATATATCAATCGGTTTTAGAGGCCTTCCATGCAGATCCAATCGGCAACCCGTCTCACCGGCCAAAGACACCGGAAGAAACTACGCTGTTCTGGAAGAATTGCGATGAACTGGCTGCTAAGAACCCAGCCACCGTTCCTTTTGAAGAGTACGACATTGATTCCTATTTTATTTCCTACGTTATAACTCTGTCTTAATACTATTAGGTGTCTGCGCATTCTGTGCGCCGTCGTTTACGGTGCACAGGTTCTATCCGCCAGCTTCGAAGGGGATCCAAGACGCGATGAGATTATGAATACTGGATCGAATAATTGGTGCGTGCATGACATTTGAAACAACTGATCACCTATCTCATTCTATGAATAGCATGAAGATAATGTACCCCAAAAAACCTGCTGATGTTCGCCGCAATGATGTACCTCAAACCCTTCCCGACACCATCCGTATTGGCGACCGTGTTTTGCTGAAGAATCCTGAGACTGCGCTGCTAAAGGAATTTACTCTCGTGGATCATGTTTGTTCAGCTATGATGGGTGAATATTGGGTCTATCAGCCTGAGGATGAGTCTGCTAGTCCCATTGACCTGTCGCATGACGATTTTATCTCGTCCTTTGCCGGATTTCCTTGAAGACAAGTGATGAATCTGTATTTCTTAATTTGCTTTTGCTCTCATGCTGTGATGTAAGCGCTCGCAGTGAAATTTCACCTCCAACACAAAATTGTCTTTGCAACCAACAGGCTGAGTACGCGTCAATATACAGAGCAACGGTGCATTCAATATTGAGTCCGTCACCAACTTTCTTTAAATTTCAGCTCTCACTCGATCTGCTCGTCAAGCTTCGGGCTCGGGGTTCGGCGATCTTATTTTAGCTTCAATTGTTTCCTGCTCGTTATCAAGTAACCGTTTAGTCAATCCCCGAACCGCTCTACTAATCCAACAGCCACGTATGTAGCATACTGCTCCTTGCTCTTCCATGCTCTTCGATGACTGGGGTATAAAGCCAAGGAGGAAATTCGAGATGTATCAACAGCAACAACAGCATCCCGCTTCACCTTCACTTTCAAATCGATCCTTCGCTCACCCACACATACTCTTGACATGCCTTCCTGGTTGATAACTGGCGCTAGCAGAGGCATTGGCTTCAGCACCGTTGAGCACTTGGTGAGTTCGCAACAGACGCTCATTGTCGAGATAGTGTAATTGACATTGCTTCGGTCTATTAACAGCTCAAAGACGAATCCAACTTCGTTATCGCGACTGCGCGCAATATCTCTGGTCCTGAGCTGCAGACGCTAGCCGCGAAGAACCCGAACAATTTGAAGCTCATCCAGCTCGACATCACCAGCCAAGAGAGCGTCGACAGGGCCGTCGAGGCTGCCACGCCACTCCTCCCTAACGGTCTTGATTACCTCGTGAACAATGCGGGCAAGAATCCACAACCAACCACCTCGTTCGAGAGCTTGTAAGTGGCAAATCGTCCCTCATTTAGTCAGATAGTTAAGTTAATTATATACCCCAGGAACCTCGACGAGTTCGCCGACGAAATGACGTTCAGCACCGTTGCACCCCTCCGGGTCTCCCGCGCCTTCCTCCCGCTCATCAAGAAATCCGAGTTCAAGCGGATCATCTTCATCTCCTCCGTCCTCGCCTCCTCCCATATCACATTCCTCATGGCCGGCCAGTTCAACGCCTACTCCGTCGCCAAGGCCGCTCTGAACATGCTCGCGCACAAGTGGGCCGCGACACTCAAGTACGACGGGGTCACTACTGCAGCTATCCATCCGGGTTGGTCGCAGACGGATCTCGGGGAGGGGATCAATGAGTGGATGGCGAAGTATGCGCCACAGGTGCCGCATTTCCCGCCTGAGGCTGCTGCGGCGAATGTTGTGAAGATTTCGGAGGCGCTCACTTTGGAGAAGACGGGCGCGTTCTGGCATTTCGATGGTACCAACTTGCCTTGGTAGAGACCGTTATAAATATTTATTGTACATTCTAAATTGTGATCATTTCGTCTTTTCACTGTTCGTTGGTGTTTGCGATAGAAAGCACCCCAAGAATTAACTCAAGCTTCCACGCTAAGTTTGGGCCTCAGGCATGAAGCTCAAAAATCATTCAAAAACCGGAGTGTAATTCATTTTATCTTTTCATTGCTCATTGGAGTTTTAAATACGCCTAGACAACTGAAAGATTGAACTTGCTTAGGTAGATAAATTGCATCTCTATACATGGGATTATAATTTGTTGCGCCTCTTTGATTGATTATGCGATATAAAATGGCATCGAGAAACAGATAAAATTCTTTCATTGAGAGGAATGATACTCTCGATTATAAACTATATTTACATCAAACAGAATGCGCTAGTATACACTTTCAAAGAAAAAACGCAAGGCTTAGCGACGAAGTAGCCTGCATTGCGAATTTAGCACTTGCATTCACCGGGCTTGCAAGTGCAGCTGCACAGACAGAAAACGTTCAGCCATCTCCCCCGACATCGTCAACGATAAACGTTCACTCACGTAGTGCAGGTGCAGGTGGCGCTGCCGCATCCAGATCCAGTGGACGCCTGAGACACTGGGGTTCCGCAGGTGCAGCTGAAGGCCTCGTCAGTATTCCGACCACTGGAGTTAGAGAAAGTGGTTAAGACGTACCTGGTTTCAGAGCCGCACTTGCAGGACGTGCAAGCGCATGCAGTGCATGCCTGGGAGACGAGGGTGTTCTGAGTCATCTGAGCAAAAAGACGAGAAGGTCAGCATGCTGCTGGCTTCCAGCCGAGGTCAACGACGCTCACCTGCATGTTTGTGTTGAGAGTAAGGTTTGGTAAGGTCAAGATAAAACTTGTGTTTTGGATCGAGTGGGTGGTTGTTGGATACTCCTACACCCCAGATCCTGCCTGTTTTATACCTCTACGGGTGTTGGCGGGTGTTTGTGCATTCTCCGACGCTCAGATCCATCTGGAATGATCGAAGGGCTTGGAAGGACCTGAGGCAATTGTGCGTCGCCAATCAGGATCCGCTGACGAATGCGGGGGTTCAGAAAATGCCTCATCTCACGTGAGTGATGTATAATGAAGTCCCGGGAACTATCCCCATTTGTCTTCCACCGTCATTTCCCCTGGACTCTGCAGAGTCCAGACGCCATAAAAAAATATTTCAGAAGCTTGGATTTGTAAGATACATCTGTCAGATCTAGCTCATAGTTTTACGGAGTGACTCGTTTCGAGGACCCAGGCTGCTTGTGTAATTTCTGGGCATAGGGCAACTCGGTGGTGGAATGACTATGCATTTGGAGACCACGTTTTACGATTATCAATGTTCGAACCGTTTCGGACATAGCCTTCAATAAGGTTGATTTATAAAACAGAAAACAGACACTCATAGTAGAAAGTGAAGAATTTTGAAGTGAACTATGTCTACTGGTATGTATGGTACATATATGCATGCATTGGAATCCATCAGTGGATGATTACTCATCTCGTAAATACTACTTGGAATAAAGTTATCAAAATATTACCACTTCAACGCACTATCATGCGCGAACTTGGGCTATAAAACAAATGAAATAATCTTAAAGTAAGCTTTACTCGAGCAACGAAGAGCAAGATCTATAGAATAAAAAGCGAATAAGAAAGACCAACGGGTGAATGAGTGGAGCTACTTATGCTCGGCCCGAACACAGATTCTCTGCCCAAGAATATTGAGAGGGTGCGTGGTATCATCCACAGCCGTTATCGTAACGGTCCCGCCGCACAGTTTAGGCGTGCTGATTTTGGGAGAAGTGCCCATGAGCCGAGCATCTACCGGGGACTTGTTACCCAGGCATGTGCACTGAAAGGAAACGCTTCGAGCCATGGTTTTGAAATCATAGCTGTGATTAGGCTTTGTGTGGCTGTTGGGAATGACGCGTTATTTCAGGGCGGAAGACGGCAAGGAAAAAGAAAGGCGTACTCGAAGGGGAGACGGGCAATTTTACGCAGGTCGTTCGTCACCATGTCGACGCGTTTGAGGTGGTCGATAGTGGAGACGGCCACGATAGCGTGGTAGCCATTGAAAACCATCTTTCGCGAGAGGACTGCGCTGTTCGATGAGCGTCGCTTCAGAGACTCGTATAACGCTGTGGCGGTCTGATATTCCTTTCCGCCAGGGGACTAAATAGAGTTTTCAAAGATGAATCAGAGAGGTATCACAAGGAATTCGACGCACGGTATGAGAGGTCCCATGTGGTACATTCAGCGACGTCTTCCTCTCAATCGCCTTACTCGCCTTGGCAAGGGCATGCAGGCTGTTCTTCATCTGATTCATCGCCGCATCCTGCGCATCTCCCTCGAGGTCACGAAGAGCTGGTCGTTTCGAGGGCCGGGCCACTGCAGGCTTCGCCCTCTCATCGAGCCCATTCTCCTTTTCTGCGGGTATCGAAGGTCGTGGAGTTGGCGCCGCCGCGGGTCGCTCCTGGTCCATGTTCAGCATCGCTTTTCTAGCTTTCGCTAACATAACTTCGCGCTCGCGTTTTCGTTCGGTGGCTTGCTGCTTCTTCTTCCTGTTTTGTTCGCGACAACGACTGCAGTTCTTCATGCTGATTTGCCAATAAGGAATGGCGAGTTTTTTGCACGTCGCGCACGCGCGAGGTGTCGTTTTTGGAGACGAAGAGCCACTTCTAGAAGAATCCATGATGAGAGGTATCGGTGGAGGTGGGTGGAGATTGCGAAATATATTGGTGTGGAAGGAAATAGAATTCCAAAGAGAATTCGGTTGGCGCGTTCTAACTCCACGTGATGTGACGCCCACGCGATTGCGCGTCGGGCGCGCGCTTGTCACGGCGAAGCGCTTGACGAAGAGCGAATCAAAATACGTTACTTGCAATCCATTTTTCCGCGTGAATATACATAATTGGGATATCTTCGCGCAATCCATTCATTGCAAGTATCGAGTAAGTGCGTTATGTAACGGTCGCAGGTTGATAACGAAGGTGTAAAAAGTGGCAATGCCACTGGCAACAGTACAAGATTAACAAAGTGGAAGCTTAGCTATGCATTGCTTGATATCCCGCAGCGTTTCCAATTTGGAGTAGCTTAATCTTTCGCAATGACTGCATTTTCGCTTCCCAACACGCAATTGCCTCGGGCCATTCTTCCATTTCCAACCCACACAACGTATCTCCAAGTGGGCGTTTATCCATCTCCATGAACATCCTCGCTTTCAGTTCGCGCCAAGTGTGGTTGTCGATCTCCTCCCCGGCGCACCCAGGACAAAGGTGTTTCGGTCCATTTCCAGCCGCGAACAGCTGGTTCAGAGAATCCCCATCTACAAGACGTTTGAATTCGTCCCGTCGCGAGCGGTGCAGACGAAAGAGCGCCATTAGCGAGCGCGACGGTATCCGTTCGAGACTCGGTCGGTGCTCTTCGTCGTAGAGATTGAGACCTCCAGCGTCTGATTTGCTGCGATTCGTGCTTCTTCATCCCAATCAAACTTTGTAGCGATTGCGTACAGTCGAAGCGGTTCAGCGAGGAACATAGGCGACGTGATAGCACCGCGCATAATAGAGAGCGGGCCAGGCGCATCCCACTTCTCCGCCACTGAAAGCGCCTCGTCGACTTCTCGATGGATTCCCAATTATCTGTATGGAGTCCGCATATCATGCAAAGAACCTTCGTAAGCACTTTATCGTTTTTGGTGTCGATAGGCGGAAACTTGTCCACATGTGGTGAATAACTGGAAAGGTGATTACGGAAAAAGCCACACGTATTTCGAAGGGTGAAATGTGGTACGCGATAGGACGTATCATTGGAGGATATCAGAACTATATCGGCCTCTTGCGAGTTGAACTGGGGGTGATATTCTCGAGGTTCTTTCTCTGTTGCTTTCACGACGATGGGGAACATTGTGCTTTGCTGGAAAGAGTAACGTTAAGGTTAACTTAGGATCTGTCTTTTAAAAGGAAACCCCCTAAACAAAAAGCATGCCTTGCTTCAACAGCGTGTATTCAAAGTAAGGGTCCTTGTCATCACATGTTCAGATCTAGCAATTCATTTACAACGTTAGTGTACAGATGCGATAGAATAAAAATAAGGTGGGGCATCTCCTCTCCGTCAAATTATGCATTGGTGACGTGAGCTGCCAAAATCTCAAATTTGACCGAGGTTGGAGGGGCAATCAAAAACTCCTCAGCAGAGGCCACTGCCGAAGCTACAACAGCGCCCTTGAGATGCGCCTGGCGATCTTCCTCGCTGGCAAAGAAGCTGATGGCGCCAAAGTTATCGGAACCCGTAAAGTGTACCGCGTACCATGCGACAGTCTTTTCCTCTCGCTGAATCTTATCAAGTGCGTTCTAATACAAAATTAGAGACCGCAGAGACGGAAAGCGCAGCATCACTCACAACGAGAGACTCTCTCACAGCCTCCTTCTTCTCTGGTTTGGCTGTGAACGTCACTCGTGAACCCACGGCAAGGCCTGCCTTTTGTCCCTCGCCCGCTTTGGTGACCTTGCTTGCGATGACTTCGACCATGATCTTGTTGATATCTGGTCCCACACTCAGGAGACTGGGGCCGTGCTGCATGAGAGCGTTGGGAATAGGCCCGTCGAAGTGGGCTTTGCGGCCTTCTTGGCTGGGGAACGTGTCGAAAATATCGTAGACCGACGGGGAAGTGCCTTCCAATTTCATCGCGTACCACTGCAGGGTCTGCGGCTCCGCCTGAACGAGGCCGTAGCCTCCGAGGAGGAATTCAGCCACAGCGTCTCCCTTCCCTTCCTGGGAAGCGAGGGGCACGAGACTTCCACAAGTAGCTGATTAGATGAGAGACATCAGTTTCTATAATGAATTGGAGAAAAGGCGCATGGAACTCACCTGTCGACATTGGTAAGTTCTTGGAATGAGGAAATTTGGTAGTCGAGTTGATGAACCCTCACCAAGAGCCCGAGCGGGTTATATACATCTCTACCCTGACATAAGATCGAAACCCGAGGAACATCCACTCACCTTCTACTGCTCATATTCATGACCGAAGAGCAGCCCGAGGTATTTGACCCATGCCCGAACAGTGCATTATTAACCCGGCGTAAGCACGATATTATTTCCTAAACGTACAACATTACCAAGAACGCCATCGATATCGAGGCTATATATAGAGAAAGGCGCATATGTCCCGAGTTGAAAACGGGACGCGAGGGAAATCGTGACGGGGTAAAATGATCGGAAGGATTAAGAAAGGTGTCCATCTTGCTGCGCTGCCGTTTCGCGCTTCGACTTATCATAGCATTCGAGCGTGACGCTGGCCAGGAATCCGGCTGTGCATTGCTCTTTCTCGATCCAATATTCCATGAGGCTGGGTAGATCCTGTGGGCCGCCGTCACCCTGCGCGACGAGCTGCATACGTGCACCCTCGGACCGCGATGTTGGTTGGAAGATGAAAGAGGCATCAAGGTCGTACATCGAGGTGACTCGAACCTGGCCATTGGGGTAGAATGCCAACTTGACTCCCAGGATCGATGCAATAGCATCTCGGAATTCAGCACTTTTTGAGGCGTATACCTATAAATATTTTTTGGAATGATGATCAGACACCGTCACATATTCAACTCACGTCGTAAAACGATAACAGATAACTTACCTGTTGTAGCCTCAAGAGGCGTTTCTCCTTTTGTTTTACAGTTTCCTGCAGCTCCAGCTTTTCCTTGTTCACGAGTTCCCAGCTCTCTCGTGGGACTAGCTCTTCGCCATGTTCTTCAGAGCCGCTAGTACGTGCGCCACTCTCTTCTAATTCCTTCAAACGCCTCATTAAGGCATCGTTCTCGCCCTTTAATCGATCCATGGCGGCTTGACGAAGGTCAAACCATTGTTGTTCAGGATTATCCTGCATGGACAGAACGCGCACGCCGGGGGTACGTGACGTCCACCAGCAATCTCGCCGCGTAGCTCGAAGAGAGTCTGTTCGAGTTCCTCGATTTTATCAAGCTCTCCTTCAATTCTTTCTCTGCATTCTCCAATTCTAAAGATGAATGAGCCGATTGATAGAACAGAATGTACGACAGAATTGACCTCGTTGAGCCGTGAGCTTCTCGAGCCGTTCTTTCTCGACTTCAGCAGAAAGGGTTTTACGACTCTGTCCTTGACCAAGGGTCGACGAACTTCCGCCAAGAGCATCGATCTCGGCCATGAGTTTGACATTCGCATTTTTATACTCTTGAAGGAGCGTTTCGAGCTGGTATATGCGTTCCGTCTTCGTAGAATCGATGTGAGCGTCGTCCATTTGCGCCTCCTCGGCATTGTAGCTCGCCTAAATAAATCAGCATTCATTCATACCTAGTTAAAATGTTGCAATACACTTACCACGAGAGCATGCAGGAACATCACTTCGCGTTCTGCTAGCGACGCCCGTGCTTCGCGTTGGCCGATTCTCTCCCCTGCCGATTTGAGTTCCTGTTCCAACGCCACTATTCTTTTCTGCGCGATGGCTTCCTGCTTCTCGAGTTCGACTTGTTGTGCTTGGTATTGCTTGAGAAGGGCGGTTGTCGCACCGTGATCTTCAAGAAGTTTGGCATGAGTAAGACGGAGGTCGGATAGTGCTTGAGTTACAGATATCGGTGTGTTGGAGGGCCTGGTGTCTGCAGACTTAGCCCTACCAATCATGTCTACAATTAGTATTCCTTCAAAATCAAAGCCTATGACAACATACCATTCCTCGCGTTCGTTTCTTCCTGCTTCAACTTCCGCTTCTAATTTGACCACTTTTGTTCGCAATTCTTCGAGCGTCTTCACCTTGAGTTCTAAGCCGCGCTTTTCTTCGCGCAAGACTTCGACACTTGTCTGGCGCTCGCGGAGGTTATTGAGCTCGGATGTCAATTTCGCATTGGTATTTTCGAGAGTGCGAAGGTAATTTGCTTGACGATGCAGTTCCTCTCGCACAACATTCATGCTTTCCTCCTCAGTGGCGCGGCGCTCATTCGTCTCCTTCCCGATGCTGAGTTCGTCATACTTTGATTGAAGTTCCTCAAAGGCAACGTCTCTTTGTTGCGCAAATTGTTTGTACTGGTCGAGTTCGTCTTGTAAGAGCGTGTTCTGGTGGACAATGATGTGATTTGGGCTTTTTGGGAGGCTATAGTCTGGTTCGCGTTACGCGACAGGGCATCGTGTTCGTCCTGCAAATCGGCAAGCTGCTCTTGGAGTGCGGAGTTAGATGCCCGTAATGAGCGGTTGTCTGCGTCAGACTTGCGCTATAGACACGTTTAGCAAAGAAGGATAACGAAATCGTGCCACACACTTTAGCTTCGTCATGAGCCTCGCGTTCGCGTTCCTTTTCCCCCGCTCCTCCTTCTCCCTATCCGCGAACCAGCGACGGTCCCTTTCAAGTCTTTCAACGAGGAGTTCCTTCTCTCTCAACTTTGTCTCCAGCTCCAACTTCGCTGTTTGCGCTGCTAAGAGTTGGCGTTCGAGACTTGCATGAGATACCGAGGAAGTAAAGACTTGGGATCTCTGTTGTCGTTTGGCAGATGATAGCTGTGGGTCTATATATCATAATGAGCCTAGGACTTGCGCGAAAGTATGGCACCTGCCTCGCTCTAATTCTGCAGCTAGTGAGTCGCGTTTGATCGCTGTCGCGCGCAACGATGACCCTTCCAGTCGCGACTTGTTCAATGGGGTTTTGAACTGGTCACCATTCATTGGATCCGGCCAGAAAGGACACAGTCGTCGCCAGAGAGTGAAAGATGAAAGAAAGTAACAAATTGGGCTCACATAGCTATCGGCGAAGTTGTCAATTGGGGTTAGGGTTAGATGTGGCTCACTGTTTGTCTGCGCACAGGCTGAATGGCTTTCACTCAGTTTATGACATGGCTTCGGACGACGATTACTCAGATCTCACAGAGCTCGAAAGCGACGACGACTTCGGGGAACCGACGCAGAAACGAGGGAAAAAAGGAACTGGCTCCGCCGTGAGAGCAGGATGGCGAATCAAAAATGCGCTCAAAGTACCCCGAGCAACTACTTATACCGCACAGGCACTATACGGTATGCATTATCGCGTCTGAACGTGTCTTTGTGCTCAATACGTTCGTCAGACCAAATATACGGCTGTGATATCAACTTAGAACCAGAATACCAGCGAGGTAAAGTCGTTTATATTGCTAGTTAATAAGCCATACGTGTGCGACGCTGACCCTTCATAGATATCGTCTGGTCAGAAGCAAAGCAAATCGGTATCATCGACTCCGTCTTCAGAAACTTCTACATACCGCCTGTTATATTCGCTGTCAATGTTCACGAAGATGGCTCTGAAACTAAGACTTGCATTGACGGAAAACAGAGGTTGACGTCTATTCACAAGTGAGTTATTAATTTTTCTTCTTTGGTATCCCTTTCTGATTAGCTTTTTGCCTAGGTTTATGGAAGGCTTGGTAAGTCTATTGATTCAATAAAAAAATCACCCTGATTGAGTCATTTTAGATTCCCCGTAAGCATCTTGCTCGAAATACTCTTCGCTGATTTGAGCTGACACGAAGCAAATTTTTAGACAAGGATCCGTGAGTCTCATTTACTTTCCTTCTTTTAGCAGGATTCAACTCACGGTTTTGAGCAGAATCACTGGCGAGAAGTTATGGTACAAAGACATCGATGAAAATGGAAGGAAACGAAAGCTCTTGCCCGAAAGGTATCGGAGATTATTTGCAAATAAGCAAATTGTATGCGTGGAGTATCAGGATATCACGGATTCGGACGAACGAGAGATTTTTCAAGTGAGTTCCTCGTTGTTTCTGACATGCACCGTGGCTTGAACTTTTCAAAAGAGGTGCAGTTGGGCATGGCTCTAACCCCTGCAGGTACGCCGTTCCACTCTCACAGCGTGAAATATCTCTCATTTGAATATTAGAGAAGCTTCAAGTTGTCAAAACACCTCGTACAGACCTCATTCGAGATCTCCAAAACGAATATCTCAAAGATGATGGCTGGCTAGGACCCAAGCATCTGAGATGGGATCAGACCCGTGGAAGCGACTTCCGGGTGCTCGCTTTCGCAGTCTACTGCATCGATTCCTTCTCAGGCCTCAAATGGTCGGCGGTCACCATGTCCAGGCTCGAAAAATGGCTGTCTCTAGACGAGCCTTTGACGCCGAAGACTCACAAGGCCATTTCAGATACCTTCCGCATCTTCGCCGAATTAGTTCAAGACGACAAACTCAAGAAGGTTTTCAAAAACCCTGTGAAAATATCGCCTGTTGAATTTATTGGCATGGTCCTCCTGATCTACAGTAATAAGGATAAAGCCAGTTTGGCCCAGATCTCTGCTGGCATTGGAGAGATGCGGGGGCAGGTTCGTTCCGAACATATCGATGTACGCTTAAACGGTCGCGTTACGAAGACCATCCTCGACTTCATCAACGAATGGACTCCGACGAAGATTAGTGGTGACAAAGGTGGGGTGGCGAACACAGGCAAAGCAGGGACAAAAAGAAAGCGGGTAGCGAAGGAGATGGAGGATAGCGACGATCTGCCCAACGGTTCCGGGATGGACGTAGATGACGAAGACGATAACCCAATTTATAGTTCGAAATCCAAGAAGCAGAACGCCACCAAAGCCAAAGCCAAATCCTCCACCTCAAAGGCAACCGATGCTGCAGAAGTGACCCCCACTCCTCAAGTGAAGTCGGAGCCCGTCGCCTCGCCAACCCAGGTGCCCGCCAAACCCGCACCTATGAACCGGATGGCCGCTCTGATAAACGCCAAAAATGCTGTTGCCAAAAATCAAGCAGCCAGAGCGTTGCAGGCGCCCACTGCCCCGCGTGCCTTCCGTGTCTCAGACCATCAGTCAAACCCCCAAATGTTGCCCTCCCCGGAGCAGACGTCCGCCTTCGCCGACAATCTCGCAGCCGCATTCTCCGTCGCCAATGGCAATAATGGCGATAGCTACAGTCCTGGTCATGATGCGAATCTAATCGCGCAACCGATGCGGTCAGCATCTGGGTCAATGTCAAGGCCAGGCAATCTTCCACCGCCGCCCGCGAGCGCGAGCAGCAGCACAGACACGGCATACAGGAATGGAGATCGGGACCGCATAAGGGAAAGAGAGCGAGACAGGGACAGGGACAGGGACAGGGACAGAGATAGGGATAGAGATAGGGATCGGACAGGGAGAGGCTTCGAGAACGGAGCAGGGAAAGAGAGCGATATTCGAGAAGTTTCGAGGAACGAGACCGTACTCGCGACCGTCGCGATAGTGGTGGATACCCAAATCCACAGGCGGGCAGCCGTCAGGGAGATGGCCTCCGAGATAAATTTTCTTTTTTTGTATATTTTTTTGTTCTTTGATACATACATGACCGCCCGTTTTTTCGTTCTTTCCGACCGACCTTTCGACACTTTATTTTTATGCTAATTATTCCATCAGAACACTCTTGCGAACGCGTTTTAGTTTTGCTAGTGCTTGTATTGCAAGCCAAATAATTTTATTGATTTATTTGAATAGAAAAGCACCATGCCTATGCTATGTATGCAGATGCAACTAATCGACGCGTTTGCGGAACATTACCCTTGCTGTAGGATTGGGAGCACGCGTCGCTTGGAACCAAATGCTGGAGGTCGTGGACCTTCGTTAGGCATTTTGACGTCATACGTCATGAGTATGTGAGAGAGCATTGTCTTGAGCTCGTTCACTGCAAAGAATCGTCCTGGGCTGCAAAACGCATTGTAAAAGGTCAGTCTGCGAAGCGCAAAACGACAGCAGTTTAAGTCCTTTACCATGCATGTCGGCCAGTTCCGAAGGTAACGTATTCGTGGCTCAGAGAGACCATTTGGTGCTTCATGCTTTCGCCCTCTTCTTCCCGTTTTTCTGCGAATCTGAAGCCTTCAAATTTGTCTGGATCCGAATATATGCTCTGAGGTAGTTTAAAATGCGCGCGAATAAATCAAGTTTGAAGACAGTCTTCCTCACCCTATCAACATGGGTCGAATATGTCGCAACCGCCATATGTGTACCGGCTGGGACAGTCACTCCGTTTGAAAAGGTGAAGTCTTTGAGTGCCTTGCGAGTCATACTCACTGCAAAAATTTAAAATAAAATAAAAATTGGATACATCGAAAAAAGACTCACATCCTCCAATAGCAAGTCGCTGCGACTCCTTAATGAAGCTATCCACCTTCCGCATTTTGCCCATGGCAGTCTTCGTCCATCCCTCCGAAGCAATCACTGATTCAACCTCCTCACGCATGGGCTTGACATACTCCGATGGATAGCCAGGTCATATAAGACATTTGTCAGAGCCTATGTGTTCATAACTCAGCGCTTTTCAGGGCAGCGTGAGCAGCAAAAGTAGACGCACCATCGTGGTGTATGAATAGCAGCGAAGTTGATGGCGAGGATGCGGAGGGCGATATCCTCAACGGTTCGTTGAGCTTCGGGCGCTTCGTTGATAAGCCAGGCGATCAAGTCATTCTGAATAGTGTGAATAACGAGATTAGTTATTATCTTTCACACCGTGAAATGTTACCGTCTGAAGATCGAGTACATACTGATTCATCCTCTACTTTTCCGTCCTTCCAATTTGCGAGGCGCTCTTCAATGATAGGTCCAACGTGCTTGATCACCCGTTTAATATTGGCAGGCACTTTAGTCAAGTATCTTCCGACAATTCTTTTTGGATTTTAATAATTAATAAGAAAAATATACACCAGATGAAACAAAATTGAAACTGGACATACGGTCTGAATATGGGAGGGTACTTGTTTATAGTCTGCGCTCCTCGGAATACATCAAGTGTAAATTGCTCTTGCAATTGTCGGTAATCCGGATTCCTGCCTAGAGATCGGTGTAAGTTTTTGGTGTGGTTTTGTTCAGGCATTTAGAAACTCACACAAAGGGAGCCCAACGAAAAGACGGTTGCTAGTCCTGCACACTATGTTCATCACGGTCCTCAAGGCAGGGACAGTACTCCATTCTATACAAATACTGGTGTCAGAAAGATATGCAATGTTACCAAGAATAACGCGTTCGCACCTTTGCTGGGGGGAATTAAGTCTGAAAAGGCGGTGATAATCTCATCTTTGATGTCCGTAAAGCGAAAGCCGAGATTCCTAGTCAAAGGTGTTCGTACAACGGTTATATGGAAGGTTTGAAGGCGGATTTGACTCCCAAGCATATAATCAGTTTGTATTGTCTAGATGAGCCAGATGTCTCTTAGCGCAAGCTTGTACTCTAGATGCTTAAGTAGAAAGCAATACCTCAGCAACGGCATCTCGGAAAGAGAGCTCGTCGTCGCCCGCTCGACGGATATCTTCTATCATCTGCGGCCCACTGGCTACGACGGTGTACCTTCCCATCGTCGGTATTTTAAAAGGAGTTCCATAGTACTTGACAGACAATTCATGACTAGGTATCTTAAACGCAAGAAAAAAAGTAGAGTACGTACCTTGTCGTATCCCTCCTGTATCATTTTTTGACCTTCCCGAAAGTATCGATAGGAATCGAAGTAAGAGCCGATGATACTGTTTGACCCTATGGTAGGTATGTGGCGGAGCTGTACGACACACTACATCTGCCTTCGATCAAAAGTACTGAAGACGGAAATGCATACCCGATAAAAAGAGGATTGCGTATACTTGTAGCGTGCCACCAAAAATGCAATGGTGAAAACCAATGCCACGCCGGCTACGAAATTGGGATGTTCGTAAAGCATACTGCGGACGACAGTTGAAATCAAAGTAAGAAAGGATGTGTTAAAGTCGCTTCCTGCTGAGTGATCATAGCGAGTTATATAGGCTGCCGTTGAGATGACCACAAGTGGGCTACAGGGCGACCATGAGTGCGACCGTCGACGTGTGCTTCTTCGCCTAACTTGGTGCAGAAATGACAGTATCGTGAGAACAAAGGGAGTTGGGAGGCCCGGTATGGGGTAAGATCTTTTATATAAGAGATAGGCCGACTCCGTAAGGATATTCTCACCAGCGATATGGCTCGGAGGCGTTATTGAGGCGTGTAAGAAGGGCACATTCAGCAAAGCTCCAACGTAGTAGAAATCGACAGCTTTTTTGTTGTTGACACAGAAACTTTTCCAAAAAAAATGGACTAGTAAATCTCCCAACGTAAACGAAGTCATAGTTCGCTTCAAGTCGGGCTTCGAGAAAGATTATTCGTCCATGTATCTGAAGTTCAGGAGTTCTCTTCTCGATCCTAGAACTTACTTTGGCATAACAGTATGATAAGGCTATGTCGATTGGCCGGAACTTTGTTACTGGAGATGACAGCATCAGAGTGAGAAAGCGTAAGAAGGAGGAAGATTGGACGGGTATGCTTCGGGCGCTGTCTTAAATTTAGATCGGCGCTGGATGCCGAAATGAGAGTAGGAACAGCCGAGATACAAGAGAAGGGAGAGCTAGAGGTGACATTGCTGAGGGGTCAGTCAGTTTATAACAAGGTAACACGATGAATCGAAGACACACCTTTCCCCCCAGGATGGAAACCAGTAAGGACCACTTGAGAGAACAACGAAAGAAGAAAAAAGGAGAGAGAAGCACAAATCAAAAGTACCAACCTTGGTCACGCAAATTTCTCTGAAGTTCCTGCATTATGTCCAGAATTTGAACTGTCTAGTTCCAAATAAAATATAGCAAAAGAGGATGAAGGGTGCACTACTCAGCAGTATCAACGGTGCCGCAAGAGGTGATAGTGACGACCTTTGTCGGCGACCACTTTCGGTTCCAATGTTATCGATTGCCTTCCACCCTCTTTCCAAATACGACGTGCTTGCCATCGAGCTGCGCGAAGATATGAGTAAGTGCCTACTTCCATTGAGAATAGCAGACGCACCCATGGAGTCTGGACTGTGGTAATGAAGAATTGAGAACCGTTGGTGTTGCGACCAGCATTGGCCATTGAGAGGAGTCCAGGAGTGGTGTGCTTGAGCTCGAAGTTCTCATCTGAATTAACATCAGTGAGTGGTCAATCCATCAGACGACAAGACCGACACACCTGGGAATCGGGGACCGTAGATAGACTTTCCGCCAGTACCGTTATGGTTGGTGAAGTCACCACCCTGGAGCATGAACTACAAAAACAGGCTAGAAATCAAGGAATGCGCTGCATGACCTAGTTGAGAGCGTACGTTGGGAATGACACGGTGGAACCTGCTTCCGGCGTAACCAAATCCGTGTTGGCCAGTGGCCAGCTCGCGGAAATTACGCGTTGTTTTTGGGACGGTCTCGTCGAAGAGCTTGAATACAATACGTCCTGATGGTTTTGCGTCAATGGCAACGTCGAACTGTTGCGTGTCCGGAGCAAATCGTTATAGCGTTCATTTGAAAGTCGATATAAACAAGTAAAGAGGTGAACACAGATTGGTTTTT
Source organism: Pholiota adiposa (assembly GCA_009935795.1). Lineage (NCBI taxonomy): Eukaryota > Fungi > Basidiomycota > Agaricomycetes > Agaricales > Strophariaceae > Pholiota > Pholiota adiposa. Next base: position 363,582 of record QEYC01000158.1, on the reverse strand, counting down.
TTGTGAGCCCATATCTACGGAAAGATGACTGAAACTCACGAATACGTTCGCCCTAGAGTTCGGAGCGGCAGAAGGAGAATTCTCGTTTAGTACGGCATACACTGGAAGTGCAGAAGCAGCAGCGAGAGTGAAGTACATTGTTTTACCCGCTGACGCGGAGGTTGTGAATCGCCTGAGGAATGAAGCCATTATTGGGCAGGTTTAGAAGAATTAGGGGAGTATTGAGGTTCAAATTTGAGGACAAGAGCGAAACGGTTTGAAAACGGAACGAGCTCAGAAAAATCATACGCACCTTAGCACGTGACTAAGCGTCGTTCGGAATTGATGCGTTGTTGATGCGTTGATGTGTTCAAGGGCTCATCTACTGTACCCTTTTAAATTGTTCGGCCAGGGGTGGGACACGGGACACGGTGGCCGAATTTTTGCATTCGGCCAACCTCGAAGTGACCTGGGACACTGGAAAAAATTGGCCAAAGTAGGATTTTTTCCTTCAGTTCCAGCCAGAAAGTGCCGGAAATTTTGTCATTTCTACCTAAATTCATGTAGATTTGAAGCCAATTTGAGGTTTTCTGGCATTCTGGCCTATATGGCGGTGGTAACATAAATTCGGCCAAAGTCTGGGACATTTTTTCCTCCGGCCAGTCCGCCTGGGACAAGGGACAAATTACCGATTTCGGCCACATCCGCATGCCTCGGGACACGGGACGGCCGAACAATTTAAAATGGTACAGTATTATGATCTAACCTATTGATGCAATTGTATCAGCTTTTTAATATTTTCTGTGGCAATGAGCACCTATTAAAATCAATCTAGAGCTAACTTTGTAGCCCAACAACAATTTGAACTAGGTGTCTGACAATTCATGCTGCAGTGTCATCAATGGGGATTGAGTATACCAGTTTGCTGGTTGTCTTCCGATAAGCCGCCTGTAGGGTGACACAGCTCCGTGATGCTGTTGAGCCATACAAATATTGTATTCATGAAGTTGTTGAATAACACTCGTCCCTACAAGTATAAACTGCATAATTACATAGGAAAATACTCAAGCGCTTCATTGGTAGACCCGAACCGCGGCGAAGTCGAAATAAGCATTGGTAAACGCAGAAGGGTTATTGTTGACAAAGTCTTCGGCAAGTCTAAGTCAGTATCTTGCATGGAAAGAGGACTAGTATACTTTCAAGCTACCTACCAACACAGGATCCAGGGCAACTATCCTGGGAGAAGACGTTTCCTGCCCAATCGCCACCTGTAAACAACCTTCTTAGCACTTCCATCATCCTTTCAAGACAAGGATTCAGACGTACATAAAGTCAGGTTAATAATTATATTATTCTCCTGGAAGAATTGCGGAATATTGCAGGATGTATTTGGGAAGGCTGCGGTGGGAGTACCCTGGTTCAAGTCACGATTTGGGCTCAGTGGAAACCTGTTCGGTGAAAGAGTACTGCGTACCCAGTTATCGGTGACAGCCTGTTTCGCGCCGTTCTTGACATCTGAGGGCACGGATCCGGAATTGCGAGGCCAGAACCAGATCCTGATGAAGCTAGTTGTGCGTTCAATCGCGAACCTGTTTGCGAAGAGGATGATCAGAATATCTATCAAGGAGAATTGACCATCAAAACAGATCGAGAAAGCTGTATACCATCCACCACCTAGGCTATTAAAAGAAGGACCATAGCTCGTCGTGGTTGGGAATTTGACGCCACACCCGGTGTTCCCATTGACCTCAGTGTTGCAATCTAGCTGAGTTGGCGCGCTATGAATGACTGGTCTATTTTTAGATCTGATGGAGCTCAAAATAGCGACGCACCCAGTTTGTGCCCGCGATTGGGGCATAGTGCACCCTGATTGCGTACATGAGGAAATCTGTGAGGAGGAAAAGGAATAAAGGTCGCCCACCTGCCATAGTGTGTAGGGTGGCTGCATTGGGTGATTGGTCGTTAACTCCTTCGACGATGTCGACTTCTCCCTATTGTCAACAACGTGAATCTATGACCGAATCCGAACATGGGAATAAAGACTATAAACTGACCCCGCTCGGCCAGTTGGACTCTTTTGTCTCCCAGATCGCAGGCCAAGTGCTAGATGGTGGTTAATACTATGCTATGTAAGGAACTGAAAGAGGAATTTGAATCACTTACGCGCAGCCTTGAGGCATGTGTCGGACATCGAAGCTAAGGATTTTATGGGCAACAATCCTCGTCATAAAGTACGAAACCACTTACACCGCAGCGTGTGTAGTGTAGGTCTTTGCAGACCTGATTCTGACAGAGTTGCGCCCGGCTCCACTGGGGTTCAGTATTGTTTTGAAGTCGGTGCGCAGGACGAACGAATTCGTCGAAGCAAACGTCAGATTCTGGCTCTTAGATGTCGCCTGATCGACGTAGTTCCTGTCAAAAACAATTAGCCTCCACCACATATAAGTAGCATTTGAACTTACACTCGGCCATTGGTAGGGTCGGCAATGTTCTCCCATTGGAAATTATCGTAGAACGCAGAGCCAACGATGTTGTCACTGAGAGAATAAGTGGCAGCCAACACGGAGCTGCTAAGAGCGACGACCAAAGCCAGAGGTGCGACAGAGAGATTCCTCATGATTGTTCTGAGAGGTGAGAGGAATTATCTCAAAGACTACACCCGCGACCAAGCCCGTATTTGAGGGAAAATGATACATTCCAATTTATATTTATCCCAATGCAACACACATTGCCAGTGGGTCTATCGAGAGAGTAAATATACTGTTTGTACAACATGACTGCATCACCGACCGATTCGAAGCTTTCTGCTCCTCGTGGAAGCTTCAGCTGATATCCATGCGATATACCGGATTGCGATGGCTGAGGTGGACTACTCGAAGAGAAAGAATAGAGCTGTTTTTTCCGAGAGGATGGACTCGAGGATAGTAGTGTAACAGTGATTAGGCTTCGCATCTGTCAGCCCCTCGTCGATTCAGAATTGGCGGGTATGGTATCGCCAGATTGTATGTACTATGCAGGTAGAGGCGGAACCAGAATTGAATGACATCGAGCTTCTGAGCACGAGTCTCGAGAGCCACCCAGATTATCGTACTGATTGTCAATACAGCTGCGATCGGCAGCGAAGGTGGTGTCTTGTGCTCCTGGATCACATTGGAGTTCCAGTCGTTGGTGTGATGATGGCAGTACGAAGGCAAGTCTGAATCTAACTCCGCCAGCGTTGGCTGCGCTAGTGCTAGACTCTAGTAGTAGTGGTATTTTAAATTTGGCAGACATCTGACGAAATAGATAAGATTAGATATCGACCTGATTGTGGCACAAGTTATACAACCTTTGCACCCAGAGTCAACCCAGAGTCCAAATTCATGAAACTCGTGTTTGTCCAGTGTTATCCGAGCACATGGAGGGCGAGCTTCCTGGCTTTGGTTGCGAGAAAAATCCGGTTATTGGCGCAGTTCCGAGGAGCGAATCGTATGAAATATGTTTAGATGCAATGAATTTCAAGTTTGAGGTCGAAAACTCTCACTGTATATATAGATAGCTTCAGCTCCGCCCTGGTATTTTTTTTTTTGGAACCACAACGGTACCAAATTTTACTGCAGATTTGGAGAGCTGAGGTCTTCGCGAAAAGGTATTATAAGACCAGATTCCCATACATATATTTTGTGGGATGCTCGAGACATTCGGTTGCCATGTAGCATGTATTTTTTGGGCAACAAGCATGCATGCGAAACACATGGAATACTGATCATGGGTATGCCAAGTGCGGCCGACATTCAGAAGGCTTTCGAACCTCGTGTGCATAGCACCAAAGGCGGCGAAGAATCAACAAATTGAACACAGTTAGTCATTTCATAGCTCATGTTCCCAATTAAAATCTTGCGTGTTATATTTATTTCAAAATACGTGAACTCGATTCCATAAAACCCTCACCAGAAAAAAAAACTTGGGAAATCATACACTACATAAGCCGTAGCGATACGAAACATAACACTTCGGGGGTTCCAACGTACAGACGGCATGTATATATTAGTCCTGTAGCTTGACCTGTAGTCAGTGTACAGAATTGGCTACAAAAATCATTCGCAGATTAACTGCAGAAATGATTTGTAGAAGATCCAATATGATTGCTATAAATGAGGCTATGAAATGTTTCAAAATATTTTCTACAGATCCCTTTCATAGAAAGATCAATAGATGACATATTGGACATTCAATAGATTATGGTCATATATTATCTACGAAAGGTTTCTACACGTAGTTTTGTAGGTAACCTATAGATCAGCCTTATGGGAATGCGTATAGATGCCGTCAGTATCTATTGTTTGGCGCGAAACAATAGATACAGACGGCACCTATACGCATTCCCATAGGTAATTCCATAGTTAACATATGGGACTTTCTATAGATCATGCCCATAGATATTCTATAGAGGTTTTTTACATGTTGTCCGGTACATTATCTATCGATCTTTCTATTAATAGGATTTGTAGAGAACATATTGAAGCCTTTGGTAGCCTCATTTGTAGTCAATATATTGTATCTTCTACAAATTATTTCTGCAGTTAATCTGCGAATGATTTTTGTAGCCAATTCTGTACACTGACTACAGGTCAAGCTACAGGACTAATATATACATGCCGTCTGTACGTTGGAACCCCCGAAGTGTAAATAGATTGGCCTAAATGATAGTCTATAAAATTAGTGCCACAAAATCTCAAAATCATGAATGAGGCTCGTATATCCTGATAGAGCGAATATTGAAATATGCCTCGGCGAAAGAGGAGGGGTGGTTGTTGACGAAATCTAATAATTAAATGATGGAATCAGATCAGCAGGGACTCAGACGAATCAGAGATATGATAGAAATTGTTTCACGCACCGACACACGTTGAGGGACATTCAGTTTGGGAATATACATTTCCTGCCCAGTCCCCACCTACATCACGGCTGTAAGTCATACGAAAATCATATAAAGGTCTATCCACTTACACAGAGTCAGATTAATGATGATATTGTGTTCTCCGAAATATCTCTTTAAATTGCAATCCGTTTTCGGAAAATAAGCAGCAGGAGTTCCCTGGAGCAGGGAGTATAGGTCATTATATTGGATGTAAATTTGAAGACGTCGAAATAAATTGCTTACCCATTGAGTGGTGCTCAGAGTGAATGAGCTCCCTTCGACATCCCGGATCTCCTTCGGAATGTGTACGGCGTTGCGTGGCCAGAACCAGACACTTATGTGGTCGTTCGTCCGTTCCAAAGCGAACCTAGTTGACGATAAAAATTTGAATTGAGCACTAAGCCGCCTCGAGCATATACCATTTGCTACTCACCATCCGCCTCCGTTCGCGTTAAAGCCTGGGCCGTAGCTCAACCCTCCCGAAAACCTTACGCCGCACCCAGTATTCGAATTGACTAACCAGTTGCAGTCCAATTGGCCGGACGATCTGGGTAACGGTTAAGTTATACATAAAATAAGCCCGAAACTTTTACGAAGACGTACCCGGTTTGCCTCCGGGTTTGAGGCATGCTACATCCTGTCCCCGGTGTAAATATTAAGAAAGGCATTGAAATGAAGTGTTGTCACCTGCGGTAGTGTGAAGCGTCGCAGCGTTGGGTCCTTGATCATTTACTCCTTCAACAATGTCAATTTCTCCCTGAGGCAACGTTAACGTTATGAGAAAGATCCACATTTAAAAGACAACGAGGCTTACACCATCCGGCCAATTTGCGCCTTGAGTTTCCCAGATCGCTGGCCATGTCCTGATATTTGATGTTTGAGCCTTGCTTCATGAACTCGTTTAAACACCTGTTTCTTACCCGCAACCTTGAGGCATGTGGCGAACGTCAAAGCTGCAGAAATTGAAAACGCGTTAATTCCTCGACTATCTAGAAATTAGAAAAATCAGAACTCACATGGCGACATGCGTGGTATACGACTTCTTCGAAATTATTCGAACGGAGTTCCTCCCTGGACCTGACGATTTCAATTTTGACGTGTGGTCGGCTCTGAGGATGAAGGTATCGGAGGAAGCATATGTGAGGTTTTGTTTGATGGAGGTACGCTCGTCAACATAATTTCTGCAGCGAATATGTCGTTCAGATCGAAGGTGAAAACGAGATAGATGGATTATAACTCACATTCGACCGTGTGTAGGATCAGCTATCGTCTCCCAGTCGAAACGCGAGTAAAACGCCGCCCCAACGATGTTATCGGAGATCTTGTAATTCCAGGCGTTTACTGAGATGCATACGAAGGGAGCGAGGAAGAACCAGTACGGAGCAAATATCATGACTGAAATATAGGGCCTGTTGCGCCCTTGGCGTGGACAATGGCGTGGTTCGTGAAAGGCGTTTGGCCGGGGTCGCGCAGATCAAAGGCGAGTTGCACGCAAGGCCGGCCTTTTATTCATGGAGTTATATCTTCAACGGAAAGGGAGAAAGCCACGCAATCTACGAACAAAATGCAGACGCACAGCACGATCGAAGGCAAGGCATTAGCCGACCGATCGCAAGAATCGCCATCGAACTCATTTTAATCTCTTCACTGTTCTTCCAATCGAGAAATATTGAGTTCAATACACCCTTGCACAAAGGTGGCTTGCACTTGCCTTCAGACCATGGAGATTAGCTAGTCTATGCGATGAAAACTGATGAAAGTCGGGTCAGATCTATGTGATAACCTGTGGACACCATGCATCAACCATGCGTACAAACAATATGAAGATCAGAATTTGTTTATCTACATCTCATCTGATTGACGTTCGTGTGCCAGATAGGAGTTTGCCAATGGAGGTCGTGTATGTACTCTACGCCGCACGGAGCCGCAGTGGGTTCTCCGCTCTCCTTTTATACATAGGGGGACGAAAGACTATTCTTCCATATTCCAACTTCGGGCCCAGAGAAGGCGAAGGATTATCAGCACTTAACATGCGCTGTATTCTCAGGCTTTCGAAGAGAATGTACCCCGGAGACATGCCGATATGATTTCGGCCAGAATTTTGAACATAGTCGCTGCCGCAGGATGACAGAAATCCAAAAACTTAACGTTCCTGAATTCCGAGGTCTTTGCGAGGTTTTCATCTGAGATTCTTAGCAGCCTCGAGGCGATGCCCAGGGTGCCGCACAAGGGAACATCCGAAATTCCCATTTGGGGATGTAGGCGCCGCGCCCTTAGATTACATCAACAATCGAGGCACAAAGTGGCGCCTGTGAATCAACTTGCGCGCTACCGGCGCTTCCCAAACCACCACGCACAGAGGCAACCTCTGCTTCCAGAGATCTACATGTCGACGCCTTTATGAATAATGACCTCTTCTACAATTTCTCAACAAAATCTGCAAGAAATTCTGAAGAAAACTGGCGTCAATGTTGTCCATTCATTCGAAAAAAGTGCCAGGTCCGCATTCCCTATTTTAAACGATTTCCAAGGCCACTGGACGCCGAATTCCATGTATTCGATTGTCCTCCACACTCGATCGTGGGTTTACTATAAAGGTGTGTCTACAATGGTCGCAATATCTATCCTTGGACAAGAACCATTGCCCGATGGTCGTCGTGTCGAACTGCAGCGAAGGGGGTGGAGAACAGGCACATTTGGATGGGGCGCGGGCAGCGTTATGGGCGGAAATTTTGGTAAAACGATCAACGTCACGCCAGAAGTGTGCGGCCATTGGGAACAGGATGTCAGCTTGGACCGGCAGCGCAAATTCGCCAAAGACATCCGCCGTTTTCTTGCGCAGCCTGAGGCTCCAAAACACCACTTCGTGCTTGAAACGGATTTTATACGTATCCCTGTAGCTTCTGGAGATGGCTATTTCCGACTTGCCGTCTATCCTTCCGCTTCATCGCGTTCGCCAATCGCGTCGAGTCCGATATTTCGAGTGGCCTCGTTGACGTCGAACCCTGCGCAACTCAGAGGCGCATCCTCGTCGACTTTAGTACCAGAGATCCTGTTAAAGAGTGTCTCGAGCTCGGTTATTGGAGCTGCTCCAGCGCTTAACATGGTGCAGAGGATTTCCGCCAAGCGATTGGTGAACTCTGCCCTGAGAATGGGTTCCAGCATTTCTGGCAATCAGTCCACACCGTCTTCAATTGACGACGTTCGTGGAAGAGCAGAAGAGACGTTTCGCTTTAATGTAAGTACTGTAGTTCGAATGTATACTTACCTCAGCGGTGACATTATAAATTTTCTTAGCTTGAATCTATCGGCTTCAGGACATCTCGAGACACAGAAGAAGACGAGCGCTTAGGCAAAGGCGGTATCACTTTTAAACGGTTCTGAAGGTACTGTCGAGGAAAGTCTCGTTTTACTCTTTTGCTCGTAGATTTATCCTATCTAGTATGTCCGACTGGGGAAGGAAATCGACCAGATGAAATCGGTCACGTTTAGTTTGTATGTATCTTATCTCCTGGGCGCTGCAGGTACGAATTGAATATGTTCCACGATTGACGTAACGTGTCCTCGTCCGTTGTAAATTCAAGTCTAATTAGTCTTTTTACACTTCGGGGGTGCCAGGGTACAGATGCCATTTATACGTTAGTCCTGTAGTTTATTCCATATGTTATGTATCGAAATAGCTACAAATATGACCTGAATATTATATTTTAACAGATTCTGTAGACTTTTTGATATCTTATCTACGAATATAGCTACAATTGCCATTTGTACATTGATCGATATTTTCTGTACGACCGTGATTTATAGATAATTCCATAGTCTATATATAGAAATCACTATGAAATCCTCCCGTATCCTATATATGAACAATTTCAGCAGGAATTTTCATACATCAGATATGGACCAAGGTATCAAACAGATTTGAATATGATCTATAAATCATTTCGGTAGGAAGACCAATATCTTATCTACAGATATCGCTGCTGGAAAATTCCGTAGATTATCTATCGGTGAATTCCGTAGCGTGACCGATATCTTAGCTATAAATATTCTTATCAAAAGTTTGTGTATATTATCTACGGATCAATATTCCGAAATTTCCCATATGTAATTCTGTAGCCAACATATAGAGATTTTCTATAGTCATCGCCCGATCATTGCCCGCTCATTGCCCGCTCATTGCCCACTTATCGCCCTAACAGGGCAATGAGCCCGCCGGAGAGGACATTGAATTCCCGCCAGTCGGACAGTGAATATTTCATGAACGCCGGATGTTAGGGCAATGAGTGGGCAATGAGCGGGCAATGAGCGGGCAATGATCGGGCGATGACTATAGAAAATCTCTATATGTTGGCTACAGAATTACATATGGGAAATTTCGGAATATTGATCCGTAGATAATATACACAAACTTTTGATAAGAATATTTATAGCCAAGATATCGGTCACGCTACGGAATTTACCGATAGATAATCTACGGAGTTTTCCAGCAGCGATATCTGTAGATAAGATATTGGTCTTCCTACCAAAATGATTTATAGATCATATTCAAATCTGTTTGATACCTTGGTCCATATCTGATGTATGGAAATTCCTGCTGAAATTGTTCATATATAGGATACGGGAGGATTTCATTGAGATTTCTATATATAGACTATGGAATTATCTATAAATCACGGTCGTACAGAAAATATCGATCAATGTACAAATGGCAATTGTAGCTATATTCGTAGATAAGATATCAAAAAGTCTACAGAATCTGTTAAAATATAATATTCAGGTCATATTTGTACCTATTTCGATACATAACATACATAATAAACTACAGGACTAACGTATAAATGGCATCTGTACGCTGGCACCCCCGAAGTGTTTGGAGCATCACCCTTGATAGTCGCTTCGCGTTTCATGATGTCCGCCATCTGATCAATCGTTATCATGATGCAAAGCAAACGGCACTTGACCTTGGATGCCTGTTGAAAGCACTTCTGTCTTCACGAATGTCAAAGCCACTGTCTGACCACGACGACTAAATGACTTGTTAGTATCACCACGTACTCATTCGAAACAGGTGTTGAAAGTATAGTTATTTATACACCTGCCTATACCGTTAAAAGATGGAACATGCGCGGCGCGCCCACCCACCCACACATTGGCAGAAGCATCAAGACAATACCGTAGCCGAGAGCTGTGCCTCATCACATAGCCGAACCCTCTGGCTATAAAATCGGGGGTGCAGGCTAAGTGTTTCCTTGCCCGGAGCCTTCCTCCCCACCAGCCCCCCCACGGTCCCCCTCCCCACGGCGCGTTGAACGTTTGCCCAACCAACGATTAACTTTCTTGCACGGTCGAGCAAAGTCAGAATCCCAATTAATCATCATGTTGCACGGATCAACTTCTTCCCTCTTCTCCGCCGTCGTGGTTGGTGTCTTTGTCGCGATGTGCAGCATCTCGGCAGCAGCAGCGCCGCTCCAGATTCTGCCCCGCGCGGCGCCTTCTGAGAAGGCGCTCTTCCCCTTTTCTCGTGGACTTTCCAGCTGGACTACGCTTCCGGGCGCTAAGGGTGCTCTGCCTCTCAGCGACGCGACCCTCAGGCCCAATCACGTTGCGGAGGGTCCCAAGCACGCGTACGTCAAGGCACCGGACGGCCGTACGGCACTTCGTTCCCACTATCCCAAGGGTTCATACCGGCCTGGTGTTGAACCTCGGGGCGGAATCTCGTTCTACGCTCCCGGTCCGGAAAGCGTCGACTTGGCCACTGCGAAGGAGGCGACCTTTGGATACTCGGTTATGTTCCCTGAAGGTTTTGAGTTTGCCAAGGGTGGCAAACTTCCAGGATTCTGTGAGTAGAATTTCTCGATCTCCCTATCATATATAAGCGCTCGTACTGAATTAAATGACGTACTGCAGACGGTGGCGACAACGATGCCGTTGCGGTTTCCTGTTCTGGTGGGCGTCGCGATTCTGCATGCTTCTCGGCCCGCTTGATGTGGCGCCCCGAAGGTGCAGGAGAGCTCTACACCTACCTTCCACCCTACACCATCGAGAAGTTCGCTGCCAACAAGAAACAATGCGATATCCCCAACTCCGATTGCAACCCTACCTACGGCGCCTCGATCGCCCGTGGTAGCTTCAAGTTTGAGCCTGGCCAGTGGACTACTGTCAGCCAGCGGGTCAAGCTGAACGACGCAGGCAAGGCGAACGGCGAGCTTGAGCTTTTCGTCGGAGGCGAGAGCGTCGTCAACGTCAAGAACTTGATTTTGCGCGATAACAATTCCGGCAGAATTCGAGGCATGCAGATGCAGTCATTCTTCGGAGGTGAGCCATTTTCTTTGTCGGTTGTTCATCCGTATCTGAAGAAACCTTCGTTGCAAAGGCCACGACAAAGATTGGGCCACTCCTAAAGATCAGAACGTCTTCTTCGCTGATCTATCAGTCGCCATCTTGTCTACATTCAATGGCCAGAGCGTTAAGAAATCTGCCCGCGAGGTCGAGGATTCCGAAGTCGTTTCGCGTTGGTCGAAGACCGCACAATAAGCTCACCACTTGCTTTCATACGCTTTCCGCAGTGCTTTCGAGTAGTTTTGTTTTGCTTTGCACAATTGAAAGCTGCTCCGCGAGAATTCTGAATTTTTGAGGATAAACAAGATTTTCAAGGGATTGTGAAGTAAAGACACGGGAGTACGATGAAAAAAACTCAGCTATATAGGCTGCGCCCCACTGGCGAGCGTAGAATGAGATGAGTCGTGTCCGTATGAATACACTTTAAAAGAACTGCAAGCTCAGTTCTCTAGGGCGCAGAAGCCTCGATGGGCATCGTTCTGAAGACAGTGAGCGTCTTGCATTCACGAAATCCAATTACTCACCTCGTCTACACTCCATGAAGTGCCCTGAGCTCTTGAGCCAGGTCATTCATTGACATCCGTCATCTTGTTGGGGCCTCGTCTCCCTCTAGTCTGCGTGGTTCATGTGGCCATTTTGTCCAGTTTAGTCGGCATCGTTGTTTCAATTTGCATCCTGGGTACCCGCCGTCGTCGTCATGGTTTTCACATCAATAGGCTGGGTGGATTTGTCGTCATTGAGTTCAACAAAGCTGACGTCAAGCTTGAGCTTGAGGCGGCAGGCTCGGCTGTTTGAAAGCCCAGATAAGATAAGATCACAAACCAGGTCTGGGGCGTTCTACCGCTTCCTTCGCTTTTCTCTCCTGCATAAATACAGAGCTCGAGCTTCAAACCTTCAACGAACACGAAATGGCCAATTCTTCCACATTATTCCCCAAAATCGGCGACATCGCATCTTCAACAGAAGACAAAGACGCTACAACCACCGATGACCAGGAGGCCGAGGGCGATGACAAGATCATCCAAGAGATAGAGTCGCTGTGTATGAGATGTCATGAGCAGGTCAGTCATTATGATTATCATGCAATAGTTACAACTGAATGCTGAGATCAGTAGGGTGTCACCAGGCTTATGTTGACATCCATTCCATTTTTTAAAGAAGTCGTAGTGATGTCGTTCCGATGCGAGCATTGCGGTTTCCAGAATAACGAAATCCAGTCCGCGGAGACCATTCGTCGTATGTTTTATCCTTTTCCGGTTTTTTTTCTTCGTGTTCATTAGCTTTCAGCCGAGGGAACGGCTTACACGGCCAAAATTCTTGATCGCACGGATCTGAACAGACAAATCGTTCGGTCTGGTTCATGCGAAATCTCCATCCCCGAATTCGACCTCACCCTTCCCCCAACCGGCCGCGGACAACTGACGACCGTAGAAGGCCTCATCCGCGACATCATTGCCGATCTCAGTGCAGACCAGCCTCTACGACGGATACAGGATGAAGAGGGATACAAGAAAATCGACGCCCTTATCGGCAAGCTAAAACCCGTACTGGGTGACCCGGAGGAGGACGAAGACGAGGACAACCTTGACGAATCGAAACCGCTGAAAGTCGTCGGCCACTCGGCGTATCTCGAAATTCCAATGCCGCCTTTCACCCTCAAGCTCGACGATCCTGCCGGGAACAGCTTCATAGAGTTCGTTGAGAGCATGTCCGACCCGAAATGGAGCATGCGGACGTACCATCGTACCTTGGAGCAGAATGTATTCTTGGGTCTGGTGGCTGCTGACGAAGAAGCACAAGAACCGACTACGGCTCCCACTACCACAACCGACCCCATAACCGACGAAGAAATCTTTGTGTTCCCCGGCGTCTGCTCAAGTTGCGGCCACCAGATCCACACGAACATGAAGAAAGTCAACATCCCTTATTTCAAGGATATCCTCATCATGTCCACCAACTGCGAGTTCTGCGGGTACCGAGATAACGAAGTGAAGTCAGGTGCAGCGATCTCGGCGCAGGGCAAGCGCATCACGCTCAAGTGCGAAGATCGCGAGGATCTCAGCCGCGATATCCTCAAGAGCGAGACTGCAGGAATGACGATCCCCGAAATCGACCTCGTCCTCACTCATGGTACGCTAGGAGGACGTTTCACGACCGTGGAAGGTATTCTCGACCAGATCTACGACGAGCTGGCTGAGAAGGCCTTCGTCGGAGACTCGTCCGAAGTCAAGGAGAGAGCGACGTACGAGGACTTTCTGACCGGCCTCAAAGCTGTAAGCTGTCTCTGAAAATTTCATTCTAATATAATTGCCTAACACCTTCCCGTGTAGGTGAAAAACGCGGAACGTCCATTTACGATCATCCTAGACGATCCACTGGCGAATTCGTACATCCAAAATTTGTACGCCCCCGATCCCGACCCGAACATGACCATAGAAATGTATGACCGTGACTTCGACCAAAACGAAGAGCTGGGGCTCAACGATATCAAGGTCGAGGGATATCAAGACCCCGCTCTGGAGAAGATCGAAGAGGAGAAGGAGGAAAAGGAGAAGCAGCCTCAACCCGAGTCGGTCCCAACTGTATAACGTTAATGATCTAGAAAGTCCGTTTCTCAGTGCGTGTCAGATACTCTACATATGTATTCACTACAGCATCTTTTCATTGCCACGATTTTAATTCCGCCCAGTTGAGTGACTGTCGATGATCATAGATCAATAGATCAACAGTCAAGGAAACAGGAAGACTTGGATGGCACTGGCAGCAGTGGGAACCTTCCCTCACCAGTTTGCCTACTTATAGATCAGCATCGACGGCTCTCCATTCGGGTGCGATGCTTCCCTTGGTCTTCCTTTCCATCCATTGTATCAATGCCATCGCACATCCTACAAACGCCTTCCTTCAAGACCCCAAGAGCCCTGATCCGACAGCGAGAACCGATCTCCATCTCAGTACTGAAGTCATTAGCACGCGATCGCGGTTGGACATAATCTGGAGCTGCTTCGCCACTATTTTTGCTTGCACCTGGGTAGCGGTCCATCCAAACGTTCCTGCGCCGCAGGATAGCGAACGGAAGGTTTTCCGGCATCGCTTGAAAATCATGGTGTATACCATGCTAGTGCCCGAATTGGTGCTCTACTGGGCGAGTAGATAACTCTGGCGTATGCAGCGCTTAGCGGCGCGATGTACTTTTTCTGGTGGCATAAGCCCCTGGATGTCCGGAGGCCAATAACACTTCACAGGAAAAAATTGTCAAATAGTCCTTCGAAAGCGGGGATTGATGCTTTGGCTCCGTCCAAAATTTGGGACAGAAAGGATTTTATCTCGCTATCTCCACAATCTTCGATGCATCCCTCTCTGCGCCGCAGCCGTTCGCTCCCCTCCTCACATCCTTCAGTCGAAAGCAGGATCTACTCCTCTTTTCCAATGCAGTGTAGTACTTCAAATTCAATCATCTATCTCGAAAATGTTTCAGAAACCAACTCGATATCCCTTGTACCTTGTACACTTCCACCTGCACCCGTTCGCCCAGGACACGGGTCTCGAAATCCCTTTACCACTACGAAACAACCAAATTGGCGCAGAAAATATCTACTGGCTTTGATATATCCCTTCCGGATATTCATCGACGACTGCAATGAAATGAGAGAGTCAGGAACTATTTCGCCGAGTGGAATTTCCCCTTTCTATGCGGGTATACGCCTGAGGCTCGACCATGTCCTCTCAATTCTTCTCTTCCTTCTTGGTACTATAAATATTTGGAGCGATACACTGTATTGCTTGGTCTTTCGAGTTCCCTTCCTCGATAGAAAAATGGACCTGGAGAGGTGCGACGCTGGGTATTCTGGTGCTGCCTTCAATTATGGCAACGAACTACCTCTTTTCTGTGGCTTTCTTATTTCTTCATTGGACCTCGTTTTGACCAGTTTACTTTTGCATCCCCTTTGTCTGGGCTACGGGCAGTGGCTGGAAGTCTCATAGAAGCCACTTCGTTGGTTAGGCTTTCGATTTTATTTTTCTTGTACATCGTATCCTGTATAGTCCTCTTAGCTTTACCACTGATTGAGCTACGTTCCCTTCCATTGACAGCTTATCAAACCATTTCATGGACTGAATTCTTTGCACAGCTGCAGAATTAGATGTATTTATATCTTCTGAATCTTAACCCTCAGCGCTATCGTTTCCTTGAGAAAACCTTGCTCGAGTTGCCTGCAAGATCCCATACTATTTTCTGTCATCTCAGTTCTTATCCCATCCCTCATCTTCGATTCGGGCAATTGTTATGGTTCCTGAAGTTAGAATGTAGATTTACTAGGCGAAAATAAGACTTCATTGAATTAAATGTTCAGCTCCAGGAGCGAAAACCGGCAACTCAGCGCTCAACGCATAGCTCGGAAACACACGGACGCTTGCAATTTTGATGCGTCGCCTGGGGTTCATAGCCACAAATCTCTCACGGCCCTTTGGTTGATCTTTCGGATTTCTCATTCTCCTTCTTTGTGACGCTGATTGGACGCTGAGCGCTGAGCGCTGAACTCTCTATAATGGCCACTCAATCCTCTAGTCAGACCTATCCGGCAGCACCACCGAACCAACTCGATGAATCTGCTTTCTATGAAAAGTTTTTAGAAGAGGCCACCGTGCGCCTTACGAATTACGAAGTGATCGCAGATCGCTGCATGGCACGAGTGCAACGCGAGTACAGTATCGAGCAGACGGACGCCTTCGCTATTCGATATAAGCGCGTTTTAGCTGCCTTTGACGCAGACCCAGACAGGAATCCTGCTCATGTTATGCCTACTACTGCTGCGGGCGATCAAGAATACATGAGGAAGTGTGACGAGTGCGCTGCTATGAACCCAGACGCCGTCTCATTTGAAGAGTGTGTGACTCATTTTCAATCTCATTATGCCTGCTTATCCTGATTTTTCTGTCTCTAGGTGTTTGCGAATCCTCTTCGCCGTCAACTGCGGGGCGCAGTTCATTAATCAACGCCTTGACGGCCACAAAGATAAAGCCTTAATTATGAGGACCGCTTCGGCAAATAGGTGGGTGTATACAGCTTCCAGGATGTTACGTTTACTAAAAGTGCGCCATTTAGCTACCAGATTCGCCATCCAAAAGAGGCCGCCAAATTGCGCGGTGAGGAAAGGACGCGCGAAGCGTATGAGACTATAAGCATAGGTCAAGTTGTCTGGCTCAAAGCTGATATTCCTGCTGGTCGTCAACAATATCAACTGGTGGATCATTGCTCATCGGCCATGAAAGGTGAATTCTGGACCTATGAGGAGGTAGGACAGGATCAACCTCAACAGATTGAGCTTTGGGCGGATGAAGTTAATGAACGCTTCCTCAAATTTGTCTAGCCTGCAGCATTGTTTGAATTTGTTTCGGCACATTTAATATGAATCTGTATTAATTCACTAATCATTTTGTTGTTGCTCCTGTTGTACGCATCCTATGGTCCAGTTTATAGAAATATAGTGGCAAGCTTGTTCACAGCGTTCACGAGTAACTAACTGGTCATTGTCCCAGGGAGCAGCCGGGCTCAAATTTTTGTATGCGTACGAGAACAGAGAACCTCTCAGAGTTGAAAGGTGCCTAATCAGGAAGTTTCCCGAAGGTATCACTCAATAAGTCAGAAATCCATATTAGAGCTTGCGCTGTCTTAATATTTCACTGTATCTAAGTCTGTTATTTATTTATTTCTATCTAATATAAAACTGGAGCAAACCTACCAACCTCTAAGCCTTATTTACTGTAACTTTTCGTCCTGCCTTATTATAGAATAGTCACGTGGGAGTATGCCGCTGGCCCGGCCCGGAGGTACCCGGTTGAACCATCCAAAAAATGTAGCAGGAGGAACTTGTTCCAAACCATAACCTTCTCGACAAGCGAATTCACGATTCGGTCCCTTCTGTCTTCTTTATATCGCCTACGGAGGCCCGTGGCAACCATGAACCACGGTCAAGGCCGAAGAAAACCGCCGCCCAATTATTCTGGTCGAAATCGTGGAGAAGCGCCCAGCGGGTCCAGTTATCGTCCACCGCCAGCGGGACACCTGGATGAGTATTACTCTCAGGAGTACTCATATAGGCCAGAAGGGAACTTATACAGCAACGCAACGTCGTCATACCCGGTTTCAGAATATACACCATGGTCTTACGAGCAGGAGCGCTCAGATTATGATCCGCGTCCATGGGGAAGGGAGGACGAGCGAAGGAGATCGCCTGTTTACGAGGATTACCCTGGATATCGGGAGGATGCGCCTGCACCTGGGTACTCGAACCACCGAACTGACGAATGGCACGACTACCAGAGGCAATATTATTCCCCTCCGTATCCATATTCACAAGCGGAAACGCAATACACTCATGGGCAGGGTGACTACGACAGGTACTACAGGGATTACGCACCAAGCAACTTGATTGGATACTCGGATTATCGACGACCGCCAGATGCGGCATATCACGACACCCGACACGACCGCGACTACGAAGGGTACACTGCTTACCGACCACCACCACCAAGAGGGATGGAATATTCGCCATCGAGCTTCCGCAGAGCAGCGTCGCCGCCAGCCCACTCCACCCAATCGCGTGGGTACGCATCTCAGGCACGCGCGCCTATCAAGCTCTTCCAGTCCGCGCCGATCTTGCGCCCCGCTTCACCTTCAAAGCCCCCAAAGCGTACAGAACCGACCGAATCCTATCTTGCTATTTCATTGCAGCCCTCTCCGCATATTTTGAACCCATCGGACGCGCAGAAACTCATAGTCCTTGATCTCAACGGATCTCTCGTTCTTCGAAGTGCCCATTCGCGAAGGGTGCCGCCCCTTCGTCATGGAGACCTGTACGCTGATCCTAGTCAGCTGCGTCCTTTACGTACGGTTCATCGCAGACCATATCTTACATCGTTTACCTCGTATCTCCTCCATGAAGAAACAAAGAAATGGCTCGACACGATGGTCTGGAGTTCGGCGCAGCCTCACAGCGTAGCGGATATGGTTGAGCACTGCTTCGGAGATCGCAAGTCGGAGCTGAAGGCGATATGGGCGAGAGATACTTTAGGCCTCACTGCTGATGATTATCGTACGTATTGGATTTCCTAACTAAGTTTCTCTACTAAACCCCCTTGCATCATTCAGATAAAAAGTCGCAGACATTGAAGGATCTGGAGAAACCGTGGGCAGAGTTGCATCTCGCAGAAGCCAAGGAATCGAAGGCCGAAGCATCGACTACCACCACCGATGCCACTCCCATCAAATCGCCATCATCGCACTCCGCCTTGACCACTCTCCTAGTCGACGACTCGCCGGCAAAGGCTGCATTGCAACCCTGGAATCATCTGGTTATTCGTGACTATGTCCAAGCCATGCGAAACATGGACCTGCTCGTCGCGGATTGGGAAACACGAAAGAAATCCAAACCCAGCAGTGCGCTCAAAATCGAACAGACGGCGGCACCACTTCCAGCGAAATCCCAAACAGAATTCCCCGCTTCCATCCAGAAAGCCTCCATCGTCGTCGAAACTACCCAACCCATGCAGAAGGTCACCCGGGAAGTGGTCATGGTCAACGGCGAACTAACAAATAGCAGGGAGGAGATCGTGAGCCACGTTACCCGGGAAGTGGTCATGATCGAAGGGCAGATGGTGAACCCCGACGAACCTGCTGCTGCCCCCAGCGAGCAGGCTGACTCCACCGTGTTCGTGCCCAACCAGAAGCGCAAGGCCAAGCGCCTGGCGAAGAAGGAGAGCGTGCGCCTCGCACGGGAGGAGAAGGAGAGGGAGGCATTTCTGTCGTTGAGGGGGCAGTTGCAGGGCTCTGCGGTTCTCTTGCAGATGGCTGAGGAGCAAGCTGCAGAGGCGCCGGAGGCTGAGGCGATGGCTGAACCGGAGATGCGGTACGATGAGACTTTGCTCGCTGTTATCGGCGTCCTGGACCACGTCAAGCACGAAGGCAACGTCGCGAGCTGGATGCGCAGTGGCGGCCTCCTGCACACCCCCCTTGCTCAGCTTCCAGACGCCCTAGCTTCGAGTACAGTCCCCCACGCTGAAGCGGGCAGGAAACACGCAGCGCCGAGCCGGAACCACTCGCCGTCTCAGAACGAAAGCCCAACCAAGAAGATCAAACTGTCTAAAAGTGACGAAGAAGCGCCGCTCTCGAGCCCTCCGCCTACTCCACCGCCGACATCGCAAGCGACTGAAATCAGCGCTGAGGAGCAAGCTTCGACCGGCGTTCCGCTTTCGTCGCCCGTTCCCGCTAAGACGGCCGCGCATATAGCTACTCCCGCAGGCTTGTGGTATGAGGATGCTGCTGTGCTGCAGTTCTGGGCCGATCGCGGCAGGGGTGCGCTCAAGGAATTGGGTATTAAGGTGGAGAGCGGGATGGTTGCGGTGCCTGGAGCAGTGCAGAATGTGAAAATATAATATAATTACAACGTGTGCTTCATCAGTATCAAACACATTTTTTGCAGTTGCTACATGTATTGGCATTTTTTGGTAGTGTACAAGACTCTGCTTCCATAGCTTGGGATGGATGGGAGAAAAAATTAATCGTCGAACTCTTTACCGGTAGTTAGAGCCATAAGGCTGAACTCGAGGCTTGTGGACATTGAGATGTATTGAGATTTTATGAATGCTGTCGCGTCCTATTGAAAATCATAAGCGACTGAAACGGCCGCGAAGTGGGAGGCATGTCCACTCACTTTTAAAAGATCTTTACACTCTCCCCGGTCAATTGGGCCCTCCCTCCGTCCATCGAGCTCGAGAAGCCGCATACCACACGTCTTGTCATTCAACGCAGCTGGGTCAGGTGTCTTGCCCTCCGCCAGCTGTCGGATATCGGCATCGGGTGCCTCCACGAAGCACGTAAAGTGAAGACTGGTGTTGACGTTGGGCTGGGTATGGCCTGCATCTGCGGTCTCAGCGTGGATGTTGGCGAATAGGGGCGAAGTGGCGAGGACATGGGCGCGTTCCAGGGGCGTCTTGTCTTGATTGATGGTCAGTTGCGGCCGCGATGAAAAGGAGGCGATTTCACTCACCTTCGCATTCTCTGACGAAAGTTTGAAGAGCGCTGGTTGGAGTGAAAGTGACACCCGACTGCCGTCTTTGATGAGCATATACATCTTCAACCCTAGGCAAGGCTTACATTGGCGAGCGCATGAATAAGGCCGATTGTACCACACGCATTTCCGATCTGGTTTAGACATCATCATCTCTGTAGATGCAGTGTTGCATAGCGTACTTACAGTTTGTTTGACGAAGAAGATCGTGTCTTCGAGTTTCGGCTGCCCAACTGCAGCGATCTGCTTGTCTTCTTCAATTCGTTTTTGTTCAGTCTTGGCATCGATCGGAAAGAGGAGGATAATGGCTTTTACTGGCTTTGGTACCATCGCAAGCAGCTGGTTACGAGCTCCAACGTTCAGCCTGCGCATATAATTGGATAGATCGTGGCAATACGCACCTCGTCATCAAATCCATAGACATCCACAAAACGAGCTTGCGAAGGAACAAGCCCAGCTTTTACAGACCACTTTGTATGCTTTGAGTCTGGGATTCAATGCCTTATCATCAAGAGCAAGAGCTCACGGAATTGAAAAGCTAGGGTCGTTACGCGTTAGACGCCAAAGATGAAACTGAACGGCGGGCACTTGCATCTGGGCTGCTTTCCAGCGGGATCCATGGTCCGGAAGATTCATCTTGAGCCATTCTTGCACGTTGGGGAAAAAACGAGTTGAAGTAAAATGCAGAATATGTAGTTGATGTAGTTCAATGCACCAGAGTTGCACTCTCAACTCACTCTGGCAGTCCGCTAGCGTGACGACGCGTTGATGTCATTGTGTGACTGGTGTGTGACCCTACTGAACGCGAACCACAATATCATCCACATGCAGCAATGTTTGAAAAATGCGGTAAACCAAACTGTGCAGGTGGCATCTGAACTCTCTTTTCAATTTACTGGAACGACTACTGCCCAAAACGCAGCAACACGTCTCAGCCTGAAACTAATGGCTTGACAAATCTCCTCCGAGTATGTTAACTACGACTCGGAGGCGCGTCGAATCGCGTCTGGTCTTGATGCATATATATTGTGCTGGGATCCGACGGTGCATTTACGCCACTGAATGCGACAAGTTTCTGCGACGGTGGAAGCTGCGTTAACACCACTGAAATCAACGGACGCCACCCTGTGTCGTGTGCTTATGCACTGCCGGCTGGCTCTGAAAGAAATAGGTCGAGATTTGATGGCCTTCAAAACTCTGCCTGGAAGCTTTAATGGCCATGGCAGATGCGCTGAAAGGTGAGAGTCAGGTTTGACCGTATGATTTGTCACTGATGACCGTCTCAGGGCTTAGGGAGGCATATTGCGCTGTGAAGTATCTTCATCGTGATATTACCCCTGGAAATATAAGGATATCTCAGTCTGACAACGGAGGGATTCTCGTCGATTGGGATTGGATCTCTGGTAAACAATACGATCCCACTTGCATGGTAAACCTCACATTCTTCAGGCCTCCTATTTTGTGGTGAACATACCTTTTTTGATCTAGAGAACCTGGGCTTTTCAGTCATTTAATTGGAACTCCAAGAATGCGCTGCTCCAACTGAATATAAACGCTACCACGACCTCGAATCATTTTACCATGTTCTCACCTGGTTTTCGCTCAGACATGCACGCCATGGCGTGCATCCTTAAGCATTGAATAATGTGCTCAGAGGCATCTTTGAGATGACGATCGAACATAATGACGGACACTTGACTGCCTCATATTTGAGACAGGGCCACATGTCAATCAACGTAACCGTCAATTGGGCGGAATTTTGCAATGCGCCTCTCGCGACCCTGCTTTCTGCACTTTCCGCCACTTTCCGATCGCTTTATCACGTCCCTGAAAAGCCACCAAAATGTTTTGACGAGTCAGATCTCATAATCTATGAGTATGCCTTGAAACAACATCAAAAACGACTAAACATTCTTGTATCGGATGACTAAATGACCTGGGCAGAAGATCTTTTCATAAATGCGGCTCAGAGGCCACGCAATGAATGGGGTGATGCATCTGACTTCCGCCATCCTTTACCTTGAATCTTCCCGGCCCGCAAAATGGAAGTGTACCAGTCGTAGTTTATCCAACCTCATTTCTAGACAATATCTGGACTTCCCTCCGGAGAGAATTTTGCACTGAAGGATCTGGAGGCATGAAATTCAAGAAGGGGATCTCGTACTCTTATCAAAATCTGAGACTGAGCTAGTGGCTCC
The DNA here is from genome assembly GCA_009935795.1 of Pholiota adiposa. Classification (NCBI taxonomy): domain Eukaryota; kingdom Fungi; phylum Basidiomycota; class Agaricomycetes; order Agaricales; family Strophariaceae; genus Pholiota; species Pholiota adiposa. The sequence continues at coordinate 341,098 of QEYC01000158.1, read as the reverse complement.
CTTGGATAAGGACCAGTCGCCGATGAAGACTGTGCTATAATGTTTGTAAATAAAGTGGACCATGAGACACATACAACAGGAGCAACAACAAGGGCAAGTGAATATAATAAATATTAAATGTGCAGAAACAATAATGCTGCAGGCTAGACAAAACTAAGAAAGCGGTCATTAACTTCATCCGCCCAAAGCTCAATCTGTTGAGGTTGATCCTGTCCTACCTCCTCATAGGTCCAGAATTCACCTTTCATGGCCGATGAGCAATGATCCACCAGTTGATATTGTTGACGACCAGCAGGAATATCAGCTTTGAGCCAGACAACTTGACCTATGCTTATAGTCTCATACGCTTCGCGCGTCCTTTCCTCACCGCGCAATTTGGCGGCCTCTTTTGGATGGCGAATCTGGTAGCTAAACGGCGCACTTTTAGTAAATGAAACATCCTGGAAGCTGTATACACCCACCTATTTGCCGAAGCGGTCCTCATAATTAAGGCTTTATCTTTGTGGCCGTCAAGGCGTTGACTAATGAACTGCGCCCCGCAGTTGACGGCGAAGAGGATTCGCAAACACCTGGAGACAGCAGAATCAGGATAAGCAGGCATAATGAGATTGAAAATGAGTCACATACTCTTCAAATAAAACGGCATCTGGGTTCATAGCAGCGCACTCGTCACACTTCCTCATGTATTCTTGATCGCCCGCAGCAGTAGTAGGCATAACATTAGCAGGATTCCTGTCTGGGTCTGCGTCAAAGGCAGCTAAAACGCGCTTATATCGAATAGCGAAGGCGTCCATCTGCTCGATACTGTACTCGCGTTGCACTCGTGTCATGCAGCGGTCTGCGATAACTTCGTAATTCGTAAGGCGCACGGTGGCCTCTTCGAAAAACCTTTTATAGAAAGCAGATTCATCGAGTTGGTTCGGTGGTGCTGCCGGATGAATCTGACTAGAGGATTGAGTGGCCATTACAGAGAGTTCAGCGCTCAGCGCTCAGCGTCCAATCAGCGTCACAAAGAAGAAGAATGAGAAATCCGAAAGATCAACCAAAGGGCCGTGAGAGATTTGTGGCTATGAACCCCAGACGCGACGCATCAAAATTGCAAGCGTGTGTTTCCGAGCTATGCGTTGAGCCTGAGTTGCCGGTTTTCGCTCCTGGAGTTGAATATTCAATGAAGTCGCAGTTCGCCTACGGTAGTGGAGCGCTACGAGGTTCGATTTACGATTTGTGATGAGACGCGATGCATCAAAGTGGCAAAAAATTGGCAATGGGTTCATGAAATACAAGAAGAGGTTTTCTGGGTTTTCCCATGGATAGGCTGGTTAGATTTGTCAGAAAAGAATGAAAAAAGAATTCAAAAAAGGAAAGAAAGAAAGGATTTAAAAAGCTGTAGAGGACAGTTCATACCTTTGAAACAGTGTTAGATCTTATCTTTATGAGCACGAGAAACTGCATTTTTTCTCGCGCGAAATGCGCGCTTTAAAATCAATGATACAGGGACGGATTTGAGGTGGATGCATATACTTTCATGGTCAATGTTCTCGGTTTTCGTTCTCTGTTCTCGTACGTATACAAAAATTTGAGCCCGGTCCAACCCGGGTCAAGCGGCTAGCCCGGGTGCTCCCTGCAAGCTGCCTGGGACAATGACCAGTTAGTTACTCGTGAACGCCGTGAACAAACTTGCCACTATATTTCAATACAGTGGACCATAGTAGGATGCATACAACAGGAGCAACAGCAACTTGAATGTCGTCGACTCTTAGTGAATATACAGCCTCTGCTGCGCTGCTCTGAGTAAACGTGGACACGTGGTCCAAAACGTAGTAGCAGAAACTACTCATTGGAGTACAGTGGTTAAGAACAAGGTTCACTCGCATTTCAGTTTCAACTTTTTTGTGGGCTCTTTCAGCTTCGGAGTCACATGAAGTTTCGCTTTTGATCCATGCACAATGTCTATTCTAACATTGTAGGGCATTTATATACCGAAATTTGCCTACTATGACCTCGTAATATGGCTATTTACGAGGGAGACGGTCATCAAATAGAACATCAGATGAGTTATGGAGTCACCCTCCCGCGATCGCGTTCCAGTGCAGTCTTCATAAATTGGCGCCAGGACGTCAGAGCCTTACAAAATGTACCATTGATCTGGTCGTGAAGACCTCCCTGTTGAAGTACGGACATGCAATTTACATAAGTACAGTAGATTACAGCGTTTTCAACAAGTAAAGCGCTACTCAAACCATCCTATAAAATTCGAGAATAAATAGAAAATATAAGTACATTCTCTCCTACCTCTAAGCTTCTCAACACCGCCTCTAGAAAATAACCTGAGCGATACGCTTCCTCCGATAATGAAGTACAAGCTCAATACTCTGCTTCCAAATGTATTGGCGAACCGCCGCAAGGGACATCCCGAGAGGCAAAAGTGTGTCGTTGCAGAGAATCTCATATTCGTCTTCTGCACGAGGGCGATTCGCCCGAGATTGGTCGTTATGGTCCGAGAGCGACCGTACAGAGGCGGCTCTTGATCCGGGCATGATCTTTTCTAGCTTGTCTTGCACCTAAATCAAAGGTGTGAGCACAAGTTCTTTTCAGGATACTCAGCGATACATACATGATTAACTATCTTTCTGATCCGAAGGTACCGACTGGCCGTCAACTTGGATTGAGCGCTATCAAAGAGGTTGAAAGATCAGGATTGAACGAGTTAAGTGGAAGAGGAACAGACATACGTGTTCAACAATTCGGGTAGAGGCTCTACGTCTGGATCTTTGTTCCAAGGCATGAGTACGAAGCTCATCTTCGCAAGCGGGGCCGACGCCGGAACTTGATTCAACAATAAATACTCAAGAAGCCACATTGGCATAGCGGCTTCAAGAATTTCGACGTCGTACTGCGTGGACATCACAGTGCCGCGATAGATAGTAGTATAACTGGGTTGAGCCTCCTTCGATATCAGCACGGTAGTATTTGGGGGAAAACGGCATAAGGGCGCGTCTGCAGAGGACGGGGGTTCCAACGGACCAGCAAGAAGCTGTTGCAGAGGTGTTTTCGCGACTTCCTCGAGGGGTGCTCCCTAACAGCCAAAATTAGTGTCTGAGAGCAGCGTACTGGGGGAAATGACTGACTTCTGGTATCGAGGTCTCAGTGCTAGGAGTAGCCAGGATGGCGGGATTTAAATTATCGCTCACAGGCCGTTTGGAGGCCTTTCCGAAGTTCTTGAGCCGACCAATGAGTCCGCCAGGAGTACTGGGAGTTTGGGGTTCCACTTTATTGGAACCAGGCCACCCGGAGACATCATCTGGCGACCCCGGAATGCCGCCTTGAATCGACTGCTGGCGAACCCGTCCAGAAAAATAGTCCTCCTTCTGAACGGTCGGCGTTGCGAGGCCCGGTGTTAAAGCACCATCGAGCGTTCCAGAACGTGAACGTTGGTGATATCCCGGGGTCGGAGTAGCATCAGGATTGGCTGCGGGCGACTGAGGAATGGGGGGAAGAATAATCAAGTTCTCCCTTCCTTGCAGATGTAGAGGAATGAGAGGCGTCAGCAAAGGTGAGGAACGCGCAGTGGCTGACACGTTCGGTGAAATCGCTGGAATCATGGTCGGGGACCACACAACGGTGGTGGAGCTGCCGGAGGGCCGTCTAGATGGGTATCTATGGGATTCGAACGAAGGGGGTGATCCAAAACGAGGTTTTTGGTCTAGCACGTCTTGACTAGAGGTGCGACTCAGACTTGGGGGAAGAGAACCATCTTGATGTCTCCTCATCTCTTCTTTGATAAAACCAATAAACAAATTTCGCAATACCCATTTTCCGATATTCACTATAAATTATTAGAGATCGGTTTGGGAGGAGAAGATGCAAGAGACTCACATTTTGACTCGTCATTGAAGTTGCGATCATTAGCGAACCCAACTTCGTCGGCGTAGACTTCAGCTTCAAAACATCGCTCAGTGAGATGGATTGTCAGGACCCCAGCCTTAGTATCGGCGTTGCACCACGTAGATACAACAGCCTCTCCCTCAATTCGTTCACGAACAGCTTCCAACGCCTCGCGAGGGCTGTGTTCTTTGTCACCACTTCCACCAGCGGAGCTGCCTGAATGGCTTGCAGCAGCGACGACTTCTGCGGGGTATCTACCTACACACAGTCCCCGAATGATATCCCACACCGCTACTTCACCTGCAGTGTCCACGGTCAAAGCATAGGTCCTATCGTTTAGGATAATTGACCGAACAAAACCATGGTCGCCTTTGACGACATCGTCAGGTTCCGTGCAGAATGGGAGGGCCTCCGAAGCAAGCTCCCGTTCTTCAAATAGTGCACGAGCGGTGTTGGCTGCCATGATCGTTTCCTCGGTCCGCGAACTGTGTATGGGATTCGTCATAGAGGATGAGTGGAAGATGGTTTGTTGTGGTGAGCGCGCGTTATGGCGGGGGACCGACATGATGGAGGCAGCGGAATATAGGGTGGCTACCTCAGGATCGCGTGTACGGGTGGAACTGTATGATGCGAAGGGGTCGTTGGGCGAGACGAGCTTGATGAGGCTGTCGTATGGTATACCATTCATTTTCGCATCGTGCTCTCGATCGCGCCACTGTTCAGACGTAATGGAATGAATGGAGGGAGCAAAGGACATTCTCCGTGAATGGCCGTGTCCCGTCGAGGGTCGTGTACTTGCTTCAGAAGGAGGTTCAGCTGAGAGCAGCGCGCGCTTTTTGAACCCCGGGGAACTTGGGGGAGATAGTCTACCACCATCTTGCTCCATCGCGGGTGCATATGCCCTTGTGGCCCGACGCTGTGGGATATTCCAGCGTTTGATTGTAGAAGTACCAGTGGCTGTCCATAGTAAATTGTCGTCCATGACCACAATTTTGTTGATCCCTTCAGCAGATGGCCTCGCTTGCTCAACGGACTCGTTGCATAACAATATACATTCGCCTTCCGATATATCTGGGCAGTCCTCAACGTCTACTCTGCAGACGAGACCAGACCTATCGCCAGAATAGAATATTTCCAGTGACGGGTGGTCGGAGAAGAGTGACCACACTGAGTCCGTGTGATGGGTGAAAGTGTGTAAGCATCTCTGAGAAGCTAGTGACCAGAGCTTCACAGAGGCTGGAAACAGGGTAAGTAAAGACAAAAGAGACTTGTTAATAATTCTTACCGTCGGCAGACCCTGTCAATAACTAAAGAGACAGATTTAAGTATGGTCCCTCGTAGCATGAAATTGAAGCAGACATACATATTTTGAGTCCTCCGATATCAAGATAGCCCGTATGTTGTCAGTGTGTCCAACAAGTTTTCCTATGAAGAAGCAAATTATCTATGAGATAAGGAAATTGACATACTCAATGGTGGACCCACCTGTACGTCGTCCTGTACGCGGGTCCCATAATCTAACCACGCGTTCAGGGGAGCCAGATACGATAGTTCGCCCAAATGGATCCGCAGCGATGGCGTAAACCGAAGATTTTGGTGCTAGAGCATCAGGGGGATTCAGGGTAACGAGGGGATCAGTGGATGTGCGGTTTAGGTCCCAGAGCTTGATAGTGCGGTCGAATGAACCAGAGGCAATCCAATTCTGTTCGCGGCTGTGAATATATTAAAGCCAATCATAAACAGAACACCACTACGAACGCACCAATATGTCAAGCATCGTACATAGTCGCTGTGAGAACCAATTGTCGTAGGGTCCGTTGCGGTGTTCGCATGAGGATTCCATGCTTTCACTGTGCCATCGGATGATGCAGATACAACTTCGAATAGCGGTAAGATACAAATATGACACACATAATGAGCCTCACCTGTTTGGTTATAGTTGCAAAGAAGGATATCATTTATCCAGTCTGTATGAGCTTGCGCAGACTGTCGGAACTGGGTGGGCTGAAGAACATATCAGTCACTGTGGGCAACTAAACGAGAAGGTTTACGCACTGTCCCTGGCTGAAATAAACTCATATCCACCTCCCATTGCCGTTCATAGGGTATTTCAGAAGCCAAGTTTGTAGGCCGTCGTCTCGCAGTGACATCTCCCAGAACGTCGCCATCGCTGACCACTCGTTCTTCTGCGTCATCAGTTTCTTCATCCAGAACATCATCCCCCCAACCCGTCATGGTTTCCCATCTCCCTCGCCCTTTGCCTTCTTTCCCGCCTTCAGGACTCTTTCGCTTTTTCGTTCGTATCCCAAGGTCCCAAGCCATAATCAATCCATCTCGACCTCCAGAATAGAGGATTCCCTCCGGCGCGCTTCGTCCTACGAGTTGAGTTGAGGCGTCCAGCGCAAGTGCAGCCACTCCCAAACGATGTCGAGGATGCCTTGGTGGCTGCGATGTCTCCGCCTTGTCATCGGGGTGATATGGTATCAAGAGAGGGCCAGTCGCGCCTAAACGCGAGACGCCATGAGGTGGAAGTTGCAGTCGACGTACAGGTTCGACTGGAGAAGGAATAATATACGATACGCGCCTTCGAGCATGACTCATATCTTCAATATCGTTGGATGCGACGAACCATAGAATCAATGGTGATGGTATGATGACAGTCACGAATTGTCGTTGTGCCTAAGTGATCGGGGGCTTTATAACACTGCCAACAGGAACCTCATTTTAGACTAAGTATGTTAAATATCTCAAATATTTTACAGCAATTTGAATCTGCAAATGTGTACTTAGACCGCTTTGAAATTTCGTTCACGTGGTAGTAAAGGGTACAAACATTCGGTTTTTTGGAAGGTGGAGACGGCATGATGCATGTCGCTCTCTTGCATCTTGAATCCTAAGCCAATGGCCAAAAGGCCAAAGGTTTTCCCTCTATGGCTGCAGGAAGGGAAGGAGCTCCACGGCGAGGGGCGGACCAACGTTGATTTACCCCAACTCGTTTATTTGTTCCACAGCGCACCACTCCAACCACCACTCGAGCGCCACTTGCAGAAAATCAAAAGCGGTCTACGTATTTGCAGATAGTTGTAAGGACTTTACTCAATGGATACGTACTCGTACACTGTACCGTACAGTGCTGCGCGCAATCATAATGCCGCTGCGCATCGATAATCGCCAAGTAACCGTGCGTGCGCATCACGTGACTCTATACTTTTTCGGGTCCGCTGCGAAGCTTTGCAGTCTGATTCTGAATCCTTTTGAACGCTCCCATTATGTCGCAACCACAGGACAACCCTTATCTAGCCCATCTTGCGCCTTACCAGAGGGGCGTAGGGAAATCGGATCCATCAGCAAAAGAACCTCTATATGGATTCGTACCGCGACATGTCGAGGGAGACCAAGTCAAGAAAGCAATGGTAAGTGCTCATTTCCAGTTTTCTCTAAAGGTGCAGACCGCTTTGGATTTTCCTACAAGTGGCGGTGACACATACAAAAACTCGATTTCTGGGAATGTGGAGACAGCATGACACATGTCGCTTTCTTGCACCCCGTATCCTAAGCCCAAAAGGCCAAAGGTTTCCCTTCTACAGTTACTGAAAGGGAAGGTGCTCCACGGCGACGTGCATACCAATGTCAGTTTACGCCAACTGGTTTGTTTGTTCCATAGCGCACCATTCCAAGCAGCACTCGAGCGCCACTGGAGGAAAATCGGAAGCGGTCTACACATTTGCAGATTGCTGTCGTACTCCATAAAATATAACTCACATGGATTTAGGATGGCGATGTGAACCCATTTACGAAGCAACCTCACTCGGGACAGTACAAAAAGATTTTGGATGCCCGGAAAAAGCTACCAGTGTTTGCACAAATGGACGAGTTTTTGAAGATCGTGAGCTACATCATTCTATGCCTGGAGGAGGGCATTGAGACCCTTTCTTTAGCTTTTGAGCGGAAACTAACAGATATATCCAGTTCAGCAAAAATCAAGTCATTGTGATGGTTGGAGAAACTGGTTCAGGCAAAACAACACAGTATGCTTCATCGCCACTTAGGGTTAACCCATAACTGATTGATGTTCTCAGAATTCCTCAATTCGTTGCTTTTTCGGATCTACCACATACGAAGGGGAAGATGGTGGCATGTACGCAGCCTAGACGAGTAGCCGCCATGTCGGTGGCGAAGCGCGTGGCAGATGAGATGGATGGTGCGTCCTTGTATCTTCTTGTTGAAAAGCAACCATTCACGTTCATTTCAGTTCAACTGGGCCGCCATGTCGGTTATTCTATCCGTTTCGAGGACATGACAGAGCCAGGCACGACCTTCCTCAAGTATATGACCGATGGTATGCTTCTGCGTGAAGCTATGAACGATCCCTCACTTGAACGTTACTCGACCATCATTCTCGACGAAGCCCACGAACGCACACTTGCCACCGATATCCTTATGGGTCTACTCAAAAGCATCGCCAAAAAGCGCAAGGATTTGAAGATCATCATCATGTCTGCTACCCTTGACGCCCTCAAATTCCAAAAGTACTTCAGTCTACGATCTGATACACAAGCCCCGCTCTTCAAGGTTCCTGGACGGACGCATCCAGTCGAAGTTTTCTACACGCAGGAGCCCGAGCCCGACTACGTAGAGGCTGCCATCCGCACAACGTTGATGATCCATCGCGCAGAAGATCCTGGCGACATCTTGTTATTCTTGACGGGAGAGGCAGAGATCGAGGATGCCTGCAGAAAAATCAAACTGGAAGCCGACGACCTAATCAACCAAGACCCGAGCTCTGTCGGTCCCATTGTCTGCATACCTCTTTACTCCTCCCTTCCACCTCAACAACAACAACGAATCTTCGATCCCGCTCCAGCGGCTATCAAGGGAAGTCCCCCAGGTCGCAAGGTTGTGGTAGCGACAAACGTTGCTGAGACGTCATTAACTATCGATGGTATCGTCTACGTCGTCGACCCTGGATTCTCAAAACAAAAGGTGTACAATCCCCGTATTCGCGTCGAGTCACTCCTTGTTAGCCCTATTTCGAAGGCGTCTGCTCAGCAACGAGCGGGACGTGCTGGACGTACGCGACCCGGAAAATGCTTCCGGCTGTACACAGAAAAGGACTTTATGACTGAACTGGAGGAGCAAACACATCCGGAAATTCTGCGCAGCAATCTGAGTAATACTGTGTTGGAGTTAATGAAGCTCGGTATCAAAGTTCGTGTTTCTGTCTTTCGTTAGTAAGGAAGATACTGACCCGAATAATTGTATTCAGGATCTCGTCTCCTTTGACTACGTAGATGCGCCGGCCCCCGAGACATTAATGCGTGCCTTGGAACTGCTGAATTATCTTGCTGCTCTCGACGATGAAGGCAATCTTACACCACTGGGTGCTATGATGGCTGAATTTCCCCTCGACCCCCAGGTGAGTGTTTTTCTTGAAGTAGAATCGCGACAACGTACTGATATAATTTCCAGCTGGCGAAATTGCTGATCATCAGCCCTGAATTTAAATGCAGTAACGAGATTTTGACCATCACGGCCATGATGTCTGGTAAGTTTTGTCTTTTTTGCCTATATTGGTCTATATTGATTCTTTGTTTAGTCCCCAATATCTGGCTGCGTCCCCCTGGTGCAACTCAACGACGAGATGCGGATGCTGCCAAGGCGCTCCTTACAGTTCCTGATGGTGATCATTTGACATTGCTGAACGTCTATAATCAATACAACCTCAGTGAGTACCTTACCATTTTATTCTCTTACTGGTAATCTGCCATCTAACGCTGGCTTCAATCACCAGATTTACACGAGAAGAACTGGGCATGGAATAATTACCTTTCCCTGCGTGCGCTCCAACAAGCCGAGAGTATCCGCCAGCAGCTCAAACGTATCATGGAGCGCTATGACATTGACATCAACACGCTCACAGACGAAAAGAAGCTGTTCACCAATATCCGTCAGGCTCTTGTGTGTGGGTTCTTCATGCAGGTCGCGCATAAGGAGGGCGATAAGGGTAATTACCTCACAGTAAAGGATAACCAGGCAAGTCCTACCTATCGAATTTAAGCTCCTGGCACTTTTTTACCTGATCGATGCGTCAGGTCGTAGCTCTGCACCCATCATGCGGTCTAGACACGCAACCCGAATGGGTATTGTTCAACGAGTTCGTCCTCACTACTAGGCCATACATCCGAACAGTATCGGAAATCAAAGCAGAATGGTACGCTGCACCCTTCTTATCTACCTTCTTCCACGCTGACCATTTGCCAACAGGCTCATCGAGTTCGCGGCGAACTACTTCGATCTCGCGAGTTTCCCCGAAGGAGAAACGAAGCGTGCACTGCAGCGCGCGTGGAATAAAAGAGCGGACAAGGTCGAGGGTGCGGGTGTTTCCAGTAAGAAATCAAAGGTACCTCGGAATCAGGACGGTCGCGACTCCCCATACCAGCAGGACGGGAGAGACACCAAGAAGAGGAAGGTCTACTAGTGAGGACCTGGAATGCAAGTACCACGTATCACAATTTTTGGGTTCCTCGCCGTCTCCCTTCTTCGCTCGTCATCGCCCAGATACCATTATCCTCTGTCACTGTGCCCTGCCACTGCTAGTGTCTCTTTCGGTCTAGCTAAGGCAGCGCTTCCCTCTGCGATGCAGCACATAGATTTCATAATCCGCTTTTCACCTATGTATTTAGATTGACTCTTGTATACTCCGTCGCCTTTATTCTGCATCCAGCTTCTAAAATGCAGCATTGCATGTCCAGTTAACTTTTGTTGGAGAATAAAATGAAATCCGCCTTGCGGTCTAATCCGGCTGCACGATGACCTCGGATAGCCGAGAAGGTGAAGTGGCCTTTGTTCCTCAAGGATATGCTGCCCCGTGCCGACCTCCGTTCTAGGCGCATGCCGATGAGTATCGAACTAAATCGGACTCGAAACACTCACTGGAGTAACGAGTTGGCGCTGATTCCGTTGCCCGTCCCAAATTTATATCTGTCTTCAATGGGCGCGCTCCAACGCTAATTTCTATGCGGCCCCACCTATGATCCAATTCGCACGCGAACTTGGCGCAATCGCGTGCGAGTCAAGAAAACTCAAAACGCGGCTCACCGATATGTTTGCAGACCAATACTTGAGAACCAGGCCCGAAGATTAGTTGAAGGATACTTTTAAATTTAGACCGAAGTTTCTGAAATCTCATCGACGTGATGCTAAATCGGAAACCTGTAAAGGTTTTACAGCAGTGATGTGTCGATGGGTATAACTCGAGTGCGTTCTTCGAAGCCCCTTGCTGCTTTTTGACAGAGAACCGCGAGGAGTTTGGGGACGTTGATGGAGGGTGTGCCAGTGTTTGGATGTTCGGGCATTCAAATATTCAAGTTCTATGCACATTTCTTTAACTTTAAGAAGTATCCCCCTCGAGATTTGTATATTATATTATATTCTTCCTATTTAAATATTCAATACGGTTGTCAATTTCCGCAATGCGTTATTCAGATACTTACCGCTAAAACACAAACGTACATATGTTGGGAGTTTATTGCAAGCTTCTACATATCTTAAAAGCTCTCAGTGCCGGAAAAATGTCATTTTACGCAAAAAAAGAAAAACATGCAGAGTGGGCGAAAAGACCAAGAAAAGAACGAAGTGCAAATTTGGCCGTGCCGGCTCGGCATAGATGATCAATCGATCACGTGTTACGTGTCAAGAGAATTTAGTTGAGACGCATCATGATCTTGGACCTGTAGTATGTACATCCACAATGTACGTCTCAGGCAAGAGAACAATTGCATTACTGTCATTTCTATCCAACAATGCTATTTGTTATATCTCCCATACGAACTGAGGCCAGGATGGAGCGATGCTTGACTCGCACGACGCAGACAAACAAGTGCGCGGAAAATGCCGGTGACCAATGACGGCTGCCGCCCGGCCATGCCCCGCGGACTCCTTTCGTTCCCGGGTGCCAGCCCAAGCACTAGCTTGAGATTTTCTTCATTTTTGATATAATTATTTGGATTAGACGTCCGACCTACAAACATACGAGTCGTGCCCATCAATGTCCCCAAACTCCTCGCTCTTCGCTGTCAAAAACGCGGATCACGTCATCCGAGTTATACCCAACCACTACACACTCGTTTTACAGGTATCGAGGGCTAAATAGGTAGTTACTACGTGGGGAATATAGCTGCATACAGCAAGTGTGCTCTATTTCGATCATGAAGAAGACTTGGTATTTCGTCAGATAAAGAGCCGAGGCTACATAACCTCAGCCTCTCACTCAACGCTAGACGACTTCTTCACTTTTGGCCGCCTTGATCATTCGAAATGAATACACTCGTCTCTGATTCTTACAAAAACACGTTTTCATTCGCTTGATATCTTGAATAAAATTTTCGGCGCTTATTCCCCCCTTGAGCGCTAAATCTCGTCAAAAGCAAGAAAATAACTTGAATACCTGAAAGTAAATTTCCGACTGATTTCAGGTGCCAAATTCATCTCCTGAAGGCCAGTTATTCAACATTAGAGGCATTCTTCTAATACGTTCTCGTTTGACCATGTACATTGGCCATGCAGCGATTTGTCAAGTTGACGGTGACTAAACTGTGGCGTTGATGGATTACTTCCTGATGATCCAGGATGTACTTAAATGATGTTGTCCTCATCCGTCCAACAATTACCACAAGACCGTTCGGCCATATCTATGTGGAAGAAGGTTTGTTTTCGGTGGAGCAAAGTTCGCACTGCCGCTGACCAACAGGCGCTTGGCGAGGGAGGAGAACGGCAGAGCATCACCCAGCGGGGTTGAGAAGAACGATAAATTGATTGGCGAGTACATACCAGCTGGGGTAATTGCAATTTCTGGAGAAAATCTCATCATGTGCAGCCGTTTCGCGGGGTGTGGGATATGCTGCCGGTCTACTCCACAATGGATTCTAAGAATAGCTTGATACAGAACTTCTTCCATCGCAATTTTCACCCTCAAACCCAATTAGATTTCCTCCCTTTCGTGGGCCATATCGAAAGATAAGACGTTTCTAAATAATGACAACTACGCTAACTCATTCTTCACTTGCATGCGCTGATAAGCGGGAGGCTCTAGGCACCTTGAAATTGATACTAACGAGTCCTTGAAAAATTCGGGCACTGCATCTCAGCATCTTGAATTCTATTCGTGTGGCTTCTTCTGCTCCGTGAAGCTCGTGGATATCCATACTCCTGGGCTATGGCACTCCTTCCCTCAAAATAATGTACCACATGGACCGAAGGGATCGAGATTCAAGGCTCGGAAGTGAACGAAGTCCTACATAAGATGAGAGTTTTCATAGCCCGGCCTTCATTCTTGCTCTCCCGACTCCTTCTCCCGCCTTCTTGCAATGTCGGTCGAAGGCAAACAGAGCAATGACAGGGTCAGCTATGACGAAGAGAAGGTGGCGGCTACCACTCATATTGAGCTTGCCAACAACGTCCAAGCCAGGTAAGTCGTTGATCGTCAGGTAATCATATGAGAGGAGCCTCACAGTTTCTGTAGGATCCAAAACCCCCTCGCTGGCCTATCAAGAGACGTTTTGCTCAAACGGGTCAATGTCTTCACGAGAGAAAAAGGTCTAGAGGACAAAACCGAATTGTTCAGGAAAGCGGCTTTGCTTGCACAGACCCCCTCAAACTTTGAGAACATACCTGAACTGACTGAAGAAGATAAATATCACATTCGCCGTCAAACCACTCGTGAGTTGAGTCGTCTTTTTCTCTATGTCTTGGACTCAAGTCGGCAACCTCTCAGATAAATGGAGCCAATCTCGAGACCTTTATCTGACAGTCATCATCTGCAGCATCGCTGCCGCTGTCCAGTAAGCAATCCTTTCATCGAGAGATCTCGTCGCCGGCATTAACAACTCCGACTGATTGTAGAGGATGGGATCAAACGGGCTCGAATGGCGCCAATTTGTTCTTCCCGCAAGCCTTAGGGCTCACCGCAGAACCAGGGAGTGCGAAAGCCAACGTCGACGATTGGATTGTGGGAGTGATCAATTCAGGGTAAGTCATCGCCTCTCAACTTTTTCTTTCATCTCTTTTGTTCTGATTTTTTTTCGGAAATTAAAATCTAGGCCTTATATCGGATCATGCCTTCTTGGATGCTGGCTCTCTGATCCATTAAACTACTACCTTGGACGCCGTGGAACGTTATTTTTCTGTGGCATATTTTGCACGTTCAGTGTCATTGGCGCAGGCCTGTCCCAAACGTGGCCACAACTTTTTGTTCGTTGGAGTTTCTCGGAAAGATGCGAACATGGAACTCATCCCCTCTTCAATAACCTAGGTCTGTCGTCTTCTCCTGGGAGTCGGGATGGGGCCCAAAGCCACTACGTCGCCAGTTTTTGCTGCAGAAAATGTACCAGCCAATATCCGAGGAGGCCTTGTTATGAGCTGGCAGATGTGGGTCAGTGCATTTGCGGCTTCATTCTCAAATTGGACACTCATGCATTACTGCCCAGACTGCTTTCGGCATTCTCCTAGGATTCACTGCCAATCTTGCTCTCGAGGGAACAGGTGACATCAGATGGCGTCTTGAGCTTGGTTCAGCCTTCTTGCCTGCCGTCCCATTGGTTATTGGAATCTACTTTTGTCCCGGTACGTTCTTCTCTTTCATTTCCATCCTTGCTTATCTGACACATCATATCGCTAGAATCGCCTCGTTGGTATATGAAGAAGAACCGCTATCTCGATGCGTATAAGTCGTTCTGCCGCCTTCGAAACAGCGAACTCCAGGCCGCTCGAGATCTCTATTATGTCCACTGTCAACTTGTCGAAGAAAGCGCCGTCATCAAAGGCGCGAATTACTTCTCGCGCTTCTATGAGCTCTTCACCATCCCCCGCATTCGTCGCGCGACGCTCGCCAGCTGGGTCGTGATGCTTGCGCAGCAGATGTGTGGCATCAACATTATCGCATTCTATTCTTCCACTATTTTTGTTGAGGCGGGATACAGTCAAAAGCAAGCGAGCTTGGCGTCTTGGGGCTTTGGTCTGGTCAACTGGCTTTTCGCGTTCCCAGCCGTATGGACCATCGATACCTTTGGACGTCGGAACCTCCTCTTGTTTACTTTCCCAAACATGGCGTGGACACTTCTTGCGGCAGGTTTTTCCTTCTATATACCGACGTCTAGTGCGGCCAGAGTTCCATTGATCGCATTTTTCGTGTTCTTGTTTGCTGGTGAGCTTTTCTTTACTTTCTTTGAATAGACGTTAAATATCTTGGCAGCGTTCTATTCCCCTGGAGAAGGCCCCGTGCCGTTCACATATTCTGCCGAAGTCTTCCCTTTGACGCACAGAGAAATGGGAATGTGAGTTGACAAATAAACTACGTACCAGGGTGATTGACTCAAAATGACCCAGGGCATGGGCTGTATCCACATGTTTCTTCTGGGCGGCTGTTCTCTCGCTGACCTTCCCTCGTCTCTTAAGTGCCCTAGGAAGTGTAGGCGCTTTTGGGTTCTATGCTGGTTTGAATGTTGCGGCACTTTGCATGATCTTCCTATTGCTACCCGGTAAGCTTGTCTTGATTTCTAATGGTATTTTAACTATTCGCGTACTCAATTCATTTTATTTAATTCACAGAAACAAAGCAAAGGACTCTCGAAGAACTGGATTACGTTTTCGCGGTTCCAACCTCGAAGCATATGTCATATCAAATCCGAGAATTCCTTCCCTATTGGATTCGACGATATGTCCTACGTCAGAAAGTCGAGCTTCGACCGCTTTACCAGCTCGATGAGATCGATGAGCCGACAGAGCCGACTAAAGCGTAAAAAATATCTTGAAGTCCATAATAGTAAATACAACTTCTCAGTAGCAGAGTATCGTCTGAGTATTCTATTCATACCGAGTAGCACTTTGTAACATCCTGTAAAAAATTCAATTATTCTGTATACCCTCCGCGTATTTTCCTCGCCCTAGATAGGCAGTTGTCGTCTTATTATTGTCCGACCGAGCAAGGTTGGAGCAAGGCAGTTTCCAAGCAGTTTCCTGATTCGGCTACTCGGTGTTATTTTCAGTCACGTGGAAATACCAATTCCTGACCGCTAGTGGCTGTGGCTACACTCGCTTTATTCTGCATTTAAAGCTTCTGAAGGCCAAGTGGTGCTGACCTTGTACAACAAGTTCGCCATTTATCCTCCTCAATGAACAACTCCTATCCTATTATTCTTTCACGACCAATAATCCCCCATATCGCCACTTCCTGCTCCAATTCGAGATGTAATGTTGCTCTCGAATTTCCAGTACCGAGTCCCCAACCTCGACCGGGGACTTTGCTGCAAATACGGTGCTTTGCATGTCAAAATATCATTTCACATGCGTTCTATCCAGGGCAGGTACCGTCGTCATCAAATGTGAATAGTTCATCGTCGAGATCGGGAACGAGCACACCCACTGGCGGCCACAAACCGTCGACATCAGCTTCTGGAGCGCAGGCGCGAAAAGGGAGGAAGATCGGCACACAAGAGCGGCCGCTGGAAACGGGCTACTATGATATCCTGGGGATATCCGTCACTGCAACGACGGACGAGATCAAGAGGGCATACCGTGCGTCGTATTAGCTGTCTATTTATTCACTTCTGACCTCTTCGGTTGAAACAGGGCGAGCCGCTATCAAACACCATCCCGATAAAAATCCTGACGACCCACTTGCCGAAGGGCGCTTTAAGGAAATCGCGATCGCCTACCAGATACTGTCTGACGAATCATTGAGACGAAAATACAACGAGTTTGGACCGAAGGAGAGCGCACCTGAGGGCGGGTATGTCGACCCCGAGGAAGTTTTCGGTGCCATTTTCGGTGGTGAGCGCTTTGTGCCAATCATCGGCCATAGCAGCTTGGCAAGCGACATGAAGACCGCACTCCAAGAAGCCGATGAGGCAGAGGAGCCCGAGGGCCCGCCAAAACTCAAGGATGCGAAAGGCAGGGAGATCTTGACTCCAGAGGAGAAAGCGAAGAAAGAAGAAAAGGAGCGGGTCAAGGCGGAGAAGGACAAGCAAAAGGCTGCGGAAAAGGCTGCCATTCGACAGGAGCGAGTAAACAAGCTTGTGGAGAATATGGAGCGCAAGCTTTGCATATTCACCGAGTCGGCTACTGGGCCTGACGATCCTGACGTTTCGACCAGTTGGCGGACGATATGTGAACTGGAAGCAGAGTGCGCCTAATTCCATTTATCTGCACATTTTACAACAAACTAAAATACTACCCAGGGAGCTCAAACACGAGTCATATGGCCTCGAACTACTGCAAGCCATCGGCTTTGTCTATGCATCGAAAGCAAAGCACTATCTCGCTACAAATCAAACATTCCTTGGGGTTGGTGGCTGGCTACATAACGTCCAAGGGAAATATCATGTTTTCAGCGAAACGTGCGTGCTGTCAACTGCTAGTGTCATTGTTTGCTCAATCATTTCCGGTTTTCTTATTCAGTGTATCAACTCTCCGAGCTGCCATTGAGCTCAAATCCGTTTTCGACCAGATTCAAAATGCTGAGAAGGCCGGTAACCTGACTCCAGAAGAGAAGAAGCGACTCGAGGAACAAGCAGCTGAGAAAGGTATACAGGCACTCTTCAAAGTGAGTATCTCATTTTTCGAAACCCTCAAATAATTAGACTCATGTACGTGTAGGGTACCAAACTCGAAGTGGAGTCCATCCTACGAGAGACCTGCGAGCGTCTCCTCAGTGATCCAAACATCACACGCGAAAAAGCTGAACTTCGGGCGGTTGCGCTGCAAATACTCGGCGAGGCGTACATGAGCGTGAAAAAAGATCCGGACGGTCACGATGGTCGCGTCGGCGATGACAGTGAATATGTCAAGATCGATACCAGGAGCAGTCGCACTAGGGAGTCCCAGCCATCACCACTGCAACCGCAGTATCAACAGTATCAACAGCACCCTCACGCAAAGGCATACCCCACAAGATGATCACGGTATTAATTACATTACGACTTAAGTTTCATAAACAGACATAGCCAGACGACAGATGTCTGTTCCCTGCATTCTGAGTACTCCTCCACATAATTTCACCCGCGGATGTTTCCTCCATAGTAGCTTATGACCTGCAACAATACGGACGTGCCAGTAGATCTGCTAAAGACGCAATAGAGCATGTACTATCTGAATGCCAAGTTGATCGACTTATCATCAACCGCTTCTGCATTTCGGAGTCAGCCTATGGGAGACCGATGTAGAGTACTATTACCATTCCCAACTTCATATCCGTGCATTCATTCCAAGTTGAGGACTGTGTTTGCTAAATTGTATGAGGCGCTGTTAATGAATATATCCGCATTCATTTATGGTACAAACACATTATTCTAATGTTTCTGGTATCTATGATGCACTCGTTGCAATCTGCGCCTTCGCAAGTTCAGCTGTTGCATCTGCTACTTGCGTTTCCACAGTCGTTGTGTCATTCTCAGTTGCTTTAGCATTACGGCCTTTGCCCGGTGGAGGAGGGTGATAAACTTTTTCCTGTAATGACATGAGCGGATTTGAAGAAATGATGCAACAAGAAACGCACCTTCTTCTTTGTCTTGGCTGGTTTGGCATTGGGATCGGGATAGGCCAATGCAGTGACCTTTTGCCATTCTTCACTCTCCTCATAGGCCTTCCTGATGGGTTCGAGCAAACGGATGATGCAGTTTGCGACGGTAATCTTCAGATCTTTAGGGTGAAGCGTCTTGCTCACGAAATCAGCCTCAACCTCATCGTAAGACTTGTAATGCATCGATCCGCCGAACTTTTCATCGCGCTCGACACTAAACACCGTGCCTTCCGGAGCATCGTCGCTGGCGAACGGCTGCTGGTCGCCAGTTCCATCTACGAGAACCTTGTCGCCTCCCTTCCGGTGGTCCAGCCGCAGCTGGCTGATGGGAATCAGCACGGCCTTGACGAATGCGAGCACGCCATTGCCCTCGGCATTGCCTTCCTCGCAGAATGCTGACTTGAGTTTCCGGCGAACAACTTCTGGAGTGTCCAGGAAGTCGATCTTCGAGTTAGGGTCGGATGCGGACATCTTTCCACCTGCGAGACCGGGTACCATCGCGTTCATCAGGTGCGATCGCTTTTTGTAGCCCAGTTTGGGAAGGTAAAGCTCGGCAAATGTGAAGATTTTGCGCTGAAGATGGTCAACGACGATGCAGGGAAATGGAAAAAAGCGACGCACCTGATCAACGCCACCAAATTGGAAATCGCAGTCAAGGTAGTGCTCGTCGAGGGCCTGAAGACCAGGGTACAACAGGCCACTGAGAAGAGGACTTTCCACCTGTTTGACGACCTCAGCACCAGCTTTCTTCGCGTCGTGTTCAGTGACCGTCGCGCACAAGCGATAGTTGTCCATGTTGTATGCCCTGGTGAGTTGGTAGGACGATCCTTCTACGAATCGCAGAGCCGATATTGGGATTCCGAGGGATTTAAGCACGGCTGTCAGCACGAATTCATAGTACTTTGTGCGGTAGGCGACCAGTTCGAGAGGCGCCTTGAGATTGTCGAGGAATGCATGGACATCTGACTTGATTCAGGGCTCAGTCTGAAGGAAGTGCTCGTAGGTCATACCTGCCAGCAGTACGGTGACCTGTCGTTCCATAAATAATCCGAACAACGGGCGAAAAGATAATACATACGTGGACATCCGCTCGCAAAAAATCAGCAATCTTCGTCATGGGCACAAAGTAGCCAATGTGCGCTAGAAATTTATCGTTTAAGCAGCCATACATCGCAGAAATTTGAACACTGCATACGTCTTCCTGTTGGGGCAGTCCCTGTAGAAGAAACTTAGCGTCGATCGCGGATTCAGATGCCTGAACTGTACGCGCCCCAGTAGCATTTTGGTTGTCGACCTTCGGCTAATATAGCCTTGATGGCGTCTCCTCCAAGGACTTCATCGAGCCTTCGAGTGATGAGCTCGTATTTCTCGTCCGGTGTCGCCATGGCGCAGAACGTGAAGGTAGTACAGTGCGAACGTAAGAAATAAAATCTTATCTGAGATGACTCGAAGTTGCTGCCAAACAAGTAACAATAAAAGGAGAACCTATAGTGACAGATCTTGGACGCGGTCTGTCAGAGGCTTCCTAATGTCGCGAACAACAGTAGGGATGCAGATTCTGGTGGCAGCAGTAAAGAAAACAGGACGCAGCAACAACGCAGCGAACAAGCAGCGAAGGCGTATAGACCCAAATAGGAATGTGGCGCACACAAGAGAATCTCAACTTGATCTCAACCATAAATTTTATCAGAAATTGAGATGTGTAGCCCTCCGTCAATTTAGATATTCTAAATACAATATACCTGTCTTTTTGCATTATCTCCCTTTCTCCACTACCATTAGCGCCAGTGTCACCGCCAAAATTTCCTACAACCTACACAACTACGTACAACTTGAAATCCCGTATTAATGAACCCCAGGATTTCAAGCACAAGCCTATGGGGGCTCGGACTCCGGAGAAACAGCCAATTCGTTTGGCTCACTACTGAATGATGCTGAACGTTGTTGATCGCAGTCTAATTGATTTTCAGTCCTCACAGGAATTCATTGGCGCGATTGCGGATGCCATGGAAGGTCAGTAAATCCCAATTTCTTTAAATCTTATTACGTCCTTCCATTAATTTTTTTTGCTACAGCGCACGACGACGCGTATTTTGATGTCAATATCCTCCATCGGAATATTGGCAGTGTTGGTAGCATTTTATTCACAGATAATGGGCATTGGGAAGGGGATGCTTATTGAATGGGATATCTGCCTCAATCCAAATGAACAGTCAAGCACTGCTCGACATCTGCTCGAACAGTAATTATCTTTCCCACTGTTCTACAATTTATACTCTTACCCATTACTTAGGGAAAAGGGCAATTCATGTCCGTGAGCTGCTCCGAGACTCTTCCGCACTTCATGAACTTCCAGATGATCGTGATTCTGCGCTCTGGCTCATCCTTTGGGTCCTTTACGCTATTCGAAACATACCGTTTATCCGAAATCGTATTTCCATTACTACGAGTTTCTAATGGCGTTTGGGGAAATCTCCGTCAATCCTAATAGAACAGCATAATACCATCAAAAGAGTGTTTTTATCTTGATAACGTGGAATCCAATAAGCGCACAGAGTTGGACTCGTTATTGAATGAACTTATCCCAGCTTTCCTCTGGTCTCCTTGCAAACTCTACTGTGATGAACGGTCTATCTCCTCATCTGCTATCTTTCCCCGATGGCTGCGGATTGGAAGGCACTGGCGGTCAAGCAGGATCCACATAATGAAGATGTTCAAATTTTGCTGATGTGCTTATATATCTACACAGGCTTTTCCCCCTCACAGTAAGTATTTGATTTCAACACTTATTAGTAAAACTTTACTATTCACATATTTTGCAAAATGAATACTACGTAGTAGAACTGGGCGCATAATTCTTCCTTCGAACCGACCTTGGACGTGCATAACTCTCGCCTCTCCGGAACCGCCTTTTCTCGTCATGTTCAATGTACAGCACAACGTAAGTGTTCGAAGACCAAGTCGTTCATTTCAGCTGGCCAATTTCTGTCAATGAATCCGAGATGAATCAATCGTTCATCAACGCGAAATGATGGAATCCGAATAGTGGACCGCCACCAAATAAATAGCACCAAACAGGGGTTCCCTTCTCAAACGATTTTGCTAGTTTTCGCTCGTCAACGTTGTCGTTGCTCCCCCTGTCCCCCAATCCCCTCCTTTTTTCTAACATGGCCCTCCCCACACCTTCCGCCGACGGTATTGGCATTGCCAACCTGCCCAACCAGGTTCGTTTGCGACCTGACCTGGTCGGGGAAACCCTCCAAGTTTCTGACGCGTTGCATTATGACAGAGGCATAAGATTGTTGCAAAACGTGGTGCCCACTTCACAATCATGGTTGTCGGTGAGTAGACCTGCAGTACTGTGGAGGACGTGCTGGAATGACGCTGGTTGCTAGGCGAATCCGGACTGGGCAAAACTACCCTCATCAACACTCTCTTCTCCACCGAACTGTCACCTCCCAAAAACTACAACAAGCGCCATCACAAGCAGTTGGACAAGCTCACCGAGGTGGAAATTATCAAAGCTGAGCTGGAGGAGCGCCAGTTCAAGGTCAAGCTGACTGTCATCGACACCCCTGGATTTGGAGACTACGTCAACAACCGCGACTCCTGGCTTCCCATAGTCGAGTTCATTGACGACCAGCATGAAGCGTATATGCGCCAGGAGCAGCAACCACAGCGACAGGATAAGACCGACCTCCGTGTGCACGCTTGCCTCTACTTCATCCGCCCAACAGGACACACGTAGGTCTATTTTTTGTGTGATATCCTCACTTATACCGATCAATTTTCTTCCTAGACTGAAGCCTCTGGACATTGAAATCATGAAGCGTCTTGGAACCCGTGTCAACCTTATCCCCGTCGTCGCTAAAGCCGATACCCTGACACAAAATGACCTGTTCGTCTTCAAGCAACGCGTACGTGGCATATCCCTATCTAGGTTAAGCTTTAGCTCCAACCATCCCATCTTATCTGGCGTCTTTCTTTTAGATTCGCGAAGTCATTTCTGCTCAAGGAATCCGAATTTACACGCCTCCGCTTGACGCCGACGACGAGAATGCGGAGCACGCACGCGTCTTAATTGACGCTATTCCCTTCTCCATTATCGGTTCAACTGAGGATGTGAAGACCCCTGATGGTCGTGTTGTGAAGGGTCGTGAGTACATCTGGGGTGTTGCTGAAGGTGCGTGTTTTCCGATGAAAAACTACGTATAACACATCTCACGAGTTGAATTAGTTGAGAACGAGAACCACTGCGACTTCAAGAAGCTTCGCTCGCTCCTCATCCGCACGCACATGCTTGACCTTATCTCAACGTCAGAGGAGCTCCACTACGAGAACTACAGGCAAGCACAAATGGAGACGCGCAAATTCGGCGAGCCCAAGGTCAAGAAGCTGGACAACCCCAAATTCAAGGAGGAGGAAGAACAACTGAGGAAGAAGTTCACGGAACAGGTCAAGGCGGAGGAAGCGCGGTTCAGGCAATGGGAGCAACACGTACGTTTTTTTTTCCTCATCCGCCCGAACGGACGGAGATTCGGAACGCTCATTACCTAACTTTCATTTCTTAGTTGATCGCGGAGCGAGACCGTCTGAACAAGGATCTGGAGATGGCCCACAGTGCGATCAAGCAGCTCGAGGCGGAGTTGGAGAACCTCCAGGTTGGGTATGGTCGCGGCACTGGCAGACGATAAATGAGCTATCGAATTGTCCTTTTTCTTGTCCCCGGCATGCTGCTAGTAAAAGTCCGTCGCAAGTACGTAGCAAGCGCCTTATCACCCCATTCGCACTCTTTATCTCCCCTCAGTATACCCCAACCTCTTCTGTGTTTTATCTTTTCTTTCTTGTCTTGTTGTGGAAAATACCTCTTTAGTCCTTTTTCGCATGCCACTTTTTTTTTCCAATCTGTGTTTACTCGTCCATGTCAATTGCGGAATGACGGGACGGACGTTACTTGCCATCCACTCGTTTTTAAGCTACTTTTCTCCTTTTATGTCCCCTCGCTCGCCAGCCGGACAACAACCGACCAAGCTCTCACTCTCTCACCACACCTTTTTTTTTCTTGTCGCTACTATCAAACGGATGTCGGTGGAACTGTCGTGAGGCTGCTAATGTTAATAGTTTGGCTTAATAGATGTTACACCTTACGCTTAATGTGCGGCGTTTGCGTTGGGCCCCCATTGATGTTGCTATATACATACCTTGTGCTTTCTTGTGGACGTGGTCCGGTGTTTGTCTGCGCTTGGTGTATGTAACTGGACCTACAAGTCTTGGCAACTGCGACCATGTAAACAACAAGCCTGCTTGTGCTTAGCTCGATCTTGAGCGCTTAATTAGGATGAAATACAGAGCAGTAAAAGCCCTTCAGAATTAATTCCACCGTATTATTTTAGCCTCGATGAGGACAATTAGAATCAGCACATGTCGTGTTGTCTGTCGACCTGGCTATAAGTACCTGTTCGTTGATCATAACCCCGAGTCGTCGCCAGGACGTTGTTCTGGCGCTCCGCCCGCCGTCCAACAGCTGCGCAAATTCAGATATATATATATAATGCTCCATGGGAGCTCGGAGGCCTCTGTTTTTGTCTCCACTCCGCCGCTGCTCAGTGAGCGCGATGCTGTGATTTGGGTTTCCCGAAATGGAAAGCTGAAAATTCAATATATTTATTATCGCTATTGTTGTTAGGTGGCGGTATAAAATCAAACGATGCACGTCCGATTTTCGTTTCCGATATTTCTTACGCCATCCCCAATAACGCCATTGAGTTTACCTCCACCGCCCCAAGCTCCGTAGCCTTTACACTCGTCCCCACCCTACATTTCTTGCGCCACACACGGCCCGTGACACAGTAACGGATTTATTGATTCACCGCCATCGCTCCCGCCCCCCACTCCACCCGCAGCACCTGCGGAGTCCGATATTCCGGCTGATGCGGAGAGGATCTGCACTACCGGAAATTCGTACTGCGTTGTCACTTAATCGCGCGCGCTGTGGCTGAAGTTCGGCGTTTTATAACACTGCATTTATTCTGCCCCGCAATAGCGCTCCTTAGCGCTTAGTCGCAACTCGCTGCGCAGCGTGGACATTGCTGTTTCATTGTAAGCGAATCATGAGACCGATACACTGGTTTCTACAAATTTTACGGGTGCTGTATCATTATTTGAGACTATTACTTTATTTTTCTATCTTTCTCCAAGATCAATTGTAATATCATTCTGTTGCGCTGATTTTCTTATGCGTATTCCTTACACTGATGTGGCTATAGCCATAATCATCTTATAATTAGAGCTCTAAGTCAAGTAATGGTGATCAGCCTACTATGCACACCATTGACAAGGTCTTCTAGGCATTCGGAGGATGTTAAAGCTCATGAAACACTTGTATTACTGTATTTTCTAATCAGACTACGATCGCAAAATTCGGCTACAAAGGCGTCCTTGTGAGAAGGAAAGGGGAGAATAAGGAAATGACAGCAAAAATATGGATCCTTTGGTGTATATTACAATTTTAATATTTCAACATTCATCCAAGCACAAATCATTCAGCGGCGCCGTGTCTATGGCCGACGATTAAAACATTGGATGGTAGACCCGACCACTCATACAGAAATTGTCGCGGTAGTAGAGTTGGCGGTCGAGGACTCTGCCGAGCTGGTAGCGGTAACGATTGTGCCAGTGGCGGTCAAGGACTCTGCCGCGCTGCTAACGGTAACGATAGTGCCAGTGGCAGTCGAAGACTCTGCCGCGCTGGTAACCAAAGTGCCAGTGGCGGTCCCTACACTGGCCGAGACAGTGGTCGGAGCAGTGACAATGACAGTGGGAGTGGTGCTAGGGAAAACCGTGCTGAATGACACGGAGGTGACGACGGTGAAAATCGCCTGGTTGGCCGGGTAGCAGACGAAGACCTGCCCGTCTGGAATTGAGGTGGCCGTGGAGTTGAATGTGGTCGTGACCGCAGTGCCGGTGGCGAAAGAAAATGTGGCGTTCGTGTCGACCGAAGACGGAATTGTGGTCACTGTGACCGCAGAGGTAGTCGGCGTTGTGAAGCTTATATCATTAAGAATATCAGTTCAGATCATCCAATCTGGAGAGCCCCAGTAGTGGAACTCACGAAGGGGCCGTCGACGTCGTGAAGTTCACAGTCCTAATATGATCAGTTCAGAATGTCATCAATCCTCAAACCGCGGTAGAGTACTCACGAAGAAATGACGTGCGCGTCAACTCCAATGGCTAAGGCGGCGAGGCCTGCGAGCATGTACAAGAAAGAAGATTGCATGATTGAAGGAAACTTGTAGGGCTGAAAGACAAATGGGAAGGACGACCTAAAGCATAGTCACCGTCTGTGAAGGCCTTTTATACATCAGGAAGGCTCACGTAAACACGGGCTACATTGCCTTTGAGTAATTTGCTCAGAAAGACAGTACTCCGAGCGGGTTGAAAAGGCCTTGTTTGTGATCCAACATCTGCCGTCAGGTGGTTACCTGGACCTGTGCTCCAATATGGGCAACGCAGGCCTTCGTTAATATATCTCAGATCTAGTAGATCGAAACAGGAATGCTAAACCATAGAACTCAAAGGTTCCAGAAAGTGAAAGATAAGTAAACAAGTTCCTTCCCAGCGTTGCAGCCACGATGACCAGATAGACACGATCAGACAATGCCAATTAGATAGAAGATAGCGCAATGAGGCAGGATGAAGTCGCGATGTGGGTAAAACAGAGAATAAAGTTAGAATGTACGGCTCCAAAAGACCGTTTCGACGAAGGAGGACTGGTAAGCGTTCTGACGACTAGATGTCAAGCGACATAACGGCGTATGCAAGGCCGAACGCCTCTAAACCGGTGCACGTTTTCACACTGCGCAGTCGCAGTCAGAAACGCTATTAATGGTTCGAAGCGGCACGACGACTGAGCAAAGTTGCAGTCTGTCTGTCATAGAAACGTTGGGAAGAGTGACTTCAACATGTTTCAGCGCACTGGAGTCGGACAGAAGGGAAAATATGATGCGAGCGGCGTCGGTGGAATGTTAGCCGTGGAGTCGAAGACTTGAAACGAGGTCATTGTCAATGTCAAGTTGAAGGTGCAGCGGCTTCAAGAAAATTTAGGCATGGTATTCAGACACGTGCTAAGTTCTGGTAAATCCCGATCCAGGCTCTGCAAAATAACTAACTAAAATTGATCCAAATTACATACCGTGCTTCACTTTCCATCGGTAGACATCGAGTGGATTCTACCAAACATGAGCGCGTTGGCGTCTGGATCAAGGAGAGGAATGTTTACCGGCAACGTGACAGAAATTACTAAGTTTAGAAGTTTGCATCTTGTTTGTATCGATGTAACAGAATATTGTTACAATTACCTGATAAGGATTTGAATTTGGACTCAGAAAGACTGCCGTTCACTTCTGCCGCACCCGTCGGCGCCCCCGACTAATATCCGAGCTTTAAAGCATTCTGACGGTATGCGCCTGGGTATGCGCTCCGTCACCGAGTACGATACATATTTCATAATTAGGACAAGACGATCATCGTCATCTCAGATATGTACTTACAAGATTACGACCTGCAATAATACCATGCCTCGTTGTCAACTCAAAAAGTCATGTACAATCTGTGTGTATGTATGTACTGTAGCACAACCCATGGCCTCCCCATATCCTAATGGTCCTAATATAAAAACCCCAAAAATATTACAAGTCCATTACCATACACCCAGGTAAACCAGGAAACGTAGAAAACTGCGACAGAAGGGGTGGAAATTATACAGGAAATCTAGCGTCTTGATTGAAGGTAATCGGCGAAGACGAATTATAGGGAAAATGCATGGCGAAAATTGCCATTGGGCATTGATGCCATGAAGTCGGCGTGTATTAAACTTGAAAGACACAATAACAGCGTCGAGCTGCAAAATTCTGCAAAAAGACTCGTTAATTGCAAGGATAGTATGGCGCGTGAAGAGAGATCGAAATAAATACCAGGAAAACTATGGCGCCTCCTCAATTCCACCAGTTTCGTACCGAAATTTATGGTGTCACGGAGCCACCCATCCTACACCTGCTGCAACGATGAGCTGCTCAGCAGTTGACTATCGCCAAATTGCAGAACAGATCCGGAATGGGAGCCATCAATGCTCGCCCGCCGTCCTTCCGGGGAAGAGGGTATCCACCTTAGTCTGACAGGTGAATTACTTGAATTTGACGAGTGAGCGGCTTGGCGAGGCGAGAGGACGACAGGCGCCTCGAAACCGACAACGTATGGAGTAGCTACGCTTTCACTATCATCAGGAGGGACACCCAAACCGTGGGTGCGCATGTGTCTTTTAGCGTTCGAAACGACAGAAAATGACCGTGTGCAACCTGGATAATTACAGGCGAATGCTGAAGGAACAGATGTCACGATGTCAATGTTTTCACAGGCATGACATATTAACGCACGCTTCTCCTTTGTGTGGGTGTTCATATGCGTCCTTAGGCCGCTAGGCCTACAGCAAAGGATTTTTACTGTTAGGCACAACCAAGGAGGCGATGAATAATAAAGCTCGCACCGGGGGAAATCCTTCTGACATTCCGGACACCGATGCATCTTGACTTTCTTCTTTTTCACGATACTCTCATCTGGAGATTGACTTCTTGTTACTAAAGTGGAAAGATGAGGCAGAGTTACGAAAGTCTGAACATCAACCGAAATCCGACTTTTAATATATGTCTTCGGATGTAAAATGTCTGCATACCTCAAAGTGTGAAGGTTCAATAGGGGATCGCCCAAGGCTTCGCGAACGACGGTGAGGACCAGAGTCGATAGAGGCATGGTTCAAGATATTCTCTAGACGCATGACACTGCTACGCGAAACGCGCCGAGGAGTGGCATTCTGTTCTTCGGCGTCGAGTGATGATGCTCTGGGGAAACTCAACGAGTTAATCCCTGAATAACGCGCCGAATCCGACATATCGTCTGAGATGTAATCCTCTTCTTCCCGTCGAGGGGGTGCCGTCCTTGAAAAAGATTCAGGAAAGCCAATAATCGGTACATCGGAGTCCGGCTCTATCCCTAATCGAAGATGTAAGATCACAAGCGTCAGCGCAGTAAACCTCTGCACGGCGAGAAAACATACCTCTTCCCTCGAGGAAGTTTTCAGCTTGTTCGACCGTCGGGAAAGGCATAAGAACGTAAAAGAGAAAGCGATTATCAAGTTACCTCGATAGAAAAGGACAGGATATCATTCCAGGAAATAGCCTGTGAAGATTTGTCAGAGGCTAGGGGCTAGATCTTGCCTCGTTTTGTTGAACGGAGGACGGTCTTGAGCCGTTCTGAGGAGGGCTGGGTTATGCACAGGATTTGCGGTCCTGGGACCTGGGAGTGCCTATCCGTGTCTATACATTTCTTCGACCTAGATGTCGTCTATTCGGATTGCATAACGCTAACCAATGGTAGGGCGCTTTCTTCAGTGCATGATGCAATGGATGACTGAAAAATAAGCAACATGTGGTGCTTGCCATACAGGAGTACCGGATCAGCCAATGGGCGTTCATGCCGAGGTCGCACTCCTCTGGATTCTAATCTCTAGAGGACGCTAGATTGTGCTGCGATACCCAATGGGTAAGTGTCCAAACTTACATGCGACGATCAATGCACATAGTGGAGGATGATGGTAGATCTTGCGTCTAACATGACGTCAAGAAATAAAGTGATAATAATAATAGAATCCATTCAACGCTATAATATAATTATAGGAGGAGGACACGGTCACATTAGTGGATGCGCGTTCATCGAAGTCTTTTCGTTCGGAGAGAAAATTCATGGAACACCGTCTTGAATTGCTGGAGCAGTCGGATCCAAAGTTCAACCCACGTCATTACACATGCTGTGGGGCCCAGACCGGACGCAAATCACTTTCCCAGTTTGGCTAATTAGTTCTCTTAAGCGTTACAACATATATGGGGCGATCTGCATGGACGATACCTGAGGGTACTCAGCGAAGCGAGTGTACTGTAAGCCGTCTCTGGAAAAGTTCAGAAATGAGGTCAATATATGTATATGTCAAAGCAAATTTCAAATTGATGACCATAGATTAAGTCGTCGGCTGCTCAAGCTTGAAAGTACAAATATTTACGACATCGCCGCCTTTGAGCAAGTCAAAACATCCTAAAGACCTCATCCTCGTCGAACGCCAAATCGCTGCTTAGCGGCATATCTTTGCCATTTCTGGATATCTTCCCTCTCCAAAAGAAGATCAACAGTATAAAAATAACGGGCTAGATCTTCGTTGGACGCAACGTGATGAACTGCTGAGTGACATGGTCTGTAAATATCATCGAATCGTCAGGAATACAGATATGATATGCAAGTACTTATAGGATACCTGCACAGCCAAGCCACGGAATTTATCACTGCCTCCGAATGCCACCCTTTTTTCAAAATCTTGACATGCGTCGAACGAGGTATTAGATGGTGATATGTGAGTGGAACTTCCCGAAAACAGATCTCGCATTCTTTCGTGCGCATCGAGCTCCATACTGGGGGTGGTGAACAAGCCTGATCGAGATAATCAGCGACCGTCTTTCTCAAAAATTCGTAGGCGCCATCTGCATCGGTAACAATGCTATACGAAATCAGGCTGTCCACAAAGGCGACGGAAGTGGAATCGAAGGTTATGGTATCGATATCAGGAACCGCATCTATTGTGTCGTATGTCGCCTCCTTGGTACTTGGTGGCAATGTAGGCCATGACTCTGAGGCTATATATGATACGAAATCATGCATCGCGGATTCATCGTCCTCACTTTGTTGACCGGTAAGAACCCTTCGAGCAATAGCGTCCTTGAACATGAAGAATTGAGCTGTGTCGCTATGAATGGCCATAGATAAGACCTTTCTTTCCCAATTCAAAGTAAAAATGGATGAGCTTACACCGGCAGATCCATCGACGATTCGATGAGCGCTCGAGTAAATGAAATTGATTAAAGTATAGCTCCGCTAGTCCAGACTCGACTTACATATACTGTTGAATCCACTTGGCGTGGAGTCAGAATCTGGATCGAATCCCGGCTTCGCCTGGCCCAAACGGTCATGCCGGTGGTCCGGTGCCCGGCAATGGCAGCAAGATATGTCACGTCATATGACTAGACAACATTACAAATACAATATTACAAAGCGACTGTGACAACGACTTCTAGTCACGGCGGACAATCAACTGTCAAATCGGGCCGTCGATTGTCCTGTCAAGTCATGAAAAGGTTACCTGTCAAATATATTTTTGGTCACAGTAGCTCATGTCACGCTCTGACTACAACCCTCCACAGCAGCCCAATTTATCTATGTCAAAGTACTCAAAATTGCTTCATATTTGGATAGATTTAAAGAGGTTCCATGCAAGAGAAATTAGCTCTTGCACGACAGTATTTATGCCGGTAGAGCGCAAATATATAGTAAGTGTCATAGAGATTGAAGTTTCTGCCAAAAGTAAACATTCAGTCAAACTTCGCGCGCATCCAGCCTTTGTTAATGTGTACGCAACAGAAGTGTTCACATTCAGATTTTAATTTTTGACATTTTGAATTGGATCAGAATTCAGTGATTGAAGCTTTGAAGCAACTTTGAAGACGGCGTAGTGAAATTGTAGTCGGATCGTGACATGAGCTACTGTGACCAAAAATATATTTGACAGGTAACCTTTTCATGACTTGACAGGACAATCGACGGCCCGATTTGACAGTTGATTGTCCGCCGTGAGTACGTCCTGTTTGATATTGAACCGCCATGCACGACTTGGATGGCTTGCAAGAGCACAACTATTTGGAGAGCTGCAGAGTCGTCGCAGTCAGCCTTCAATAGGGAAATTCTTATAACAAAGACCAAGGCCCCAAAATGATACGCAGGCCCTGCTGCTTCGGTTTCTTCCATTGAATCTCGTCGATGCCTGGCACTGAATTCGGATCTCGCTTGCTCGGGCTGGTCGACTACTGGATCAGCTTTAAATTGTGGCTCTCGCCTTGCTCGAGGTTCTTGGAAGATGCTCTCATGTTCTTGACCTGGGCTGTTGATATTGCTCTATACGAACGGCACTATGACGGTGATCTAGAGTCTGGAACGAATCGGATGAAAGGAAAGAAGGGACACCTAGGTATGCACTCTGGTCATCGATTTGAGGTGAATTCTGTAATTGCGAACACTATATGCAGAGATGTGGTATTCGCTCATCATAGGCCAATTTTTTTCCGCCGAATCTCTGTTCGGTGAAGTCTAAACATTTTTCACTCCGTAAATCATTGGAACTCATGCTCGATATAGCTGTCGAACCATCTCAGATCACCGATTGTGTACCGTTATCTCCTGATAAGGCAAAAGTTTTAAGCTTTGTGGTGGACTACGACTCCTTCGTGGATCTGGATTCAGTCAGGTTCAGACATCGTCTCAAGGCGGTAACATGCGGACAAAAGCATGGTGCGCATTGAGCACCACGTCATCATCAAATTTCTGACACAGAGAAACAGTCCCGAAGCTCTTAAATTCTCTATCAAGGTTCAAGACGCGGAGGCGCCTGACTGGCAACGAACTGAGTGGCCAATTCTATCCTCCAGAGCCACGCGGCGAGGACTTCAGAAAGTGGATCTTGGTCATGGAGACTATCTTTCCGAATCGCTCTGTGTACCTGGGCGCTATCAGGGTTCAAAGCACCGCTCTTTCGAAAGGGCCAGGGCCTGCAATGGGTACCCTCTCTGCAACTCCTTCAGGAAGGCCTCACACTCCTTTTTAGAAAATGTGATTTTTCTATCTGTTTAGTATCCAACGTTCCTTTGTCCATGTAGAAATCAAATCATTCCATCTCGACAAGCATATCAGCTTCCCTATGTGTGAGAATTGCTTTGGAAGTGTTGCTCTACAAGCACGTTGTTTCCTTGCGCCGAGGCTGAGGTGGAACTGAAGTACTGCAGGGGATATCAGGGAGACTTCCATATGACAATATTGCATCGAATGTGCTGGTGGAAGTGATGAAAGGAGTCTATCCGGCTAGACCAGAGGAACCGTTGTTCACACATGTGGGAGCTCATCATGGTTTGTTGGATGCGTGATCCATATAGGCGTCCTAACATTGAAGAAGTGCGAAGATTGCTCAAAGATCGATGTGCGGCTGCAGCTCAGACCTGCTTGCATCAACCATTTCGTTATAGTTTCCTTTTGCTTCAACAAAAAGAATTAAACTGATACGCCAAAGGATGCCTGAGCCATAAGCTTCCGGTCGATATATGCGTCAAATGGCCTGTTCAGAGGTAATTTCAAGTAAAGAATTGAGATAAAATGAGATTGAATTATATCATGGCGGCGGTCAAATATGCGAGGTTCTTGAAAGCGGGAGTATTATGTGTCCATGTACATATCGTCATCGTCAGGACTATTCTCGCGCGGTTCTGAGTTTCGCGCCTGAGCCGACGCTTTTCGCTTTGGCCGTGTAGGTAGTTTCGCCGTCGACGTACTTCTGCGCGCACGTCCAGCAGGAGCGGAGAGACCAGTGAGTCGTTCAATCTGAACAGCTCGCTCTTCCGCGGGAATCACATTTTCAAAGTTAATGGTAGTACTTCCATCGGCATTGGTGGCCTTTTCTTTTCCCTTTGATGAGGTGAATTTTGGGACGAGCGTGACTTCTTGAAAGGCAATTCGCTGCTCTGTGCTAGCTACGTATCCCACAGACCGTTTGTTCCAGTCGTGACTTTCTTTCAACGTAAGAAATTAGAGCCAAGGAACGATAAACAGTCGGCGCCGAAAGCGTACCTTTGTCGTCCGTAAAAATAAGCTCGGTACCAAGAAGCATGTCATGTCGGCCTTTTAGCACCGTTCCTTGTAGTTGAAGGAAGGGG
Source organism: Pholiota adiposa (assembly GCA_009935795.1). Taxonomy (NCBI): domain Eukaryota; kingdom Fungi; phylum Basidiomycota; class Agaricomycetes; order Agaricales; family Strophariaceae; genus Pholiota; species Pholiota adiposa. The sequence goes on along the minus strand of QEYC01000158.1, from coordinate 307,792 downwards.
GTAGGTGTGTCTAATCCCTGTAACAGTGTGAGAAGCAGGATATCCGGGGTCTATCCTTCATTCCAAACTCACAATTAAACGGTAGGACGAGGAACTGGGCACCAGCGTTGGTTCGATGTTTCCCATGTCCAAAGTCACATAGAGCACCTCCTCTTCATATTCGTACTCTTCATCTGGACCAAACGATTCAACTTGTTTATAATCAGGGCAAAGAGAAGAAGGTGCTGAATTAGACATGACAAGGTAAGAACAAAGTTCAGCTCAGTGCCAGTGCAACTTCAAGTTTGACATGCAGCGTTCCGGTGCTTGTTCTTGATTGTCAACGACCTCCGTCCTTTCCTTCCCGGGCCGATCACTGTCAACTTGGGATGCCCTACTATATTCTGACCGCATATATTCACCTATCTACCAACCTTTCCGACTACGCAGGTCGCAGGACCAATCTTTGCTCTTTGAATGGCCTTCAGGAGAACCATCATTGCACTCTCTGAAAAATCTCGGTCCAAATCTGCCTCATGGGCGTCGCGCCAATTTCGCGATCCATACGTGAAAAAACGCCTCAGCGATCCTGCAGCGTACAGAGCACGGTCGGCCTTCAAACTCCTCGAAATAAATGAACGATGGACGCTTTTTAACTACCCGGATGTCAATGCTGTCGTTGACCTTGGTGCGGCCCCCGGTGGATGGAGTCAAGTCGTCGCTGCCGAACTTGGCTGGACCACTGTCCCCTGCGAGGAAGAGAGCAATGAAAGCCCAGAGGCTGTCTCGGAAAACCCCAATGATATCGAAAATCAGGAAGCACCGCTCACGCAAAGGAAACCGAAGAAGCCAGTACGCGGCAGGCCACAGCCAGCGCGTCTCGAGCATTTCGATCCTCTCAATATAGCCGACGGTATACACTCAAATGAAGCAAGGGGCCACGGAAAGATCATCGCTGTGGACTTGTTGGATATCGCCCCAATCCATGGAGTGTATACCATGAAGGCCGATTTCCTGGAACCATCGACGACCACGAAAATCAAGGAGCTGCTAATCGGTCCCGGGAACAGATCCGGCAAGGCAGACATTATCCTCTCTGACATGGCGGCGAACGTTACTGGGAATGATCATGTCGATATCCAGTGGAGTTACGATATTTGTGAAGCGGTATATGAGTTTGCAAGATATAATTTGCGAACAGCCCGGAGTATCGGGAGGAAGCAGGGCGGCGTTCTACTGTGAGTCTTTTACCCTGTTAAACAGACAGAGGCACTAAGACCTCTGCTAGCATCAAATACTTCGACCACCCGATGCTGGAAGACTTCCTCAACCAGCATTTGAAACCCAATTTTAATTCTTCCTATATTATCAAACCCAAGTCCAGTCGAGCGAGGTCTCGAGAAAGCTACTTCCTATGCCGTGGTTGGAACCCCTGTTAGTCTTGCTTCGCAACTTGCGGAACCGCGCCTTGCCAACGGAGTCATTTGCGGAAAAGTGCATAGCGCATTGCCTTCTGGCCATGCATGTGCCTACTTTTCTACCAAACGGTCAAGCATCCACGTCAACATCTAACGTCCTATCTGCCTTGGAGGCACTGAAATCTCGGAACCTGCTCATCAGCGTGAAAACGATATGGCCCTCAATGTGGATTCGAAGCCTCCGGCGTCCCAAAGTACTACAGGCTCAACTCATCGATTGTTGTGGTACTTACGCAGATGCCATTCGGTAGATTATCTTTCAATTAACACACACATAGATATTTTATTGAAGGAGACATGTTATACACATAATACATCGAAAAAAAGCATAACGAGAAATCCATGAAGCATAAAGAGACAAGCAATATACGATTAATGCTATAAGATGAAGATGGTAATTTAGCCTAAGCCAGTCATTCAGCAAGGATTTTAAAAAACCCAACCAAGCGCTTAAGCACCGAAACCGTAGAGAGTGCGTCCGGAGCGTTTGAGAGCATATACGACATCGAGAGCAGTGACAGTTTTACTGAATGGTTTGTGTAAGAAGAAATATTGACTTGAACGGAGAGGATGCTTACCGTTTGGCATGCTCGGTGTAGGTAACCGAATCACGAATAACGTTCTCGAGGAAAATCTTGAGAACACCACGGGTCTCCTCGTAGATGAGGCCAGAGATACGCTTCACACCACCACGACGGGCGAGACGACGGATAGCGGGCTTAGTGATACCTGGCGGGAATTAGGATGTCAGTGGCTACTATTTCAGAGGTATTATGATGCTAGTCCACCTTGGATGTTGTCGCGAAGAATCTTGCGATGACGTTTAGCACCACCCTTTCCTAGACCCTAAAGCCAGCAAGCATAATGCATTAGTTATTGTGACCAACTCTTGAACTCAAATTGACGCACCTTTCCACCTTTTCCACGTCCAGACATGTTGCAGTAGTTGTTGAGGGGGAGTTAAACGTTTGAAAAGGTCCAAAAATGGATTGAGGTGGACGACCGAGGCGATGATGATGGTGGTAAGAAGAAGAGCACTTTTGTTGATCGCGCCGCCTTAATTACCTTTGTTGCGCGGGTATTTGGCTATATTGACGCGTCTATCACGTGAGATTTTCGGCATACCGCCCCCGTCGAAGCCGTCAACGCCGCCTGCATTGAACCATATCGTTTTCCTTTCCCCATCCAATACATACCCAATTTCCAGAGGCTACCAAGCCTCGTGTATATTCACCGTGCAATTGACCATAATCTTCTACACCCTTCATCAAGCAATACTTTACAATTGGATAAGACTACATATTTTATCAAGAATGAATGGTAGGCCTTAACTTTTCTTATCCGCACCGTGACCATTAAAGTTTAACTTGACAGACAGCGCCGAGGACCTCCGGCAGTTACTCACATTTCCAGACCTTAAGATATATGAAATGAAGATATTCGCGTGTTGAGCTCTACTCATCGCCAGGACAGATTACAACACTGTACACCTCTGTAAGGATCTTACTTCCAAGTTTCGATTCTGATCCACTGTGAACGGCCGACTTAGGCGCCGGTACGCACTTGATAAGGACACGAGGTTTCATCAATTGAAACGGACCCACGCTTTGAAAAACACCACTACCAACGACATGGGTGACAGTTTCGCCCAAGGCACCACACCGATAGGCGTTTTGCGAGGCATCCTGGGGAGTTATCCCTTTTCGATTGGGTTCTTACGGGAGATATTGCAGAACTCAGACGACGCTGGAGCGTCTAAACAGGTGCATAGTAGTTTCTGTGTACCAGATGCGTTCTAATTGCTGCATAGATCTTTGTTTTGGACCGTAGATCGCACAGATCAGCCTCACTCGTCCATCCAAACCTAGCAGCGACACAGGGCCCAGCCTTATTGGCTTTCAATGATGCTAGTTTCAATGCGGCTGATTGGCACGCTCTTCAGTCTGTCTATGAATCGTCGAAAACGGATGACTCTTCGTGAGGGCAATGTCTGTCTTTTTTTCTACCTCTGTAACTGTTTTTGCGACAGAAAAATCGGAAAGTATGGTGTAGGATTTCGATCGGTTTTCCATGTGCGTACCTTGACCTACTGCTGCTTCTACGTACTGATAGACAGTAAAAAAACAGATTACCGACTGCCCGCAAATTGTGTCTGGAGATACATTCGCAATGTTTGATCCGCTTCAAGAGTTTACAGAATCGGCTGGGATACGCCTCAAATTAGCCAATGTTTCAACAAACCATCCGGACCAGCTTTCGTCATTCTCCCATTTTCTGGATCCAGCCGTCCATCAATCGCGATTCAGTGGAACCATCATCCGTTGTCCGCTGAGACGCACACCGAGCCGGATCGATGCAAAAGTAGTCGATCCAGCTGAGATCGCGCATCTTTTCCGCGAGTTTATTTTCGAGGAAATCGACATCGAATTGCTCTTCCTCCAACACATCGAACAAATTCAAATCTATGAAATCAGTGAAAATGATGGTGGAAACTGCTTAGCAGAAGTCACTATATCTCGTTCACCGCGGTCGCTCCACGGTTCCATCGCCGAAGCATACATTGCGACGGTCAACATTTCTATTGACGGTGATAAGGAAGAAAGGCGGTGGCAGGTCGTCCAATGCCTTTTTAATCAGGAAGAGGCTATCCAAATCCTCTCTCAAAAATCACCAGATCTAACCTCTCGTATACTCAAGGACCACAAGCTTCTTCCAACTATAGGGCTTGCGATGCCTTTATCTGATGCAATGGATGACAAATCAGGTCGTCTTTTTACATTCTTGCCGCTACCGCTGCCCACCGGATTCCCGGTCCATATCCATGCCTATTTCGCTCTCACCCAGTCACGTCAGAACCTCCGTAATTCTCGAGAAACAGGGTTGGGTAGAGGAGATCTGTGAGTTGAACATTGCTGTTTCCTTCCTATATTGAAGGCTGACTTGAACCAAAGTATCCTCGTAAAATGGAACGAGTTGCTGTTTGACCGTTATATACCTCAAGCTTGGAAGGTGTTGCTGGAGATCCTCGCTGAAAAAGGCTCAATCAGAGACATTTTCATGGCTTGGCCACCTGAACAGCGATCTCCAGCAACCAGCGGCGAAAATGTGTATTGGGAATTTCTACCTCGAAACACACTTAACTTCGCCATTTTAGAGAAATCGTCGATCTGGCCAGTCTATCAGATCGGCCATTCGACAGCATCGCTTCCTGAATTTCGATCTTTGGATGTCTTGATCGCAGCCGATCCAACCATCCCTAGCAATGTCCTTGACGTTTTAACCACCGTCGGCCTTCAACTCACGCAACCGCCTCGATATATTGTCGATCTTATCAGGATCTCTACTCATGAGAACATTCATTTACTTACCCCGAGTCAAGCACATCAGGCTCTACTGGTATGTTCTTTCGTCTCGTGATAACCAATCACTCACGTTGCTCATTCATCTTTTACAGAACCATATCACTGAATTGCATGATGCCCCCGACGATGTCGTTCATACCATCTTGGGTTATCTGCTTTCCACGACCAACGTTCACAACATCGTCGGCCTTCCGCTCATCGAACTCGTTAGTGGTCAAAGAATTCCGCTGTCAAAAACGGGCGATACGACCACACGGTTCACCTTGCTAAATCTGGAGGAATTCAATGTTTTCAAGCTTTGTGATGATGACGCAATTCCTCTCCATCGTCTTCCCGTCGGTATCGCAGAGATCCTTCGTACCCGTGGCCCAGGCATGATAAATGTCGAAATCCTCACCGTCCATCGAATCGTGGATTACCTTGAAATCTACCTAAGCAAATTGAACTTGGATCTTTCTCTCCTCAAGACTGATCCTGTTGTGCGCCGATGGCTCTCTGCTTTTTGGATATGGCAGAACAGGTACCCCTATAAACAGGAGTTATTTGCTAGTATAAGGAAGCTCCTCTTGCTGCCTTCATCCAAGGGCCTTCGAAAAGCTGATAATTGCATATTCCGGTCTCGGGGAACCCACCCAGCGACTGTAAAGCATTTCGAATCATTGGGCATTCCCTTTCTCGATGCCGAATTTCCTGAACCCGCTCAGAACATCCTTACGAACTACGGCCTCCTCAAAAACATTTCGGATATCCACACACTATTGGATAGCCTGCCATCGCCTTTTGACGGCCTGAATTTGTCCAAGGATGCCTGTGTGGCTATTTTGGCGCATATCTCAGCCTCTATCCCAGGGTCCTGCAGCTTATACGGGCCACTCGCCGACCAACATATTCAATGTTTGAGAAGTTTGCCCATTTTCCCAATCATTCAGGCCAATCAAACGAACAGCCACGCTCTTCCGACGCTTTCTGCCCCTATCCCACCATCATCCATCATTAGAGTTGTTGGACCTCGTACTTTCTTGCCATCTATACCCAACTATACGTTTGTCCAATTTCCTCCCTCGATATCGCTATCTATCATGGATTATATCGAGGCGTCGTACCCTAAACATCTTTCAGATATTGACTTATTATCTTTGACCATCGACCACTTTGTGGACCAGCCAGATCACGTCCATGCAGCTGCCCTCAAATTCATGGCTCAGAACTTGCAACAAATTCCTCCTCGCATCATCGCTTCGGTCAAGCGGACCAGTTTTGTTGCGGTACAAGATGGTTCTCGTAAACTGCCGATTGAAGTCGTCGATCCTCTTTCACCGATCTACCGCCTTTATGCCGATAACACGAGTCGTCGAGTACGGCAATCTTCGCCTTCGGATGAGGGTATCATCCAAGCGCTGCGATCATTGAAGTTGATGACACACACATTGACTATCGAAGTGGTCCAGGAGGCAATCCAGATGATATCTTCAAACACCCAATCGCCTTCTCGGAAATGGTTGGAACTTGCAAAATACTTGCTGTCGCTTATGATCAGAGCGAATCTCGACTACTCTCAGTTGAATCTCTCTCCCGACCAACAGTGGCTGCCAACAGACCAAGGTCTGCGTGGCTTCGATCAATGTCGCGATCATGATCCTGCCATAACCTCACGCTGCCTCTTCGATAAAGTACTTGCAGTTTTTGAACCCTCTAAACTCCCACCCTCCTTGAAACAAGCCTTAGGATGGGATCAGCCTCTATCGACGCATATCTTGATAGACCAACTCGATCAAACCCTCTCTTTTAGAGCACCGGATGTCTTCTCTGTCGTGTTTGATATTCTTCAAGAAATTGGTAGTCGGACTCTCAGTGAAGAGGAGCTAGTTCCTTTGCGCTCAGTAACGCGTGATCGCAAATGGGTACCTACGATCGATAGGCAACTTTCGGAGACTGCCAATGCCGTATTTTCACAGCCATTAGCAGATTCGGGCTTTTCGCAAATTTGCCACATTGATCAAAGAACTCGAGACTTCCTCCGATGCATGGGATGCGAGGACAGGTGATTCTACAATTCATTGAATTCGTGGGATATACACTCATCTAATTTCATTGCAGGCCCTCTCCAGTTGCAATCATTGCCAGACTCCAGGCACTCAGTGATCAGCTTCCTTCCCTGAGCAGGGTCAACACTGCACTCAACCTCCTCCGGTCTCTTCCATCTGATCTTACTAATGACGAACGGTCACAAATATTAGTTCCCGATGTCAACAATATTCTTCGCCCTTTTTCGGAAACATTTTTCAACGATATCGGAGACCAGGTTCAACTCGTACCGAATAACGATGGTCACGTATCCCATCCTTTAATTGATGAAAATCTGGCCCAAACGCTCGCTTTAGGACGTCTTGGTTTGAAATACGCGGACCTCATAGTTCCTGGGGTGGACATGGGCGAGAAACCTGTAATCACTGTTCGCAAAACATTGAGCCAATATGAAAAGAGACAATTTGCAACAGAATTCCTTGCGAACGCTGCAGATGCAAATGCGACTGAATTCACCCTACTTGTCAACAAGTTCTGTGGCGATACAACAACGGAAATTCACGCCCTTTCACCCGTGATGGCGCAGTTTTGCACATCCCCATCTTTAGTTGTTCACAATGACGCGATGTTTTCCGACGAAGACTTCGTTGGTATTTGTCGCACAAGTGTCGGCGGAAAACAGAATAGACGCGAAACCATTGGCCATTTCGGCCTCGGAGCATTGACCATGTTCCACTTCACGGAGGTACATTTCACCATTATTCCATAGAAATCTGAGTCTGACCATGCTATGCTCAGTTGGCAATCATTGTATCAAATGCCCGAGTGCTGTTTCTGAATCCCTCTAAGTCACATCTCCCTATCCGTGACTCGGCTGCTCTAATGTTGCCTTTAAATCATGTTCGAAAGTATGTTCATTCATCATTTGTCACGAATGGTTCTCCTTGACATAATTCCTATTGATAGATTCTATCGAAGTCATCTTGCAACAATCGATGGCTTATTTGGCTTCGATCTTTCGAGCAACGATCCATATAATGGCGTAAGTGAAAGGCATGCACACAAGACATTGCCGGTTCTCATAATCACCAATCCAGACTATTTTTCTCCTACCTCTTCGTGAAGACAGACATCTGGAGGTGACAGAGTGTATATCGCGCACAAATACATGGACCCCAAAGGACATAGAAAGGAATATTGTGTCATCATTCGGCAAAACGGCCGCCAACTCGTTGCTCTTTACTCGCATGAGGAGGCTTGAAGGATGCATCCGCGATTCAGATGGAGTAATGTCACCTATCTGGTCCTTTGAAGCGGATCGAACTGCGTACAATGTGCCAAATTCTACGGAATATTCAGCGTGTGAGGTCGAAATAACAGACCAGTCAACTGCTATCTCGACTTGGATAGTTGTTACTGCCACGGTGCAAGAAGCTGATATTCCCGAGGATCTACACACACTCGCCACTGAGACTCGTCTTTGCCTGCCGCCCGTCGCTGGATTGGCTCTATGTCCCGATTCTGAATCCCCTCGTGAGAAATACAAATTCTTTTCCATCCTTCCGCTCGCAATCGAGAACTCTTTGCCGGTCCATGTCATGGCCTCCTTTATCTTAGCCTCCGACCGAAGGCAGATACGTATGGATGATTATGCCGGCCCAGAAACACGCTATAATAAATGGTTGCTATCAGAAATAATCCCACCTCTCTACTATTTTTTGCTCGAGCTTATGGTGAAATTTGGCGACCCTGAACAAAACTATGGAGAATGGTGGCCTAGACATCATACCAATGATGATTCTTATTCACGCAGCATTGTTGATGCATTTTATTCTGACCTGCGTCTAAAGCATTCTAATCGCAGAGTATTACGCGGCCTCTCCATTCCCGACTCGGATGAACCATTGCTCACCCCCGATGAAGCATTCACTCCCGACGATGCGCTCACTCCCGACGAGGCTGTTCTCCTCTCTGGGAGAGAATCCGAAAGTGTTCAACGTGCTCTGTCTCGTCTAAAGCCACGTAATGTCGCCGAGCTACCACCAGCCATCTATCGTCTCGCAACGGAGAAAGCTCAGATCGCGACAATTACCCCAGCCTTCTTGAGGGAGGAAATATTACGGAAGCCTTCTCGAATCGTCTTTGAATTCGAGATCATCAAAGACATTATCATTTACCTCTCCAGCAGTGACTCTAATCCTTCACCTTCACCTTCCAATCTATTCGATCTCCCGATTTTACCGCTAGACGATGGCAATTTTGGTATTTTTAGCGATCCATCAAGTTCAACCCAATTCTTCTTGTGGACATCTACTACAGTCAACCACAATTTCCCTTCACAATATTTTGTCCATTCTCAGCTCAGAGTTCCAAATCTTTTGAAATTGGGGGTCAACGTCGTGCCCCTCAATTCAGCTGGGATTAGGCGATTTGTTGAAGAAACACTTGGCAATGTTTCTTCTGCCAATGATGTTCCTCCACAAACGAGCTCATGGATTTTGACTTTCTGGAATGCATGGGAAGAATATGCTAAGCTTGGTCTACACCCCCAAGACATCGCCGAATTCCCGCTAGTTCCCACAATCAATCCTACTGTCTTTGTTTCTCTCAACCGGTGTATGGACGGAACAGCATTACTAGTTGGCGGAAGCAATGAAGCAGATGAAATGCTACGCGCTGCTCTCCACCGCTTAGGGTTGACGGTGGTTCGGTCGGATGAAGAGCCCACACCAGAAAATCTACGTTACATCTTACGACACGAGGAATATCCAACCTTGAATTTCGAGAATGTTCTCACTGCGTTGGCTTCACAGGAGAATTTGGACGAGAAATTACTTGATCTCGATGACGACTTAATAGCTCAATTTTCTTCCTGGGCTCGGCGTAACATCAAGGACCAGGCTATTCCCAACAACATTCTCCCTGTTGCAAGGCAACTCCCTATTTGGCGATCGATGAAGAGTGGGTCCCCAGAAAAACATCGTTCGGCAGCAGAGGTACATATGCTTCCCGATGGGCTCAAGGTTATTAATGCAGGCCCTTTTATGCGTGTCCTTGTCGCAAACTATGGAAAATTGAGATTCCTGGGCGCCTCGGCACTGAGCTTCGAACAAGTAGGCAACATGTTAGAATTGCCGCGCAGCATGGGCGATTCGGATTTACGCCTCTATACCGGGTTCTTGCGCGTTTGGATTCCCGGGCTGCCGCATACATATACGCAGCCCATTCCGATTCCCAATGCCAACAGAGTGGTCACTCCATCAAATGAACTCTACGCCAGAACACCACTATTCACGGGAATTTTCGGGGACGATTCCGATCGTTTTGTTGCTCCCGAGCTCAGAGAAGTCGAACATACCTTGTATAAGCATGGGCTCCGCTACGATGAGCAGCTGGATGCCGCCATTTTCAGGATTTGTGCGGATGCAGTTCTCAGCCGGCGAGACGAACAGCAAATCCTCCGAGCCGGTATCCTTTTTGAAGCATATTGCGTAACTCTCCCGATGCATGTACATCCAAATGATCAGCAAATCTGGGTTGACCTTGACCAAATTTCATTCATTCCAAGAAATATGAGCACTGAACGTCGGCTCGATGATCACGACGAACGCCAGCTGGGCTTACCCATTCCAAATAGTATCGTCGACTTGCCAGCAATTGTTTCACCTTCGAACCTTGTGAGGAAAGAATTCGAAGCTGTGGCTTGGTCACAACGTGCTCTATTCGATACGCAGCCCCACCAACGAGTGCTAATTGCACATCCCTTGATAGGCGAACCAGATGTATCTGTTGTGGTAAGCGTCTAACATGCGTGGCAAGTTTACTGCTGACACGTTTCGTTCCAGATTCGACATCTTAAAGTACTGGCGTCTCTTTCGATAGATGCCTCGCGTCAACAGAAAGATATAATCTTGCATGACCTCAAGGAAACTTACGCCTTTCTCACCATTGCCAATGAGGCTTCTATTCTGACCAGCGAGGAGATTGGCCAGCTTTCCGATGGCAACATATTCTTGAATGTCGACGATCCTGACATGGAAGCGTGGCAATGGGATGACCGCGACCATCTAGTATTCGAAATGCAGGATATGGAGGGCTCATTCCGCTACGTTCGTGATTTCTTGAAACCGTTTGATTCGTTACTGCGCCACGTGGGCGTCCTTGAGGTGCATCACCCCCAGTACCAATCTGACCATTCTACAAATTCGGATGCCTTGAAATTGGAGGCAATTCGCAAAGGATTCGATACTCTTCGAAAGGAAAATTCTCTGACGGATGTCGTTTTTATTCCCAGCAATAGCGAGCCCGACTCTGGCGGTCTGGTTGCTCATCGTGCTTTTTTGGCCGTGGTTAGCGATTATTTCAAAGCCATGTTTTGTGGCGAATTTCAAGAATCACGCGCTGCATCCCCACAAGATCCTGTAAGGCTCCATGTAGAAAGCTCGGCATTGTGTATTCAAGCAATTTTAGGCACGTCTGAATTTGTTCTGCAGTCCTTTCGTTTTCCTCATCTCATCGAAACATAGAATATATATATACTGGGCTCCAATCCAAGAATGACGACGCACCTCTCGACCTTCTTCTGGAGATACTCCACCTCTCTGGATATTGGTGCATTGCTGATCTCTTTGAAGATATACAAAGGAAAATAGTGGATCGGAGGTTGATTAACCCAACCACTCTCAATACCAGTCAGTTACTAAAATCCAATGTTCGAAATTGGTTTCATTATTAACCGCTTTGTGCACTATGTAGTACGAACCATGGCGCAGAGTTGTGTTGCATATAATCTTCTAAGAAATTGCACACAATATGAAGAAAAAAATACACTATTTATTCAGAAGGTTCGTCAGAGCGCTGAATTCTCAGAAAGTTCGGAAGAAGAGGAGGATAGCAACGATGACGAAGAGTCGGAAGGCCAGGCTTCAATATGATTGAAGAACCACTATGTTGTACTTTTCTTTTGTCTCTGTAAATATATTACTGTTATATTCCAATCGTGCAGGTCGACGTAGTAGCCGAAATATGTTGGAAATATGGATAGATTTCAACTTGGTATCGTCACGGTAGCGGCGGGCCGCACTGAACGTGATTAGATTACGTCAGCAATAGTGAATACGCGTCCCCAAGTTCAGCGTCTTACGCGTTCTATCTTGGCTCTGTACTACTATCTCATTCGACATGGATCACTTTCCAACGAACTGGGGTCGTCCAGTAAGTCAATTTAATCTTTGCTGACGTCCGCATTCGAACCTGATATCCTGTGAATAGCGAAGTGAAGCTTTCGACGCGTATGGTACCTACCCTATCCACCAACGGCCCAAAAATGATTCGTTTACTGCTGGGGTCCAGAGAACACAGTGCGGTGCATTATTCGCGGGGACATGTCTCTTATTAACAGCTCTCAATGCAGACAGCCGATCGTTACTGGAACCAGCGTCCTCGCAATCAAGTACAAGGATGGTATTATGATGGCAGCGGATAATCTTGGTGCGTCATTTCTTTCTGTATCGCATAGACGAAGAGGCCTTATACGTACTATAAAGCATCATATGGTTCGTTGGCCCGATTCAAGGACATCCAACGTCTCCACCCCGTTGGAAACAACACCGTCATCGGAGCTGGAGGAGATATGTCTGATTTCCAGTACCTCCAGACTTCGTTGGATGAACTCATCATCGATGAATTCACTTACCAAGATGGCCACACTCTCGGCCCTGCAGAAATCCACGAATATCTCTCACAAGTAATGTACGCCCGGAGGACGAAAATGAACCCACTGTGGAACTCTCTTCTCGTTGGTGGATTCAAGGATGGCAAGAGGTAAGCAGAGCAGCTAGTTCTATTTTTCGCACTACGAATCGAACCGTCATTTTTAGGTTTTTGTCCTACGTCGATCTTCTTGGAACTACCTATTCTGCTTCCACGCTCGCTACTGGCTTTGGCGGCCATCTCGCCCAGCCTCTTCTGCGTGCAGCCGTAGAAGGGAAGGAAGATACCTTGACAGAGGAGGAGGCTCTCGCCATCATTGAGAACAGCATGAAGGTGCTTTTCTACCGTGATGCCAGGAGTTTGAACAAGGTGTGTGTTTCGTCTGTCAAATCAGGGACACAGTCAGCTAAACTATGTACTAGTATCAAATCGCCATCATCACAGCAGAGGGTGTTAACATCTCTGATTCCAAACAACTTGAGACATCGTGGTCGTTTGCTGAAGGGATCAGAGGCTATGGAGCGCAGACGCAGTGATTGTTCGATACGAATTTGTAACGTATTCTTTTTTCCGGCTTTGATGATTGATTCTTTCCCCGAAAACAAGTTTGTTGCGTGAAGTCGATAAGATTTAGTTCTTAACGTCGATGGTTAGTATTTTTTTGACAAACCTTATTCAAGGAGTATCTTGAATGCTCGTCTCTTGTCAGTCATTTCATTTGATTCTAGGGATGAAGATCTTTAATGTTCAGATTGCAGGCTTAAGCCTGCTGCCGCTTGTCAGTGTCATTTTCTCGCTTTTCATCGAATGTCGGAGTGCCCTCCGTGAAAAGCATTCTATGTGCATGTGATCCTCTAGTTTATATCCCGTCATGCAGGCAAATTCTAATATTTGAGACTTGAGCAACCGGTCTGCAGATTTATCGCTATTTTCTTTCCGAAAGTGCAAATTCCAAAGGAAGAATTCGAATCTCTGTTTCCGTCGTCGTTATAAACGGTTGTCTGCTCTCGTTGGGCTCTGCTTTCATCGTTTGAGTAATCTTAAACACACCTCCGAGAGCTTACCTTATGAGTTCGGCTGAGGTCACAGGTGTATCTAATCTCATCTACGCGCGCATCCGATCCGGCTCCGAATGGGCGCCTCTGTGCTCAGGAACTCCAAGTCGGCCTCAACTCTATCTACTCTATCGCGATCACAACTACTTGAAGATGTTCGCCCAAGATGGACTGTCACTATCGTCCTCTTAAACCCCTCGAGTTTCATCCAAGAAGTCAACAGTGAGCGCTAGTGAGCACTCAAGACATGCAATTCCTTTCCTTCCTCAACAATGATTGTATCCATTTTCATTGACACCAGGATGATACTAACCGGCGTGGCATGATGTGTACTGCTACGTCCCGCCAGTACCGTTGCTTATCCTGACCGCCTGGCGACAGACTGAGTCGTTTATGGCGTTTATTCCCACAGAATGTCCATCCACATCGGAGCGCGATGCTGATGGCTCTGGCATTCCGATCTCGTCTGAACTCACACCTCATGTCCCAGTGACGGGCTTCTTTCGTTCCCCTCCTCTTCATAGTTGAGGGTTCCTCTCTTTCTCGTTGTATTGTCGCAGTGTAGAGAAGGCTGGCACTTTTCGGATTTCATTAGGTGCGTATCTGTTGCTCTTTTCATGTTGTCTGGCGACTAACCATGTCTCTCTTCTTTGACTTCTAGAGGGCTTGTCCCTATCCTTCATCCCACCTTCGTTTAGAACAAAATCGATCTCACTCAAGCGCTAGAATCGCCCTTTCCCTTATACCTCAGCCCGAATGCCGTCGGGTGGCCTCCGTGCGTGTATCGTGTGGCTCATCGCCGCATTGATCGCGCCTTGTATGGCGCAGACGAGTAAACTTTTTCAATGGAAGTTTGCTAACGACGTGAGTTTTATTCGGAAACCTTGGACTGTCCAGTTCATTGTAATAATATGGTTTGTGCTCCAGGGTTTATCGTCGTCGTTACCGACATGCTTTCCATTGTCTGTCATTGTGGAATCATATAACACGACGACAAACGACACTATTGGCACACCTCCTTACTACATGACCGCTTTCGTCGTTGGAGGAACTCCGGTGACTACTTTTATCGGCACCGACCAAAATAATTTGAGCTGGACAGTCACGGAACCTGTTGGTGAGTATCCCTTTTCTATCTGGTTTAATTCTCTTCTTATACTTTCCCAAGGATCGCGACTTGTTCTCAGCGTCGTGGATGCGAACGGCAGTACTGGTGGCGTTCCACCTCGCATCTTCACGGTCATCGGTAAGTTTAGTAACCCCTTGATTCTCCGCAAAAGCTCAATACAATAATAACTCGCAAGCGGGATCCACTACGCAATGCGTCACTACGCCGATCTCCACACCTGCATTCACGGTTACTGCAAACGTTACAGGGGATCTTCAAACTTGTCAACCTTGGGGCTTCACTGTTGAAGGCGGCGTCCCGCCATACGTGATAACATTTGCTCAAACAGACTCGCCTATAGTGACCAATGTTACAATGCTTTCTGGAGATGATGCCTTCATGTTCATCAATCGTGCGGACCCGAATAAACAGCTTATAGGTACGTTCAAAATTAAATCTCTTCTCCTTCATTTTGATTAAAACGATTAATGTAGGTGCTGTCAGTGATCTGTAAGTTTGATGATCCTGACCTTTGTTCGCCTGTGTATCCATTTTTTCTCATTCTCATCGACAGAACAGGGCGCTGGGCAAGAGGAACGCCCATCGTAAACACAAAAGGTATGACATTACGTTGAACCTGAATCAGTACTCTTAACTTTAAAAAAAAATTCTGTAGGGTCTTCAGATACAACGTGTACAGGGCTTGTCAGCTTAAGTGGCAAGGCAGCAGACGTTCCACAAAGCACCGGCTCAACAAAGAAGAAGAACGCTCTCGCAATCGGACTCTCCATCGCCCTTCTTCTAGTCTTTCTAATGGCATTGGGTGTCGGAGGATTCATTTATCTGCGCCGGCGCCGGAGAGAGGATGAGGCTCTTTTCTTCGCAACCGTTCCCCGTCAATTCGTTGCGGTTGAAGCTCAAGTACCCTCCGTCCCAGCGCGTCGAGCCGGGGCGACGGATGATCCCCCTCCTTTTTATAACGAAGGGGCTGGTGGAGGTGTTACCTTACCCCCTCAAAGTCATTATCGAAATCCTTCCTCATCGGATAGCCATAACTCCCCATCCACCACCGGAATATCGTACTATCCTAGCGTCCGCGCGTCGGACAACAGGCCAAGTAGACAAACATCACAAGCATCTACTGAAAAGTCACCCCGCTACCTAACATCCCCGGCGGCGGCGCGCAGGACGCCCGGAGGCTTCACAAATTTCCCCTCAACGTCCATTCGCCGTTCAGCGAAATCATTCGAGGCGGCAACGCATTCGGCTGTATCCCCGGATTCCGAATACGTTTTGGACACCGCGCTGAGTGACGCGAGTAATGTGTTGGGAAGGCAGCTGTCTGCGCTGTCATCAGTCACTGGAAGGACTGGTACTGGTGCCGCCGCTCCTCGCGGGTTTGGGTCGGAAGATAGGGTCGAAGAGGAGCCTGAGACGGTATATCAGCATCGGGATGGGGGTGTTGTGAGGGAGCTGCCGCCTCCATATATGATACGCTGATAGAGGGGTGACTCGGGTGAGCGGACGGCGCAGTAATGGCAGTTGTGTGTTTCTTTCTTTCTTTCTTTCTTTGTTTTATGGGTTTGAGTGGGCCTGACTGTGTATATCATAGTAGTGAATTCTAGCTTTCTATATTCAATCAAATGTCTTTATACTTTGATCATCCAGAACAGCCTACAAACCGGTGGCCCTGGTTCAAGTTTAAGGCCAATAATTCGCAAGTGGACAAATCTACAGACTCTTTGCAGACTCCGACGAATCTTTTTTTTAAGTACATCAATGAGGGCGGTACTGCAAGTTGCTTGTTACATTGTCATGTACCGCAGCCTAGTGGTATCGTACACACGAAAGAAAGAAATATGTACAGCCTCGAGAAGGAAATAAACTAGCGCGTTCAACCCTGAAAAGCTCAAACCTCCACCCAAGTCTCAGGATTAGGCGACTCAGGCCGACGATTCCGCCTCCTCATGAGGAAACTCCCCCCAAGCGATCCAATACCTTTGAGCAGCAACGCGATTCCCTCAATCACCACGCCGCACGCGTACACCGTGACCGCCGCCAGCCCAATCGGAGTGGTGACGATGTACAGGACGCCGTTCCCCATATCGCGCAGGACGCTGCGATGCTCGGCGGGGATGTCTTCGAGGACGTTGCGGAATTGGAACTTCCAAAATCGGCGGGGTGGGGCGCTTATGGTGCCTTGTTCGATGTTGTCGGGCGTGAGTTGGATGGGGCCCAAGCCTCGCGGAGCGAGCCCCAGGTCAACTGGTGCGTTGTCAGGCTCGTGTTTGTCGTCTGCTGTGATATGCTCGAGCAATGGCTGGTCCTCTGCGGTCAGCCATAGGGCGGGCGCTGAAGCGGCCGGGGATACTGCTGGTGGAGTTGTCGCCATCGCTCTACAGCTATGAAGCTACGTTTTCCGTTGATCAAGTATTCTGTAGTGATTTATGGACGGGCTCACTATGCGGTTTATGAAATCAGAGCACGAAGCAGACACGGGATGAATCATGTATGTTTTTCTTCCTCAACCATTGTTTTATATATACTGTATTTATGAGATCAACTAACCAAGGCGTTCGCATCCTGTAAATGATGCACAGTTCGATGCGCAGCAATTGTCAGTGGCGGACAACATCGGATAACATCTTATTCGAGGTCAGTCAAAAAAGAACCGGAGTAGTTTTCTTCTCGATAAGGATGCGCAGTAGGTCGGAGCATCGTTAGTTGCACATTGCGGGGTTTTCTGCCCGTGTTTCGAAACATGCAGGTTTGCTTGGAATTTGTATATGTTCGACAAGGAGGAGGAAGAAAGTGCTGCGGGGAGCACCTACTCAACTATCTTCAGTTTTAAGTTCATTTGGAGACTTTGAAATAACCCCTTCAGATGTGATGTTGATGGGTGTACGGGCGCTTAATTGCTGTCCAAACACTAGGATTGGCGACGAGATATTTGTGAAGTCGTTGGATGCCAGAATTTGGCTAGAACTGAGGATAAAGTACGTAAATTCGAATAGATCCATAAAATTGACTCCAAGACCATGCAATTTTTGGAGTTTGAGGTTTAAGGGACATAGTATCGGTGCAAGTCCATTTTCTATAAATAGAACTGAGTACACAGAGATCCCCCCAAAACGTGGTTTTTTCTCCTTCATACAGGACGATAGGTATTTGCCTCACAGAGAGGAGAAGTTATGTCGAACGTATGGGTCTCTAGAAAAAAAAAACTTCCGAGATCGAGGTTTCTTCTTGCCCATATTCAATACGCCGTCAAGGGGCTTCTTGCCAGCCGAACCCACCCCCTTCAACACCATCGCCAAGCCCTCAACGACCATCCCACCTGCGTATACACACATCCCCGCCGCAGCGATTGGCGTGGCCACGATCATCAGCATGCCCTTCCCTATCTGCTTCCCTGGATTTAAATTGTTGCTCTCAGGCTCGCTCTTTGCGCTCGGGCTATCTGAGCGCGGGCCCTGGGGCTCGCGCGGGTCGCGCTTCAGCTTGTTGGCTCGGGCTGGAGACGGGGACGGAGCCTCTGACTGGATCGGCATCTGTCGTTGGACCTTGACGGGCAGGCTTGCGGCCGGAGGTAGCTGGTATGTCGAAGGGAGGTCCTTCAAGGTGGAATGGGGATCGGTGGGAGCGACTTGTGCTAGCCGCATGGCCGCAGAGACTCGCTCAGCGACGACTGCGAGCTCCTCTTCCGTGGCTCCGCTGGCCTGTGCATGGCGGTAAGCTGCAAGTTCTTGTTCCAGATTGTTTAGAGAGTCCTGCCAATTTTCGGTGGGGGCGATCATTCTGGAGGAGGTGGCTGGGGATTGGGATTTGTCGCAGAGCATGAGCGTGTTTGATGGTCGGTTAATCCTACGCATAATACTAATGCGAAGTCAGTGCCTAATGATGTACATACATACATACGAGTAGCGTCAATAATTATGTTGGTACTAGTACTCACCGTACAGTAGGTGCCAGTGTCCCAAGGTTAGGAATCGACAGTGGATCGTACGTTCATACAAGCCTCGCTGATTTATATGACTGCGGGCAGTGTTCTCCGTTATTTATGATTAGGGACTGACCAGACTATCCAGTTATGCGCAGTACATCATGAGACGGACATCTGGGCCCATTGGGGGAAATGAGGAGACTACGATAACAAAAGAAGTCTTGGACTGCGTCTCGTGGTGATGGTTTAGGCTTGCGTCCAGTGGATAATTCAACCTCGGAGCTGCGGACTACGCAATCCGTATGTCGGTCCAAATTTAAAATATTCAGTAGTACTCTATGTTCGTAGAGATCAAAGTTAATCAAACAAAGACGGTTCTGTAGTAATATTTATTCGCTGCTTATCTCTTTGAACACTTTGCTTAACTTAAAGCATACAAAAAATAAGGATACCAGTCAAACAACGTTAGAACTTAAGTCTTAACCTTCGTTAGGAAATTACAAAAAGAAAACGATGTCGGATGCGTACCGTACGCAGCGTACGGTAGATTAAAAAAATTGACGATGAAAAGGTTTGATGAGAGTGGGATTCGAACCCACGCCCCGGAGGACCAGATAACCCGATAGGTTAGTGATGAGCACAGAATGCCCTGATCCTTAGTCTGGCGCCTTAGACCGCTCGGCCATCTCACCGTGCAAAGCCTTTTCTATAAAATTTTCAATAGCCTTTCATGATTTTCTGTTGCCGAACGGCAACTGCATCGCCGTTTGCGTTCACTGCATTCAAAACTGGTACGTGATCCGGCCATTTGAATAGTGCATACAAATTTATTGGAATATACAACAGAGAATTTTACTTCCACCTGGTTCGAAGAAGGATAAAAGCAAAAATTCGGCAAAATACTTGCAAAATACTGATTCAGAAGATGTCGAGATTTTGTCGAGATTCGAGCAAGATTCGAGAGGAATGGGGATGATAATTTCAAACGGTGAATACATCCAATCTAAGAGTGTCGTCCTCCATGGTCTAAATTTTACTCGTTCAAATAGGCAAGAATTTACGCAGGAATGAGCACTTACCTTGACACTAATAAAACCATCATCGTTGATGTATACGGTTGACTAGGACGGTCGAGTTCCCGTTTAAAAAGCACATATGGGAGGTCTGTCTCTACATCAGCCTGGAAGACAGGCTCCCTTTCAGATGTAGGAATCAGGTTGAATGGTATCAGCATTCCAGGCGGATGGCTCTCAATGGGGCTCGACGTCGGGGAAGAAAATAGAAAATCTTCAGCAGAATCTGTAGCGGATTCCGATACAGCAGCAAGGGAAAAGTCTAGGATTTCTACTCTTGGTCCCCAAGATGAATACTCAAAGATGGCGCGCTGACCATGGACATACCTGTACATGCACAAATGACGTTAGTTAGGCTTAAAAATGGTGCACGTAGAGGGTAGGACAATCGTTAACCTTGGCCACTTATCGCTAATGTTAAGCTGGGATATGATACTCGCGTTTTTGGGACCCCATTCCGCCCATGGGACATCAAGAGGCGAGCCCTCGTGGGTGCGGGCTCGATCCCTGCAGTACTTCATAAGTGTGCGCTGGTGCACGAACATTTTTAATGTCTTGTCCTCCAATTCTGATTCACCGTCGATATCGCCGGTCGGAGAGTAGTAATAGTAACTGTACCGCATATCGAATACATGTAGACAGTCGTCGTCATTCATAATGACTGGAGTACCACTGTCGGAGGAGGGATGAGCTTCGATTGGGCCCCTATATGCGGAGAAATGGGTAATATCGGTGTCAACGGATGTAGGTGGCAGGTGTAGTGACGCAATGTGGATTAGAGAGGAATCGGGAGCACAAGATCGCAACAGTTTGTAGAGCCTGATTGAGCCGGAATACTGAAGAGATGTAAAGAAACAGAATTCAGAGTCGAGGAGACTACAGCTGAAGCACTGCAAGGACCGAAGTGGAACGCCGATCGAGGTCGAAGAGTCCTATAACAAGAAAAATCGGCAAACAGAAACTGGCTAAGATATCTTACGCACTGTGATGAGATCTGAAGTGGTCCAATCATATATCAACATGCGCAGACGTGGTTCTGTATATATGCCCTTGGTCATGAAAAAAGAGAGTGCCAATATGTTGCGTGCGATATGCATCCGAATATTGAAAATGGAAGTGCTGCCATGGTCGTTTGGAGGGACACTAAATTGTAGGGGACTTTGATTCGCTAACTGATGTGTTTCGTTGTTCGATATAGTGTGAATGTGAATATGAATAATGCGAGGATCGGATATTGACAATGTTTGTGGGCTACAATCTATGACTGAGTTAATGATAGCAGTGATTCACAGATGCACTTACACTCCGACCTCTTCCAAAAACACGATTAAATCTTGGGTAGGGTCCATCGTCAGGTCGCGAATTGTAAATCCAGACATCGTCCTTTCGATCTTGCGAACTTCGGCGCCGCTCGCGGTAGGCAACCACACGATTTCAAGATTCTCCCTATCAGCATTGGCGAACACATTGCCTATGAGTTCGTATGCGCCACGTTTATACTTCATCCTGACGGTGGTAAACTGCGTCCAATCTGGGGATATCCAAGCTCGGCGTCGATGCTGCAAGCGCTTGATGATCTCAGAATAGCCCTCGCCTCGCTCGATGGATGATCCGGTATCTTTGAGGCCATCGAAGTGCAGCTCGACGATGTAAGCTAGAAGAGAAGAGTTCTTGAATGTTTCGTACATGGATTTGCAGGTCTATGAACCCGCAGAGTCACTCCCTCAAATGCGATGGCAGTGTACTATCTGATTATTCCTCACCATCGCGCAACGGACGAGGGAAACTGCGTCGAGTCCCGAGAGAATTTGTATTCCCAGATCTTGTGGGATACTTAGGAAACTGTTCGCCATGACGATCGAGCTTTCGTTCAGGAAATCGATGACGATGGTAGCGAGCAAGGATTGTTGATCTAAAATTCCCACCTTCCAGCTTGCTTCGATGTCCGAGATATCCTCGCACTTTCGTAAAGCTCTGACACGATCTTACTCATCGGGATTGTAATTTTTCGCTGTGAATCCGATATGCTGATGAACAGCTTGAATATTGCCTAGCCCAGAGGCTGTTGAGAGGCTGACGAGCTTGATTCAACGAGTAGTATTCCAAGTATGTTGTTGTTTCTATCTCTTCTATCTTGCTCGTAACCAGCCGGAGAATGAGGGATGGGGGAGACAGTCACCGGTCTACTCTCCTCGTAAGAAATATAAAACCTAGATAAAGCAAGACACAATATAGATTTGGAAGGTATCGAGAGAAATAGGACATATTTTCAAACGGTGAATACATCTAATCTGAGAGTGTCGTCCCCCATGAACTACAAAAGTCAATATCGTCAAAAATTACTCGTTCATAGGCAGGAACTTCACACTGAAATGAGCAGTGCACTTACTTTTACACCAATAAAACCATCAGCGTTGATCATATGCGCTGTATACGGTGGACCCGGACGATCGAGTTCCCGTTCGATAAGCACATACGGGAGGTGTGTTTCTACATCATCCTGAAAAACAGGATTCGTTTCAGAGCGACTAATCAGGCTGGACGGCATCAATCTTCCAGGTGAATGGCTCTTGGGGCTGGACGACGATGGGGAAGAAAGTGATAGAGAACCTTTAGCGGACAATACGGCTGCGAGGGAAAAGTCTAGGATTTCTACTCTTGGACCCTCAGGTAGATACTCTGTGGCAATGGCGCGCTGACCATAAATATACCTGCACACGCACAAATAACGACAGTTAGGCTTGAACATGCTGCACATCAAGGGTAGGGATAATTGACCTTGACCAAGTATGTTGAATGCAGGAAGGGGATATGATCCTCGTGCTTTGAGGGCCCCACTCCCCCCATGGGATGTCAAGAGGCGAGTCTTCATGGGCCCGATCCCTACAGTACTTCATCAATACGCGTTGATGCACGAACATGTTGAGAAACGTGTTGCGGTGCAATTCAGCGACGGAATCCCCAGCCGGACGGAGGTACTGCATATTGAATTCATGTAGACAGTCGTCATCGTTCATAATGACTGGAATACCACTGTCGGAGGAGGGATGGGCGTCGATTGGTCCGCTGTATGTGGAGAACCAGCCAATATTGGTGCCCGCAGATGTAGATGGCAGATGTAGGGATGCGATGTGGATTAAAGAGGATTCAGGCGCACAACATCGTACAAGTTTGTAGAGCCTGATGGAGCCGTAGTCCTGAATAGACGTAAAGAAACAGAATTCAGAGTTGAGAAGGCTACAGCTGAAGCACTGCAAGGACCGCAGTGGAACATCAACCGAGATGGAAGTGTCCTTAAATAAACAATAACATTAGCGAACGAACATCGAACAAGAGATCCTACGCACTGTAATGAGATTCGAAGTAGTCCAATCATAAATCAGCATTCGCATGTCTGGTTTGGAAGGCACGTCTGTGGTTGTGAAAAAAGAAAGTGATAATATGTTGCGGGCAATATGCAACTGTATATTGAAGATGGAAGTGCTTCCAGGATCGTCTGGAGGGACATTGAACTGTAGGGAACTCTGCTTCGCCAGTGGGTGTGCCTCGTTGTTCGATATAGTGCGAACGTGCATACGAATAGTACGAGGATGGGATATTAGCCATGTTTGTGGGCTACAATCTGTGACTGAGTTGACGATAGCAGTGATTCAAAGGTGCACTTACAGTCCATCTTCTTCCAGAAACACAATTAAATCTTGCGTAGGGTCCATCGTAAGGTCGCGAATCGTAAATCCAGACATCGTCCTTTCGATCCCGTGAACCCTGGTGCTGCTCGCGGTAGGCAACCACACAATTTCAAGATTCTCCCTATCAGTATTGGCGAACACATTGCCTATGAGTTCGTATACACCACATTCATACTTCATCCTGACGGTTCTGAATTTCGTCCAATCTGGGGATATCCAAGCTTGACGCCGATGTTGCAAGCGCTTGATGATCTCAGAATAGCCCTCGCATCGCTCGATTGACGTTCCGGTGTCTTTGAGGCCATCGAAGTGCAGCTCGACGATGTAAGCTAGAAGAGAAGAGCTCTTGAATGTTTCGTACATGGATTTGCAGGTCTATGAACCCGCAGCTACTCCCTCAGAGGCGATAGCATTGCATTGTCTGAATATTCCTTACCATCGCGCAGCGGACGAGGGAAACTGCGTCGAGTCCCGAAAGGATTTGTATTCCGAGCTCTTGTGGGATGCTTAGAAAATTGTTCGTCATGATCTATTCTGATAGACAACCAAGCTTTGGTTCAAGAATTTGGAGTAGATGGATTCGTCGATGATGATGGTACTAGTAGCGCTCAGAGCAAGGATTGTGATCAAAAATTCCCACACTCTAACTCGCTTTCGATGCGTCGGCGATGAACCAACTCCGACACTAACCATTATGTCCTTACTGTTTCGCTTAATCCTACCTCTATCTTACTCGTTAGGATTGCACGTTTACTGATAACTTTCTCCGGGGCTTACAGTCTATGTTCCGTGCTTAGAGTACGTTGATATTTCTATTTTCCCTAAAAAATTATCCTCTCACCCGATTCCTACAGATAGCGAACAAACTTTTCAAGATCGTTACGTTGGACGCTTCAAAATCTAATCAAACGAGGGCCAGCGGAATTTCGAGAATAGAACATAACGATATTGGATGTTCGAAGACTCAAAAGGCCTTCAGTGCATGGCTCCCATGGCAATTTTTTTTCGCTCCTGAAGCAATTCTGAAAAGGACAACCATTTATCGATCTTTACTTTTCCGGGGACACGTCGGAGCGAAGAGTGGTGATGAAAGGTATACTGGATTTTTTATATCATACAAGTATATGAAATGCTCACTTATCAACAACACAGGATGGCATGATCTTGGCAACTTTCGCAATTAAACCAACCTAGAAGTTGGTATTTCTCGTTCTCAAACCGGCATGAAGATCATCTGAAACATAGAGGAAACTCGTTGTCAAGTCGTACACATACAAATACACATTATGAACCCGAGAAGAAAGGAAGATTCGCTACGCCAAATCGAAGATCATCTGGATCGTAAATCCAGTAGAGTACAGCAGCCAGCCTAAAAGTTAAACGCATCACTCTTCCATCCCTCTTTCTTAACCTCCACTTCACGCTTTCTCTCCACCACCCTCCTAAACCCAGTTACCTGCCTCTTTCCTTCTTTCATCATCCCCTTCGCTGTTGACTCCACCTCACCCTTGAGCTGATGCAAACCCTCAACGTCCACCTTCATGCTCGATTCGGAACGCTTCACTCCAGGTACCTGAGTTGCCGCCTCGTCAACTGACATCCCGAGCATCTCCCCGCCCATGCGCTCGAGCTTGTTCTTAAGCGGCTCCGAACCTGTACCGAGAGGACCGCGCTTCTCGCCTGACAGGATCTGCGGCTCAGCTCCCATCGCGAACGCCGACTTGCGCACCTCGCCGCCTTCGCCCATGTCGTCAGCGCCAACCCGGACCTGCTGCTCGACGACGAGCCCGGTGCCGGTGGCCTTCCAATCCATCTCCATATCCCCCATTCGACTTTCCCTTTCCAACCTGCCGACCTCGCTCCAAATCGCCGCTGCGAGTGATGCACCGTTACCCAGGCCAGTATCTTCGAACACCTCGCGACGCTTGCTGATATCAAAAGCAATGCCGTCCGCATATTCCACACCAGCTCGGAGCTGCTCCGTCAATGTTTTCTCCAGCGCCTCGCGCAGACGGGTAACCATAATTGGGCGGAAGAGTGTGACGAACATGGAGTGGTTCGAATCGCGAATCTCGAGCCCAACGTCCTCTGAGATCGACACCGAGGCACGCTCGATGATGTGGAAGTGCTTGCGCGCATTGCGAGAGTTCGGGCCAGTAGCGACGCTCGGGATGAGTCGGATCTTCAAATCCACATCGACGCCCTTCTCGGGGAGCTTCAGACCCATGAGGCCTGTGAACTCTTTGGGACCAACTGACGACTGCTTGTCCAGGTACCAGAACGAGACGTCCTTGAGTGCCAGCTGCAGCGCCTGAATACGAATGTGCGTGAGGGCGCCAAAGGCAGTGTGGGATGGAGTGGCGGGCGACGCGGAAGTCTGGATATCAACGTCGGTGATGTTGCGAATATAGACATGCGACGGCAAGATGTTGAACGACGAAATATCCAAATTCTCGAGGACAAACTCGATTTCGGAGTCTTTGTATTCGGTCCTGATCATCAGAATGTCAACGACTCAAAATTTCGTGAAGAAAAGGGGTGTTTACCTTGGAATAGGGACGTCGCGCATCTTGGACAATACCCTCGGGATGTACACCTTGAAGAGATCTTGCCAAAACCAAGTCGCTTGCTCCATAGCGGCTTGCATGCCTGTCTTCGCTTCGTCGCCAGCCTCGATCAGACCTTGTTCGATATCGTCGGCGAGTTTGATGTGCGCCTCCTTCACTTTCATCAAATCCTTGTCATTCCTCAAGCCAGCCTCCACCTTTACAAATTCGTCCTTGACGCCTGCGACGGACTTCTTCCACGCCTCGTCCTTCTCCATTAAAGTCGTCCAGCGGACGCGTAAATCCTTGCGTTGCTGCATCGCCTCTTCTGAGCGGACATATCCAGGCTCGGAGAGATTCATTCGCACAGCAGCAAAGAACTGGTCGAACCATCCTCGGAGCTCTTCGTCTTTGGAAATCGAGTTGGCGCATGTGCGCACGCGCTGGACGAGGGGCGTGAGCGATATACCTGCGAGGCGCTCGAGTAGCGTGTTGATGAGCCCGAGCGCCTTGGGGACATGTAGTTCGGGCGTAGGATCATTGACGAAGCTCGAGAGGGTGGTGTTGGGATCCGAGGCGGAGTCTAGCATGGTGTGCAGCCGCTTCTGGAGAATACCAAAGATCGTGTCGAGGGCCTCGCGATATTCAGCATCTGATTGGGCTCTGTCGGCCATCTGATTGTAAAACACTGTCAATAAAAGAGATACTGAAAATTCGTGAGTTGATATACCTTGTAGAAAGCCTCCTGGAGCCTTGAGCTCGCCTTCTCAGCGTTCTCCTCAACCATCTGGGTCGTATGTTGCGCAGCGCCAATCACTGTCGTCCCTGCATCCTTGACGGTGTCCATCCCATGTTGCCAGGCGACCTTTACGTCCTTCTCCTCCTCCAAGCGTTGCTTATCCCTTCCAAGAGAATCGCGCTTTCCCTCTTTGACCTCTTCCTCGATGTGCAACAAACTTTCCTTCGCAGACCCTGCTTGACCCTGGATGACGCCAGCAGCTTCGGCCAACGAAAGACGGATGACGGAAAATAGGTCCTGGAAAAGCGAAGTGCCCTCTGATGTGACGGACGACATGAAACTGTTGAGGAGAACGCGGAGCGCTTTGCGGATCGCAATGATGTCTTCGAGCGCCTGGGTTTTATCTTCCTCGACTCTTTCAGTGACGGTAAGATCACCCTCGGTCAAATGCCAGATGGCCTCCTGGAGGATGTTGTCGGCTGTAGTATGGATTCAGAACGCCGAAGTCGCTTGAAGAAAGGCGTCTGCAAAAAAAGAGGCTTACCATTCTTCTGTGATCCCAGGTGCTTATATGCATCGAGCACTTTCCTGATGTCGTCTGCGAGTACACGACCCTGGCTGCTGAGTTCGGTGTTAGCGCTGGGCTCGAGCTGGGTGATGCCGACTTCATTGAGCCAATTAATAAAGGTGTTTGCTTGTTGAGTGGACGGTAGTTTGCCTGCCTCGAAGGCGGCGAGTACATCAGATGTTCTATCCATGGCGGTTGCAAAGTAGTGGGTGATTTATGGGAATTTTCTTTTTAGATTTAGACGAGACATTTGGTAGGGACCTATATTTATAGGTCCCACTGTTGGCGCAGCGGGTGGGGTTCAGTTGTAGTTATGACGCAATGAATGGTACATCCATCTAGGAGCCGTTCTGACGCGCCAATCGAACTTCAAAACCGTCATAACCGTGCAGATACGGCGGATGTAGGAGAGCCAATAATGATGTCTCATTGACCCTCAGGCTTCCCACTCACTGTTTATTTCCTTTTTTGGGTTGGAGGCCATAGTCCGTCATACAATCGTTTTTACGTCATTTCTTAGGGTGATATATCAAGGCGAGCGAGCAGTGACACTTCGGGGATTCCAACGTACAGACGACATGTATATATTAGTCCTGTAGCTTAGTCTGTAGTCTGTGTACAGAATTGGCTACAAAAATCATTCGCAGATTAACTTCAGAATTAATTTGTAGAAGATATGATATGTTTACTACAAATGAGGCTATGAAAGGCTTCAGGATATTTTCTACGGATCTCTTTCACAGAAAGATTGATAGATGACATATCAGACATTCTATAGATTATGGTCATATATTGTCTATGAAAGGTTTCTACCTGTAGTTCTGTAGGTAATCTATAGATCAGCCTTCTGGGAATATGTACAGATGCCGTCTGTATCTATTGTTTCGCGCCAAACAATAGATACAGACGGCATCTGTACGTATAATTCCATAGTTAACATATGGGACCTTCTATAGATCATGCCCATAGATAATCTATAGACATTTTTTATATGTTGTTTGGTACATTATATATCAATCTTTCTATCAATAGGATTTGTAGAAAATATATTGAAGCCTTTCGTAGCCTCATTTGTAGTAAACATATCGTATCTTCTACAAATTATTTCTGTAGTCAATCTGCGAATGACTTTTGTAGCCAATTCTGTACATTACCTACAGACCAAGCTACAGGACTAATGTATACAAGACGTCTATACATTGTAACCCCCGAAGTGTGAGGACACCGTTGGCGTTATTGTAAAAGAAGATACAGACCGAGAATTAGCCTGAATTAGCCGATGAATGAAAGGCAAGCGAGGATGCCATTTATTTGATCGACCAATATAAATGTTATCTGGTAAGGTAGAGAACGGTTGATGTGGAGGTCACAACCATTCTCTACCTTATAAGTATTCCAGACAAAAACATATTCAATGCAGATCAATAGTAGTAAGCAATAATAGTACAAAGCTGATAAACAAGAGATAGGAGGCCAAGAAGTATGAAGTACAAGGAAGATATCAGAACGAGAGGTCCTAATATTTAAAAGTACAGTTTGTCTCGAAAGCTAACCAAAAGAATAGTACTATATAAACGTCCTTCCCCTCTTGAAGCTTCGATATGGAGGTAACCCTGATTCCAGGAGGCCGGCTCCGTCTACATAGTCTTTTCATCCCCTTCTACGATAGATCTGGAATTTGTAGAAATCGAATTCAAGCCGCCGTTTGCACCATTAGTTCGGATTTGTTTATTCTCTCTCGTCCCGGGAAAGGAACTTGGTGCCTTCGATTGGGGAGTTATATCCACCGCTAAACCAGAGTTCTTTCTTATAGGCTTCGTAGGGAAAGTGACGAACCGAGACGAGGTTCCCCGCCTTAGCGAATCTAAGTTCACGGAACTTCCAGGACTATCGGCGATAACGGTGCTAGGTATCAAAGCAGATGTAGAATCTACTGACTGAGGTTCCGGGGTATATGGAACATCGGTAGGAGGTAGAATCGGCATTCTTAGTTTGGGGAGCTGTGACCGCAGCAATGTGGATGAGCCTACCCCAGCCAGAAGCGACTGCTGGCCAGTGGGTGGTGATCTTGATTGCGATCCTGATCCTGATACCACCGGTCCCGCAGAGACTTCTTCGACCTCTTCATACGGTGGCGCCTCGATGTCTCTGCGGATATTGCGCTTCTCGTCTGAGCCGATCTGCCACCTGCCTGTCCCCGTAGTAGACACCGTTGCGTCTTCTGGGGACTGCAGGAACTGCGTGGGTTGTGATGCTTGTGCCTCCGCCTGCGTTTGCTGTTTTCTTTTCCTAAATTGCCAGAATCCTGCGGCACCTAGAGCAATGAACAGCAGCAAGACGAGTACCACTACCACGCCGGTGATGGTTGAGCGTTTCCGTTTGGCTGCGTTAGCTGCGGCGTTGATCTGGGCATCTTGTTCGTTGATGATCGTGTTGTTGCCGCTGCTACTGGTAAGTCCAACACAATCATCATTGGTAGAGCCTAGTGAAATCATTACAATGATCGAAAGTCAGTTTAAAAACATTCTGCTCATGCAAAAACGAGCGCTGACCTGTCGTACTGACGACCGGTGTTCCGGTAGCCCATCGACCCTCCCTATTGAAGGCAGGACGTGAGATGAGATTTTGTCGCTGTCGAAGTCAAAGATTGTACTCTACATGGAAGTAAACTTACAGATCACTGACGGCAGCTAAGAAAAATTTAGACCATCATCAACAAACATGAGCAAAAATCAATTATTCCAGTGACCCCACCCTCTCAACACCAATGGCGTGATATGCGCTAAGCAGGCATGGGGTTCGGAATCGAAAAATATGTACTCACCGATGAGCTTTCCACCTGGAACGGCGCGGTCAATGTAGGTAAATCGGTCTGTTCCAGAGTTCATGGACGCATTAGTAACAACAGGTTGGCCTGTCTGGGCCAGCGTGATGGTGTACGGAGGTGTCCCGCCAACGACGGTGATGCCCCAAGGAGCGCACGTTTTTAACTCCTTAGTGACATTTGCTGAGACGGTGAAAGTGGGTGGGCTGATGGGCGTTGTATCACATTGCGTTGTCTGTCCGGCTAAGATGCCAAGAATATGATAGAAACGGTGGCGTTCAATTGGATTGTGCGCGATAACAGTGTCGAGAACGATTTTGCTCACCCATTACCGTTATTAACTGTGCCGGTGAACCTCCTGGATTCTGATCAGAGTCGACAACACTCAACAACAGTTGGGAGCCTATTCAAAGATCAAGTGAGTTCAGCGCGCGAACTCAAGAGAGCCTGTAGCGCTCACCAATAGGCTGGGTCACCATCCAGATCAGATTGTTTTCATCTGAACCTAGGAGTTGCGTCTGCGGAGTCCCCCCAACTGGAAAAGATAGCATGTAATAGGGGGGAACGCCTGTGATAGTCGCAGTGGAGTTGACGGGTATCAACATAATCGGGAGTGAGGTGCAAGACGGAATGCCTGAGGGCAAGGTCTAATGACAGAAGTATTGATCAAGAGGAATTTACCAAACTACAGACAAAGAAAACGTAAAAAATACCTTGTCCTTGAATGCCCAAAAGAAATGTCCCTGAGTGTTGAGTCCTGAAGCCGGAGAAACGAAGGTAGAAAAAAGCCAGAAAAGGCAAAGGAATAGAGAGAAGATCAACATCTCTGGCGACCAAAAAAGAGTGTTGTGGAAAGCGAATGAAGAATGGGCGAAACCCAGCGCCAAAGAAGTGAATAAAAAACGAGAGGCCCACCGTTGCTTTAAGGCAGGGGAACGTTCTGAAGTACCTGATATTCCGGTTGCTCTTTATGAACGAAACTGATCATGATGATGGGTGCTGTGAGGGCGTGAACATAGATGGAACACATCATACAGAAATTGCCGACGATGATCATCATACCGACCGAGGTCCATAATTAGCGAGCTAATGAGGAGGAGAGATCAATTCTCACCGTTCCTTATCGTAGTGAACCTTCAAAGCTTCAAGCTTCATTTGTCCCACGGAAATCACGGTAGTTATTCTTACCAGGTTATACCGGGCATTCAAACGGACGTCACAAAATGAACTCGATCAAGATGTCAATGATGTGTTTTGCGATATATACAACTAAGAGTTCAAGAAATTAGACAACCGTAGGATCGGAGCAGGAATATAAAACAAAGGGAACATACCAATACGATGATCCTCCTGCGAATAGTGCAACGCCTGAGTTTATCTTTAAAAATTGAATTCAGCGGTGGAGAGAAATCTTTCATCACGAGGCTATGTCTGTGCAGGTCCTGTCCTTCAAAACATTGCAATTACGACACAAGGTCGCCCTTCTCTGCAAACACTGCAAACACTGCCGGGATTGGCTGGTGTTCAACTGAGGTGAGCGGGCATGTTGCGAATTTCGCGCCGAGTCCATGTGTATCCGTGTACAGGAAACGCATCCTAAGATCCTGCTGGAAAACGGCATTCGGCTGAACATAAACAGATATCATTGCCCAAGAACCATAAATCAAGACAAAACATGGATTGCATACTCCGAATCAGCCATTGAGCGTTCAAAGACGATGACGTGACATACACCAGCATCGGCATCTTCTCTTCCAAGGCAACGTTACACAAACATCATCAATCCACCGACGAACAAGGAAATGCTGCCAATTAGAGTCAAGGGGCGCTGAATCGCAGTGGCTGCGTTTGGGGGGTTGGTAGAAGACGGCGAAGACGTAGAGGGCGACGATGTTGATGCATCTGATCGAGGCGGGTTAGTGGTAGATGTAGTAGTCGTAAATGCGGGCGAACCTCCGGAACCAGTAGACGAAGGTGACGTGGGCGTGGATGCAGGCGAATCAGGTAAATCGGTATGGGTACTCGAACTGGCCAAGCCGGAGCAGTCGGTATCGGTTGTACCTACAAGAACCAGTCAGAAAAAGTAACCCGCGGTGTGATAGTCAAGTACATACCTTTCGTATTGAAGATAGCTGCCCCATTAGCCCATTGCCCTGTTCTATAAGATAGAGGATATACAACATCAGATTTGAAAATGCATCGTATCTGACACCGTTGCCTCTACGTACGAATCACTAATAGCAGCTATAAAAGAAAGGTGAACACGAGAATCATGGAAAGTCAATGAATACGAACTCACCAACCAAATACCCTCCGGGCGCTGCGCGGTTAATATACGTGTAAACATTGTCTCCTGCCGGGAGGGTGACGTTGGTAACTGACGGCGAATTTGCAGCGACCAACTCCAGCGCATAAGGAGAAACGCCTCCGCGGATCGCCAATCCCAAAGGGTCGCATGTCGTAAGGTCGGAATTGGATGTTACATTCGGAGTTAGGGTAAAGGTAGGTGCGTTGGAGGGTGTCTTGACGCAAGATGTACTGGAACCAGCTATTGTACTCGATCAGGGAAGCTCCTATAGGTTGCAACAAATCGGGACCGACCAGTGACCGTCATTGGCGCGAAAGTTCCTCCCGGATTCCCATTGGCGTCAGTAACGCTGAAAAGGACGAGGGTACCTACACACTTCAGAACATTATCATCAAGAAAAATTCAATCCAACAACTCACCAACGGGGTAGTCCACAATGTAGCTTACATCCGACTCTTTGGTACCAATCAATGTCGTCGAAGGCGTTCCAGTGATCGCGAAAGTTGTCATGTAATACGGAGGAGTACCCTTCGTGTTGTTGGTGGTGGTGTCAAACGACGTGATATTGATCGCGAGACGCGTGCAGGTGGGCACGGTTGTTTGAATAGACTAACAAAACGCATTATGTCTGTTAAGTGTTCACCGCAGCGGAGAACTCTGGGAAGGGAAAAGGCATACCGTATTTTGGAAGCTCCATTTGTAGAGAAAGCTTGTCTGCGCAGATACAGAGGATGTACATGCTGAGAGTACAAGAAGGGCCGCCGACGCGAACGAGGATCTCATCGTTGCGTGGTTTAGATATTTTGAGGGTGGTCGGAAATTTAAACGCTGCTCGAGGCAGGAAAAGAACAGCAAGTAGTCTTCCGAGGAGGCGACTCCCTAAAGGCTGGCAGAGAATTTCGGGTTGATGGCGACGCACCCGACGAGGGAGGAGCAAAAGTAAGGCCAAGAACTTCACGGGAGCTCTCTGGAGCTGGAGTCCTTCATTGAAATCACGAACGATGCCCCTGAATTGTGATCGCAACGATGTGGACATGGTCTGATGCAACGGTATCGGAAAAAAGGCCTAGTATGTAGAAGGCCAGTAGTTAAAGCTTGAAATCCAGCGGATTTTAAGTGTTCGTTGAGTGGTCGATCAATGAAGGCAGGGAATCTAAAGCGGATCTAAAGCATGAAACATGATGAAATTTTGAACTTTGGCATCACGCCTGATACATACCGCCTCCGGGAATCGACGGGAAGTGGATTTAAACTTATCTTACCTTGAGTACATATAGGAATTTTATGAGCTTTCCGGCTTTCTCTAAGGCGAAAAAAGACGAGAAGGGTGGGATTTACGACAAGGAGAATGTTGAACGTTTGAACCGTAACGGAATTAAATGCAGTGTGTTACGGAGAATGTCGGATCTGAATAGATAAGATAAGATTACAACTGGTGCTTCACGCTCAGCGCTTAATCTTGGCTCGTTCTAACTTCTCTGCATCGCCAATTTGGTCTGAATATTGATTGAAGAAAATCCTTATACTCGAGTGCATGCTGTTATAATAGTAAAAAGTATATCGAAACTTCTCTCAGTTCTTCGTTATACCCCAAATGATTTGAGTTATCAGAGAAAGAAAAATCTTCAAGACTTGAACATCTACGAAAATCTGAAAGTTGCATTCACGACTACACTTGGGATAGTGGAGTAGAATATTGACTGAACATGATCAAAGAGCAGCCAGAATGGAATTTGCACTCGTCACCGTGACGTTAGGCGGGGCCTCTTCTACGGCCACAGAAACGACTTTGTGTCCCTCCGTAACAATAACAAAACGCTGCAAAGCCCACATGTCAATGTGGAAAATGGGAAGAAGGACGTCAATAACACTAACTTTTGATCGCGGCCCTCCAAGCAATGGCGTAGCATCAAAAATCAATCCGAGTGAGCCCACGAAGGCACCCTTGTCATCAGCGATGAAATGGATAGCTGAAGGATATTTTGAAAAGCGTAAATATACTTCGCTAGCATTCAGGATCATGTCAAGTAACTCACGGCTGCCCTTCGGAGCGAGCTTCTCCTTCCACGCTCTATTCATAGTAGAGTTGGCTGTGAATCACGGGGGTCGTTTGGATACATCGAACCAAGAGATGGCATACTTCATGACGAATGCGTCGTTGACCCCAAAAACGTAGATAGCAGACACCCCCTTGGCCTTGAAAGCATCGAAGTTCTCGACGTACGCAGGGATGTGGGAGTTGCAGGGCGCCGTGAATGCTCCGGGAACACCGATCTAGAAATTAGCCAACACATTTGTCCTGGTGCTCTCTTTTGCGATATATACAAGGAATCTACTCACGAGAATATTTTTTCCGGTGAGAGTTAGAGGCTTGCTATAGTCAGGCGCATCTTCTTTGACTTGCGAAGATGGAATCGTGCCCCCAGGTTGGATCTGAGCAGTAGCGAGTACGGAGGCAGCAACAGCGTGAGCGGCGGAGGCCAGAACTGAGGTCATGGCGATTGTGATTGTACAAGAGGCGAATGCTTGGAACTATATCGTGGAGCCATATCGATGGATCTTATACTTCAGAGCGCGGGATTTAGATGTTGTGATACGTAGCAGTTTTCCATAGTTGACCAGATCCTCTCAAGAGCCCATTGTTTGGAATGTGATTGTGCTACGTGTCCAATAAATGCCAACATTAGATGAATAGAATGTTCAATGTGCTTGATATATGTAAGGTGTGCAGAGAGATGGAAGCAAGATGGAAGTGCAGAGGAAGGAATAATTGCAGCGGCTATCGAAAACTGCCGGATTATACCGGGGGGTCAGGAGGACGCATCATTATCCTCTTGAAGTTGCGTGACAACGTCCACAGAATCAGCGCACCATCCATTTTCTGCCTACTTCTTGAATATCCTGAATGTTTGATTGCAGAGGTTGTGACGCTAACAATGAGGAGAAAATGGTGATAAAAGCTCGGGCATCTTTCTAGATGATCATTGACAGGTAAGTTACCAACCATGCTATTGGCTTGCATGACAATTTATGTGCCCAATCGTGCGGTAAAAATGGAATACAAAATATCACAAATTGTAATACAAGCTCAACATATTAATAAAGTGGGCCACCCGAGAACCTGAGGCGGATCCGCCTTGCATAGTTTTGACTTTTGAGAGCTTGGATTTTGAAGGGAGTACCCAAGGCTATATGGTCAGGACTGGTTTTGGCAGCAATACCGATGAATGGCTGATCCGTATCTATTGTGTAGTCGAACTAAAGAGAACCTCCAAGTCTAGCCGGGATGTGACACAACCGAGTGGAAATTGAGTTCGAACCAACGGAATGGTTGTCGGCGTAAGCGTATAGTTCCGGGTATGTGTAAACATATCCGAAAATTCTTTTTGGGACTTGCTGTTTCTTGACCGCTTTCGGGGTATGAGGATGCGCCTCAAATTTCAACAGGTTGAGTTAAAGATGGAGGAGGAGTTTCCATGCAAAATGTATATGAATGAGGCTCGTCCTGTAGAAGTAACGATACGTACATGGCGTTGGAAGTCGGGAGAAGAGCAGGAGAAGAGGCAAGCCACTTCAACATGCCGAAAGCCGGCACTTTCGCATTCCCATGCGTGATCCGGGCCGCTCAAGCTTCCTGACCGGCTGAACCCGACGATTACCATATTAAGTAAGCGCGCCACACTATAAGAGACGACAACTACACCCTGATCTCAAGTGCCAAGGGTATTCATAAACACAGCGCTTATAAGTTGTGATCATAACGTATCGACAGGAGAGAGAATTACTAAAATGTGGCTAACATATTTAAGTAATACAGCAGCCATCGTGTCCTGTTCCTCTATGGATGAGACGGTTTATGTGCTGTGCCTCGCACTTGGGTGCAACCAGCCCTGTGACAGTATATGTTTGGCTCTACAACCTGTGGATACCCGTGTTTCCCACATGTTTCTCTCCCAGTTGGTGAGTCATAGCAAAATGCTGACTTCTCACAGAACGCCCAGTGTACCCTATGTTTTCCGCATTTGAAGATGATGTTCAAAAGGTAGCACATTGAAAAGTCTATGAATAAATGTGACTTATAGAAATATGACCATAAAGCAAGATTAGTCACACCTGTACTTATTTTACAAGTATTTGAGGGAATGGTGCCGCGGGAGATTGTAATATTAGCGAGCAGGCTGTGTTCAAAATTAGAGGTCGATGTAAGCATGGGAGAACACCAAGCTGAACGTGTAACGTCAATGCTCACCAAAGTTTAAAATAAAGAGAAACAAAAGGAGCGCCAAATTTCGGAAATATTTGCATCTTATATACCGGCAATAAAGGCCCAAAGGGTCCACCAGTGGCAACCCATCTTTTCATTGTGCTCCACCGGACGACGGAGATTATGGGTATCATTCCCAAAAAAGGTAATCTGGCCATCTCATGGTATGGTCGGCGTACTCGAGTATAAGTAACCAATACAACTTTCAGAATTCATGCACAGACAATCAGAATTATAATTTAGGTAATTACACCAAATAAGTTGCCCCTTCCAAATGTTCCTCAAGAATGAGGAGGATGACAGCGGCTGTGGGCCGATATTGAGGTTTGACCTGCATACAGTTACCCACCAACTCCCGATACCACGCAGGCGCGCTGCCTTCTCCTCCGTGCCAAGTCACTCCCGCAATTTCAGAAGACGATTCTGGGTTGATATGAATGATCTCCTCTGACAACATCCAAAGGACCACACCCAAATTGTAAATGTCCCGTGGGCCACATAACGTGAGGTCACCATCTTCCTCTAACTCCGGTGGCGCGTAATACAGAGTAAAGCCACGAACGGGGGCAATATCGATCATTCTGATGTGGCCTTCAGGATCAACGAGAAAGTTGTCCAATATGAAGTCACCAGAGAATGAGCCGGCTTCGTGCAAGACCTTTATAGCGGACACGATGTCAACGGACCATGAGAGCTTGACGGACCATGAAACTGCCAG
This sequence comes from Pholiota adiposa, assembly GCA_009935795.1. Classification (NCBI taxonomy): domain Eukaryota; kingdom Fungi; phylum Basidiomycota; class Agaricomycetes; order Agaricales; family Strophariaceae; genus Pholiota; species Pholiota adiposa. Next base: position 270,401 of record QEYC01000158.1, on the reverse strand, counting down.
TTGCTCAGGAGTATAGAGAGGTTTTTCGAGGCGTTGCTTTTCGAGGAAGGCAACCCGTGGATCATATGGCGTACTGCTACTGTCTTGCGTGCTGAATCGTCGATGCCGGGGAGTTGTTTGCTTTATTCGATGAGCCAATTTGAAAACGTCAAGGATAGACCCTGCAGGCATAAATGGGTGTAGAAATCCGCGAAACTGTCCTGTGTTGTTTCGGTCCGTGACGATGAAAGATGGAGGCAGAATAAACGGGGAATTAAATTTAGATAATTCCATGACTTCTCGGAGCAGGTCGTCATTGTACGTGGTACTACCAAATGGCTGTGGAATGACTCCGTGGAATTTGTACGCATAGAGGTTTCCTGAGTACAGCACGATCTTGATATAAGGATGATGAGTCCTGTACGTTTCTGGTGCCACCAGTTCGGAGAGACGAACACGAGGAGTGGTCAGGCTTGCGGGGATCATGTTATAAGGAATATCCTCAAGGGAGCATTGAGTCTCTCTGCCGATGCAAGGGTTGCCCTTCGAGTCGGTATAAAACTCAATCGTCGTGATATACGATTCAAGATTCAGCTTCGGGAGAATGTGATTATTGAAAAACGTAAAGGGCATGTTCCCCAATTCCGCGTCCAGGATTTGGTTCTCCATCGGGTCATCTAGCGGGCTCTTGAGAAGACTTTCGAATCCTTGACGAGTTCTTTCAGGTATATTGCGTTCATATTTGACGATAATAATATAGCCAGTTTCAAAGCGCCTGAAGTCGAACTGGTATCCAAATGTCGTTTCGCCAGCTTCCCAGTCATATTGAGAGCCAATGCAACTGGCCTGGAGAAGTGTTATACCGTGATACAGATTGGTACGCGGGCCTTTCGCCAGGTACAACGGTTCTTCAGGGTTACCTAGAACTACGACAAGATTAGCGACCTCGTTTGACAAAGTGCGTAAGGCCCAGGCGAGCGAAATAAATGTGAATGACAAAAGTAAGACGTACTTTGAGCTCCTGTCAAGATCGTATCCTCATCTCTCGCGCTACTCGTAATACGTCCCATTAGGCCGAATCGAGTGAAGTCCACTGAAAAGTTAAAAATAGCAGTGAAAGGAAAACAAAGGGATGAGGATGGACTTTCGAACGCGAATTCAAAGTTGAACATTACGGAAGTGGCCCAGTGGCCTCGGAGCCTTTACGCGTGGCCACTCGAAGCGTTTCAGAGAAAGGAAGAACAGAAAAATGCATTGTCGATGGAAAAATTGTAATCACAAATACGCCGTCATTCTCTACATATTAATAACTCACAATAAAATACGCGAATAACATAAGAATAAAAACATGGAGCCGATGTTGAACCGATGAACAGAAGCGCACTGATGAGGAGGTTGTAAATCATGGTGAACCGACCAACAAAGTTTTAGACAGTCAATCGTCGAGTCTACTGATGACTTGAAGCCAAGCCAGACTGAATTGGATAGAGAATTAGGCTTCTTTTGTTGGTTTCAAAGCCAGAAGCGTCGTTAGAATATGGTCGTTTTCGAAGAAATCGCCTTCACCGGCTAAGGCGGATTCTTGATGACAAGCGGCCGCATGCTTCCACCTATACGTCCGATGCAGCGTAAGCCTTCCAACAGAACGCTATGGCCATCGATGAGAAACACATACCAATGTAATTCTTTGACCTAATCGATGATCCCGAGAACATGAGTTTCTGAGTAAAGGAAGTACGAACAGAACGTGCCTTGCTTTCCATGTCCTTGATACCTTCTACCGCGACCCACTTGGCACACATATGGCATTTCCCTTGCTGGATCCGGTGTTTTTCTTTCTTGCCAGGATTCTGCCTTGGAACGATACGAAATGCGGTTGGGGGCGAGAAGGGACGGCCTGTAGCGGCGGATATTCCTAACAAAGAAAGTTCAGTGATAAATTCCGCTGGAATCCTGATGATCGACGAACCGTGCGCATATTGCATGTGGTAGCTATAGTTAATCAATAAGGAAAGTGTAGAGAAGAGAAAAGAACAGAAACGCTAGAAAATAGAAAATAACGAGATGATCTATTTTAGCACGTCACAGATTTCGAGATGCACAGAACGAGAAACGCACCACTTGAAAGCCGAGAATTTCATAGCGAGCCAGAGTTTCTTCTTTTCTCCGCCGCGCTCAGGAGGCTCAATACAGATTGGGCATAATCCCACCTTTTCGATGCCCTTACCTTTGACGAAACGAGGGGTATAGAGGTCCAAGACGCTGCGAGGTGGATTGAATGCACCACCAGGGTGATTGACTCCAAACAAAGTGCACGGTGAGCTGAAAGCCGATGGACGTCAGCATGGATTGGAAGCTTAAAGGGCTAAAGGACATGACGTACTCCATGGCACCATGCATGTAATACGAACTGGCAGGAAAACGTCGATAGAACAAAGGAAAGTTATCTGACACCGCGATGCTAGTCGGCAAAGTACGTTGAGTGTACACAGGTCTCGGATCTTCTTGTACCGAGGACTGCAACGTCAAAGGCGGATCTTCACTTGAAGACGAGGTTGGTGAGTCGACGATGACGACGCTCTTTCGAGGACGTTTGCTGCGGCGCACAACAGCAACCGGTTCGACTGGATCCTCACGCGCGCGTTTGAGGTTGAGGACGATCTTGAGGCGAGGTTGCGGAGCGGGCGACGAGCTTGAAACGGAGCTTATAGGGGTTAGTGGTGAAAGGGCCTCGATAGGAGTGAGGGCTTGCGACGGAGTAGACGGATCTTTGTGCAGAAGGTCCTGAATAACGATGTTCTCGAGAGATAACATAGGAAGGATAGGAAGCGGTAGATCATTTTCACGTTGAGTAGAAGAAATAGTTGCTGTCGGTTTGAGTCGGCAGGGAGACATTAAGGAATTCTCAGTCATAGGCAGGACAAGCGGCGCCTCGAAAGTTATTCCAGAGAGAGGAGCTGATACCGTCCCTCCTTGAGGAACTACAGCAGAGGTCGATTGATCGTTTGCAGGCGGCTCAACGGCCCGAAGTCTATCGACGAAAGAGATTACAGGCTCGACATGCCGGGTGCGACGGCCTTTCTTCGATTTAGGCTTCGTCTTCGACTTGGAACGATTCTCTTTGTCGTCAGATAAGATATGTTCCTGCATCTTGGAAGCTCGGACTACCGGAGACACGTCCGCCAGAGTGCGCGAAGGAAGAGGCGGAGCCGCTAAATCGCTAAGGTAGCTTCCGAAAGTCGCACCTTGCAAGTCTTGCATATACTTTGTAGCGGGAGAGTAAAACAAGGAGGAGAAAGGCGAAGTAGCATCGCTCTCGCTTCGCAGACCTCCCATTGGGCCAGCAGAAAGTATACTAGTAGGTCGCGGAGATGGAGTGTTGACGAGTGTCGTGGTCACTGACTGGAGCGACACCATGCGATTGTGCTCGTTGAATACAGCTGGCTGGTTAGGATCTTGGTCCAGGACGTCGATTCGGGCATCCCGAAGGACGCGTCCGTCGCGGTCTTGCCTTCCGGAGGTCGTGCTAACATCAGCGAAGTAGTCAGAATCGTAGATATAGTTGAGCCCGAGATCTCTAGTTTGCATAAAGTTAACTCGAGAAGACGTAGTTACATCCTGCAGAGGCAGCGAAGTCTGCGATGAAGATGGCGGCTCCGATGTTGCAGGTGAGCTCGAGGAGACGCGCAGCCAGTCAGTAAAGTCAGGAGAGTCAGAGGTGGGTATTGGAGAGCTCGTCAGCGTTGCAGAGAGCGAAAGGAGCCAGTCGAGCGCAGCGTCAGTAGTCGACATGGGTCAGAGGGTGAATCAAAATGCGCCGCGGCGGAAGCCCTTTTTACACCATCGTGCACGGACCCTACCCCCAAGTTCGCACGATGCTCAAACACGGTCTTCTATCCTGTCAGATCACATCGAGCTGAGCTATTGGGAAGCAAGCTCAACACTTCAAAGGATAGCCAGAGATATGTCGATGCTAGGCGGAACTAAGTTGTTTACTCGAGACGTTGCACAAGAAGATTGACAATCGCATATGAATTTCCTCAAGCATTTATGAGAGGGAATGTTCAAATTCAAAGACGAGACTCTGATCATCAGAAAGAGAATAGGTTTCCTCTAGTAATGCAACAGCCCAGAGGGAGAGAGGCTGAATTTAAGTTTCGCAGAGAGACGTTAAGCCGATACTGTAGGTCAAATCCAGAAATCCATTTGAAAACGCCAGGTAGTTAGTTGACACGAATAGTTGGTCCCGAGGATCTCTAATCAATATTGATAGTATCTTTAGGGTATAAGGAGGGAAACCAGTCAAGCGAACATTTCGAGGATGTGGTTCTGAGTCAAGGAGGGCTTACAGGAGGGAAACTCCGGCTGGCTTTAAACTAAAGTAATAACTCCGACGAGCTTCGGTAACTCGGCATTGTGCCACCTTGTTTGTTCCAAACCTATGATCCAAAGTTCTTGAAGTTGAAGTCTGCGATATATCATATCTTAAGGCTCTCTGGAAGTTATCCGAACTCGACCCTGACGCATTCTCTCAGACTGCATGGCAAATGCCACCATTCCTCGGCTCCATCTGGCTTTGTTCCCTTTCCGGATGCTATCGATGCTTAGCCGTTCTTGACATCATATGGTTGCTCTGGACAGCAATTGTGTGCAAGGTTTTCGGCTCGGGCTTTGTTATCGTTAATCAGAATCTCCACAGAGTTCGACTTCTTATTCAACCACATTACCGCCCGCCCGTGGCCCCCCGCCAGACGCGCCCTCCACCTCTCGAGCTGCTGCCGTCTTGCGTGTCGATCTCATCGATCTATCTTCCTTGACAATCCGCGGTTTATTTCATTTCCAGGCGTTTGATCGGGACGATATGGGAGCGAGTTTGAGTCAGATAATTCCTTATTACGTAGGCTCAACTAAGCAACCCACCACGTGCAAACGTGAGTGGGGCTTATACCAAAGTCAAGGTTTCATCAGGGCAGTGTAAATTTCTCGACTGTTTATTTTATACAGGCTCTCCTAATGGGATGGCGTCTTTGTGGATCAGACAGAGTCCACCTTAAAAATGACGTTCTCCATGAATATGAATTTTATTGTATTTTATCGACATGGTAAGACGCCGATAATTGCAGAATAAAAGGCTGTCTCGTTTTCGATGCGGTTTTGTAGTCTTCTGCATGCGGTCACACGCGGGTCACACTGTACCGCCACAATCGCGTCTCTAGAAAATACACTATAGCTATTGTCCACCTGCCTGCGGCCAGCCTCGCAGAGTTCTCCACAGTCAAAAAAACAGTAATTCTGTTGGAATTATGTGCTCGAGGCTGTTTATCTACAAAAATTACCTAAGGGAAAGATTTAGCATCTGGGGCAACATCATTAGCGGCAGAGCATCTCATCCTACGCATTGGTCCCTCTGACCTTTTTTAATGATAGAAAATGGGGCCAAATGTGTCTCAAGTACACCTTAAAAGGTACTGAAAGCATTTAATTTATATTAATGAATCATTGAAGTTTTCTGCGACTCAGATGAAGGAACTTGACAGTTCTTGAATATGGAGTATATTGACTTAGTCTGTAAAAGTAATTTCACGCCTCATTTTTTCTTTTGTGCAACCTGGGCAGAACATAACACTTTTTAAGCTTCTAGAGATTTCTTCAGCAAGAAATTTGAGGAGGCTGGTCAGAATTACTGTCAGGGAGTCGGCACAGAATGGTGTCACGCTTTGTCACTTCGGTGTATTGATTGATCACAAAGACTACAAATCAAATCTAATGGAATTTGATATCAAACACTGCCCTGCCATGTGACTGACTTTGGTACAAGACCGTCCACTGACGTGGACGGGATTGGTACGAGACTACCTTATTACGATCAAGCGAGGAGTGCGTGACCTCAATCTATTTGATCCTTCCCCCTCTGACCAACTGTCTTTATACAGGACTTGCAAATCCAGAAGTCCCAGTGTTCGCAGCCACACAGCGACGAACTAACCTTTATCATGGCCTCAATATAGTTGAGACGGAGACGACTTCCGTCATCAACACTTCGCGCTGGGGTACCACCATCTTTGGCTACCTCGTCGACTTCAGAAAATTCGACACTGGGAATCTCCTCGTTATCCAGTATGAACGCAATCCGTGGGAGCTTCATTGCCTTGAAAATCATATCCTGGATATTGACGGTGTGATTTCTGCGGCGCAAATGAATGAAGCACTTCCCGAGATACTGCGTGAGCAAGTCTGCTCATATATTACGGTGATTAACTTCCGGACAAAGAAGGGAATCCGACATTTTGAGCCAGCTGGATCTTTTTCTCTCGAGGATATACCCTACAACGACGTTCCGGAAACTCTGAAACTCCCCCAGGTGCCTATCACCGATCTCCTGGCGCCCGAAGAGTTCCTTCCTAGCAATGTCTATGTTGCTGTCGTCCTGTACAAGAATGAGCTTTACGCGTTCAAGAACCATGGAGTATTTCCGACGAATGGCTCAAGTACTTATGACGATAGACTTCTCGGAGAAATCAAGGAGCTCGTTAAATTCTCATCCCCCTTCATCTTGCCTCCATCATATATCGTCACTGGAGCGGGAAATTTACTTTCCAGGTTTCGTGGATATCTACTTCCATTTCAACCGGCAGGCTCTCTCGACGATGTCATATTGTCACTCAATGAGTGGAAGGTCAAAGCTAGCAGTGCCGAAAGGCGTGACTCGACGTGGACCTTGGGCCACTGGGTCAAACCAAGCCAAAATACACCAACTACGCCAGACTGTTTGCTCATCTCTTGGTCAGTCAAGCTAAAATGGGCCATTGAAGTGACGAGCGCCCTCGTCACTTTGCACAAGGCCCAGCATTATGTGGGTTATATCAGCCTCAGGAACTTTATCCTATGTCGAGATGGCCATCTTCGCATGATCAATATACGCCCTTACAAAGAAGGGTATAATTTATACACAGCCCCTCCGGAGGTAGACGATGGATGTAATCTCGACTTATCTGGTTCAAGGGATATATTCGCCTTGGGACTAGTTTTTTGGATGCTTGCTGAAGAGATTACTGCATTCGAAAGGCACACAACCCGACAGATTCCAAGACCTCCTTGGCACGATGGTCCAAACAGCGCCCCTCAATGGTTCCGTGCCCTTGTCAATGCCTGCCTGGACAAAATGCCGTCTGAAAGGCCGTCCGTGAACTCGGTTCTGTCTACTTTGGCTGTCGATAGGGATTCTAAGACGGCGTCAAATTAGAAATGTTTTTGTTGATATGCCGCTAGGCTTGTATTCCAATCTAATTTTGTTATCGACGTACATAGTTGCCCGAGGTTTACATTTCTCATTAGGAAATGCGGTCAAATATTTTTATCAAATTACCTCCCTAAGCTGACGTTATTTGAACAGTTACCAAGGACTGGTCAGGCCTCCTAAAAAGGATATCGAAACAGTAGCCTCGAGGTCCTGAGTCGAGGATTGCTTGAGGATGCCTGCGCTTTTATTTTATTTTACGGATGTTTTCAATTCCTATATCCTCTTAAAGCAATCCAGGGTGAGTGATGACCCTATAGGTTGCATGCAGGGCTCAGTGATCTTAATAACGCTTCATAATATTGCGGGTGTGCGATGCGAGATATAAAATGCAGCAGAAAACAACTTGTGTTTGCATCTCGCTTTCGCAAAAATATCTTGTTCAAAAGGCTTCGGTGTGTCAAGAAATCATACATTTCCAAATACTACAAGGCTCATGAGTTATCAACGGCCCTCCACATAGATCAACCAACTCAAACTTTTCTTTGGAGCCAACATACCAATGTGTACCTCGACAGTGGTCACCTACAAATGCGGCGTCTCGTCTGTATTTGTGAAGCTCTGTGGCAAGTCACAATTAAACCCCATTACATGCACTCGGAAACCGTGCAGTATCATTAATCCTACATCTGGGCAAGCAGCGCATACTTATTGCGGGCGTGATACATGCTCGCAAGTTCCGGGATCTAAGGAACTTGCTTCTCATGAGTAGGATGGCCGCAGACAACGGTACGCTTTGAAACACTGCCGATCGTGGTGTCTGTCGCTTACTTAAATTTAAATCAAGGTGTAAAATTTTGCATGCATATAGCACCTGCGCTACCGGCCTAATTTTATTTTACATGCAACGCTTGCGTCTATCATAATAGTTCTTTTAACTTCAGCACGTAATGTTTCGTTCCACATCTTCAATTGTATCGGGATCCGGGTCGAGAGAAGAAATGCGGGGTGTCCATGCTTTCAAACCATGTTCCCATAAATAGATTCCGGCCTTCGAAGCGCTCGTTGGGGTTTATTTCTATTAGCCGAGATGTTGGCGTTGGATTTCACCTTACAGAACATAAAATTAGGGACATATTTTCTGTTAGGAATAACCGACGGTTTTCCAGACCCCGGCGCAAGCAGCAGTGGCGGTGTAACGCTCCCGCCGTGCGCCACATGTACACGACTGAAACGAGACGCGTGACGCGTGACGAATGCCATGTTTGTTTTCTACGCTAACAGCTTCCCCGGACCCCAACAGCGATTCCGCCTATTTATTTGCCTATTCTCGCTTGCCTCTTCTGGACGACCTTCGATATGGGAGCAACCCTCAGTATGATCCCGTATTATAATGCCTTTGAAGCACGGAGTACGTAATTTGAAATGAGGACGTTTCCGTTGAACCCAATCAAATGGCATTTGTGCTAGGGCTTGGGAATCCGCATGACCCCATATACTTCAAACCGGATTTTCCAGCATCCACCGGAGTCTATCACGGTATAACTTTTCTAGTGGCATTAGAGGGACCAGCTGCCGTCAACATACCGTACGCCGTCAACATTCCATACGGCACTAGCGTCTTTGGATATCAAGTCGATCCCACACGGTTTGACACAGGTCGAATTTTTGTTGTCGCTTTTGTGCGCAATGAATGGGAGCGGGACTGTCTCGAGAACCGCATTCTGGACACTCCAGACTGCTTTTTGGATCCCTCTGTATTCCACAGGGAGTGTTTTCCTGATATACTGAAATACCAGCCCTCTTCCTACATCACGGCTGTAGACTTTCGAACAGAAGGCGGGGTTCGAAAATTTGAGCCTGTGAGTTCCCTATCGATCGACGACCTCCCTTTCAACGATATCCCATACGAGCTAGACCATATACCACGTGTCATGATCTCGAAGCTCTTCGCCCCTCAAGAATATTTTTCTGCCTACGTTTTCAATGTTGTGGTTCGTTACCAGGGCGAGCTGTACATTTTCAAGAATCACAACACATTCCCACTTCCCGAGGACATCGGTTGGAATGATCAACTCCTTAAGGAACTTCTCCATATCGTCAAACTGCAGTCTCCGTTCATTTTGCCGCCTTCATACATTGTCACGGGAATAGGACAATCTGCCTCCAAATTTCGTGGTTTCCTCCATTCTTATCACCCTGCAGGCTCTCTGTACGACGTAATTCTTCGACTCGCAAAGGTGGGAAAAGAGTCCGCAGAGTTGGGGAAGCGAACTATGCCGAGCTCGACCTCCTCTTCATGCAATTCCTTAATCATCACTTGGCCTGTGAAGCACCAATGGATCGTCGAAATGGCAAGTGGGTTAGTCACACTTCATAAGGCCAGTGCCTTCGTTGGAAACCTGGGTCTCCAAAATTACCTTTTAGGTCGGGATGGGCACATCAAGTTGATTGACGTATTGCCCTTCATGGGATTCAATCTACACACAGCAGCCCCCGAATTGGATGACGAGCTCAGCACAGGCTTGACGGGGCCCCGTGACGTCTTCAGCTTCGGTCTTATTCTTTGGCAGTTGGCGGAGGAGATGATTTACTTGGAGAGGGACACTGCGCAATCAATCCCTAAACTCTCTTGGAGCAATGGCAAAAACAGTGTGCCTATGTGGTTTCGTGCTCTTGTGCAGAATTGTCTTTCTCGTAATCCTGCTCAGCGACCTTCCGCAGGTGTTATTCTTTCCACATTAGTTGCCAGAAAATCTAACAATGTAGTATGAAGAGCGGTTTACCGCTTTGCTGTATTAGATTTCTCGATACAATCCAATTGGATTAAAGACTTTTTGAAATACCATATAAATGCGATGTTTCTTGCATTGTTCTCCTATTTTCTCCCGCATTTAGATCTGGGCTTGGGTTCAATTAACTGCACTTACAATGGGCATGGTCATGACTTAGAAATATCGCCATCACTTGAAAATGCGACCTGAAAGGCAATCTTGTCTCCTCAGAATATTTTGGCAGATACACATCTAAATAAAATCCTGAAGAAAATTTTCAATGACTTCAGTTTAAATGGAAGAATGTGTCTGTGTTAATTCGCACTTTCTACTGTCCTACTGTCCTCCTAAATCGACTATACATAAGTTCTGACTTTACTGGTGATTACCAGACTTCTCCTAATTGTCCCATCCAATTTACTGATGTTCCAACGGACAGCAGGAAACATTATCGTTCAGAGGATTCAGAAATGTGTACAATCAAGAGAGTTTGTCACGCATGCGGGACGATCAACACTTCTTATGTTTGGTGCAGAGCACACGGCATCGCAAGTGTGGATGGTGTAGTCAAGAACGTACCTTGTAAGGATGTGAATCCTAATTCAGGGCCCATCGAAAACTCCCTCATATTCTGTGGATCACAGTCCTACACTGGACTCCCTGGAACGAAAGAAAACCCATCGCACGCCTAAAAATATCCACAACCTAGTAGGAATGCGAACGAAGCGTTGGTCAATCATCACCATCGACACATATTAGTAATGGCATATATATTATAATTGGACTCTCCAATTTTTCGATGCGATACTCTTTGAAATATATAGCTACGTTTTCTTGATCTGACATCGTTTACCACAATAAAAACAAGGTCCAATTACGAATCATATTTTGAGGAGAAAAGCAAGGATTCAAAAAGCTGCGATTGCGGTTGCTTGAAAGCGCATGCCACATCGGATACTTTGCTTGATCGGGGACAAGCAACGATACCTGGGAGTATGAGTTGAAAAAAAGTAGGAGGATTTTTTCCACTGGCTTCCACCTCCATTGTTGTCGCTGCCGGTGAGTACGCAAAAGTATATCCTTCCAGATTCCAGTACTACTGACAGCGTCGTACTTCTAAATCCTGCGAAATCACACTTACCCGCCCAATACTTCAGATCACAGACTCGACGAGATGTGCACCCGTGTAAACATCTTCTACAAATGGGGAGCCATTCGCAAGAAGATCGCCGTCTGCAGTTCGACCGGTCGCGTTTTCCTTAGATACGCACCAATTATATGCGACGAACCCAGCGTAAAAGTACATGTGGTACAGCATTTTGTGGTCGTCCGACTTGTACTAGGGCCCGGGGAACAATGCAGATGCCATCGCACAGAATTTAGAGGACTGCGTTGGGGAGCCTGGTTATCTGAACAATCAAATAAATTAGCGTTTTCCGTTAATTTCGGTAATCGGGAGGGATTTGTTAGCTCAGAAATACCAGTTCTGCTTCTGCTTCTTGTCCATGTTCTGAAGCGATTCATCGGTGTGAAAGCAGTGGGAAAAGGGTGCTTGAAAGCGCAATGAGGGCCGCATCAATATTATTAAATATGAGGCATCCGTCACTAGCCCACCTCCCCCATTGATCAACGAGTAAAAAATGTCGCCATGCGTGCCCTCTGTAAAGATAGACGTCTGAACATAGCACCGAATAGACAAGATCTGAAATTTCAATGCATTCGATGTCAGGAGGTACAAATGAAAACCAAATCGATACCCAAATTTGAGGCCAATCACAAGGCTTCATCTTATGGGCGCTTGATGGTCCATTTGGACATTCAAATTTGAAAAAAGATAAGCTCGCCACTGCCCTCAATCGGGTCACCCTTCAAGCTTCAGCTTCAAGCTTCAAGCTTCACACTGCAGGGCCCAATACCGTGCAAGAAAATCGCAAATCGCCCTGTGGATCCTCCTTTTCGAGTTCCATGACCCTCCTCAGCCCCAGATTCAACGCCCTCTCGCTGAGCATATCCTCATCATCTGCAAGCACGCCGCGGTCGATTGGACCCTTCCTCGATCCCTCCAGCTCCCACAAGTGGCCATCACTGCCCTTCACAAACGCCACGAAATGGTTTCCCAGCCTCCTAGACTCCTCTTCCGACGGCGTCGCCGACTGCCCAAGGCGCGCCACGCGCTGGTGCGCGTCCTCGAGCGCCTGGCTCTCCTCGAGCACCCGTGCGCGGTCGAGCATCGTCTTGGGCAGCGCCTCGGTGCGGATGCGCGCGAGCTCGGAGTTGGGGAGGACTTGTGCCGCGGCGTCGCCCTGCAGGTTGAGCAGGCAGTGCAGGAGCCCGATGGAGCCGCATGCGTGCCCGATGGTCTGCTTGAACCAGAGGACGGGCTCGGCGGGGCCGATGCCGGCGTAGGGCGGGAGCGGCGCGTCCTCAGCCTCGCGCTCGCGGGCCCAGGCAGGCGTGAGTGGGATGGTGACGAGCAGGGCGAGCGCGGGCCGTGGGACGAGCGCGATTAGGTCGGGCTCGGTGAGCGAGTAGATGTCGTGGAAGGCCAGGGAGGGGGAGAGACCCAGCTCGGTGGCGAGCTGGTTCATGACCTCTGGATTGTTTTCTGATGGGTGGGTTGCTGGTCAGTGGGGATGAATTGTGTGTATGGGGTGTTGGGCGTACCGATTTCGATAAATGTCTTGCGTGGCATGGTGATGGCGCTGTGGAGAGATTATCGAGGTGATGTGACTCTTGTGGTTTTGTCCTTCGGTCCCGTGGTAAGCATGACGCGTACTACTCTGCGAATGAAGTCAGTTATTGCTGGCTTCCACCTCCTGCAGCAGAGTTCAATGGTACCACCCCAGCATCGACGATGGTGAGTTGCGAATCCCAGACAGTACGCTCCACCAAAGACACCAAGAACGCCGCGACCCAGAAATCGTTCTTGATGGAACAAAATGAAGGATTAAATGTTTATAAATTACTTAGCGGGAAGCAACATCTTGAAACTAAAGCATAACCGCCTTTCATGCCTTCAGCGACTTGAGCTGGGATGCCTGCTGTGCCACCGTCTCCTCCACCACGATCTTCTTGCCTAGATCCTCAATCTTCTTCGAGGTGGTATCTGCCCGTCCGCTGGCCATCTTCTTCAAATGCGATGCCCCAATTCCAAGCGGCAACCTCTCCCACGTAATGACCTTCATCCCCACACCGGGCATCGCATGCGTGCGGAGGTACGCGATCCAGCGCTGCACAACCTCGGGGTCCGCATCCCACGCCTTGATTGCGCGCTTGTGCACCTTGCGCTCGAAGTTCTCCTGGCTCTTCTTGTGTGCGAAAGGACTGCGTAGCACGGTCCACAGGCGGCGCTGCGTAGGCAGAGCTATGACATCGGATGCGGGGATACCCAGTGAGGAAGCGGCATGCGAGGCGAAGTGGGTGAAGAGATTGAGGTGCTTTATGTGGTGCGAGCGGAAATGGATGTTCGCGACGGGGATATCGTGCGTCCTTGGGTGAAAGAAAGGCTTGTGCACACTGCGTCCGTGGACGAGCGTCATGGCGTAGTCTTCCTCGGTGAATGTGGCGAGATTAGGATCGAGAGTTTGCTCTATGGGTAATGTTTCGGGATCGTGTTTGAGTCCGAGTTCCTGCCATGACTTTTGAGGGCTGTAATACATGGAACTTGTCAGCTTTGGAGTAGGCCGGAGAGGAATGAGACGCACGTTGCGACCACAATATCCTTTCTGGCCTTCGATGCCTTCGTTTTCGTCACTGCAGGCTGCCTCCCCTGTGTTACAGCAGGCCTACAATTAAATAGGTTACGAAAAGTCAACAACGCTGTAAGAATAGGGCTTACACGTTAGCCTCCGCTGTTGGTGCTGGTTTCGCTTCGGAAGTTGTAGCAGCGCTTGTCCTAGAACACGTTCAGTTCCGGTGTCATCCCGACGGCGAGCTGGACGTACGTATGCGCCGAGCTATTCCATCGTACGGTGGCGGGGGCGTATCTACGCGTCGACCTGACAGCAGCTAGCCTGAGCATCGGATGGTCGTGGTTGAAGTTCAAGTTGGTTCAACAGCAAAAATATTCGGGATTTCCCACGTTGAGATTTCCAGCCTTGGACGTCCACTTGACGTGCACTTGACGTCCACTCACTTTTACCTCTTCCACCACCCCGGTCTGCAATAGTTATGTCATTTAATGTCGGGAAGTTATAAGATTAGATATAGGAAACACTTTGGTCATGGAATATCAAGTACGTTTGCGTTGTATCAATATTTGGAATGCACACCAATACCACAGCAGCCGTCAGGGAAAGTGTGTTTCCGACTGGGGAGACTTTCTCATTCTTTCTCCTCTTCCAAACATCGTCCAAGCTCTCTGCATTCAGTGTCAGTCCTTAGGATGCACTCTGTCATTCGACAAATCGAGCCAACCATCCTGAACATCTATTTCAGTCAACAACCCGACACCCAGGCTTGTCAAAAATTGAAATTGGAACATCACAACATGAGGCTTTTCGGAAACAATGCCGACGCTGATTCCAAAGGCTTCTATCAAGCGCCCAAGTATCCTTGAACTTGACCACCATCTCTGCTTTCCTTTTCCTGGCTTGGGCATCTGAGCGTTTGGTCTTTGGATTCGTAGTGGGTCTGTGATGCTTCATGCGGCTCTGGATGCGTCTGGGAGGGTGCATTTGCACTCGTGCTACGACTCGTCGGTGGTGAATAATTTCTCATCTCTTTCGCACACGTTCTTTCTGAATCGTTGTATTTACCTCGTAGAATCTCATCCATGTCCCTCCAAACGACCCCGAATATCATATTAGTGAGCCAACCCAACGCTCCTCATCCGTTGATTGCATATCTCATGAAATGACCGTAGTCTCTCAGAAATTCCTCGATGGATGGAACCACCCACATAAAGCGGTGCCTACCATCAGGCGTGTGTTCTACGTTGCCTATTCCACCGCTGCAGGCCTCGAACATCTAGGAAAGTTCAGCGACTACTGGTAAGTATTGGCTGTCCTACTCTGCGTCGCCGATATCGTGATTGATTTGGTGTCTCCGTGGTCGGACACTTTAGTAATAGGGTGGGCAACGTGCAGATGCTCTTCCACGGCACGAAACGCGCGTGTAGCATTGGAGAGACGACAAATAGCGTTACGACGTGTACTTCAGCGTCGTGTAATTTGTGCAATATTTTGAGGGGGTCTTATGGCATGGAAAAAGCGAAAGGACGTACGTGATTTAAAAGCACTTTAATCTACGCAACTCTGACATTAAATTTTCTTTTTTTCAATGATTTTGTAGGACGTATGTTCGGCCCTGGGATATATTCAACACGCGTATCCTCAAAGGCGGACGACTACTCTGCCAATGTCGACCCAAACCTCTACACGCGGGTAATGATCGTCAACCATGTCGCGCTCGGCCGCTCGAAGACTATGTACGAGGCCTCCCATGACATGCAGCATGCGCCGCATTTGTACAACTCGGTAAGTATGCCTAGGCCCTATTTTGAGTCGAGGAATGAGGTATCTGGGTTGAGTAACGAAAATGTTGACAAAATGGTGTGCATGTAGGTCACGGCTGCAACCTACCCGGAGGGAGGGAAAGTCAACTACCATGAGGCGGTGATTTATAGGGAGGATGCGATTTGTGCGAATGCGATTGTGGTTTACTCGTAGTACTTGGGCTTGCCGAAGGAAGACTTGAAATGCGGATCTAATTGTTCACGTTGTGATTGCATTGTGTAGCTAGTAATACATCTCGTGGATGGCGTTGGTAGATAATATACCCATTTCCTTGTACATGTTCTCCAGTCTAAGGTAATCTGAACATGCCATGGTAAGTGCATGGGCAGTACAAGGTTTTAATTCCCGTAAGGTGCAAACCATGATCAGCAGCCAATGTGATCTGACGGATGATTTCTTCGAGGAAGAGAGATACTTTAATCCTCGTTGCGACCGTTTCATCACTCGAATTGTTTTTCGAGGTGCTGCCGGATGACAGATGAGACTTCACGCTTCACTGCCAATGGGACAGATGCTGAAAGATGTTTAATACGAGTTTAAATAGACCAGGAAAGCACGAACTTGTGGCTTTAGGGCTGATGTCTGCCAAGAGCTTGTTGAACGACAACGGATCCATATTCCGTGCCATTTCTACATGCACAGTAAGTTCAAGCGTACATGTTCAAGTATGAGACGAAGGCGACATACCTTTGCTCTTATGATGAACATCATCACACCAGCCGCTCTCATTAAGTTTCGCGGCCATGATAGCGCGTATTCTTCAGGGAAGAAAAGTATGACCTCATTTGCGCCTGTCCCGGATAGAGATATGAGGTAGGACTCACTGCTCCCATTCCCCCGTCTCAATGAGGCGTTTGCGAATTTGGATGTACAGAGCGTTCACTTCTGAAGGCGCCATGTCGATGGTGCAAGCGAACGGAAATTAACTGGTGCAGGGGGTTCGGTGAGGTCGGTGAAGTTGTACTAATGGCGTTGGCCGAGGCCCGAGGCGCACTGGTATTACAAGCCTCTTTCAAAACTAATGAAAGGCCTCGGTCTAATGCTTCCGGCGAGCGGGGAATCGTGGTGCAGTGGTGACTACGAACACCGGGTCCAGTGGGGGACCTATGCGATCGAACGACGGTGGGCCAAGTGGCACGTCAGACGCGTGGTAAATAGGAAGATGGAAGGTTGTACGCACCTGGGGAATTCTCTGGGTAGCACCCAGCACAGTAATTGCAACGTCCGTCGTCGTCGACGGCGGCGGCGGAGTGGTGTGCTTGAAGCAGAGCCAACGCCAAGCCCGACTGGAAAGATGTGGGAACTGATGACATAATCCAGCAGCGCGTCTTGAGTCCTTGATCTCAACATCGTCAACGTCTTCTGCAACAACCATGTCTAATCTCGAGAACGATCCCTTTTATCTGCGGTACGAGGCCTGAAACTCGAATCAGGATGTGTAACTGACGAGTCTATAGATACTAGTAAGCCTTCTGCGCCTCTGCTGCGTGCATGACGGACAGCACCAACAATGGATCATTCTTTTTAGCACAGGACACTCTGGCAAGCACGGCCACGAGTTCCTCGAATTCGAGTACTCGCACGGACGTCTTCGCTACGCCAACAACTCGAACTACCGCAATGACAGTCTCATCCGCAAAGAGAGTGCGTAATTTCCTTCCTAGATCTGCACCAGCAGCCATTACTAGTGTTGATGATGTTCTGACTCATGCTTGTTCTTCTATTTCAGTGTGGGTTGGGCCTCTTGTTGTGAAGGAGCTGAAACGCATCGTGGAGTCGAGCGAGATTGTCAAGTACGTTCTTATGCTGTGTTTATGGTGTGTTGATGTTGTCTGACGGTGTGCGTACGCCACTAGGGAGGACGATACGAACTGGCCCAAAAAGAACATTGTTGGAAAGCAGGAACTTGAGATTCGTGTTGGTAACGACCACATTGCCTTCGAGGTGCGTTGGATCAAGCTTTGCTGTCTTCTAAGCTCATATCACTGATGTTTCGATGACTGTTCCGCTAGACCGCCAAAATTGGCTCGTTGGTCGACATCCAGGACAGCGAAGATCCCGAGGGTCTCCGTGTTTTCTACTATCTTGTGCAAGATCTCAAGGTGAGTCAGCCATGGAGCATGCAGGATCATCGAACTAACCCCAACAATCTCTTAGTGCTTGATCTTCTCCCTGATCTCGCTTCACTTCAAGATCAAGCCTATATAGACACATACGTGTCCAATTGTAGTGTAGTGATGACTGGAAAAGGGTGTCGTCTTCTCTGAGAGATACTGGTGGTCATATCCTATCTGAATTGTGAGTCGTCTTTCTAGGCCATCATGTTCATGTTTGGGGGATGTAGGCTGACGCATGCTCCCGATGATGCTATTCAGGCAATCTCCAGTCGCCCACAAGCTTCCTCAAGAAAGCCTGCATGTTGTATCGCAGGTGAGCTTGTTTCGCTCAACTGAACTAAGAATAGGTTGCTGATCCCGTTGTTCTAGTTTTATAATGAATCTATTGCTTTGTGTTTGTAACGAACGTGCCTTCACGGAGGTCATTTGATTTTTTGCTGATATTACTGCACGTTGATTTGGGGCATTCAGCGCTCAGTTCTCATATTTTGGTAATTGTTCGGTGCTGAAACACGATGAATTCTGGCAGATTCCCGAATTCCATGATCTGTGTGTCTGTCGACGGTTCTGCCGCTCGCTTCAGGTTTTGGCGAGTTCATTCCCGCCCGCAGCCATAGAAGCGGCAAAAGCCTCGCCGCAACAATAACACAGAGTGTCGACATCGGTGATTGTGATGTACCTGGAACTCTGGAAAATGCAATGTACTGTCTATTGATTGTAGCCGTTACAAAATTTCAAGGATGCTAACCATGTCAGCAGGCTATGAACTCGGAAGTCGCATACACTTCCTGATGCTTTGCAAAAACACCCATTCATTTGTGGTACACGGTTGGCAGTTTGATTTAATTAATGTGGTATCTTACATGAAACCACTGCTTGGTGGTACGAAGCCTCCAAAAAGTTCCCTATCGGCTGGCACCACGCTGCTCGTGTACCCAGGAGGCGCGTAACGTACTGGCCGTGGTCCAGGCGCGAAGGAAGTGACCATTTTGACTTTCTGTTCCCGTAGGCCTTCTGTCTTTTTCGTTATGGATGCTTTGGACTCTGGGGTCCTGAATGGGAGGAGGAGAACGGTGTACTGCCGCAAATGAAGTGGATAGGGTTAGTTATCTTATAAGTTGCCTTCCAACAAACAATATGGAAAGCTTACTTCTATTTTGAAGTAGGGCATATTCGAGGAAGGTTTTACCTCCTTCCCAATATGGATCTCCCCGTGCATCCATCTCGTATATTCGCTCGTCACGGTCTTGCTATCGCCCGGCACGGGAGGCGCCTCCTCGGGCACCCACCATACGGCTTCATACAGATCCTTGACATCCGTCCGGTTGATGAGGTTGAGGTTGTCTGACGCCTTAATTTTTTCCATGGGGAGGTAGGACGCGATGCTGCGCCGTAGGCGAACGGTGATGCTGTTGGGCGCTGAGAGGAGCTCATCGAGAGTCTTCTGGGAGTCCCTAAGGACTGTTAGTTTAAGGACGAGCGGGGTGGAGGTGCCGATTGTGTAGGCGAGCTTTAGGTGGAGAAGTCAGTTCTGATTTTTAGATGGTGGGGATGCTTTGGGAAGGGCTTACGGGTTTGGCCATGTAGAGCTGGGTATGTGCATTGTCAAACTCGAGATGTGAGGAGGTTTCTTTGGAGAAAGGCGCACCGTGCATTCGATCTCAATGTCTGCGCTTAGCGTCGATGGTGGTCCTTTGGTTCGGACTGCGTCTAGGGCGTGCCATCCTTCATGGTCGGTCTCGGGGCATAATAGCGGTGTTCTCTGCTCGTATGCATGAGAGCGTAGCAGAGGAAAAGGCTGTGGGCGGATGAGTGGGATGTAGCCGAAGGCTGCGGATACCCTTCAAAATAGAATCATTTAGCATCTTGGAATCTTCCATAAAAGCAGTAGTAATTCCTAGCGCTCAGACGCTCACTTGTAATCCGGGCGCAACATGCCCCTCTTTATCTTCATTCCGACTTCGTATCGGACGCTACCACGCATCGTGCGCTCTGCGAATGTCTGCGGAGGCGTGAAGCAGACGGCCGCCCCGCCTTTTTTAAAGACGAGGCTCAGTTCTGTTGGGATCTTGAGCTCGAAAGGCCATAGGTAGGTGCCGTCCTGGGCTTGGGGCGTCTCGGTACCTTGGGAGTAGATGGGTGTGCTCAGCTCGAGGAAGGGGGCTTGTTCGTCCTCGATACCTGATATGAAGCGTCCTGTGACCTGTAGATTTATTCAGATCAGTAGTGCTGCTTCGCAGTTGTCGGATACCAACGCACGGAGAGAACGATTGACTGCATACTGTCTGCCTTATCCGCCCTCAAACGCACCGTGCCCTTGATTGGGCCCACGCCGATAAATGTGGGCATGCTCTGCGAATACAGTGCGTCCGCTAGCACGGTTAGAACGGCAATGGGAGGTCCCTTTATTGCTTCGACCTTGAATTGGAATTCTTTGGGAGGCGGGCGGGAAGCAGGCGCTCGACGATCCAGAGGGGCAGACCCTAGCTGAGCCGATGTTGTGCGTTCGGAGTAGCCCGGGAGGATGTCATCTGGGATTGGGGCATCGAATAGTGCACTGTCGGGGTGAGAGTAGCAGGGCGGGCTTTGGTTGGGAGGTAAATCAGTCATGGTGGTGTTGATGAGCGTGAGCAAGGTTCAAGCCTAATCTTCATGGATCGGGTGGGTATCCGATTCCCCTCTCATCTCGGGACACCTGTCTGCTCATTAATAATTGACAGTCGTAAAATGATGGCTATGGCATGCGAGACATATGCTCAAGCCGCGCGCTATGATCTACGGATCCCCTATCGTAGTCGCGCTATTCAAATGCACGATCTATATCATTTCCATGGAGGTCATCAGTTATAGTAGTAGGCGCACTATCAGCTGAGGAAATGTATGTGCTGTATTTATAGATATGCGTTGGCAGATTAAGAAATTCAATCCCGCATATGTATAGAAGTCCAGGAGGAATCTGTGAATATACGACATTGACGGACTTAAGACTATATCCTCTTCTGAGAAGGAGAATCAAGGAAATCCGTTAAGCGCCTAAATAATGCGATCATTCTTTGTTTATTTGTCCACATGCGCCCACACCGCAACGCAGTAAATCCGGATTTTAGCCCCACCGACCTCAAGAGGCGTGATATGTTGTATCTCAGACGAGTTTGCGTGTTTTTACTCAACAATCAATGCTCCGTTGACTTGTCGATCAAGATAGATTGGTGGATTTCATCGTTTCAGTTTGCTATTCAGATATTGAAAGCGCACTATACAATACAGGACAGCCCGGTAGCTGATAAATATCATTGGGAGCTACCGGCCCATAACCGACATCTTCGTTGTCAGATATCTCGTTGATTCCAACCATCGTTGTGCAACTTCGTATGTCGCAAATTGGTCGCAAATTAGAAGTCTATTCTTGATTTATTCGTGGTAACTTCACCGCCTAAACCGGGAAGCCTGGCAAAGCCTCTTGTTCTTTTTTATTCCAGTCACTGATAGAGTTCTGCCGTTTGCCTCAAGGCTCGAGCATGATAACATGATCCATCCAGGTCCGCAGCTGGGCTTGAGGGACTTCAAAGCCCCAATCTCGCGAGAATGTTGATAAGCTTTCACGGCGAAAGTTGACATGGTTACACTCTGCCCTTGTCCGCCGGTCGCCACCGAGGAAGAGGCATTCCCGGCGTTTGTTGGCGTCACCTTACGAACTTATCTCCCTCTATAGCCTGGACACGAGCACTGGGCAGGTGTACTTATATATAATGGGCGGGCCTTCTGGGGTTGGGTCACGCAAGTTCCCACTCGTCCATGTTCGTTGCTGCATCCATTGGACTCTGGTCGGTCTACCTTTGAACAGCGCGATCCGTGTCATCCTCCGCTCTTCTGCTCTTTAAGATATATATATACTCAGAGATCACGCTATCCGACTCCCTGCACATACGCTCGCGCAGACTACACAGACGCCCGGAAGATGCCCACACTAAACACGCTCGACTATCGCGCCATCTCTACGCCCTCGCCCTCCGAACTCTCCTCGCTCGCGTCCATATCCTCAATGCAAACCCCAACCACGCCTACCACCACGCCCAATTCCTCCCCCTCGCCGTCGACGAACGACGCCACGGCTCTAGTGAGCTTCCTCGCCGAGGTCGACGAGTGGTTGCTGAGGATCAACGAACGCGTAGCGGAGCTGGAGACCCGCCATCGGAAGCATCTGTCGATGGACAACGGGTGGCTGGCGGGGGTGAAGATTGATTTGGGCGCGCCTGCGCGCCGGGTTGATGTGGGGTTGAAGACGAAGGCGAGCGATGATTATGGTGCGTGTTGTTTCTTCGCGATTTGGGTTTGGGAGTGGTGGCTGATCTCTCTTTTCTTTGGCGTCGCGGTGGATAGTGGTTTATCGTGGTGCGCAGAGGACGAGCAAGAGAGATTCGCCAAAGTGAAAACAATTCGCAGAATTAATTTGACATGTACACGATAGTCCCGGAGTCGGAGGAGCAGTGGTATATTTTAATTCTTTTCTTTCTCTAATGCTGCTTCATCTGTATCGAAAGCCTTGAAAATTACCTTCTTATAACTTCTTTATAGCCTCTTACTTCGCCTGTTCCATGTTCCAATTCACCCCCACCGTTGTATCTGGAAATGTTATTAATGGTCAGTGACCTTGTATTGACCTTGGTCCTTGTAGTTGTCAATTCTTGTAGGATTATTACTTAGTATACATAACCTGTCTCGATGACTTTGTCTGCTTTTATGCACATAATTATTGTATCTATTCCGGAGAACCCAACGCTACACTCTCCTTACCGTCATCGTCGTCGAAGGCCGATCTTGAATCGAAGGCTCGAGAACGCCGTGACTCGTTGCCTCGAGATATCACATCACGTTCCTTGCGATCACTGAATGTAACGCACTGATTTGTGTCACTTTCCTCTGTTTCCAAAATCCACTCATGATCACTTGCTTCTCTCGAATCATGGGCAGTACCCACTTGACTTATCTTTTCGAATCCACTCTGGACTCCGATGCTCTCGGGATGGAGGACGATCTTTCTGGGAAAATCAAGGACGACGATCCTGCAGTGTTCAGCCGTCTGCGCGTTGACGATGTCCAGGATGAACTCGTCGTGGAGTGCGTAGCAGCCTTGAGGTCCGGGAAGGCGCAAGAGATCGAGGTCTTGAAGAATTTGGCGCGGACTTCTCTTGGAGAATTTATCGAAGATCTAGAGGAGGAGATATATTGTAGCCGAGATAACTCTGACAGAGAAACGAGGAGCGATAATCATGGATGTGCAGAAGAGGTGGATATGAATGAATCTTTGGTGAGTGATCTTCTCAAAGATGCAAATGATTCATATTTGACTTTCTGAACACTCTTGTTTCATGTTACATTGACAGGTTAGATTGCTCAACTACATCGCAAACTTTGACCAGCACGATTCTCCGCGCCGTACATTCTATGGGACGAACGGCATGCTGCAGCCAGCCGAGCATCACACATTTGGTTTCACCAGCGTCACCCCCGAAATCACAATCAGTCCTACCGGGGTAGATGTCTCAAATTCGAGAAAATGGCAGGATCGCGATGCATTCTGCGTAATCAGGCCATCGAAGAAGCAAGGTCCTATCCCTGCCGCAGAAGGCGAACTACCTGCAATTGTAACTCAGGCTGCTCGATATGCCCGCTTATTTATGTCTTCGCGGCCATTCATGCTCTACTGTGTTGGGATCTTGATCTTCGGGACTGAGTTCTGCGTCGGGATCTTCGATCGGGGAGGGATTACTTTCTCTCCCATACACGACATGTTTGAGGACTTAGAAATTTTCGCGCGCGTCGTGCGCAGCTTGGGGTGTAATTTGTCCATTCCATCGAGGAGCTGGGATATGACCCTTCTGTTCGTGTTCTGAGTCACGCAAATACCAAGGAACTCACTGCTGAAAGCGACTACCCTTCCGCTGTGGTATCACCCATTGGAGAGGACCCGCGTCAATGGTGTACTATTGGTCCTCCGATCTGGATCTCGTTTTCTCTCCTTGGACGTGGTACGCATGTCTGGTTCGTGCGCGAGTACGTGGATGGCGATGATCAACAACCATATCTGCGAGGCAATAAAATGATCATGAAGACTTCATGGCGAAGCAGCGCGAGGAAGTCCGAATCTGATATCTACTTATCGATTGAGCAACCCACTCCCAAAGGACTAGCTAAATTTGAATGTGGAGGTGACGTTACTATGTTCTGTGGACCTGCTCAACATCCTATCAGCGTACACAATCTGAGAAGCGCCAACAAAGTCTGGCTACGTCAACCTACTGAACCGACGCCTGTTCTTCATCGTCTTATTCTCTCTAATGTTGGTCGGCCTATGTGGGAATACATGTCGGATCTGGATCTTCTATCTGGCTTTCGTGATGTACTTGAAGGTGGGTAATCGACGTCGATACTCAAATTTTGCTCTCATAAATTCTGCGCATGTTGCAGCGCATAAGGCTCTCTGCGAGAAAGGTATCCTCCACCGCGATATCAGTGCTGCGAACGTTTTCCTTGCTGAATCACCGGACAGTGAATCCTCTGGCTTCATCGCGGATCTCGAATTTGTTAGGATAGAATCTTCATCTATCCCGGAGACTACTGCGTTCGCGCCCGCGGATGACTTCGAGGATACGACCGTCTGTGTAAGTTATTTTCCAGACTAGATCCAGGAGTCTGTTCCTTAAAACTCTCCACAGGGAACAGCACAATTCATGGCTCGGGAGCTCTTATATTGCAAAACTGGTGCCGGGGAACTTGTCGTTCACAAAGTGAAACATGATGTCGAGTCCTTCATCTGGGTGCTCTCATACTCTGTCATGCGCAATCTCTACATGAAGGCTTCCAACAGTGACTCAGAGTCAGTACGCGAATAGTGCAGCGAACTGGGAAGACTATTTCGCCGTGCCTTCTGTCAGAAGACGTTTGAAGAGATAGCTGAGCAGAGGCAAACCGACTCTGCCGTCCTTGGGTTTCCATTTGCTTTATCGGTGAAAGAGATAATTGCCGCGTTTATGACGAAGGCGCCGGTTGATCTTTTCGGAGATTTTCAGAATCTTGTATATTCCAGTAGTCGACGCGCGAGCCGTCCACTTATTTGACCCATGATATTGTTCTGGCTAAGGTTAACGAGGCAATTGCCTTATTGTTATAGCTTTGTCTGAATAATACGATTTATATTTGTAAATATTCTATATCAGAGGGGGGAAAACGCCTATATTTTCCCCCGAGTATAGCAAACTTTCGGGAACCTATGGGCGCTTAGAATGCAGATTTAAGTATCCGACCTCTGTTAATAGCTTTAACCAGGGTCCTGCACTTCGATTTATCTGGGCTTAGGCTCTTTCGAACTTATAACTCTGGAAAGTGGACGCGGAGGAAGGAATATATATCCACAAATCGGCCTTCGATAGTTCAGAATGTTCAAACATACGGCAGGTGCTTTTCCTTTGGTAGCTAATACATGGACTGATGGTTGAACAGCATAGAGAATTGATACGTTAATCACCTCTCATACGGGCTGCACTAGCGGGTTTCTACCTTACCCTCTATCGCGATCGGTACTGTTAACCGCGATTTCTGTTAACCTGTCGTGGATCAGGTGAAAGACTTGATTAGAAGCTTCGCTTTCGAGGAGTAAGAAGGGCGACCAAATCCCTTCAATTAATGTGGCATCATCCGGCAAAGTGGGATGCAAGACGGGTCGAGTTTCCGAGTCGGGCACTGAATCATCAGAATAGGGTCCAGAGATAGTAGTTTCATCGTCGTTTTCCTCATCCCCGTCCTCTGGCTCAACGAAATCAGCGTTTTCATCATCCATCTCCTCGTCTAAATCGCTATTGGGTTCATAATCGTCCACTTCATGAACTTCCAGTGCGGAAAGTTGGTCTTGATGAGCCACCGCGTATGTCCACCAGTAGCCTGAAACCGCAATCAGAATAACAGAGTTTTGCCTAGAATGCTCCATCGCAAAAAGAAATTTCGCCTGTTTGATCAATTGCAACTGGGCGGCATAGATGGGTTTTTCAGCGTTCACGAGGCCATCATGTAGACTGCGGCAACGTGGGCCGGATGGCTTGATTTCACAGAGCAAAGGGATGCCGAAATGGAAAGTTTGATATCTAGAGGCTGGCAAGTGGGTTTCGACCATGGGCCTCCTATAAGCAATCTTCCTCGTGATGACAAAGTCTGGGAGACGGTAAGTGTCTTTCACGTCGTCGCTAACAATGGAGTCGAACGTTCTATTGGCCATCGGGTTTTCGTCTTCTTCGTCTTCTTCAAGTTTGTTTTCGTCCTCAACTTCGTGTTCGTCTTCGTGTTCGTCTTCGTGTTCGTCTTCGTGTTCGTCTTCGTGTTCGTCTTCGTGTTCGTCCTCGTCCTCGTATTCGTCTTCATCTTCGTCTTCGTCTTCTTCGTCTTCTTCTTCGTCTTCTTCTTCATCATCTTCACCTTCATCATCTTCATCTTCATCACTGTCACCAGCGGTCTGGGGCAGCGTAGTGGCCCCGTTCTTGACATACCACAGTCTGTACTGTGGTGAAACAGCAAGACGTGATACATCTGCTACAAGATCTGACAGGATCAATTCCCAGACCTCATACCATGGCGCCTCAAGGTTGCGAGGATTACACAATCTAGAGAATGCGGCAGACGCAGAAAACAAAAACTTCTTGTAAGCTTTGGGATTATAGTTACGCCCCGGAAGGATATAATTAATGTTTGGCATAGTGTCTGAAGTTTCACGATCCTATAGGGATATCTCACAATTATGTTAGTTATGAATATAAAGGTATAACCAGTGAACTTACAATTCGGCGGTGTACGATAGCTCAGAGGGGGCCGTGTAGTGCTTCTTTGTCCGAGTCGAGGGATCCTTTTTATACCAGGAGCAGGATGCGCTCTTACCGGAATACAGGGCTTTATGTCGGCGTTGATGTGAAGGTCGGCTTGATAGAGACAATGGGCGTGTTCTTATTGTATAAAGAAGTACAATAAATATGCCAAGCGCGGGTCCCGGCGCCTTGGATATTGTGACTGGAATAACGTTGTGGATCAGGGGAAAACAATACGTATTAGAAGATTGGCAGAATTCTGACTCTATTATGTGTCAAGCGCTCACTTAAGATGCAGCCGAAGCGATCCATCAAGTTGGGACAATGAGAATACATAGCAGCCGCTTCCTCCTTCAGCCACCCGTATAGCTCTATACAGCGAGAGTACAATACATATCTTAGCGTTGCTGAACAAGGAATGCCCGTTTGAGTAGGTGCCTTTACTTATTGTTTGCTTATTGTCTAGTAAAAGTGTTTAGTAAGTTTGTGCAGTGCGGAGTCCGGAAATTCCCAATCAAGACGCTCTCACGTGACTGTGGTTTAAAAGGTGGCATCGACATGAAGTTGAACTAACAACTTGAACCACATCCATCATCCCGATTCAATGTACGTCTTTCCATTTGCTCGAAATGACAAGTAATTCATGACTCTTCCTCAGGGACAACTCTACTTTACCCCTTTCTCAAGCAGCATCTGAACCCACTAAGTCGTCGCCCAAGGCATCGAAGGCACCAAAGGCACCAAAGACATCGAAGGCACCAAAGGCATCGAAGGCACCGAGCGCAGCAAACGCATCGAACGCAAATGTCGTCAAGAAACGAAAGGTCGCAAACAGGTGTCTAGGTTATGCTATGACTAACGCAGAAATTTCTGTCTACGCGGAGAAACACAACGTCTCGAAAACGTCGCTTATGAACGTGGTTATGCATGTCGGTTGCAAGATAACGGATGGTCCTCTCTTCTTCGATTGGTGTGGAAATGCACCCGTCTTCGGTATTGCTGCGACTACCAGTCGTGCCAATATAGCCTTAGGCACCCCCGAAAGAGTCCAGTCTCTCAAGACCCTGCTGGATAGGAAGGATGATCCTAAGTGGTTGCGCATTGGGAAATGAGAACCATAGTATGTGTTTTCTTATAATACTATCAACTTTATGATGCTTACTTCGTGCAAAATGATTTAGATAGCACTGCTTTCTAGTGGCACATTTGTTCTCTTATACCCTCGCTCACTTCGTAGTCGTTTGTAAGCTCCCGGGGAGGGAGCTTGATGCTCTCCATATATACGATGAAAGTGACTTCTTGACGAGTATCATTCACTTCGAATCGCTGTGTTGATTTGAAGGGCAAATTATTCGAGTTCCTACCCGGCAAGATGAAAGCTATTGAGAAATTCAGATGGTACAGACATAAGTATATCGGCACCCGCCAAAAGCCCGTAAGTTATTCGGCATAAGTAATTCAAATAACAATTATTGCTATTGCAATGCCGCAATTGCATCGTTAACTTTTTCTAGCAGGAGATCATGGGTCAAAATGAGCGGATGGGCACAAGCGTCACTGCGGAAATGGATGAACCTCATAATATCGCGGGAAAGAGAAATGAGAGCGCCGCTCATATACTTGTTCGTCAGCTCATTGAGACCGAACATGAACGAAAATCCAACAGCCGCAGACTCAGACCGCCTCTCGAACGCAATAAAATCTGGTTCCCATGTATGTCCGAAGGCTTGGTGAAACCGCATTGCCAGTTCTTTACCCAACTCCCGAATTACCGCTGTGTCACTGTAGGAGGCTTTCATACAGAGGTTACGCATGACACAATATGAGAGCACCCAGATAAATGATTCGACATCGTGTTTCGCTTCGTGTACAACACGATTGCCTGCTCTATCTGTCCCCCTCAGGAGAGCAGAGGCCATGAATTGGACAGTTCCCTGTTGAAAGCATTGAGTACGAAGACTGTCACAATGAAAGGTGCTTACAGTTAGAATCCCATCTTGTTCAATTCCCTGCCGGGTAACAGATGCAGTATTACCAGAAGCGATAGATTTTTCAATCTGAGCGAACTCAAGATCAATTATGAAGCCGCATGAATCAGAGTCTTCTGCCTCGGTGAGAAGGACATTTCCGGCACTAATGTCGCAGTGGAGTATTCCTTTCTCGCAGAGGGCCTTGTGCGCTGAAAGAAGGAACCGAGAAAAAGAAAACCTGATTATCAACCACTTACCTTCGATTGCATCACGATACCCTGTTAAAAGGTCGTAATCCGATTCATATTCCCACATAGGACGACCAATAGTAGAAATTATAAGCCGATGAAGAACATGCGTCGGGTTATCAAGTTCGCGTAGCCAGAGTTTATCGGAGTCAGCATTTCTGAGATTTTGCACGGTAATAGGATACCGCGCGGGGCCACAAAATTGAATGACATCACCCCCACATTCTAATTTAGCCAGCCCTTTAGGGACGGGTTCCACAATTGACAAATAGATATCAGACTCGGAAATCCTAGAGCTATTGCGCCATGAAGTTTTCATGATCATTCTGTTGCCCTGCAGATACGGCTGTCGGTTATTGCCTTCCACATACTCGCGCACAAACCAGACCTGTGTTCCGCGTCCTAGTAAAGAAAATGACACCCAAATTGGAGAGCCAATAGTGCACCACTGCCGCTCGTCCATGCCAATAGGTGACACCACATAAGAAGGATATTGTTTGGCACCAGTGAGCGTCTCGGTCTCTTGGTCGGTCAAACCACGAACGGAAGGGTCATGACCTAGTTCCTCGATCGACAGAGTGCAAGCCAAGCTGTATACGACGCGGGCGAAGATCCCGATATCTCGGAACATGTCGTGAATGGGAGAAAATGCGATCCCGTCTCGATCAAAAATGCCAACGCAGAATTCAGTACCAAAGATCAAGATTCCGATGCAATAGAGCATGAAAGGGCGACCGGACAAGAAGAGGTGGGCGTAATCAGCAGATCGAGTTACAATGGTGGGTATCGTTTCTGTGCCCGGCCTAGGACCTTGCTTCTTCGATGGCTTGACTTCCCCAAATGCGTCGCGGTCCCACCATTTCTTTGACTTCGAGGCGTCTACTCCGCATGGAGAGATTGTGATGTCAGGGCTGACGCTGGGAAAGCCAAAAGTGTGAGGTTCGGCCGGTTTTAACAAAGAGTTTGTTCTATGAAATAAGCGACGTGGACAACTGTCTTGCTCAAAATTCGTGATGTGGGCGAATATGCGGATCTGAAAAAGAATAAAAACAAGTAGAGGAAGGGCAAAAAAAAAAACGCTACATACTAGGGGTTCGTACATGTTCCGCTCTTGTGTAGATCCATGGTTACCGCTTCTCTCCTTTCTGTCTGGGTCATTGGCCTTGTTATTCTTCTCGTCTCTCCAAGTCATCTGACGACATCTTGAAAGCCTTCTGCGCCAATCGCTCCAGGAGATTTATTTCATTCGTCCTTTGGGACCTCAAGGAAGCAACACACTTGATGACAAAGTCTTCCTCAACGTCGCTAACGCGCAAACGTCTGAAGCAAGTCTGAAGATAGCTGCGTCGTCGTATTTGATTTTTCCTGCGAGAGTGGCTCTAGTTGCAAAGGATATTGGTTGGGCAGTGGATTCAAAAAGATAGTCCTGTGATGGATCAGCCATGATCTGTTAGAGGACGGTTGAAACGAAGGAACGAGAATCGAACTTGAGTAGTAAGTCAATAGTAAGTACTGTACCATTTCGATCGATTCGGCCGGGGGTGGGACGCGTGACACAGGTGGCCGAAATTTTGGATTCGTCCAGTTGGCCTGCAACCTGTGACATGCCAAAAATTTCGGCCAAAAAAATTTCAACCACCTCCCAAAAATTGTGATTTTAGCACCCCGCAGGGGAAAGAAAAATTGGCGAATTTTCGGCCACTTTTTGAGCACTGGCCACAGTGTGTGTGACGTGGGACAAGCGACCGATTTCGGCCATGGCCACATGCCGTGTGACGCGTGACCGCCGAATCGATCGAAATAGTACAGTACTGCAAGATTATTGATGGAATTTGCCGCGGAGTCTGAACTTCCCTTCGTGCTTGTTCCCACCACTATGTAAAGGTGCAATGAGCCAACAATGAGCTACTCATCGTATACTCCCTTGCCGGTGGTGGATCCCGATACACCAGAGACTGCTGAAATGGATTCTCTCACTCACAATGATCAAGTCCCCAGCTCCCCAATCAACCAGGACGAAGATACAGACCGTAAATCGACAAAGAGCTCTGTAAGCGCCCATGATGCTGCTTCTGGCTTGGTCAAATTCCGAGCTAGGTGAGTCTTTTGCTGGATTTCTTCAGATTGGTTGCGTTGTTGAAATTTATCTGAGTTACCATGGGGCACTTATCTTCAATCTCTCAGCATTTCTTATCCCTGCTGTCTACAGTACGCTCTCAAAGATGTGGATCGCAAACATCGATGCGTCACTGGTGTCTACGACAGATGCTTTCACCTGTAAGTTCAACGATTTCAGTTTCTCAGTTTTTTAAACTGTATTTATTTCTCCTTCAGACTTTTCATGCATCATCGAGGTTCTGAACGAAGGATTACCGAGAGCGGCTTGGTGCGGATTTATCTATGTCGAACCATATCAATTATTCATTGGGATTCTAAAGGTCAACTATTGGGAGTGGAGATACCACGAAAGACACAGCTGAAGAATTGCTACACCGGCTCTCCCTGACTTACACTCTCATCTCCATCCAATCAATCCTTGGCTTCATTCTGTCCGTTATCTTCCTGTTCGTTGCGCCAGGTTTTGTCGGGGCCTTTGTACCTGGACAAATCCGTGCAACATCTGTGAAGTATATACGCATTCTCGCATTTGATTCACTTGCAAGCACTCTCAACACTGCTGTCAGTCTGGGTACACGGGCCCTAGATAAGCCAGAGTACGCCACGTTGCTTGTGAAAGCCACTATATATAATCCTGATGATTCTTTTCTGATTCTAGTGTTCCTTTGTTGATGTCTTCGGTACAGACGGTGATACAGATTTTTCTCGAACTTGCGCTGGTCTCGACTGTACACGTACGAGGGTTTACTCCTACTATCCACACAGTTGCTACTATCAAACTTGTATGCGAGTGCGTCTTGTTTTCTTTCCTGTCACCTATACGATTCCTGATCGGCTTGATACTTTTCAGCCTTACTGGTGCAGCAGTTGGTCTACTCTACTTCCTGTATCTTTCACGCAAGGCCACCGCCCATATAGACGCGAAGCGTCTGACTTGGTTCTCTGGCACCTGCCTTAAGGAACTCTTCTTGCCCGGTAGATGGACGTTCACAGAAAGCGCAATCAGAAACGCGATATAGTAAGTGACTACTTCGCCCAAATGTATAGAATTTACGACTACACTTGATTCGTAGTTTATGGCAAATCCACGGAGTCGTTTCGATGGGTCAAGCTTACGCGACAGCGTGGGGCGTCTTCAACACAATTCGCTGGGGTCTCATCATGGTTCCTGTCAACGCACTGGAAGCCACTTCGAACGCCTTCGTCGGTCATCGTTGGGGTATCTACCAAAGGTCGAAACCAACCCCATCCTCGCATGCTTCCTGGTCAGATATACGATGTGATTATATTCTATTATTTTTTCCATATTTGTCCGATTCAATTTTTTTTACCAGTTATCACCGCTCCCGCACTTCGGTCAGTCATCATTGTCCTCTTGATTGAGTGCCCCTTGTGCATCGCGCTCTCCATCCGAGGGGCGGGGCCTTTCGCGCGCTATCTCTCAAATTCGGACGAGGTCGCAGAGATTACAGCTATGATGTGGAGAAGCATCGACTGGTGCTATATCTCCTATGGGGTATCGACTCAGCTCGCGACGATCTTGCTTGCCACTCAGACACAATGGTATTTCACCATTTCGTCTTCTTGTGATCATGATGGACTTACAGACCTCGTAATAGGTACCTCTATCAATCTTTAGTCTCGAACATCTTCTACGCCCTTCCTTGGGCAATTGCGCTGCCTAGAATTGGAATTACTCCGGATACAGCCTGGACGTACCATAAATGGGTCTTGTGAGTGTCGATTCTCGAATGTTGCTTTATTCGACTCATGTTAATGTGTTGCTTTAGTGGTGGGAGCCTTGTTGTTAGCCTCGGAATTATAATCGTGGTAGATAGTCTATGGGCCGTTCGACTTCGTGGATGGCGGTTTCTGAAGTCAAGCACTGTTTTAACGATGAGAAGGCTGAGTTAAACGCGGTACAATATTCGTCAATCACTTTCTTTTGTTCAAATGCTGTTGATTTCTTGCTGTCCCTAACGTTTACCCTGTTATCCGCCTAGTTTCTCGTTGTACAATATGTCCACGTTGTTATCGTCCATAAATTCTACGCGTCTTTTCTAGGAGAATTCCTTTTCTGCCTCCTGCACGCGTTTCTCTTCCTTCTGCGCCTTTTTTTTCTTCCCTCTTCAGCCGTCTTTCCTCCTTCTTTTGCTTGCGGCTCTTTCTCGGGAACTCGGATTCTGGGCCTACAAGGATGGGGCCTGGGTGTATACAATTGAACAAATATGCGGCAATAGTCATCGGAATGGCGTCAAGGCAGTAGAAGAATGCTTCATGGTAGGTGATGGTGCTATTTTTTCCTGCAAGGGAGAACTCAACGAGCCGAAAAATTATACGGATCTGATGGAACCATTAGCTTTCGCCGACAAGGAATAAGAGTAAGGGCGACTTGCAGTGATGCAGATCAGGGATGCGTACAATGTATAAAGCAGTTTCTTCCACCCTCGATCCTTGCCCGCCGCTGCCAGCTCGCCATTCCTCTCAAGTCGCAGTAGGTGTATATGCATCCGCACAACCAGAGATGAGAAGACCAAAATTGCGAGTTGTTGCAGTCCAATACCACCCGTGTAGATGTTGAGTCCGAGACTGATGGATGATTGATCTTGGTCGGATGCCATGGATCCACCGGTAGCTTGCACCAGGAAGGAGACGATGTCAAGGACGACAAAGGTCTTGGTGAGGGATGTGGCGGGGATTTTGAAGACAGAACGAGACGGGAGGTAATAGTATATCATGCGACCGAGAAGCATGTAGTCGAAGGCGTTGAATACTGGGGAAGACCAGAACATTAGCATCGCGACTACAACAAAACTTTGGTTTTGGTTTCTGTTTTTTTTTGCCCTCAAACTAGATGGTTCAGAATAAGAGAGACGAACTTACATAAAGGAGCTAGGAAGATCAGCAAGAGCGAGGGAATATATAATGCTATGTTGATTTGGTGTCGTGTCGACACAGCGCGAAGGACAAAGGCTGCCATTTCCCATGCTGCGCCCATGATTATAACCCAACAGAACTGCTAAACTCCATGGATTAGAGTTAGAGCGTATCCCAATGATGTGGAACTTTTCGAACTCACTTTCTTGTATATAAATGCCTGGACGGTGTGTAGACAAAGTGAGAGTCCGAAAATAATACTGAACACGATAGCGGCAGCGAACGATGGATAATAGGCGTATAGCGCGCGACAATCATAGAAAGGGACATGACCATTTTTATCTGGTAAAGCGGTGATACAATCAGACGTGATGCTAGCGCTGCTGGCCGTCGCTGCTGCACTGACAACAGAGGTCATGGCTGCTGAAAAGATAGAGAAATTTTAGATAAGGCGAGTGAGCTATTTAGCGACTTTCGTTTGAACGACATAGGCGTACGCAGTTCGCGCAGCCGCACAGCTCTGTTCACGCAGGGTAAACTATTTTGATCCATGCTATGGCCGTGTCGATTTTAATGGAGGGAAGGCTAGAGATTGCAATACAGAGTACGAGAGTAGTCCTGCTGGGGACTGCCTATCAGCGTAGGTACAACCCACTGCTTTGCCACTGTCCAGGAACTTGATGGTTCTAGAATTTGCAGATAGCCTGACAGTGTATTCAATGAGCCTTCTTTATTTATTTATCATTTACAGCCACGAAGTATGATTCTTACCCGTTCATGGGCGGATCGAGATCGAAGAATGGCCAGCGCGAGATCGGCATTGTAGTAGTCCACCTTGTCCATTCCAGGAGGGCCAGTATTGGTAATGCTGACCTGGACAAGCAAGAGCTAAATTCATTGGAGCTGGCGTCAGCGTAGGAGTGCTAATCAAAGATGTACACCAAAAATTTATCATCGACGTTGACGTTGATTGGTGATCACTCAGCTTCAAGCGCATCGCGAAAGCCGGACAGAAGGTCGAGATCTGACTTGTGTTTCCACATAGGACGACCAATAGTAGAGAAAAACAGGCAATGATGAACAGGCGTCGGTTTAGCAAGTTCACGTAGCCAGACTGTCCGAATCTGAGTCCTCAGATTGTGCACGCTAATTGAGCAGGTCCACAGAACAGAGTAAGATCGGCATCGAATTGAGCTAGTCCTTTGGCGGTAGGCTGCTCAATCGACATATAAGTATCAGAGTCGGACACCCTGATAATCATTTGACTGCCCCGAAGATATGGTTGTAGATCATCGCCTTCCAAGTATTCGCATACAAAGCAGGCATGTGTCCTACGTCCAAGAAGATAATAGGGAAGCACATTGCGAAGCGCCGCACGGAGAAGCTTCTGTCGTTGCTCAGTAGATGACCTTGTGCAGTGGACGGCTCGGGCTTGACTTCGCAGAACGCGCGGAGGGCTAGCGTGGATTTGAGCATTAACATTGGTCCGTTGAAAGATATGTAGAAAAGGATGAGTGCCCTGGTCGAAGTTGGTTATGTGAGTGAAAAAACTGATCCGTCTGAAGGAGTAATATAATCACGATTAAGAGCAAATAAAGATCACAGGCCAGAGGCGCATACAGCTTCCTCGCGTATCGCGATCCATAATTGCCGCTTCTCCTCGCCTTCGGCGGGTCGTAAACCTTATTATCACTCTCCGCCTCTTCCAGGTCGTCGCCTTAGCTTGACCTTGAACGCGTCCTGCGTCAACTTCTTCAGGCGGTCTATGTCCCCTCCCTTCTCTAACTTCACGGATGAAATATACTTCACGATGAATTATCCCGGGCATCATCAATCCGCAAGGTCGCAGACGCTTAAAGACAGACGTCGTTGTATTGGATCTTGCCAGCGAGATCTTGTTTGAGGCCGAAGTGGTATGAGTCTGGCGTGGAAGGGGTAAGGTGTTTAAGCGTGCGCTTTCATCGCTCTGGAGGTGTTAGTCCTTCTAGTGTCAGAGTTGGTTGGAGTGTCAGATGCGGGTGGAGTTATTGGTGTGAATATAATGACGGTTGGAAACAAGTTCAAGTTTACGAAGTGATCGTTTGGAAACGCGCTGGTCACGCGGGATATGCGTGCTTACTGTGATTCTTTCCTTCACTTTGGGTTCTATACAATATTTGTAGGACTTAGGAGGGGCGAAAAGGGCTCCGATGTTTCATGGATATCAGCGGGGGCGAGGCAGACTCGAAGAAATTTATTTCTCGTTTTTTGTGACATTTCTTGGTTGAAGGTGTTGGGCTGGCATTGCAACTCTATATTCGAAACAACGCACAACATCACCCTCAAGACTCTGGTATTGATACGTTTCATACCATTTCATACCAACCACCCAAGTATGAGTAGTACATGCAGGTACACGAGTATGTATACCGTTCTCTAAGCTGAGCGTGAGCTATTGAAACAGGTCACCTCGAATCAAATGGAAAATCATTGGAGTTCATACATACAAAATTACGATGATGAGACATTTCAATGTGTACTCCAACACTTCTGTTAGAGGATGAACGCGATCTCAACGAGGTTCTGAGTATGTGTGGGCTTGAAGTGAGCACATCTGTGATATTGTGAGGTGATCTTGAAGG
This sequence comes from Pholiota adiposa, assembly GCA_009935795.1. Lineage (NCBI taxonomy): Eukaryota > Fungi > Basidiomycota > Agaricomycetes > Agaricales > Strophariaceae > Pholiota > Pholiota adiposa. The sequence continues at coordinate 234,095 of QEYC01000158.1, read as the reverse complement.
ACATTTTGAATTGGTGTCAAAGTTGCTTTTGAGCTGGAGATCAGAGCTGTACTTTATCGTTCGTGGTAAATACACGAAGAATGGGAACCGAAGAAACATATCTTAGTTCAGAAAACACTCTTCAGGTGCTTGAGTACTATAGTAACCGCGTTTCTGGAACCTGTTGAGTTCTGATCGCAATGTTTCCCTATCTCGAACGACGCCATGACCACTTGATGGTTTTCAAGCGTGGAAGAGCTTCTGATACTTCAGAAGCGGGGTGTCAAGGAGAATTCAGAATGACAGAAAGAACACATTTGGTGGCATATTCTATGCGGCAGAATTAATGAAGTGTCACAGGCAGAATAGACCACAGGAAAACTTGACGTCCTCTGGATATCTGGTCATATTCTCGCAGCCTGAAGTCAAGACTCCAGAGTTTGCTACGCAGCTGAAGATCGACCCAAGGAACGGCGTTAGGTGCTGAACCAAGTGAGCCTGAAAAGGCATTGCGTTCTTTTGGAAGCTCGAGTATTGGCCGTAGCGTCCATTATGGAAGCCTCGCTAATAGCGCGGTGACACAATCTGCAAGATTTAGAGTGATCTTCAGAACAAGAATAGGTCGAGGTCGTCATGTCATCTCTTTTGTCAACCAGAGGGCAGGAAGCTGCACGAATTTTCCCATGATGCACCAATGAGGCTTGTTGTCATCATCTGGCAGGTGAGCGGACCCGACTCAAAGCGCAGAGCAGTTCTAAGGGAGTTGAGGGACAGAATTCGCAACTCGAAGGGGCAGTCTTGCGAGGAGAGTGTCGAGTTGGACGTTGAAGCTGAAGCGGCTTTGAGCGGAACAAGCAGGAAAGCGTTACAGAATATTATGTGTGACATGTGGCGTGCCGTCACAGATGTTCCAGGAAAGGGAAGCCGAGGAGCCGGCGGCTGACTAAGACACGCGTTGGGATGGTTCGTTTTCTGCTCTGCTCCCTTTTGCGGCAGTGCTAGGGCTGGGTTAGATTGCTATTCGACCATGTTAGTAACGTGAGATTGGTCTGGGGTCCTCCGAGTTGTGAGTTACCTGTGTTAGTAACTGTGAGATTGATCACGTGATTCTAAATTTAGACTTCAATTTTTCGATGCGAAAACGTGTTTTCACGAAGGAAAATCAGGCTCCTAGAACCAGCCACTCGTATCGCGAGGAGGCTACATCCTAGTAAGGGGAATTTATCTAATCTTATCAAAACGTAAACATGTACAACTACATCTAAGAGGGCCTCCTCGCGATAGAGCGGCTGGCAAACTTTGGACTCGGGGATATCCCCGAGTCCGGGCTCGTCACATCAGTCACACAGTCTCCTCGACTCCCTCCAACGCCGTCGAACTTGGAAATATTCTCGTACCGACCAACAAAGCTCAGTTTCAATGCTGGTTTTCTCTACTCTGTTTCTATGTGCTTCAATAAAAAAAATTTCTGTTGATACTATTTTTTGTGACCTAAAAAATTACAACATACCAGTGATGTGCCGGTTAGGGAACTGTTCTTGCAGTTAGTAACAGTTATTGATTGGTTAATAACCGTTACTTTTGAAAATTAACCATAACCAATTGATGTCCCACGGGCCAAATATAGCACGTAGCCAAATCAACGACATTCAAGCTCGCACATTACTCGCACAGAGATAAGATTCAATGAAGATGCGTAGTACACGGATGAAAAAAGACAAGAATGTAAAACATCTTCTGTAGTAGTGTCAAAGCCAGCATCAAGAGGAATATTTTTGCCATCAAGTCCAATAAATCATACAATGCCAATTCCTCGTCAAAAGTGAGCTTTGCGGACTGGAAATAGAGGGAAATAGAGAGAAGACCACGAAGAGGATGAGAAACCAAATAAGTCCACTATCTTACTGGATCGTTGTCTCGATTATCTTCATCGACGAGACGGCTCTAATTTAAATATCATCTGTAACACAATGCCAGAAAATGAGTCGAAGTTGGGCTCTGAGGAGTTAGTAGTCTCCCCGGGGCCAGCTTGTATTGGATCCGTATCAAAGTTGATGTTGTCCATGCTAGGCAGAGTCCAGACCAAGAGGCGACATAGTCTGAAAGATTTCTACGAATGTATTGAGGACAACAATACCCAGGCAAGTACGCAGATGCCCACTTACCATCAGTGACATCGTTAAGCCCAGATTCATGCTCTGTGCTGCTAACAGGTACCTGCCGCGTTGTGTCAGGCTGCTTTGATGCTCTAAGCGCCTCGAAGCGCCAATTAAGTTACGCTTTCATGTCTTTGTTGGCGGTGTGTTCGTCTCGGATGCAACTCGGATGTGCATCATGACTTCTAACGAGAGTTGAACATTGAATCTCCAATTTTGTTTTGAAGCTTCGTCAGGATATTACCAAATACACTGGACAATTTCTCCAATGGTTTGCGCATCACAAAAAGGGGATCATACCAGTCCTTGGGATGCTATGTTAACTATAGGCTATTATAACTTATAAGGGATGATTAATTCAGATTGATGTCAGTATTTATTATAATGATACGATCCCTTTAAATTGCGTGTTTACAATGGGTTTTCATGAACTCAGTGGTCGACTCTTGCGGCTCTGAGCTCATAGCGCTTCCATCGCGCGCTAATAACGTGTGCGGCTCTATGATGCTTGATAGCGCGTCTTCTCACGCCTGCCAAGGTTTAACTACCCTTGATTTTTGCTGTGGGATAGTTATTTGATGGATAACTGTTCTTAACAGTTATCAGTTATGACAGTTATGATGACCATAACACCGCGGTTAGGGTTAAGGCCCGCACATTACTGCAACATACCGCTGAGTAATTGTCGACGGAACAACTTCTATATAACACATCCTCCTTGCACTCTTTGCCTGGCCTCCGACTCAATGCATTGTCGATCCTGTCAATCCCAACAACAACCACAAATGCAGCCGCATATGGGCAGCACCATCCACATCAGCATTCGCGCCGTCTAGCTGCCCGCAATTTCCGAGCGTGAATATAGTTTTTACTGCAGAAGGCAGTAAAACTATAAGGATTGAAGGTACTTGGCAGGCATTTAAAATTTTTTTTTAGGTTAACATCGAGAATGTAATTGAGAATATAATATTTTTCAATGGATGGAGGCATTGACAGACTCGGAGACTCAAACCGTGCTAAATCTTAACTTTAGGGTTTACTGTGCTTTGGGGAGGAGGCCTTAGGCCTAAGAGCGCCTATTGAGTAAAATACAATTTATTTTATTGCTGTCAGTCTGCACGGAGATGTAGGCAATGCGCCTCGAAAGCTTGTCGAAAGCGCCTTAAAGGCGTGACAATAAGACCGCCGGAAATGTCACCGACCCTGACTCGGGGATATCCCGAGTCAAAGTTTGCCAGCCGCTCTATCGCGAGAGAGGCCTCTTAGATGTAGTTGTACATGTTTACGTTTTGATAAGATTAGATAAATTCCCCTTACTAGGATGTAGCTTCCTCGCGATACGAGTGGCTGGTTCTAGGAGCCTGAAGAAATCAGCTTTTTGGGCCTTTTGGGAAAGAGACGCATGAGAAAATAATTGTATATGGAAAAATATGCGTGTGAGCAAGAAACGCCCTAAAAAATGACTTGGTAGAAATTTTGGAATCTGTGTAAACTTCGCATCAATTCAATGCGAGTCTGCCGAGTTGGTGATCTTAGCTCGTTTTTAGGCAACCGACCGGATCTGCCGCTTAGTTTCCAAATTTAAGCTTGATCAGCGTCATTTTTGAATTGTTTGCCCATATTCACCCAGTTTTCTCCTCAATTAGGAGCAATTTATACCCCTAAATGGCTATATCCCTCGGAGACTTCAAGAAGTGTCCTATAATCCTTACTTCAGGATGAGAGAAGCACACAAAACCAGGCCCAGTCCTGTGAGGTATCTCACAGTATCTCACAGGGCATTTTCAACCATCGGCTGTGAGATATGTTACTAACATGTTACTAACGTGTGACATACCTCCATGTTACTAACATGAGAGTAACAAACCCAGCCCTACTTTTGCCTGTGCTCTCCTCAAGCTCTCTTTATCCTCTTCCTCCGCACAAGCCACCCTCGGCTCCTCTCTTTCTACCACTATCATCCCACCACACTTCGAGCGAAGTACCAATGATGGACTTTACAACGTTTGCAGGCAAATACCGGCTAGAAGAAGAAATCGCTAACGGTGGGCGCCGCCAAGCGGGCGCGCAGAGAAGGAAGTTCAATTTTGTCACTTGTGATTAAGGAAGTCAAAGCTGAGTTATTTTAAGAGCCAATGTGACAATTTTTAAGAATTTTACGCTTTCTTTTGCAGTTGAATTGCGTTGAACTTGACTAGTTCACAAAAGGTATCTCAGGCATAAATATACAGCATAATTCGACGTGTATTTTACTTATTACCTGCAGTGGAGTGCATAAGCAATTTACTCAACAGAGAAATTCCTCTGAAGTGCGATAGCGTTGAGCCAGTGGACGTGAATTAGAGATGCGTCTCGGAGCGTTGATACTCGCAGTGGAATGCGCTTTGATGCGTTTGATGGGATTTCACGTTCCGACGACCTTCGGCGTGAGCGGCGCGTTTGTTTACAGATGTTCTCTTCCAGGCTATACAGTCATTCACCGGTCTCTGACACAACCAAATTAAATTGACCTCGGAGACCACTAGATTTGTAGAATTAAAAGTTCTGAATCGACAGAGTTGTCAATCTAGATATGTACTTCAATGTTTGTGTTAAAAATGGCAATAAATAGCGTCTGGGTGGCCTCAGAATGGATATAAGATGATGAGGAGCTTTTGGGTCAAAACCGGTCAATGACACAGCGTCACACTACATGGGAATATCCTAATTTGGATGCTTAGTCACTTTTGCCGCCACTGCCGATGCCTGGCCCGTCTTCGTCTTCCGAATCTTCCTCCTCGTCTCCCTCCCTCTTTCACTTTGTGATAGCTTTTTTTGTGTGGGGGCACATCTGGCTTAGTCCAGACTCCACCTTGGTATTCCTCCGTCATATTTTGTAAATGGCCCCATCCCTCTTAACAAACTCACAATGTGCCATACCAATTTTGAATCAGATAATTTATGTCCTGCTCCTGTGCCTGCAACCAAATCTTCTTTACAGTTGAAATAGATGGGGAAATTTGAAATCTTCTTCTGTATGCCTTAATAATGTCTTGGGTTGAGCAGTATGCATGTCCCTGACTCTCTGTTTTAACAAATTGTGATCTTTTTGGCATTGCAAAAAGTCACAGCTTGTTCCATGAGGTTATTCTTCTGTTTTCTTGCATTCCACACTCAAGTTCATTGGATTTTGCGTGATTCACCATAGTCCTTCCGTGTCGTCTCAAATCAATCTCAAATGTTTGCGGTAAAAATAGAATACATCCAAAAAAGGCAAGTGTGACTGACATGCGCAGATGTCTGAATCATCCTCTCACTTCTGTATTCCACTCTTTGGTGAATGTATGGACATCCTACTGCACTATATCAACTGTTTTATATATCTGTGATACTAATTCACTGCTCTGAGGAATTTAAATGGGAGCAATTGAACAAGAATGTGTCAGGAATGCGCTAGTAATATTCACATTTGCTGCAAAATCTGCTCTCTTGCCAGATTTTAGATGTTAGGCAAATGTTCGACACTATTCATTATAACAACTTATACATATATATAAAACAAAGAGATTCCCCAAATCTCATAGGATATGATTGAGATTTGCGGTCAGAATCTGCTTTTGTGTCATTGACCGGTGTGTGTCATACGTAGACCGGTGAATGACTGTACGGAGAGGTTCAGGAAACAAAATTCGTCGGTAAAAAGTCGGAATAATATGACATAATATTTTCCCATCACCTATTTCTACCATCTACCGTTCCTCTGATGATTTCCTAGAACCTCGAAGTATAGCCTGGGTAGGAGGCTGGATATTTAGAGTCAAGAATAGAAAGTGATTAACACTAAGTTTAATTCAAGACTCGAATGGGAGTGTTTCCTCGGGCACTGGGCTGTGTGCGGGCTGACGTAGTGCCAGTGGCGAGGTCGATCACTGCTTGCTCGTGCCACGGGTTCGTAGGGTTGTGGGGCACCAGGAAGGTTTACCTGCGCTTGCGCGCGAGTTATGGGATCATTGGGGTCGAGGGTAGTAATTTATGCGTCGCAGATTTGGTTTCCCTTTCCCTCGATAGGTACGGAAACTTTGAAGGTAGAATTATCCAAGGCTGACTGCACATTTAGATGCCTTCAAAATCTCTGCTGCCTCGAATATGATGGTAGATTTCTACGCTCGTACATGATTTTGGGCCATCCAGAGAAGCTCGAAATTATATGGCGTTCATCATTGGTTCAGATCGCTGGTGTGCGACCACTGTCTGTCTAACAGACAAATACGTTGCTTAAAGCTTAAAGCTTAAAATTATGAGACTTTATTCCCGTTGCAGCAAGCGGAATCATTGCCCAGCCAGAAGTCTTTCGAAAGCAATTGAAAGACTTGTTTTTGCAAGTTTTTTGTAGGATTATTACTGAGTATAACCTGTCTCGACGACCTTGTCTGCTTTTATATGCATAATTTTTGTATCCGCACCGTAGAATGCATATCTTCACTGTCCAATGTTACTCTCTCCCTCCTGTCGTCGTCGTCGTCGCCGGCGCTTGGTCGTCGAAGGCCTCTCCAGGGACCAGAACACCGTGACTCCAACGTGACTCGTTGCCTCGAGACATCACATCACGTTTCATGTGATCACACAGATTTGTGTCACTCTCATCCGAGTCTGTTTCCAACATCCACTCACTTGCTCCTCTCGAATCATGGGCAGTACCCACTTGACTTATCTTTTCGAATCCACTCTGGACTCCAATGCTCTCGGGATGGAGGACGATCTTTCTTGGAAAATAAAATACGACAATTCTGCCGTGTTCAGGCGTCTGCGTTGACGATGTTCAGGATGAACTCGTCGCGGGGTGCGCAGCTGCCTTGAGGTCCGGGAAAATGGAAGAAATTAAGATCATGAAGAATTTGATGCGGACTGCTCTTGGAGAAACTGTCGAAGATCTAGAGGAGCTGAAATATGATAGCCCGGATGACTCGGACAGAGAAATGCGGAGCGGTAATCATGGATGTGCAGGAGAGGTGGATATGAATGAATCTTTGGTGAGTGATCTTCTTGAAAATTAAAATATTTGTATTTGACTTTCTAAACACTCTTGTACCATGTTACATTTACAGGTTAGATTGCTCAACTATATCGCAAACTTTAACCAGAACGATCCTCCGCGCCGTATATTCCATCGGACGAACGGCATGCTGCAGCCAGCCGAGCCTCACACATTTGGTCTCACCAGAGTCACCCCAAAAATCACAATCAGCCCTACCGGGGTAGACGCCTCAAATTCAAGAAAATGGCAGGATCGCGATGCATTTTGCGTAATCAGGCCATCGAAGAAACAAAATCCTATCCCTGCCGTAGATGGCGAACTACCCGGAATTGTAGCTCAATCCGCTGAATACGCACGCATATTTCTGTCTTCGCGGCCTTTCATGCTCTACTGCGTCGGAATTCTGATCTTCGGGACTGAGTTCTGCGTCGGGATCTTCGATCGGGTTGGGATTACTTTTTCACCCATCCACGACATGTTTAAGGACTTGGAAATCTTCGTGCGCGTCGTACGCAGTTTGGGGTGTAACTTGTCAATTGAAGCGCTGGGACATGACCCTTCTGTTCGTGTTCTAAGTAACGCAGAGACCAAGGAACTCACTGGTGAAAGCGACTACCCTTCCGCTGTGGTATCACCCATCGGGGAGGATCCGCGCCAATGGTGTACTATTGGCCCTCCAATTTGGGTCTCATTTTCTCTTCTGGGCCGAGGGACACACGCCTGGTTTGTGCGCGAGTACGTGGAAGGCGACAACCAACAACCACATCTACGGGGAAGTAGAATGATCATGAAAACCTCGTGGCGCAGCTGCGCGAGGAAGTCCGAATCTGATATTTACATGTCGATTGACCAGCCCACTCCCAAAGGACCAGCTAAATTTGAATGCGGAGGTGACGTTACTATGTTCTGTGGACCTGCTCAACATCCTATCAGCGTACACAATCTGAGAAGCGCCAACAAAGTCTGGCTACGTCAACCTACTGAACCGACGCCTGTTCTTCATCGTCTTATTCTCTCTAATGTTGGTCGGCCTATGTGGGAATACATGTCGGATCTGGATCTTCTATTGGCTTTCGTGATGTACTTGAAGGTGGGTAATCGATGTCGATACTCAAATTTGCTCTCATAAATTCTGCGCATGTTGCAGCGCATAAGCTCTCTGCGAGAAAGGTATCCTCCACCGTGATATCAGTGCTGGGGATGTTTTCCTTGCTGAGTCACTGAACACTGGATCCTCTGGCTTCATCGCGGATCTCGAGTTCGCTAGGATAGAGTCTTCATCTATTCCGGACACTACTGCGTTCGAGCCCACGGATGAATTCAAGCAGGATGAGGCTATGACCGTCTATGTAAGTCGTTCCAGACTAGATCCAGGAGTCTGTTCCTTAAAACTCTCCACAGGGAACAGCACAATTCATGGCCCGGGAGCTCTTATATTGCAAAACTGGTGCCGCGGACCTTGCCGTTCACGAGGCGAAACATGATGTCGAGTCCTTCTTCTGGGTCCTATCATACTCTGTCATGCGCAATCTCAGCATAAAGGCTTCCAACAGTCACTCAGAGTCAATACGTGAACAGTGCGGTGAACTGGGAAAACTGTTTCACCGTGCATTCTGTCAGAAGACGCTGGAAGAGATAGCTGAGCAGAGGCAAACCGACTCTGCTGTCCTTGGGTTTCCGTTTGCTTTACCGGTGAAAGGGATAATTGACATGTTCATGACCAAGGCGCTGGTTGATCTTTTCGGAGAGCTGCAGAACCTTATATACTTCAGTAGTCGACGCGCGAGCCCTCCACTTATTTTGACCCATGATGTTCTTCTGGCTAAGGTTAACAATGCGATCGTCTTGCTACTATAGTTGTTTATCTTACGTTTGCAAAATTTTCTACGTTGGAGGCATAGCGTAAAACAACTATATTTTCGTCCCAAAACGGCGGCCTCAAATTTAGGTTCAAAATATGGTTTACCCATCGTTGCGCTGGGTAGTTTAACTAGTTATCTGCCACGGAACTTGCCGGGCAGATAACTTTCGAGTGTATTTCAAGAATTAGACACCCACATGGAACTATAAAAATTTGAAACTTTGTATATAAGCTTTAATACATGTCTTTTACAATTCTGTCTGTTCAGAATTTTTTCAGCATTGACGAAAGTGGTGAAAACGAGGCCATGGCAGATATTAATAACACGGCCCGAAAGTTATCTGCCACGCACGTGACCCCGTGACCTCTCCTCGTCGCCGTGCGTCGTATTTGCATTGTGCAGCTTCTACATCGCTATTGTTCTGGCGAAAAAATAGATTTTAGAAGCTCTATGTATTGTAGAATGTAGTCAAGAAAAATTGAGTCTTAAAATGATGTTCTGTAGCTATACAGTGGGTTTGACTATGAAAGTATATGCATCCACCTCAAATATGTCCCTGACCCATCAATTTCGAAGCGTGCATCGCGCGAAAAAAAAAATCGGCATTTTGAGCTCGTAAATATGGGGTTGAACCTAGTCTCGAATCCATCCGTATTAGGCATTTCCCGTTCCCAGGTTCAACGCTTTTTTAATGGTATCAATCCTCTCTATATAACTTTTTTAAACTCTTTCTTCTTTCCTTTTTTGAATTCTTTTTTTCATTCTTTTCTGACAAATCTACCCAGCCTATCCATGGGAAAACCCAAAATACGACTCTGGGGTCCTGTTTGTCACATTTGTGACGCAACCGTGATCTCAAGTTCAATTCTGCAAAGTTGAAAAGTTTGTTCCCAACCATCATAGTACCATCGCAAAGCTGTCTGTGCTTGATCTGTGCACTGTATATTCAAAACCCTACAATCCCGACCCTTTGATTCGGGGAGGAAAAGCTCTCAATACCTCTCCAGTATCTGTGTCAGAGACAGATTCTGTGCTATCCGACAAGTTCGAAAGGAAGTGCATCGACTCGGAATGTCGAACTTATCTCAGTCCGAATTCCCTATGTATGTAGTATGCCCTTCCTCTCCTCAGGCATGACGAAAGGCTATTGATCGTTAACCCATCTTTTCAAGGGACAATTCCACCTTACCTCAGTCTCCAACGACGGTATTCTGAACCTTCTCAGACGGCAGAATCTCAAGTTTACAGAATCACAGCCCTCTGAACTACTAGCTGACGTGCCGAAAGTGAAAAAGGCTGGGAAACAAAAATTTCAGCGATGGTGTCTTGGATACGTTGTACCTGATAAAGAGTTGCGGTGCTACCTTTGGTCCACGGTATTGGGACGAACTCAATGGTCACTGCGATTGCACACATAGCGCGCAGAATGCATCCCTATGCTCTCTTCTTCGACTGGTGCACGGACAACCCATTCCTCGGATTGCTCAGAATACCAGTCACGAAAACATGCAGTTGGGCACTCCCGAGCGAATGCAAGCCCTCAAAACACTGTTGGGTAGGGATGAAGACCCCAAATGGGCTCGCATGATGCAAGTGCGACCGAGACCACAGCTCGCTGCAAAGTCTAAGAAAGCTCGTTCGGATTGATAAATGTCGATAATTATGACTCGCTTTGCTTCCACCAATTTCATTGCCTTAGCTCTGAATTATCTTCTACTCGGGTATATTACTGGCTATAGTTTCCAATACATCTGTTCTGTATAAGTAATAAGTGGACTGCGCATGGCCAGACTGGGATATTCTGTTTGGTTCGACAATGCGACAATTAAATATCTCCGGCGTGGCGCGGCCGGGTGCTGTATCGAAATGACAATGCCAACAACCTTCAGTTTTTCACCTTGCATGGATCTGCCACCATACAGCTTGAAGCTTGAGGCTCTGTGACATCGCCACTTAATTTCCAAATACAAGCTCCAGTGCTCAGCTCAACGTTGCAACTTTCAACTTTGGCGTACTGTATCTCCTCGTCTGGCACTAAAGCTTGGGTTCAGAAGGCTCTCAAAACTAAACAATAGCTGCCAAAGCTTCAACTTTATCTCCTAACGCTACTTATGTACGTCCTGCCCCATTAGACAGAGAAAAAGGTGATTCATCACCTTCAATTTCCAGGGAGCAACCTACTCTTCCCCAGTCTGAACCCGCAGAGTCCCAAGTTTCAACCTCGCTACCGGAGAAGGCGAAGGCAACCCAAAAACGAAACATCGGAAGATGGTGTCTTGGCTACGTCGTACCTGATAAAGAGTTGCGGCGCTACGCTGTGGAACACGGCATTTCCACGAACTCAATAATCGATGCGATTGCACACATAGCACGCAGATTTCAACCCCATACTCTCTTCTTCGATTGGTGCTTAGACAAACCATTCCTCGGGATTGCTTCGAATACCAGTCTCGAAAAGATGCACTTGGGCACCCCCGAGCGAATTCAAGCCCTCAAAACTCTGTTGCGTAGGGATGAAGACCCCAAATGGGCTCGCATGATGCAAATGCGGTCGAGGCTACCGATCCCTGCAAAGGCTAACAAGCAATTGGATTAATGTATGTTCGATAGTACTTAAGACTCGCTTTGCTTCCAGCATCGCCTTATCATCTCTGTATTATCAGGTTAAAGCTTTCAATATATCTGTTCACGGTTTCTGTATAAATGAATCTTTACTACGATGGGCCCAGTGCGCCAATTAAATATCTCCGGCATGGCGCGGCCGGGTTTGTACTCACACAACGGGCAAAAGTTGACGCGGTCCAATTTGGACCGCCCTTAGGTCGGTTGACTCACGGTTGGCTCACAGTTGGCTCATGGTAGGCTAGTTAGTATGAAAAATGCGTGAATATCATGAGATTAGATTACCAGTCAGATATGAGCATTTAACGGTCACATGTTTACACCGCGCGTGTTCAGAGACAAAGGGAAATTGACGTGTCGTGCAATGAGGCTGGAGGCGGAAACATGTGTCCCAGTAGAGCCTTGTGGCGCGCCTTTCTTTCACTTTCACTTTCTTGAACCCCCCCCCCCCCAATTTGCCATCATGGAGTATCCTGGTACTCACTCAGATGGCCCGCGAGATGTCCATATGGGCAGACCTCCCCAACCATCAACATCTACAACACAGCAGTCATTGAGCTGGGGACAAAGAGAAGACAATCTTATCACGTATCAATCTTATCAGGATCATTCGACGTTTGGCAGCATAATATTTATAGACGGGCACATTAAATTTAATTGAACAATTGCTGAAGGCGACGACTAACACGTGTATAATCTGTCGACCGTGAGTCAACCGTGAGCCAACCGACCTAAGGGCGGTTCATGTTTGACCGAGTCAACTTTTGCCCGTTGTGTCATCGAAATGACAACTTCGCAACAACTCCGACAAACTCACCTTGGGTTCTGCCACCACACAAGAGGCTCTGACATCGCGGCACTCCATACGATTTCCCGATCCAGGCTCCAGCGCTCAACGTTCAATTTTGGTGTATCTCCTCATCTGGTACTTAAGCTTGGTTTCAGAAGGCTTCCAAAAGGCTACTAGCTGCCGACGAAGTTCTTATTACTGACGTGGTCGTTTGGTGGCCTTGACAGTGTCGCTCAAAGACATCAGACTCGGACCAGCTTGGCTGGAAATCTTTTCTTAATACAAGTTTGGAATCCATAATGTACGTCCCGACTCCCAACTTTCTCAAGAGCAATCTCTGATATTAACCCAGTGTCGCAGGGATAATCTTGCTTCAAATTTACCCAAGAGAAATCCCAATCTTTTCAGACGACGTCAGAATCTCAAGCGACGCAACGTCTGCCCGCCAAACACAATCAAACGCACCTTTACTAAGGCAGCCAAGAAACGAAAGGTCGCAAAAAGGTGTCTAGGTTATGCTATGACTGACGCAAAATTTCTGCCTACGCGGGAGAAACACAACGTCTCGAAAACGTCGATTATGAACGTGGTTATGCATGTCGGTTGTAAGATGACGGATGGTCCTCTCTTCTTCGATTGGTGTGGAAATGTACCCGTTTTCGGTATTGCTGCGACTACCAGTCGCGCCAATATTAGCCTTAAGCACCCCCGAAAGAGCCCAGTTTCTCAAAACCTTGCTGGAGAGAACGATGATCCTAAGTGGTTGCGTATTGGAAGTGATAACCATAGTCCGATTTTCAACTTTTTATCATATTGACTCTATGATGCTCACTTCATGAAATATGATTTTAAATACTCTAGGTTGATCTGCTTTAATGCACACCGAATCTTTTTCTTCTTTCATGGTGGTTTAATTGAGGGAATTTTTCCTGTCACTTCCGAAACATTTTGTTACTGTCCCCAATGATTCAGAATATTAGGGTTTTTATTAATGTTTTCTATGCCTTTCGCATGTGTGAGCGATAATCGATAATGATTAAAGTGTACTTAACTTGAAAGTGAGCTGTAGGTAAGGTATTCAAAATATATAGTGATTGAATGTTGAACTGTGAACAGCAAGTCGTTCAAGCTCCGCTAGCGAAGGATGGCAAGGTTGAAATAAGTGGCATCGCCATCAATTTGAACTTGAACCTCATCTCTAATCCCGATTCCATGTACGTCTTTCCATTTCCACGAGATTGAAGGTTACTCACCGCTCTTCCTCAGGGATAACTCTACTTTAACCCTTCCTGAAACAGACTCTCAACCCTCTAAGTCGTTACCGACGCACTGAACGCACCAAAGGCAAACGTCGTCGCGAAACGAAAGGTCGCAAAACGGTATCTGGGGTATGCTTTGACGCGCGAAGAACTTAATGCCTACTCCAAGAAACACGACGTCCCACTCACGTCCGTTGTCAATGTGGTTATAGATGTCGGTTGTAAATTGGGCGGTCCTCTCTTTTTCGATTGGTGCTTCGAGTCAAAGTTGCCCTTCTTTGGCATTGCCGCGAATACAAGTCACGCAAACATGGCCTTGGGCACTCCCGAAAGAATCCAAACACTCAAAACCTTACTGGATAGAGAGGATGATCCTAAGTGGGAGCAGATTGGGAAGTGAGAATCATACATAGTACGTATTTTCTACTTCTGATTATTTTTAATCTGTGATGCTCATTTCATGCCATAAGGTCCTATATATTCTAGGTGGATCTGCATTCTAGTAGGACGTCTGGTCTCTTTCTTCTTCCTATACCCTCGTTCATTTCGCAATCGTCTGTTTGATGCCTATACAATGTAACAAGAACTGTGCAATCGCTTGTAAACTCCCTGGTAGCTTGATGTTCTACTTATGTACGAATGAAAGTGATTTCTTGACGAATATGATTCGCTTCGAACCGTCGTGTTGATCCAAAGGGTAAATTATCTTCTAAGTTATACTGGACAACATGAAAAGTTAAAACTATTGAGAAATTCAGATGCAGGCGTAATTAATTCAAATAACAATATTATTCCGACGACAACAACGCTGCAATTGCATCATTAACTTTTTTCAGCAGGAGATCATGGGTCAAAATGAGCGGATGGGCACAAGCGTCACTACGGAAATGGATAAACCTCATAAAATCGCGGAAAAGAGAAATGAGAGCGCCGCTCATAAACTTGTTCGTCAGCTTATTGAGACCGAACATGAACGAAAATCCAACAGCCGCAGACTCAGACCGCCTCTCGAACGCAATAAAATCTGGTTCCCATGTATGTCCGAAGGCTTGGTGAAACCGCATTGCCAGTTCTTTACCCAACTCCCGAATTACCGCTGTGTCACTGTAGGAGGCTTTCATACAGAGGTTACGCATGACACAATATGAGAGCACCCAGATAAATGATTCGACATCGTGTTTCGCTTCGTGTACAACACGATTGCCTGCTCTATCTGTCCCCCTCAGGAGAGCAGAGGCCATGAATTGGACAGTTCCCTGTTGAAAGCATTGAGTACGAAGACTGTCACAAGAAAGGTGCTTACAGTTAGAATCCCATCTTGTTCAATTCCCTCCGGGTAACAGATGCAGTATTACCAGAAGCGATAGATTTTTCAATCTGAGCGAACTCAAGATCAGTTATGAAGCCGCATGAATCAGAGTCTTCTGCCTCGGTGAGAAGGACATTTCCGGCACTAATGTCGCAGTGGAGTATTCCTTTCTCGCAGAGGGCCTTGTGCGCTGAAAGAAGGAACGAGAAAAAGAAAACTGATTATCAACCACTTACCTTCGATTGCATCACGATACCCTGTTAAAAGGTCGTAATCCGATTCATATTCCCACATAGGACGACCAATAGTAGAAATTATAAGCCGATGAAGAACATGCGTCGGGTTATCAAGTTCGCGTAGCCAGAGTTTATCGGAGTCAGCATTTCTGAGATTTTGCACGGTAATAGGATACCGCGCGGGCCACAAAATTGAATGACATCACCCCACATTCTAATTTAGCCAGCCCTTTAGGGACGGGTTCCACAATTGACAAATAGATATCAGACTCGGAAATCCTAGCTATTGCGCCATGAAGTTTTCATGATCATTCTGTTGCCCTGCAGATACGGCTGTCGGTATTGCCTTCCACATACTCGCGCACAAACCAGACCTGTGTTCCGCGTCCTAGTAAAGAAAATGACACCCAAATTGGAGAGCCAATAGTGCACCACTGCCGCTCGTCCATGCCAATAGGTGACACCAATAAGAAGGATATGTTTGGCACCAGTGAGCGTCTCGGTCTCTTGGTCGGTCAAACCACGAACGGAAGGGTCATGACTAGTTCTCGATCGACAGAGTGCAAGCCAAGCTGTAGACGCGGCGAAGATCCCGATATCTCGGAACATGTCGTGAATGGGAGAAAATGCGATCCCGTCTCGATCAAAAATGCCAACGCAGAATTCAGTACCAAAGATCAAGATTCCGATGCAATAGAGCATGAAAGGGCGACCGGACAAGAAGAGGTGGGCGTAATCAGCAGATCGAGTTACAATGGTGGGTATCGCTTCTGTGCCCGGCCTAGGACAGTGATGTGTCGATGGGTATAACTCGAGTGCGTTCTTCGAAGCCCCTTGCTGCTTTTTGACAGAGAACCGCGAGGAGTTTGGGGACGTTGATGGAGGGCGTGCCAGTGTTTGGATGTTCGGGCATTCAAATATTCAAGTTCTATGCACATTTCTTTAAGTTTAAGAAGTAAGAGGCTGTATCCCCCTCGAGATTTGTATATTATATTATATTCTTCCTATTTAAATATTCAATACGGTTGTCAATTTCCGCAATGCGTCATTCGGTACCGTGCTCACAGATACTTACCGCTAAAACACAAACGTACATATGTTGGGAGTTTATTGCAAGCTTCTACATATCTTAAAAGCTCTCAGTGCCGGAAAAATGTCATTTTACGCAAAAAAGAAAAACATGCAGAGTGGGCGAAAAGACCAAGAAAAGAACGAAGTGCAAATTTGGCCGTGCCGGTTCGGCATAGATGATCACGTGTTACGTGTCAAGAAATTTAGTTGAGACGCGTCTTGGACCTGTAGTATGTACATCCACAATGTACGTCTCAGCAAGAGAACAATTGCATTACTGTCATTTCTATCCAACAATGCTATTTGTTATATCTCCCATACGAACTGAGGCCAGGATGGCGATGCTTGACTCGCACGACGCAGACAAACAAGTGCGCGGAAAATGCCGGTGACCAATGACGGCTGCCGCCGGCCATGCCCGCGGACTCCTTTCGTTCCCGGGTGCCAGCCCAAGCACTAGCTTGAGATTTTCTTGAAATTCTTCATTTTTGATATAATTATTTGGATTAGACGTCCGACCTACAAACATACGAGTCGTGCCCATCAATGTCCCCAAACTCCTCGCTCTTCGCTGTCAAAAACGCGGATCACGTCATCCGAGTTATACCCAACCACTACACACTCGCCTAGGACCTTGCTTCTTCGATGGTTTGACTTCCCCAAATGCATCGCAGTCCCACCATTTCTTGGATTCCGAGGCATCTACTCCACGTGGAGAGATTGTGATGTCAGGGCTGACGCTGGAAATGCCAAAAGTATGAGGTTCGGCCGGTTTCAACAAAGAGTTTGTTCTATGAAATAAGTGACGTGGGAGTCTGTAGTCGATTGGTATAACTCGGATGACATGATCCGCCTTTTTGACAGCGGGGAGCGAGGAGTTTGGGGACGTCGATGAGAAGAGCTTGTATGTTTGTACGTCGGACACCAAATCGGACACAAAAATATATAAAATCATAAAGAAACAGAAAACCTAGCAATGGGCCGGGGGGGGGAAAGGGGAAGCGGACATGCGCAGACGGCAGCCTCATCCGCGGCCATCAAACTCGGCGCCGGCATTTTCCGCGGTTCACCCGTTGCGCTGCCCGTCGAGTGCATGTCGAGAATTAAATATTAAGCGCCCAAATGCCACTCTAAAAATTTGAAACTTTGTATAGTAAACTTTGACATATGCCTCTTACAATTCTGTTTATTCAGAACTTTTCTGCACCAACAAAAGTGGCAAACATGGGGCCATGGCAGATAACACTCCTGTCGCCGCGCGTCGTATTTGCATTTGTACGGCTTCCGCGTCGTTATAATTCTGGGAGGGGGAAATAGTTTTGAGAAGCTCTATATACATAGAATATAGCCAAAAAAAAATTGAGTCTTAAAATGATGTTCTGTAGCTATAAAGTATAAAATGAGTTTGACGATATAAGCATATGCATCCACCGCAAATATGTCCCTGTCCCACATAGAATTGGTATTTTGAGCGCATAAAGGTGAAGTTCAACTTTTTTAACGGTTCAATCCTGTCTTATAACTTTTTTAACTCCTTTTTTGAATTATTTTTTCATTAATTTCTGACATTTTCCATTGATTTTCCGCTCAATTTACCAACGGTTTACGGAAGTTAAAAACAACACACTCTGTGAAATGTTACTGTTATAGCATACTTAGCAAGCGGGGGATGAGCAATTGCTCAAGAGACAAATTGGAGGAGCGGGGGTTGGTTTATTTTCTGGAAACAACGGACAAACAACATAATTAGAGTGCTCATAACTCAAGGGGAGCTACACCCCCTGTTTCTTAATAACTTATAAGGAGCTGCGTATGTAAATTTGGATGTCCGATGAGCCAAATATTAGAGCACCTCCATCAAAATCCCCAAACTCCTCGCGCTTCTCTGTCAAAAAGAAGCGCAGGGCTTCGAAGAACCCACTCGAGTTATACCAATCGACTGATCACTGGTGACGTGGACAACTGTCTTGCTCAAAATTCGTGATGTGGGCGAATATGCGGATCTGAAAAAGAATAAAAACCAGTAGAGGAAGGGCAAAAAAAAAACGCTACATACTAGGGGTTCTTACATCTTCCGCTCTTGTGTAGATCCATGGTTACCGCTTCTCTCCTTTCTGTCTGGGTCATTGGCCTTGTTATTCTTCTCGTCTCTCCAAGTCATCTGACGACATCTTGAAAGCCTTCTGCGCCAATCGCTCCAGGAGATTTATTTCATTCGTCCTTTGGGACCTCAACGAAGCGACACACTTGATGACAAAATCTTCCTCGACGTCGCTAACGCGCAAACGTCTGAAGACAGCTGCGTCGTCGTACTTGATTTTGCCGGCGAGAGTGGCTCTAGTTATAAAGGAAATTGGTTCGGCAGTGGATTCAAAAAGATATTCCTGCGATGGATCAGCCATGATTCGTTAGAGGACGGTTGAAACGAAGGAGCGAGAATCGAACTTGAGTACTTCAAGATGACGGTTATTGATGGAATTTGCCGCGGAGTCTGAACTTCCCTTCGTGCTTGTTCCCACCACTATGTAAAGGTGCAATGAGCCAACAATGAGCTACTCATCGTATACTCCCTTGCCGGTGGTGGATCCCGATACACCAGAGACTGCTGAAATGGATTCTCTCACTCACAATGATCAAGTCCCCAGCTCCCCAATCAACCAGGACGAAGATACAGACCGTAAATCGACAAAGAGCTCTGTAAGCGCCCATGATGCTGCTTCTGGCTTGGTCAAATTCCGAGCTAGGTGAGTCTTTTGCTGGATTTCTTCAGATTGGTTGCGTTGTTGAAATTTATCTGAGTTACCATGGGGCACTTATCTTCAATCTCTCAGCATTTCTTATCCCTGCTGTCTACAGTACGCTCTCAAAGATGTGGATCGCAAACATCGATGCGTCACTGGTGTCTACGACAGATGCTTTCACTGTAAGTTCAACGATTTCAGTTTCTCAGTTTTTAAACTGTATTTATTTCTCCTTCAGACTTTTCATGCATCATCGAGGTTCTGAACGAAGGATTACCGAGAGCGGCTTGGTGCGGATTTATCTATGTCGAACCATATCAATTATTCATTGGGATTCTAAAGGTCAACTATTGGGAGTGGAGATACCACGAAAGACACAGCTGAAGAATTGCTACACCGGCTCTCCCTGACTTACACTCTCATCTCCATCCAATCAATCCTTGGCTTCATTCTGTCCGTTATCTTCCTGTTCGTTGCGCCAGGTTTTGTCGGGGCCTTTGTACCTGGACAAATCGTGCAACATCTGTGAAGTATATACGCATTCTCGCATTTGATTCACTTGCAAGCACTCTCAACACTGCTGTCAGTCTGGGTACACGGGCCCTAGATAAGCCAGAGTACGCCACGTTGCTTGTGAAAGCCACTATATATAATCCTAATGATTCTTTTCTGATTCTAGTGTTCCTTTGTTGATGTCTTCGGTACAGACGGTGATACAGATTTTTCTCGAACTTGCGCTGGTCTCGACTGTACACGTACGAGGGTTTACTCCTACTATCCACACAGTTGCTACTATCAAACTTGTATGCGAGTGCGTCTTGTTTTCTTTCCTGTCACCTATACGATTCCTGATCGGCTTGATACTTTTCAGCCTTACTGGTGCAGCAGTTGGTCTACTCTACTTCCTGTATCTTTCACGCAAGGCCACCGCCCATATAGACGCGAAGCGTCTGACTTGGTTCTCTGGCACCTGCCTTAAGGAACTCTTCTTGCCCGGTAGATGGACGTTCACAGAAAGCGCAATCAGAAACGCGATATAGTAAGTGACTACTTCGCCCAAATGTATAGAATTTACGACTACACTTGATTCGTAGTTTATGGCAAATCCACGGAGTCGTTTCGATGGGTCAAGCTTACGCGACAGCGTGGGGCGTCTTCAACACAATTCGCTGGGGTCTCATCATGGTTCCTGTCAACGCACTGGAAGCCACTTCGAACGCCTTCGTCGGTCATCGTTGGGGTATCTACCAAAGGTCGAAACCAAACCCCATCCTCGCATGCTTCCTGGTCAGATATACGATGTGATTATATTCTATTATTTTTTCCATATTTGTCCGATTCAATTTTTTTACCAGTTATCACCGCTCCCGCACTTCGGTCAGTCATCATTGTCCTCTTGATTGAGTGCCCCTTGTGCATCGCGCTCTCCATCCGAGGGGCGGGGCCTTTCGCGCGCTATCTCTCAAATTCGGACGAGGTCGCAGAGATTACAGCTATGATGTGGAGAAGCATCGACTGGTGCTATATCTCCTATGGGGTATCGACTCAGCTCGCGACGATCTTGCTTGCCACTCAGACACAATGTATTTCACCATTTCGTCTTCTTGTGATCATGATGGACTTACAGACCTCGTAATAGGTACCTCTATCAATCTTTAGTCTCGAACATCTTCTACGCCCTTCCTTGGCAATTGCGCTGCCTAGAATTGGAATTACTCCGGATACAGCCTGGACGTACCATAAATGGGTCTTGTGAGTGTCGATTCTCGAATGTTGCTTTATTCGACTCATGTTAATGTGTTGCTTTAGTGGTGGGAGCCTCGTTGTTAGCCTAGAATTATAATCGTGGTTGATGGATTATGGGCTGTTCGACTTCGTGGATGGCGGTTTCTGAAGTCAAGCACTGTTTAACGATGAGAAGGCTGAGTTTAAACGCGGTACAATATTCGTCAATCACTTTCTTTTGTTCAAATGCTGTTGATTTCTTGCTGTCCCTAACGTTTACCCTGTTGTCCGCCGGCTGCGAATAAAGTTACGGGCACGCACTAACTATTAACGGGCGGCCCAGCCAATTGCCGAGATGCCGCTGCCAGTTAACTGGCATTAACTGATTCCCACACTTATGATGGTCGGTTATCTCGCGTTGGTCGTCGACGCCTTGAGTGGGTAAGTGCGCTATGAGTTTCCAGAGCTACGTAGCCAACTAATTGCAGACAAACTATGTATATATTATAGTAGATAGATCAAAATATAGTTTTACATTTGAAAAATGCCCTAAATCGTGTGAGGCACACTGTTATTGCACATATTACAATAGGGAGAGTAGGCAGACGTATCATAACTTTGGAGGTCCTTCATAAAAATCGGGAAAGTTTTGCCTGCCTAATAAATCATGTTCATAAGATCTCAGGAATCAAGGTATTTGGTCTTTAAATTATCCCAAAGCCCATGAAGGTGTCCTTTCGTACGGGATGACGAGGAGAACCAGTTGTAAATAATTTTTTGCTTACTCCAATGCTTTGGTATCTTGCATATGAGTATATCTATGTGTTAAGTAATCGGGAAAATAATCAACTCAAATTTTTGGGCTTTGGTTAACAGTTAGTTCGCGCCTGTAACTTTATTCACCCGGTGTGCTGCGTTTGGCATGAGAACGAGGGTGGAAAAAGGGGCGCGCATACCGTAGTCAAGACATGGACCTGTCCCTCAACCATAATAGCCATCCGCCGTCCTTCAACGTCGCAGTATGGAGGAGATGAATGGCGCGCTCGTGAAAACAACGCGGAGTTCACGTTCCCACGATTCGATCACATGGCCGCACTATGGCTTGTCGATCGAGATTGCATCCCTCGCTCCCTTGACGTGTCTAGACCATAATTCTGTTATAATTCATTCCTTACCCAAGAAATATTATACCCATGTATTTCTATAGTGCTTTCACCCCTCTGTTTCTGGTATTTAGGTTCCCCGAGCAAGATTGGCACCGTGTGAACGCAACAGACGCTCTTAGTCTCTGCGTCCACTGCGCCGCCGCACCGCTGAGCTTCAAGTAGTAAGTGCACATTTCATTGAATAATAAAATCATGATGCCTACTGTGTGTTCTCTATCACGCTTTCCTTTGAGCTCGAGAACGTCTTGCACAATTACGAGGAGCTGGGAAATCAGTCTCCCACGCTCTGCCCACTAACATCGACGACTCATAAATGTCTAGTGCATAGAATAGGCTTGAAATAGTGTCTGACATGTAAATTATATCCTTCTTAAGGTTTAAAAATTGTTTTCATGATACCAAATTTTTTACAGAGGCCCCTGGCTATAGATGGTTGAACATCAAAACAAAGGACTTACTGTATCCAGAACCTTGTACGCAGCACCCTCGCACCTCTCTCATCATCTCTCATCCCTCTGCTACCTGCATACAATGACTATTACGTGTCTCTCCAACATACTCAATCACATTAGACGGGCTCAAATGCAATCATCAATGAAACCCTAAGTCAGCGAGTGTTGATGAGAGGGACAAACTAATGCCTCTTGCCAGTTATCGGCATGAGTTTAATCAGTTGAATACCAGTTTTTGCTACCAACTAGCCAGTTAATTGACAGTTAACTGGAAGTAAGACGTACCAGTTAGCCAGTTAACTTGCTGCTAACTGCCAGTAAGATGTACCAGTTAGCCAGGTAATCGATACCAGTTAGCCAGTTAGTTGCCAGTTAGTTGCTAGTGATCGGTACCAGTTAGCCCGTTAGTCGCCAGTTAGTTGCTAGTTATCAGTACCAGTTAGCTAGTTAGTCACCAGTTCAATGTACGAGTTAGCCAGAACAATGAATTATAAATGAGCGGGGTGTCATTGAATACAATAACTATTAAAGTGGAATATGTCTACGACGGCATCTATGATGACTTTCAACTTGCCGTCTTATTCCTTTTACTCCTTCGAACTGGTACTAGCTCCTCTGTGTCCCGGCTTCGCTTCAAGGTCAAAAGCTGTATAGCAGGTGCGGGTGCAATTACTCGCACGCCTTTTGGAACCAAGCTTTTTGCAGCTCTTATACGCGGCTTCGGTTTTGGACGTTCTTGAGCTTGGGACTTTCCCGCACTTGAAGCGAATTCAATTCGGCGATTTGGAATGAACTTGGGTCCACCAGACATCTATGGCGTTCATTTTGTATAAAAAATAAAACACGATACTTTTTGAGATCCGCGATATACTTTGAGTGTTTTTTCATGTTTCCGTCAGATTCTGAGCTAAGTCAGCAACAGGCAAAGTTTCGCGCATTTTTCGGTTTTCCGCGCTACTTTGGCTCAACACCGCGCTACTTTGAATTGTCAGCGCGCTACTTTTATTTGAACCGCGCTACTTTCAATAATGAATACAATACTTATTATAATAGTCTTCAATTTACTAGTCAAAGCGCGCTACTTTGAGATTGATGCGCGCTACTTTGAATTCGACCGCGCTACTTTGAAAATGACACCGCGCTACTTTGAGGTCAATGAAAAAATTTGAACTAAGTGATCAGATATGTCTATTAGGTTACCGTAATGCCTTTAAATCGACTTATATGAGCTAAATGTGCCTGATACTTGAGCGACTTACTGGATGGTGTTGCTGATGCCGTGGGCGGCAAGACATGCCGACGGCAACTCCGGCCCAATATAGAATTTACCATCAAGCCGCATCTCGGAAGCACTGCCACAGGTGACAGGCCCAATGCTCCTGCAAACGCGTCGTCGTTCTACACCAAGTGCGTAATGGACAGCACTAATTATTGCTAGGAAATATAGTCTGAATAGTACTTATAAATATAGCTTACATGCACTCAATAGCAGGAGAACTTGTAGTCAAAACAGAGCATTTGAACATCACCCCGACTTGACCTAGACAGACTTCATCTGAGCTCGTTAAATCAAGCTTTGCAGAATATCAGGATAGTCTACACTGTAGAGTCCATAGTTTAGTTTACTCTTTATCAATTAGTGCACAAATATGATGCTTGTTCTAACTCACTGACGATCTCGACGCCGCTCGACGGCTGAGATGAAATACCATGTGGTATCTGGGCCTGAGAGGATATTTGACTCAGGTGTTCGACGTGAGAGAGGGAGAGATATTAACAACATAAATGTATGAAAATATCTGTTTGTAGAAGCTGAAAGGAGCATAGAAGGACCATACTCTATAGTTCTTTCTTCTAAAGAACTACTGTAATCCTTCAATATGATGTATCGTTGTTCACCAGGGGACTCACAGCATCAATAAAAACAGACGCTGTGAGCCCAGTGTTACTACCTTCAATTTTCTGCATAAAATTACAAGACCATATGTCTTACGTATGCCTTTGACTACTGACATCGACGTACTTCATATGCCTATATCACAAATTGCTGTCTCGCCATCGGGTCCCCTCCTGTATTTTGCTCTGCCTTTTACTATACGTCAATATAAATGCTCACGTTGTTGTGCTATGCAATATGGCAGGTAATCTGTACTTTTATGGGTTGCTGCAATGCTATCCATTATGCACTTGGTGAAGAACCAATGAAGAACGACGACGCGTTTGCAGGAGCATTGGGCGGCGGGCCTGTCACCTGTGGCAGTGCTTCCGAGATGCAGCTTGATGGTAAATTCTATATTGGGCCGGAGTTGCCGTCGGCATGTCTTGCCGCCCACGGCATCAGCAACACCATCCAGTAAGTCGCTCAAGTATCAGGCACATTTAGCTCATATAAGTCGATTTAAAGGCATTACGGTAACCTAATAGACATATCTGATCACTTAGTTCAAATTTTTTCATTGACCTCAAAGTAGCGCGGTGTCATTTTCAAAGTAGCGCGGTCGAATTCAAAGTAGCGCGCATCAATCTCAAAGTAGCGCGCTTTGACTAGTAAATTGAAGACTATTATAATAAGTATTGTATTCATTATTGAAAGTAGCGCGGTTCAAATAAAAGTAGCGCGCTGACAATTCAAAGTAGCGCGGTGTTGAGCCAAAGTAGCGCGGAAAACCGAAAAATGCGCGAAACTTTGCCTGTTGCTGACTTAGCTCAGAATCTGACGGAAACATGAAAAAACACTCAAAGTATATCGCGGATCTCAAAAAGTATCGCGTTTTATTTTTTATACAAAATGAACGCCATAGACATCCCCTCGGATGTTGTATTGAAGAAGGGGTATGAGTCGCCATTGTCAGTGAAGGCTTCCATGAATTTTGCACCAGTCAATATGTCCTGTTTGTCGACTTCACGTCCCAGACTGAACTGTACACCAAGTTTGTGGTTGGATCCACTCGCGGCCATGGCCCTCTCTGGAAGAGTAAGAATGCGCTGAATGGTTCCCTTTTTCACCTTGAAGTATATGTCATCAGGTACTATGTGAGCATCGTCGAATCAAATGTATGAGAGGTAGAAAATTTGTTCATCATCACAAGATTGGCGTCCAAGATATCCACGTAAGATAGAGAGACAAAACAGGATAGAGGCAACATTCTCTATCCAGTGGGGGTCAACATATACTGTGGCATTCTTTGTATCGTTGCGCAGATATTGAAGGAATGATTCAATCAATGATAGATCACCTGGTAGGATATCGAGTTTGAACTGGTGCGTAAAGTTGAATTGATGTCTTGTAATCATTCTGATGGAGGCTGGTCGATTGTCGTTCCAATCTTTGTACAGGCGTACAATGGGATGATCACGGGTGCCCAGCATAATTTCCAGAATTGCGCCGTATGCGCTTTCCAGTAGCTTGCGAATATTGGAATTCACGTAGTCATATTTCTCAGCTGCGTCTTCTTCTAGATGCACAGGCCATTTAATAGTTCCAAGATTTTCCTATGTTACTCAATCAGAATTCTAATCTTGCAGCGACAATAAAGTTAACTTATACCTTCGTATATTTGAAGAAGTCATCGCAATCTTTTGCGGTCAAACATTGGAGGGGAGTGAATATTGATTTTGCGACCAATGGATTGTCCCCCAATTGGTAGATGTTGCCATTGTACCACTCAACATGGACTTCAGTTGTCGAGGAACGTCCCAAGATTCTGGCGGGATAAAATCACGCAGAAGAGTTTGGCTTCAGAAGAACAAATTTGCCCAGCCTAAAATAAAGGAAAGAACTTCACCTTTAGGAATGAATTGAAGGAAATATAAGCTTACATGACTTTATCCCAATTTCCGCCGTGTGGGTTTATACAGGCCGGGCAAGCCCAAGCATCATCAAGGCTTGTTTCAGTGTCGTTAACAGAAACACAGTCTTCATGCCAAACTCTTTGACATAGTGTACACTGCACTTTGATTCTGTCAAACGGCCTGCTTTTATCTGGTCTTGATAATGAGCAGGAGTCGCAAAGAGTGTATTTCTCTTCGGGATATGAGTTTAGGTGTATTGTTGATTTGTTAGGCATTGAAACTTGAAGAATCTGAGAGGATTGCACTGGTTCAAGGGCATAGATAGAAATAGAAGGGGAAGTCAGCTCAGCATGTGCAGGTAAACACAGATCAACAATCTCTGCTTTTATTGAGGGTTGCTTTGCGTAATCCGCTGCAATTTCTGAGACCAATTTTGACGTCTTTTAAAAGAATCCAGTTAGTGCGCGGCTTAAAAACAATTGATACAACTAACTTGGTTATTTGATGAGGTGCGGCTGTAAAAATAACAAACCGCCTCCAATCCATCATGCACATTGAGAAGGTGGGGATTATTTGAAAGCTGAAGTTGACCTCCATGCTCCATATCATTGTACTCGTAGCTTTTTCCTTCACAGCGAATGTGCGAGATAAAGTGATTTCCATTTATATGGAGAATCCTTCCGACCAGCTCGTAGGTGACGGTGTCTGAGTTACTGGAATCTGGAATAGTAAAGCTAGTCTCGCAGTGGATTTTGTGTGGATCTGCTCGGAGAATATCAGCATTCATATTGAGAATTTGTGGCCAGCAAGTTTCCACAGAAGATATAGCGGATACGGCAGTGCATTCGAGATTAGGACACTGCTGAATAGGTAGGAGGTGGACAGGTGTTGTCCCGCCTGAGAAATTTCCGCCTCGAGACCGAGGAATGTGGTGCTGAAAGTAGTTGGAGGTGGTTACATGGTCTCCAAAGATACAGTGTGCTGATTTCATGTCTTGGTCGTTAATAGTGAACCATATTGTAACCGTCCGGACTCAGTCCGTCTTACCGTCACTCCTATCACAGTTCCTTTATCTTATCATTTCTCTTTGAGCACGCCACACTCCTTTCGTCCCTGTCCATGTGCTCGTTACTGTTCCCGTTCCTATCACATGACTATTTACTCGTATCTGTATATAACGCTTGTACGCAGTAGACAGTCCCCTTTGGTGAATACCAACTCTTTGAAACCGTCTTGCTATTTGCCACCCCGTGTGTCGAAACTCTCGTCGCTGTCACCTCCCGTCACAGCCTCCTGCTTTCGCCACATCTTTTTTGACGAACCTCTGACAACAACCAACCTCTAGCTTACCGCTTACCCCTCTGCTACCTCTTCGCTTGGACTCACTCCGGATTGATCACCCGGAACCACCCAGCTAGTAGGCAGCACTCTATACTCTCTGTCAACCACTCTCTAGTGTCTCTCAGTGAGTTTTATACCTACCGTCTCATTGCTTATTACTATGTCCCACAGAACTAACACATATGCATTGCGTTCGACGCGTGCACGACCTGCTCCGGGAGCGGGTCATACCGGAAGCGAGCCGCGGGCTGCTTCCCCGGTGAACTCCCTCTTCTCGGAGAAGAGTGCGAGTCCCATCACCGACGCCACCCCTCAGAGACATTACAGTGACGTTGTGGCGTCGAGACCCCCTACTCCTGTCCGTGCTACAGTCGAGAGGGAGATTGTCAAGCCTTCGGGCCGCGTTCCTGGCCAGGACCTCGCAAAAGACAGTTCGCGTGTAGTAGACACGCCCTTAGTTAATAGAAAATCATTTATTGATAAACCTAAAGCTGAGATACAAGACTCCGAGGATGACGATCCCGGAGAATGGCACACAGTGACCCATAGGCGGGCACGAAGCCTCGAGCCCGCTGTCAAGCCCGCTAGGAAAGCCGCTGCGGCCGTGAGAATTCGGTCGCCCGCCGCTGAGCCACATCTGTCAGCGGCGATTAGTCACGCCGCCAACGCCTTGACCTCTGCTCAGCGAGAGCACATTGCTCGACGCCATGAACGCGTGCGCGCTGTAACCCCTGAGCGCTCGCAATCTCGTCAGGAGGGACCTTCCAATAATAAAGGAAAGGGTATTGACCCCCGTGAGTGGGGAAATGCATATCTCTCCGACGACGCGCTCGATGTCGATGCGCAGCGCACCGCGTTTGAGCAGTTTACGCGTGGGAACCAGTCCCACGGCAAGCATGCCGAGCGGCCGGCTCATCGTTCCCACAGTCGAGGCCTGTCAGTGCGCGAGCGCTCGACTGCGCCGCGAGACGAGTATGCCCCGCTCCAGCCTCGTTTCATGCAAATGGGAGCCTCGCGAGGTGTTCTACCAGCTGAATCTCGCCCCGAGGCGATGATAAATCCTAAATCCTTCCTTGGCATGGCCATGGGCAAGGTTGGGAACAGGTCGCACGACCGTGAGAATCCGTCCGACGACTCGAGTTCGTCGTCGTCGAGTTCGAGCTCAGAAAGCAGTTCCAGTGCTGAATCAGATTCTGGAGATGAAGACCGTCCGCTGCACAGGCGCCGACGACGCTCCAAGAAATCTAAAAGCAAAAGCACTGGAAACAAGGCATTTAAACCTACCGTTTACGACGGACGGGTTGATGCGCGTGCGTTCCACCGCTTTGTGCGTGAGAGTGAAGCCTATATTGAGGACAGTAAAATTAAATGGAAGCGTCGCGCTTTTGCTTTGTCCTACTTCCTGAAAGGGAGGGCTTACGATTTTTACCTCCAGAAGGTCGCCATGACCGAGGAGGTATGGACACTAAGAAGATTTTATAAGCAGTTGTATAACTACTGCTTCCCAATCGATTTCTTAATTGATATGAGGAATAAATTTATCAATGCCCGCCAGGGCAGCAAATCTATCAGCGAGTACGCGCATGAGCTCGAGGAGATGGCAAACATCATTGGAGACATGCTCGAGCGCGATCTCGTGGTGAAATTCTGGATGACGACAAACAATGTCATTCAGACCGCGCTTTGGCGCGACGGCCTTCATCCTCAGACCGCTACTTGGGAAGAGGTCATTGCGCGTGCCGAGATTATTGAAATCTCAGAGCGCGTCTCTGGGAAATCGCAGTGGCGCTCCCAGAGTTCACAGCCCGCTTCAAGCGGTTCGACTCATGGACGTCATGGGCGCTCGAATTTCACGCCTACGTCGTCGAACACCACTCCTCCTGCGCCCCGGAGTACTCCTTCATTCGGACACAGTGGGCGTGGTGGATTCAATCCGCGCGGACGTCCAGGTCATCGATATCATGATCGTAGATCGTCGTCGAGACCTGCGGACAACCGTGAACGCTCGAAGTCCACTTTCTCACGTGACAAGAGCGCTAAACCTGCACCGCGCGAGTCGAGTAAGACGCCGCAGCGCTCATCCCAGAATAATGGAGAGCGCAGAGGCGCCGATGGACGTTGTTTCGTGTGTAATGAGCACGGACATCTTGCGCGCAACTGTCCGCAAGGAAGTTCAGTGAAACATCATGGCAGTAAACCTCCTGGACTTGCTACGTTCAGTTTGGAACCTGTCGAAGATGAATCTGACGTACCGGTGGAGGTGCTCAATAGCCTTCCGCTCGGCGCTATTTCTTTTGATTTAGCGCCCGAGGAGGATTCTGACCTCTATGGTTTTGATGTCAAGGACGATGAAATGATTATCTGTCCTCGACGCCGCATCGGCGACGCCGTCGCTGACCAGATAGTCAAGTTACTTAACTTGTGTGGTCCATATCCGGGTGACGAGCATTACTCATGCAATGAGTATGCGCCCGAAAACCGCTTTTCTGTCTGGAAGCATTGGCGTCGGGATTGTTACAAGTTGTTTGATCATCACACCAACTTCCAAGTGCGAATTCCGATGTCGCTTCTGCGACGGCAGAAATTTGACATTGGTGGATGGTATACGAAGCGGAGGGCGAGAGCTTTCCACATACCCAAACCTGAACACGTACCGAGTGTGTTCGGTGATCCGCTTCGTGATTGCGCTGCATCAGTCCTGCATGGGGGAATATTTTCGAGTTACCCTCCGTGCATGCCCAGCCACACCCGCTGGGGACGTTTCAATGTCGATCCCACTTCGTTGGATGATGTGCCCGATGGGTACATTATTTTCGATGAGGATCTCGACCTGCAGACGCCGATTAGTCGAGAACTCCTCTCTAATCCAGATTTTAATCTGGTTGCATGGTACCGTGATTACCTTATGCGTACAGGACTGTACCATGGTATCTACGATGAGAATCAGCCTACTTCTGAAGAGTGGGATCGAACCATTGACCCACTCGATGCAGAATGGCTTGACGAGTTCGTGGATGATGAATCCGACGTATTCAATTCCGGCGCAATGTGCGACGTTTACGGAAAACGTATGCAATATATTCTCGATCGTTGCCAGCCATACCCCGGTGATACCGACGTGTGGTTAAAGCGTACACCTATTGGGTGTTCACGCTTTGAGATAGATCCAGAGCACAATGGTCTACGCTGCATATATGATCGTAAACGTGGTGCTGAATTTTATATTCACACTGACCTGTTAAGGAAACCGACCTTCTCAATTACGAGATGGTATGTTGAGCAATTGTTTACTCAACTCGGAGTTCCAATGGCCTGTCAGCGTGCGCGTGAATGGATTTCCATGGATGCTGAGCAGTACACTTACTCTAGCACTCTGATGGGTGACGTCCTTTGTGAGCGCACAGCTCAAGTTCTTGAATCTGGCCGATGGCTCGATTTATTCCCACCGGCGCCGCCGCCAGGAAATAACGAGTCCGCCGCTCCATCTAGCAATGAGGAGGGTTCGGATTCAGATGATGATGATGATACGCCACCTCCAGGAGGCTCAGGAATTCCTAGCGGGAAACCTAATCATTTCCGCTGTCATCAGCATCGATTCAAAGTTGAATTGATTCCAGATTGTCCTGACCTTCTGGAAATCCGAGACTATGTCGCTGATCTATCAGTGTTTGTGGCTCGTAATCTGCTGGAAGATCCTTGCTTTAATCTGCAGCAGTGGTATCAGAATAAACTTCTGACCTACTCACTTGATCGGGTCTTTGAACAAATTGAGATCGATCCGGCGCTTCTGGTGCCACCGACAATGGACATACCCATTGTTGACCCCATTCCCGAGGTTATTCAGATCAGTGACCTCGATGCACCTTCCTCCTACCAGGAGATGATCAATGTTTTTGGATTGGAGCTTGGAGGAATCCAAGTTGACCGCGCTATGTATCCGGCGCTTCAGCGTAATGCTGCGGCGGTAAAGGATAAGCGCCGAGTCATTCCGAAACCAATCGTGGTGACCGTCCATGTAAATGGGCAGCCTGTTCGGGCATTGTTGGATTCGGGGTCATTGGGTGATTTTATGTCCTCATCGCTCGCCGATCAATTGAAGGTTAAACGCATCGAGTACGAGGCGCCTATTTCCCTTCAATTAGCCGTTCAAGGCTCGCGCTCCAAAGTTAATTCTGGAGTTCGAGTGACGCTCGTCTATCAGACTATAAAAGAAGAACGTCATTTCGATATTGCCAATGTCAATAACTATGATCTAATTCTGGGCACACCTTGGATGTACCAACATCGAGTGTGTATTGGATTCAATCCAGCACGCGTCGTCATTGGTAGCGATGTTGCAGTGCCTATTCAGACGGGGCCGGACATGCGTTTAATGGCGCACGCGGTTAGTATGGGCGAATCCGCTGAGATTGTGCGCGCGCGCAATGAGCTTATGGCTTATGCTGAGCCGCTCTGTAAGGATGTCTCGGAAACGGGGCTTCCACCGCTGCGCGCTATAAATCATCAAATCCCTTTGATTGATTTGAATCGTAAATATCCGTGGCGTCCGTCACGGTGTCCTGAAGCATTTCGAGGTCAATGGGCTGAGAAACGCGATGCCTATTTAAATACTGGGCGCTGGAAAATTACATCCGCTGGGAATACTATTCCTATGCTACTCATTCCTAAACCTAGGAAAGAGGGTCAGCCTGCGGAGCTTCGTACGGTTGTAGACCTGCGAGAGCGGAATAAAAATACTCACAAGATGACCTCGCCTTTACCGGACATCGAGGGGATGCTTCGCCGAGGCGCAAGTCATCCGTATCGCACGTCGCTCGACATGAAGGCGGCGTACGAACAAATCCGCGTTGAACCTTTGCACGTCGATCGAACAACAATGACTACGCCTGACGGAAACATGGTCAGCTTGGTTATTCAAATTGGCGATTGTAATGCGCCTGCAACATACCAGGCTTTGATGAATCTTCTATTCTCTTCCTATATCGGAAGATGGATGGATATTTATCTCGATGACATCGTCATTTATTCCAATACGCTTGAAGAGCATGTCGAACATGTCAAAATAGTTCTTGATATTCTCAAGCGCGAGAAACTTTACCTCAGCCGCAAGAAGCTTCACTTCATCCAGCCCGAGTTGACTATTTTGGGTCGCGTCATTGACGATGAGGGCATCCGTATGGATGGAGCGAAGGTTGATACGGTCGTGAACTGGAAGGTTCCTACGAACCGCGATCTCTTGCGTGGATTTCTCGGGTCTGTTGGCTACCTAGCTGATGACGTTCCGGGTGTGCGAGTTCCTATGGGAATTCTGTCAGCGCTCACAGGCGACACTGTTCCATTTCGTTGGACATACACGGAACAGCGTGCCTTTGAAGACGTTAAACGTCTAGTCGCGCAAGCGCGCGAGCATCGACGTGTCCCTCTCGTTTATGCGGAGGGCGCGCCAACCATTTGGATGGTCACCGATGGTTGCGCCACTGGTATTTCCGGATTAGTCAGTCAAGGAGACGACTGGAAAACCGCGAAGGTGGCTGCGTTTTATTCAGCGAAGCTGAACTCTGCGCAACAGAATTATCCTGTTCATGAGATCGAAATGCTCGCAGGCATTGAGACGATGCTCAGACACAAGGATATCCTTCAGGGTGCTCGATTCAAGTGGATCACAGATCATAAGGGTCTTACGCACCTATTGAACCAGAAAAACCTCTCCGGACGTCAAGCGCGCTGGCTTGAGAAGATCTCCTCCTTCGAGTTTGAGGTCGTTTATGTCCCTGGAAGTGACAACGTCGTCGCCGACGCGCTGTCGCGCATGTATTCAAACGAGGCGCCTGGTACAGTGCGCGCTCGGAGTGAATACACATTCCATGACATTGTGGATGACGACGCTGAAGTGTCCTATGAGGCGGGCCCTGTTCTTGCTGGTATAGAAGCGAGAGCTGCGGTTACTCGTAGGCCGGGGCGTCGTCCTGTGGTTCCGCCTGCTGAGACTGGCCGGCCAGAGACGTCTGCTGAGTTCGCTGCGCGGATGCGTGATAGGTTCGTTCTTCACGGTCCTAGAGAACGAACGGAGGGCGAAGGTGGTAGTCAACTTGACTCTCACTCAACGCCAACCGTGTCTTCAGCTCCCACAGATGTGGATTTAGCTCCCACAGACACGCAAAGCTTAATAGCTTACATGACCACCGGCACAGATGGTATAGATCTCGTTGCAAATGTCCGCGGACGTTACGCCGAGGACACATTCTTCGACACAATATTGAAGAAACCAAAGGAGTTTCGCAACTTCGAGGTTGATAACGATCTGATTTACCTCAAAGATCGAGACCTGCGCCTCCTCTGCATCCCTAAGGTGATGATCCAGCGCCGTAGCGTGCGTGAGATTGTCATCGCTGAGGCGCACTCGCTTCTGGCGCACTTAGGCGCCGCCAAGACGCTCGACTATCTCCGAGACCACGTTTGGTGGAAAGAGATGGTGCCGGATACGAAGGCCTTTTGCGAGACGTGCTCGACCTGCAAACGCAGCAAGCCGAGCAACCAAAAGCCTTACGGTCTTTTAAATCCTCTCCCTATACCGGGTTACCCTTGGGAGTCGATTGGAATGGACTTTGTCGGTCCGTTACCTGAGTCGAGCAACCGTGATGGGTCTTTTGATTCAATTACAGTTATCATTTGTCTATTAACTGCAATGGTACATTTAATACCTAGCAGGACAAATTATAATGCTCGTCAACTCGCAGAGTTGATGTTTGAGCACGTTTACAAACTGCACGGTCTTCCAAGGAACATCATCAGTGATCGCGATGTTCTATTTACGAGCGCGTTTTGGAGTCATCTCCACGCGCTCATTGGAACTCGTCTTCGTATGTCCAGTGCATATCATCCTCAAACGGATGGATCTACCGAGCGCGCGAACCGCACTGTCACGCAGATGTTGCGTCAGTGCGTGAACTCAACGCAAACTGATTGGGTGTCCAAACTACCCGCTATCGAGTTTGCAATTAATTCAGCCCGCTCTGAAAGCACTGGCTTTGCGCCGTTCTTCTTGAACACAGGCACACTTCCTCGATCGATGATCTGGAATTCCGCCGCTTCGGACGAGTATCCTTCAGTGCGCAATTTTGCGCTGAACAAGAAACTCGCGCTCCTTTCGGCACATGATAGCATCGTTGCTGCGCGCGTTAAACAGACGCGCGATGCGAACCGTAAACGCCAAGTTGCGCCATTTGCTAATGGAGATTTGGTGTATCTTTCAACGAAGAACATCAGTTTTCCGCGAGGATTAGCTCGCAAACTGGTTCCAAAGTATATTGGACCGTACTCTATCATTCAGGACTACGGAAACCAGTCGTTCAAGCTCGAATTGCCTCCACATTTGAAGCAACGCGGTGTACACGACGTGTTCCATGCTTCCTTATTAAGGATTCATCATGCGAACGATGATCGGCTGTTTCCTGGGCGCTTAGACTCCCAGATAACTGGAGAAGGCGATCCCGAGGATGAGTGGGCGGTCGACAAAATACTCGCTCACTCCGGCTCCAAAGAGAATGCGCTCTTTGAGATCAAATGGAAAGCGGGTGATACGACCTGGCTTCCATATGATAAGGTCAAAGACCTGCAGGCCTTGCCAATTTATTTGGATCTTATTGGAGTTGACCGAATTTCAGCATTACCCCCTGGATTGGGTGCTCCACCACATGGAGACCCTCAAATTTCGGCCAATGCTATTTCCCTATCCTCATCCGACTACACCCGCTCTCGTATATATAATGATATACTTATCTGTTCGCTTTCTTTTGCGCCTGATTTCTTCCCGCCTTCTTCTCCCGTACTTTGCGATTCTTTGCTTCTCTCGCCGCCGTCATCGGCCTTTTCGTCTCCTTTTACCTTCGTTTCCGAGCTCGAACTCAACGCCATGGACGCCGCTGAGCCTGCCACCATCTATCGGACGTTTCGTAACCCCTCTGTCCGCCGCATGGGTTTGGAATCCTTCGTCTTCGCCGACCCATCACAAACCCTCGACAGTTTGGCTCCCGCGTCGATCCTCAACCAGCGCGAAGTCGTTGGGCTTTGTCGACATGCAGAACATATAACTTCCCTTACCCCGCATGCTCCTCGACTTACCAACACCCCTGCGCTGTATGACTACCATGTTGCTAACTTCAATGCGCATGCAGAGGACGGTATCCAGTTCCCTGTCTGGGACACGACCAACTATTGCTACCACTTGGAAGGAACCCTCGTCACGCCTGAGTACTTCGGTATTCATATTCCTTCCCATCCTCCACCCGGAATAGTCGTCCCCGACCTCTCAGCGGCCTCGCGTCGTCCCCAGCGGGCCCCCAAACCTGCAAAGTCCCACGCTCCACCTAGCGCTGCGACCAACACCTTCGGCCTCAAACCGCACCTGATCAACGCGCTGGTGAATGAATCCGTTCAGCAAGCTCTCGACCATCGCAAGCAGCAGCGCCATGCGTCTGAGCGCGTCGATAATTACAAGCGCCGCCAGCACACTCGCTCGAAGAAGCCCAAACCTACCGCTAAGGCCAAATCGAGCGCGCCTTCATCTTCTCGACGCAAGGGCAAGGGAAAATCTCGCGCTATCACCGAGGACATCATTATG
Source organism: Pholiota adiposa (assembly GCA_009935795.1). NCBI lineage: Eukaryota > Fungi > Basidiomycota > Agaricomycetes > Agaricales > Strophariaceae > Pholiota > Pholiota adiposa. Next base: position 197,960 of record QEYC01000158.1, on the reverse strand, counting down.
TCTCCTCCTTCACCCGTCGCCTCTACTTCCGCGCTTCCCATCTCTTCATCTTCCGCCGCGCCTGTCGCGCCCATCACATCGATGCTCACCGCTCCTATTGCACAGCCTGCACCTCCCGCGCCAGCTTTATCCACCGAGCCCGCGCCTATCATTCCCGTCGCGTCAACTTCGGTCACGCCTAGCGTACCCTTGACCGCGCCCGTCATCACTCCCGCGTCCTTGACTGAACCGCTGACCGGTCTCCGTCTGGGATCTGAGGATCCATTATTAGCGCCTGCCGAGACCTTTGACGCAGATCAATTCATGAAGGGTCTTGACGAGCCCAGCGGCTCTGGTTGCGTTGATCCTTCCAAGCTTTCTTAACTGCTTCCTTATTTTTTAACTTGCTTACTATTTGGATTCATTTGTTTCATTTTTGTAGGCGCTGTTCGCACAACGCCTGGAGGGCGTATGTAACCGTCCGGACTCAGTCCGTCTTACCGTCACTCCTATCACAGTTCCTTTATCTTATCATTTCTCTTTGAGCACGCCACACTCCTTTCGTCCCTGTCCATGTGCTCGTTACTGTTCCCGTTCCTATCACATGACTATTTACTCGTATCTGTATATAACGCTTGTACGCAGTAGACAGTCCCCTTTGGTGAATACCAACTCTTTGAAACCGTCTTGCTATTTGCCACCCCGTGTGTCGAAACTCTCGTCGCTGTCACCTCCCGTCACAGCCTCCTGCTTTCGCCACACATATATCTGGAAATTGAGAGGCTGGAATAGATGTCCTATGTCCATTTTCGCATTCACGGATGAGACGATGGGTAACTCCGAAATATTTCTGTATCTCCTCTGGTGGACTTCCGTCCTAAGCAGCATATTAGTCAAGTAAACAAGCAATGTATATCTGTGAACTTACTTTAACAGCATGTGAAATCCATGTCTTCGCACATCCGAGGTCAGTTCTGTTAGAATAGAGCTTCCATTTCTGGAATACTGTACTAATACGACCAGGTGCTCTCGTCACGCGTCACAATGGAGAAAAAAGTATTTTTTAAAATTCGCCTTAAATCAAAACAAAAATTTTGGGCCACCCCGACCCAATTTTTTTCCAGAAATTTTGAGCACTTGGTCGTATTTGTACAGTATACGGTCTAAGGTGATGGTTTGCATCAACCCTAAGTTCTGGTAATGTGTTGTGACAGATGCGCCTTCAGAAAGATGTTTCAAACGCCTTTCATAGTGATTGAACAAAGATGATAGGAAGGTCTCGCTTGGAATTAATGATAGGAAATTAGCACGCAAGTCACCAGGCCAAGATGAGTAAGCACGGAACCAGATTTCTAGGCCATTATCAATGAAGCAGGAGTTTGGACTCTGCCACTGGTATGCAAGAGGCAGATTTTTGTTGACAGTAGTGGGATCAGAGACCGAATAGAAATTTAGCGCCTGATTAAGCGCCGTTTCTGTATCTGGTGCTCGCCCATCATTTACTTCCCAGTTTGGTTTTTTTGGTGGTCGGTACGCTCTTGGGGGCGCCGGATCAAAGTGACCATCTGATATAGCATTGTGTTAAATAAATTATTATGAGAATCTTTGATCTTGCGACGTACCTTTGATAGATTTGTATTTAGCTTCGAGTTCCTTCACGTGGAGAAATAGCTTTTTGATACCGGGAATTAGATCAAGATCAGAACCGACAGAATGGTGAAGGAGGGAATGGGAGTGCTCAGCCGCATTGGATGTTTTTGGAATCTGCTTCGCAACTGCGGAATCCATAGACCTATAAGTGGGAAATATCAATACTCTGAAATTTGGCCTTAGCCACCAATCAATCCATTTCGCAATCTTCGGGTGTTCAATACGAAGGATTTTGATAGTTTCTTCGAAATCATCTCTGGAGGTTCCTTCTTCAACCAGGACATGGAGCAGATGGTTGAAATTTGAGGCCTTCTGACGTGGAATCACGGCACCATTGCTTTGAATTCTTTCTGAAGATTGCCAGAAATGAAAGGAACACCCGCGCTGAGCATTTGTTGCCTGTTGAAATAAGGCATTCCTCTGCGCATCCTGAGCAGGTTTAAGTAGCTTATGAAAGCCAGGGGTCATAGAAATGACAGCTTCCACATATTCTTCTGCATGCGCAGCGCGCTGCGCCGCGGAAAAATCGAAAACCTGAGCGCATAGTAATAAGATCAACATATATACAAATGTCAAATACAATTGGACTTACGTGTAGAAAGTAATAAGATTCAAATTTGAGGTTTCGACATTGTAAGTATTCAACTAAAGTCTCTTGAATTTGACGGAAGTGAGGTCGGTGGTGAGCTATGTCTTGTTTAAGAATCCAGGTATAGAGAACTGGAGTCCAAGCAAGCGAAATAGGATGAAATACGCAGGTCACATTGAGTACACCCTCTCGGAAGAATGAGTGATCCCCATCAGTAACAAGTCCATGTCGTCCAGCCAAATGATTGTCTTTATCTTGCATTTCCATGGTCCAAGAATCAATTGAGCTTTCTAGTGTTTCCTTCATAAACGGTGTTTGAAACGAGAGGAAAACTGGACCATGAATACAGGAATTGATAATAAATGGCATGTCAAGTTCCTGCTGGAGGTCATATATTGACTTGAGCACAGACAGTCCACCTTTCGATGCAGAGGCGGGGGAGATTCCAAGACGGGTTTGGCTCTGTGAGACTTGATACTGAGCAACACGAGGATTTGCAAGTGTCGGTGCAATTTTGGCCAAAGGGACAGAGCCAGGAAAGATATCACCAGTGCGTAAAGCATGCGGTAAGGCTGTTGGGTTGCGAGAGATCTGAGCATCAACTTGAAGCTTTTCCGCATTGGATAATGAGCCACCACCGGGGGGGCGCTCGTGTAAGTGATAGCCTTCATGCTCCCAGATCGCATATTTTTGGCCGTCCACCAGTATGTCAAAGTGGTATGTCCAAGCCGCGCAAGTATGTTGAATAATAGTGGCATGACAGAGTGCGCAACCTGCCGCAATCTGCACATCTGTTGAATCCTGTTGTGTTTTTGGTCGGATGTGCCGTCCACAGTTTGCATTGGTGCAGACAAGAATACCTTGGCACCTGCGGTACTCGACTCTGCGTCCATTATGCGAAGTCGTGCCAGCAGAACGCCATACCCATTTAGTCACTGTACAAGGTGCTTTTCCGAGATATTCACGGCGCTCATCACCGTCTGGCCAGTCGTGATCTGAATACAATTTGGGTCAGTAGTTTATTCATGTAATGTAACTGCCCAAATCAACCTGGATTCATTATAATCTCTGGTTTTCTTGTTTCGTGTATATCTTTACTATTTAGGGGCATCTGTCTGCATTTGAGGCTCTGGTTTGGCCGTAGAGGTCATTGGAACCTGTGGCGGCACAACTAAGGAATTGTTCGAGATGTGCGCAGAATTAGCCTGCGGCATGGCAGGATAAGGATATCCGTAATACTGCGGATACCCTGGAATCATGGGCATGCCTATTTAATACATATTTAACGTATTTAGTTTCTAGTGCCGCATGCGTGAAATAACTAATATTACTTACCAGGCTGCATGTTGTACATTCCTTCAGCCGCATACATCTGCGGATTGAACCATGGGGGATATCCTAAAGGAAGATTAACGGTTCAAATAACGAAGGTCTGATATAATTACATACCAAGGTATGAATGGTATTGTCCCGTCTGGGGAAGAAATGGCGGTGTATTAACGTTGGGCGCTTCATGGCCTTCTAGGCCAAAAAGACGCTTGATTCTTCGTAACATGGCTTCTTGTGAATATAGGGTGGAGGTCTGAACAATGAGTTGATGATTTGTGCCTCCTATAGAGGCTCTTATATATTACAGAGAAAACATATCTAGAATATACTACAATTTTCTAATGACTAGGTAGTTTCTACAATCCACAGCGAGGCTATGCGCTTTTGAGTCATAAGCGCTCGGCGGGCGCTAATCCGGTTGGCCGAGATGCCGGTGCCGGATTGCCCATATCCGTCATAACCAACAGAAAATGTGCAAGATGTCTTCTTGAATCCGACCATATATAGCTCAGGTTCAGCGGATAAAAAGCGGGTAAACAGGTGAAAATTATACAGAATGGAGGGAGATGGGACTAGAATTTACCGAATATCCATTACTCTTAGCCGTAGAAACCACTAAATACTGTATGTTTGCCATTTAAAGAGATATTTTGACTATCCTAACACTAGTCTACAGTACAGAGAAAGCACCCCAAGTAAACGCCAGTTAATAATGTGAACGCCTACCAGTTAGTCGTGCCAAGACAAGTTCGGCGCTACAGTTAGCCATGCCAAGCGACTTATTCTAGCGCTCGATCACTGTGCCAAGCTACCTGGCAAATGATCGGTAACTGGCGGTAACTGGCACGAAATTATCTGGCTCTGCAAAAAAGTTACTGGCAATTAACTTTTGGCAGGTGCCAGGTAATTTTGCTCGTAACTTTTGTATCCACCCTTGTCCGCCTAGTTTCTCGTTGTACAATATGTCCACCTTGTTATCGTCCATAAATTCTACGCGTCTTTTCTAGGAGAATTGAATTCTTTGTAACATCCTGTCTTTATATTGAATCTATGCCATGTTACTGAGCTACTGGTTTCAGCGAATACATTAGAATCTGTAAAGTACATCCTTTTCTGCCTTTGTTGCCTCCTGCGCGCGTTTCTCTTCCTTCTGCGCCTTTTTTTCTTCCCTCTTCAGCTGTCTTTCCTCCTTCTTTTGCTTGCGGCTCTTTCTCGGGAACTCGCATTCTGGGCCTACAAGGATGGGGCCTGGGTGTATACAATTGAACAAATATGCGGCAATAGTCATCGGAATGGCGTCAAGGCAGTAGAAGAATGCTTCATGATAGGTGATGGTGCTATTTTTTCCTGCAGGGGAGAACTCAACAAGCCGAAAAATTATACGGATCTGATGGGACCATTAGCTTTCTCCGACAAGGAATAAGAGAAAGGGCGACTTGCAGTGATGCAGATCAGGGATGCGTACAATGTATACAGCCTGACAGTGTATTCAATGAGCCTTTTTTATTTATTTATTTATCATTCACAGCCGCGAAGTATGATTCTTACCCGTTCATGGGCGGATCGAAATTGAAGAATGGCCAGCGCGAGATCGGCATTGTAGTAGTCCGCCTTGTCCATTCCAGGAGGGCCAGTATTGGTAATGCTGACCTGGACAAGCAAGAGCTAAATTCATTGGAGCAGGCATCAGCGTAGGAGTGCTAATCAAAGATGTACACCAAAAATTTATCATCGACGTTGACGTTGATTGGTGATCACTCAGCTTCAAGCGCATCGCGAAAGCCGGACAGAAGGCCGAGACCTGACTTGTATTTCCACATAGGACGACCAATAGTAGAGAAAACAGGCAATGAAGAACAGGCGTCGGTTTAGCAAGTTCAAGTAGCCAGACTGTCCAAATTTGAGTCCTCAGATTGTGCACGCTAATTGAGCAGGTCCACAGAACAGAGTAAGATCGGCATCGAATTGGGCTAGTCCTTTGGCGGTAGGCTGCTCAATCGACATATAAGTATCAGAGTCGGACGCCCTCGCAATGCTGCGCCACGACGACCTGATAATCATTTCACTGTCCCGAAGACATGTGTCCCACGTCCAAGAAGATAATAGGGAAGCACATTGCGAAGCGCAGCACGTAATTCACGCATTGCGCTATGATAAGGCTCCAACTATTTAGTATAGCATACTGTATATATATGGTTAATACTATATATGTATATGTATATGTATAGGACTTGGGCCTTTGGATGGGTTATATAGTATCTAGACATATATACTTTCTATAGACACTTGATAGACACTTTGAAATTTGGTTCCGTCGCAGACTGCCAGACTTGCCGGATACTTCCCGTCAACTTCCCGTTCCTGCCCGGATCCCTCACAGGCTCTTGCTTCTTTGACACATCGCGCGACGCGCATGATGCCTAGGCTTCCAGACTTCCAGATCTTCGCAGACAAGTGCACCCAGCTCAAAGCCCTCTCCAAGAAGCTTCCAACATCTGTTCCCCTTGCCACCCCCAATGATAAAATCAGTGAGGTCTTTGCCTCTATTCCTACCTCTGCAGATCCTCTCGAACATTGGGATTTTCAACAAGAGAATGGATGCTTTATTTGGTTATGAGCTTCGCGACGAAAACGGAAGGCTTTTACATGTCAAGCGTGGTCCACACGGTATTGATATGGTAATCGCTTATCTTGTGGATGTGGAAAAGGACGCGACTTTGCCATGGGACTTAGCCACAATCAAGATTGACCGTCTTGTGGAGGAATTTAAAGTCTTAACGTATGTTTCAGACCCAGCATTTTATACAGTTTGACATCCGTATTAACCAAAATTGTCCAAATTCAATGATTTTTGAAGCGAGTCGCGCAAGAAGGTCGCGTCAAAAAGTCACAGCAAGAAGGTTCCAATTCGGACAGCTCTGAGAATGATGATGACTATGTGCCTCCAAAAAGAATTCGTGCAGAACCACCATCTCCAAGTCATATCATCAATTCAGATGGAGAAGAAATTGTCGAGGAGACAGAACAGGGAGCAGCATTGGTGCGTACTTATTGTCACTGTGTCACCCAAATCAATATAAGCGAACATTTTCCTTTGCTGTCATAGAAAAAGAAGCGCTCAAAGGTGACTGCGCAAAAGAAGGGGAAAAGCAAGGTGGCATTGAAGCCAAAACAAGTACGCACAGCGCATTGATTCAGTAATGCACAATCTAATCTCTAAACTAAATTTTGTCAGCAAGCCAAAGCTGCCAAAGTCAGAAAAGGAACAGTTTCCCAGCCTCACGAAATCACCGACGAAGAATCGGATGGCCAATCAGCGCTGAAAAAGGTTGAAAGCAGGAAGTTGCAAAGTTTGCGAGACGAGGCCCAAGGAATGCCAATTTGCAGTACTTTACAGAGCCGATGCCTGTGAAGGATAATGGAGAAAAGAAATGGGAGTTTAGATGTAAGACATGTGAAGCGTACGTTTTTAAATACTCACAAAAAATGGACTGTTAATCACAATTTGGGACACTTAGGGTTAGGCGTGTTCCACGAACAATAACCGGTAATGACATCAACTTCGATCAAGAACCTCGCCTTCCCAAGCTAAGCAACCTTGCGGGTCATGTCGAACTAAGGCTCCAACTATATAGTATATGTCTACGACAGGGAGAGGATATATACATATACAGTAAAATAGACAATTACTACTGTTTATATACATATATACAGATAACTATAGACATTTATTTCAGGGGTCCATTTCTCCGTGCTTTCTTTTGCGCTTTAATGGTTCCTCAGGGTCAAAAAGACCACTCTGAATCCATACCTTGGTGAGTAAAGCTTGTGTGATGGTCTCAGCTTTGAGAGAAGCACGCAAATCTGAGCATATGTGTCGTGACTTGGAAAAAGTGCGTTCAACGGACACACTCGTTGCCGGGATAGCAAGGAAGTCTCGCGCCATGCATGCAATGGTCGGAAAAGAAGCCTCATGGATCTAGAAGTTTAAGTTATTCAACGACTGTGGCAATGGCGGCCCTTGCTACGTACCTTCCACCAACCCAAAGGATCAAAAATTTCCCCGCCTCCACCTTCAAACTTCAGATACCGTCGCATCTCATCCTCAAAAAGTTCTCGAGGTGTCGCAGCAGCGGAGGCTGACGTTTGGACCATCTTAAACTTGAGGATGTCCACCAGCCATCCGTCGGAAATGGTCGAGCTTCGAGATTGTTGTGACAAGGTTGAATTTGCTGCGATGCTTGTGGAAGTGGCGGCCTCGGATTCCGTGGACAGGTTTTCAGATTCATCGAAGTATGACGTAGCAACATAGCGAAACAAGTTTTCAGCTTTTGCAATAGCCTCTTGCTGCAAATTTTCATTATCTTGTGGCGCTGTGTTACTGAACCACTGAGTGCGTAGATAAGGATGAAGGACTGATAGCAGATACTATAAGTTTGAAGACACTAGTGCAGAGAAGATTACAACGTACTTGTCCCAAGTTTATAATACTGATTGTCATCTGCCTTAACCTTGTACTTCTCCAGCTTCGCGAGAGCCGCCGCTGCACCTTGTCGGATCTTGATGTGCGTTTTTCGGTCATTTATCGCAGCCTTGATGTGGGCTGACATTGTCTCATATATGGGAAGAGCGAATGAGATGGTTGGAATTGAAGACCGAGATAACTGGGCAGTGGCATGTGTAAAAATCTAGAGTGTTCAATGGTAAGTACCGGCAAAGAGGTGATGGAAAATAGAGGACACACCTCAAGAAAATCTGCGATCTCGCTGAGGAGCTTCCAGTCCGTTGGTGTAAGTGCTATACCACGGAAGGTGGGAGTGTTGAAAACCCAGGTATCGATGCTCTATTACCAAGATTAGACGGTCTCGTTTACACAGATGACAAACAGTGAGATTCACCTCCTGCAATAAGAGCCCTCGACGAATCATCGCATGAGAATAGTTCCACCGTGTCCGAACGTCTCGCACAACCATGAGCTTTATCAAACGCTCAGTTTCGCCCATTTTCCCGTACTTGATTATGCTAATTTTGATGAAATGTATGCGCCTTTGAGGTGAGGAAGCAATCTTTGTAGTGATAAAACGCAGCTAGTAGTGAGGAATGGAATTAACATTGGATACACCATATGAATTAGGAATAAACCTTACACGTTTAAGCGGACTTTGCTTGTGGATGCCGTCAAGAAGTTCTGCTTCGTCATCAGGACTAAGAACCTGGTCTTCTTCCAGGTCGACGAGATCAGGCATGTCAATGCCATCCACAGCCTCTTTCTCCATAGCTTGAAGCTCTTGATCATTGTCGATATCGTAGTGAATAGGAGCCTCTTTGTCGAAGTAATCAATGATGTCTGGGTCATCGGCTTCATCGATCGCATGGAGGAATGCCTGCACAACAAGATTTATGACATGGGCGAGACACCGTATATGCATATCTGGTGTAAATGGGATGTCGTAGCGAGACAGCAGACTGTGTGATACAGTTTCAACAATCACATCATTGACGGATGCATTGTCAGTGGTGAGGCTGATGAAGTAAAATGCGTAGATAAGTGAAATGTTCAACTTTGTGCGAATATTAATAAACAAGGACTCATCTTATTAAGGCCACCTCTCTTTCGTACACCGTCAACGAATGCCAGCCCACCATACAGCCCTTCATGTTCCTTGTCTTGAAGGGGCTTGAAATCAACGACTCGCTCAGTGAGTTTCCAATCGCTGGTAATAAATGTGGCTATGGTGCATGCAAACGTATGAACCATTTGTTTTGTCGTCCAGGTATCAGTTGAATATGCAACCTTTGACTTGATACTCTGAATTTCTGTAAGCCTTTTGCATAACACTGCACAATACCGATGCTTACTGTGAGTTCTCGAACAACCTTTCCATGCAGCTCAGCATAAATCTGCGCCAACTCCTTCCGCACAGTCGTATCAGTCGGAAGCTCGAACTTGATTTTGAGGTATTTGAAAAGTGTCTTTAGTGTCGAGGCTTCGCCGGTTGTCCATGGTAAGCTCTCATCAACTATCCATGCCGCAAAGATTCGCCGAAATCCTGTCGCAGTCGGCTCGTGCGCTGGGTTGAGCTGCCCTTTGCGAAGATAATCTTGCATGAGCGACCGTGTACCCTTGAAGTTAAACTGATCGACGAGACTTGGTTCATCGTCTTCCTTCTCCTTTTCAGCAAATTTTGCTGCATTCTTTGCTTTGCATTGTTCGACATGACCCGCAAGGTTGCTTAGCTTGGGAAGGCGAGGTTCTTGATCGAAGTTGATGTCATTACCGGTTATTGTTCGTGGAACACGCCTAACCCTAAGTGTCCCAAATTGTGATTAACAGTCCATTTTTTGTGAGTATTTAAAAACGTACGCTTCACATGTCTTACATCTAAACTCCCATTTCTTTTCTCCGTTATCCTTCACAGGCATCGGCTCTGTAAAGTACTGCAAATTGGCATTCCTTGGGCCTCGTCTCGCAAACTTTGCAACTTCCTGCTCTTCAACCTTTTTCAGCGCTGATTGGCCATCCGATTCTTCGTCGGTGATTTCGTGAGGCTGGGAAACTGTTCCTTTTCTGACTTTGGCAGCTTTGGCTTGCTGACAAAATTTAGTTTAGAGATTAGATTGTGCATTACTGAATCAATGCGCTGTGCGTACTTGTTTTGGCTTCAATGCCACCTTGCTTTTCCCCTTCTTTTGCGCAGTCACCTTTGAGCGCTTCTTTTTCTATGACAGCCAAAGGAAAATGTTCGCTTATATTGATTTGGGTGACACAGTGACAATAAGTACGCACCAATGCTGCTCCCTGTTCTGTCTCCTCGACAATTTCTTCTCCATCTGAATTGATGATATGACTTGGAGATGGTGGTTCTGCACGAATTCTTTTTGGAGGCACATAGTCATCATCATTCTCAGAGCTGTCCGAATTGGAACCTTCTTGCTGTGACTTTTTTGACGCGACCTTCTTGCGCGACTCGCTTCAAAAATCATTGAATTTGGACAATTTTGGTTAATACGGATGTCAAACTGTATAAAATGCTGGGTCTGAAACATACGTTAAGACTTTAAATTCCTCCACAAGACGGTCAATCTTGATTGTGGCTAAGTCCCATGGCAAAGTCGCGTCCTTTTCCACATCCACAAGATAAGCGATTACCATATCAATACCGTGTGGACCACGCTTGACATGTAAAAGCCTTCCGTTTTCGTCGCGAAGCTCATAACCAAATAAAGCATCCATTCTCTTGTTGAAAATCTCCCAATGTTCGAGAGGATCTGCAGAGGTAGGAATAGAGGCAAAGACCTCACTGATTTTATCATTGGGGGTGGCAAGGGGAACAGATGTTGGAAGCTTCTTGGAGAGGGCTTTGAGCTGGGTGCACTTGTCTGCGAAGATCTGGAAGTCTGGAAGCCTAGGCATCATGCGCGTCGCGCGATGTGTCAAAGAAGCAAGAGCCTGTGAGGGATCCGGGCAGGAACGGGAAGTTGACGGGAAGTATCCGGCAAGTCTGGCAGTCTGCGACGGAACCAAATTTCAAAGTGTCTATCAAGTGTCTATAGAAAGTATATATGTCTAGATACTATATAACCCATCCAAAGGCCCAAGTCCTATACATATACATATACATATATAGTATTAACCATATATATACAGTATGCTATACTAAATAGTTGGAGCCTTATGTCGAACAATGCAAAGCAAAGAATGCAGCAAAATTTGCTGAAAAGGAGAAGGAAGACGATGAACCAAGTCTCGTCGATCAGTTTAACTTCAAGGGTACACGGTCGCTCATGCAAGATTATCTTCGCAAAGGGCAGCTCAACCCAGCGCACGAGCCGACTGCGACAGGATTTCGGCGAATCTTTGCGGCATGGATAGTTGATGAGAGCTTACCATGGACAACCGGCGAAGCCTCGACACTAAAGACACTTTTCAAATACCTCAAAATCAAGTTCGAGCTTCCGACTGATACGACTGTGCGGAAGGAGTTGGCGCAGATTTATGCTGAGCTGCATGGAAAGGTTGTTCGAGAACTCACAGTAAGCATCGGTATTGTGCAGTGTTATGCAAAAGGCTTACAGAAATTCAGAGTATCAAGTCAAAGGTTGCATATTCAACTGATACCTGGACGACAAAACAAATGGTTCATACGTTTGCATGCACCATAGCCACATTTATTACCAGCGATTGGAAACTCACTGAGCGAGTCGTTGATTTCAAGCCCCTTCAAGACAAGGAACATGAAGGGCTGTATGGTGGGCTGGCATTCATTGACGGTGTACGAAAGAGAGGTGGCCTTAATAAGATGAGTCCTTGTTTATTAATATTCGCACAAAGTTGAACATTTCACTTATCTACGCATTTTACTTCATCAGCCTCACCACTGACAATGCATCCGTCAATGATGTGATTGTTGAAACTGTATCACACAGTCTGCTGTCTCGCTACGACATCCCATTTACACCAGATATGCATATACGGTGTCTCGCCCATGTCATAAATCTTGTTGTGCAGGCATTCCTCCATGCGATCGATGAAGCCGATGACCCAGACATCATTGATTACTTCGACAAAGAGGCTCCTATTCACTACGATATCGACAATGATCAAGAGCTTCAAGCTATGGAGAAAGAGGCTGTGGATGGCATTGACATGCCTGATCTCGTCGACCTGGAAGAAGACCAGGTTCTTAGTCCTGATGACGAAGCAGAACTTCTTGACGGCATCCACAAGCAAAGTCCGCTTAAACGTGTAAGGTTTATTCCTAATTCATATGGTGTATCCAATGTTAATTCCATTCCTCACTACTAGCTGCGTTTTATCACTACAAAGATTGCTTCCTCACCTCAAAGGCGCATACATTTCATCAAAATTAGCATAATCAAGTACGGGAAAATGGGCGAAACTGAGCGTTTGATAAAGCTCATGGTTGTGCGAGATGTTCGGACACGGTGGAACTATTCTCATGCGATGATTCGTCGAGGGCTCTTATTGCAGGAGGTGAATCTCACTGTTTGTCATCCGTGTAAACGAGACCGTCTAATCTTGGTAATAGAGCATCGATACCTGGGTTTTCAACACTCCCACCTTCCGTGGTATAGCGCTTACACCAACGGACTGGAAGCTCCTCAGCGAGATCGCAGATTTTCTTGAGGTGTGTCCTCTATTTTCCATCACCTCTTTGCCGGTACTTACCATTGAACACTCTAGATTTTTACACATGCCACTGCCCAGTTATCTCGGTCTTCAATTCCAACCATCTCATTCGCTCTTCCCATATATGAGACAATGTCAGCCCACATCAAGGCTGCAATAAATGACCGAAAAACGCACATCAAGATCCGACAAGGTGCAGCGGCGGCTCTCGCGAAGCTGGAGAAGTACAAGGTTAAGGCAGATGACAATCAGTATTATAAACTTGGGACAAGTACGTTGTAATCTTCTCTGCACTAGTGTCTTCAAACTTATAGTATCTGCTATCAGTCCTTCATCCTTATCTACGCACTCAGTGGTTCAGTAACACAGCGCCACAAGATAATGAAAATTTGCAGCAAGAGGCTATTGTAAAAGCTGAAAACTTGTTTCGCTATGTTGCTACGTCATACTTCGATGAATCTGAAAACCTGTCCACGGAATCCGAGGCCGCCACTTCCACAAGCATCGCAGCAAATTCAACCTTGTCACAACAATCTCGAAGCTCGACCATTTCCGACGGATGGCTGGTGGACATCCTCAAGTTTAAGATGGTCCAAACGTCAGCCTCCGCTGCTGCGACACCTCGAGAACTTTTTGAGGATGAGATGCGACGGTATCTGAAGTTTGAAGGTGGAGGCGGGGAAATTTTGATCCTTTGGGTTGGTGGAAGGTACGTAGCAAGGGCCGCCATTGCCACAGTCGTTGAATAACTTAAACTTCTAGATCCATGAGGCTTCTTTTCCGACCATTGCATGCATGGCGCGAGACTTCCTTGCTATCCCGGCAACGAGTGTGTCCGTTGAACGCACTTTTTCCAAGTCACGACACATATGCTCAGATTTGCGTGCTTCTCTCAAAGCTGAGACCATCACACAAGCTTTACTCACCAAGGTATGGATTCAGAGTGGTCTTTTTGACCCTGAGGAACCATTAAAGCGCAAAAGAAAGCACGGAGAAATGGACCCCTGAAATAAATGTCTATAGTTATCTGTATATATGTATATAAACAGTAGTAATTGTCTATTTTACCGTATATGTATATATCCTCTCCCTGTCGTAGACATATACTATATAGTTGGAGCCTTACGCTATGATTCGGGTGAAGCTTCTGTCGTTGCTCGGTAGATACCTTTGTGCAGAGGACGGCTCGGGCTTGACTTCGCAGAACGCGCGGAGAGCTAGCCATTTGCGTGGATTTGAGCGTTAACATTGGTCCGTTGAAAGATATGTAGAGAAGGATGAGTGCCCTGGTCGAAGTTGTGTGTGCAAAAACTGATCTGTCTGAAGAAGGATTAAATATAATCACGATTAAGAGGCCAGAGCTTCCTCTCGTATCGCGATCCATAATTGCCGCTTCTCCTCTCCTTCGGCGGGTCGTAAACCATTTTATCACTCTCCGCCTCTTCCAGGTCGTCGCCCTTAGCTTGACCTTGAACGCGTCCTGCGTCAACTTCTTCAGGCGGTCTGTCCGACCCTCCCTTCTCTAACTTCACGGATGAAATATACTTCACGACGAAGTTATCCCGGACATCATCAATCCGCAAGGTCGCAGACGCTTGAAGACTGAGACGTCGTTGTACTTGTATTGGATCTTGCCAGCGAGATCTTGCTTGAGGCTGAACTGGTATCCGTTTTTGATCCGTTTATCGTGGAGGCCACCATGTACAGTAGTTTGGGCTTGTGCGTTTCATGGGTCAAGGTGTGGGTGTTAGGGGTTGGAGTGTCACTGTAAGAGGGGAGTGGAATGACTGTGAATGAGATGAGGGTTGGAAACAGGTTTAAGTTGGCAAAGTGATGGTTTGGAAACGCGTTGGTCACGCGGGATATGTGTGCGTACTGTGATCATTTCTTTCTTTTTGGGGTCTATACAATATTTGTAGGACTTAGGAGGGATGAAAAGGGCTCCGATATCTCAGTGGATATCAGGCGGGGTGAGATGAAATGTAAAGCATTTTATTTCTCTTGTGACCTTTCAAATTTTAACGTTCTAGGCAGTCAGCGTTGAGCCAATTGCGCTGGCATTGCAACCTTATTGTAATTCCCACAATTAAATAGCACCCCCAAGACTTCGATACTGATATGTTTCATACCATTTAATACCAATAACCCAACCATGAGTAGTACATGCAGGTGCATACGTACGTATAGCGTTCTCCAAGCTGAGTGTGGACTATTGAAACGGATTGCCACAAATCAAATGGAAAATCTTTAGAGTTCATACATGCAATGATGAGGTGTTTCCATGTGTACTTCAACACTTCCGTTAGAGAATCAACGCGATATCAACGAGCTTCTGAGTATGTGTGGGGTTGAAGTGGGCACATCTGTGATATTGTGAGGTGATCTTGAAGGACATTTTGACTTGATGTCAAAGTTGCTTTTAAGCTGGAGATCAGAGCTGTACTTTATCGTTCGTGGTAAATACACGAAGGATGGGAACCGAAGAAATATATCTTAGTTCAGAAAACTCTCTTCAGATGCTTGAGTACCATAGTAGCCGCGTTTCTGGAACCTGTTGAGTTCTGATCGCACTGTTTCCCTGTCTCGAACGATGCCATGACCACTTGATGATTTTCGAGCATGGAAGTGCTTCTGATACTTCGGAAAAGTGACAGAAAAGACACATTTGGTGGCATATTCTATGCGGCAGAATCAATGAAGCGTCACAGGCAGAATACTTGACCACAGGAAAAATTGACGTCCTCAAGACATCTGGATACATTCCCGCAGCCTGAGTCCCAGACTCTAGAGTTTGCTACGCAGCTGAAGCTTGAAGATCGACCCAAGGAACGGCATTAGGCGCTGAATAAAGAGAGCCTGAAAAGGCATGGCGTTCTTTCGCAAGCTCGTCATGGAAGCCTCGTCTAATAGCGCGGTGACACAATCTGCAGAATTTAGAGTGATCTCCAGAACGAGAATAGGTCGAGGTCGTCATGTCATCTCTTTTGTCAACCAGAGCGCAGGAAGCTGCAGGAACTTTCCCATGATGCACCAACGAGGCGTGTTGTCATCATCTGGCAGTTGAGCGTACCTGGCTCGGAGAGAGAAGCGGCTCCAAGGGAGCTGAGGAACAGAATGCGCAACCAGCAGAGACAGTCTTGCGAGGACATGTCGAGTTGGACGTTCAAGCTCAAGTTCAAGTTCCAGCGGAGTTGGATAGAAAAAGCAGGAAATCCATTGCGTGTGACATGTCACATATGTGCTAGGAAGAGGCTGACTAAGACACGCGTGGTTGGTTTTGTTCAGCTCCCCTTCTGAATCTCCTCTTCAGCTTCATCCGCCACCCTCGGCTCATCTTCTTCTCCTTCCACCATCGTCCTACTACACTTCGCGAAAGCGAAGCATAAGTACACGCGCACGATGGACTTTACAACGTTTGCAGGCAAATACCGGCTAGAAGAAGAAATCGCTAACGGTGGATGCGGTCAGCCATCTTTTTTCATACACGCTGCTGTTGTTCCTATTTCTGATCTCGTGAACTCCTTAGGTACGGTATTCTTGGGAGTGCATACCGTCGCGGGGAAGGAGGTCGCCATTAAGCTCGAACCTGCTATCGCGAAACACAGTCCGCTCAAGCAGGAATCCAAAATATACAAGACGCTTATGGGCGGGACGGGTGTCCCGTGGATTATGTGGTCGGGGCGGCAGGGGGACTACAACGTCATGATCATCGACCTTCTCGGCCCCTCTCTAGAAGATTTCTTCAAACGGTGCAATCGTCACTTTTCGCTCAAGACCGTATTGCAACTCGCAGATCAACTGGTACGTACAAAGTTTCATATCCGCGATACTCGTTTTGAGTGGCCTTGTATGGCTTGGGCTGTTGGCCGCTGGAGAACCAGCGTCCTACACCTGGCAAAACACCATTCGGCGACCAAAAATGATATTCAATTTTTGTCGGCAAATCTAGGGAACAGCTGTCTAGGTTGTTTCTGTACACACATTCCTCCACTTTCACTTTTCCTTTCCTTTCTTGAGCCGAACAAAGATACTCGTTTTGAGCGGGTCTATATGTTGGACTTCTTTCACTGATCGATTGAGCTGATTTGCATAACTTTTCGTTTCACCAGATATCGCGAATTGAATTTATCCATTCGAATTCTATCGTGCACCGTGACATCAAACCTGCTAACTTCGTCATGGGCACAGGCAAGGCATCTCATATGGTGAATGTCATCGACTTTGGGCTGGCGAAGAAATTCCGCGACGCCCGAACGTCCACACACATCCCGTACAAGCAGGACGACTATCACGGTGTGGGAACTTCTTTGTTCGCTGCCATCAACACGCACCTCGGCGTCGGTTCGTCCTATTTATTTTATTTTGACATACCAGCCCCTTTCTTACGTGCGTTTCCTTGACCCCCAGAATCGTCAAGACGTGATGACCTAGAATCGCTAGCCTACATGCTGATCTACTTCATCCGGGGCAGCCTGCCCTGGCGGAAAATTCGCGCCCCAACGGAACCTCCTCATGTCGCCGGTTTGTCGCCCACGGAACAGGAACAGGTCCGCCAGCACTACAACCCCGTGTCGACCACCTGGGACCTCATCCGGGACGCGAAAATAGCCAACGAGGAGCTCCTGACCCTCGGCCTGCCGCCGGAGTTTGATGTCCTGTACCGATACTCCCCCGGACGCTTGAGTTCGATGACCTGCCGGACTACGAGGGCCTGCGCAAGCTCTTCAAGGGACTGGCGGAGCGTGTGGGGGTGGAGTATGATGGGGTGTTTGATTGGACGGTGCCGGAGGGCAGCTCGAGGCATGCGAGTCGGAGCGCGAGTGAGAGCAGGGGTGGCCGTCATCGGTATTGCGAGGCGTGCAATGCGCGCCGGAGGTAGGGGCGGTGCTGGGGTAGGGATGTTGGGGACGAAACGCGGGGATGATGTGAGTTCTTTTGGAGATTTTAGGAGCCATTGGGCATTTTTTTGGTGGAAGTTGGACTGTCACTGACCGGATGTTATGCTTGCTTCGCTCAGGTGCCGCTTTGGGTCATCTCTCTCGCTCGGCAGCGCGCTGACTCCAAGGCGCCCTTCCGACTATGACACGCCATGTCGTCACTTATGGGCTTCATCACCACCTATGCATGCGGCTCGCCATAAAAAAATCTTTTGAGGACCCCTTACTGCTGCGCCCGGCAAGGCCCTGGGCTCCTCTACACCCCCTTTTTGTGCGCCTACTTTGGGGGCCCTACTTCATCCTTGAATCCGACCGACTGTTCCTGTCACTCATGCCGCGTTGGCTTAAATGGGAGAGCTCATGCAGTCGTTCGCAGGGCTTTCCTTACATTTTTCATTGGGTATGTCCCTTTGACTTCTGGACTCATGTTGTTGCAGTGTGACTGACGTGCGGGTTCGGTAGAGCAAGTACAACTTTCTATTGCTATTTGCTGCGCTTGCGACTATTTTTCTTTGCCCCTGGCACCACACCGCACCCACACGTTCGACTCCGCTTCCCGCTCAGAATTTGCGTGATGCGTGCCTACGTGTTGAGTAGTGGTGCTGGGGATGTTCTTTATACCTGGCCCATCCCTCGTTGTTGAACTGCTATCTCTGTCTATCTTGCTTTGATCCTTGCTTTTTTGTTGTTTTTTTAACTATCTTTTTGTTCAATGGATCTTGCCACATATCATCTTTCATCATTCGTCATTCATCGACATCATTCATCGTTCTCTTTCTCTCTCACATTTCTATTACTATTTTTCTTCTTTTTGCTGCATGTGGTTGCTTGTTTCGTGGGCGCTCGACGGATGCTTCGCGTTATTTTACGATTTATGTGTAATTTGTACGGATTTATGTGCGTATGTAAAGTACGGTATGTACGTCGGTGTTCATTTGTATACAGAAATTTTGTGTGTGTGTTTAACGATTGATTTATCAACCTACGCGAGACGGGGATAGGGGGATGGGGATGACCATGACGGGCGCTTAAGTGGGCGTCTAATTTAGAAAGATTGTTTTACCTGTAGTCGTTCATTCTAAGCGCAAGCTACGTACAGTCATTCCACGGTCTATGAGACAGTCAAATTTGAAATGCTTCGGATTTTTATAATTTTGTTGAATTGAACATTCTGAGTAGACCATTTTGTTTGTATAGATGTAGGCTACAGTTCCACCTCGTAAAAGAGGGGAGAATTAGAAACCAACTTACCCCAGCATGAAATCAGTGTAAAGATGGTGTTCCTGGCCAAACCAGTCAATGAGACACCGTCACATCACCAGCCGATGCCCTAATCTGGAAAGCTTAGTCATTATAACTCGCGTTGCGTGTTGTTTGCCGTGCTCACCATCCTCGTCAAGACTCTATATTTCTTGCGCTTGCCCTCTTTCCATCCGTCATTGTTTCTGTTGAGCAATGCAAATCTCTTTAGTCCTATCTTGCTTTATTTAAGTTATGTGCATTATGGCACTTATGCACCTTGTAGAATGCTCTTTGACGTTGCTTTGATGTTCTAGCTAGTAGTATCCTTTCTTCCTTCCTTAAGCAAAATCATCATCCAAAAATTCCCAGATTTATTCATTCTATTTTCTTAAGTCTTCTGTAGTAGTAGGTTATGTACACTTTAGCCTGTATAGATAGTGGACTGTGGACTTTGAAAGTCAGTCCAGAAAAGGCAAGTGTGATGTGACATGATCGCGGCGTCCAACCCACCGAAACTATCCGTTCTGCGCATTTGGTATCGCAATGCATCTGAACCATTAAACCTTGAGTATATTTCATATTGACAGGCTTATTACATTCCATTCACTAGAAAATCCAGAAGATTGTAGTCTAAAAACTACCAAAATTGCCCTAGCAATATTCACAATTGTCTCAATTTTGATATCATTGGCATCCAGCATAAGGTCCACCAAAGAGAGAAATTATTCCTTATAGGATAGAGTAGCTATATACTACAGAAATAAGTCAGAAAAAACTCCGAGGGAATCTATAAAGATTTGAGGTCAGAAATCGAGTTTGTATCATTGACCAGGGTGTCTCATAGACCGTGGAATGACTGTAGTAGTAATTCAATAATCAGCATGGCGGGCCACATCAATGTGCCATGAATAACAGAAAACAATCCTATATCATCGTTTAAATATGCATTTGATACGGTTAAATATGGAGTTTGAGGGCACTGGAAAATTCGCGTTCAAGGGGCATAGACAGGAGGAAATTCTACGATCCGACGAGCTGGAATTGCTTCAGGCTGCTCCTCGTCAGGCTGGGGTAATCTGATTCCGCTATCGTCGTGGTTAATGATCAAGTCAGAAAGCGGCCTGGGAGTACGCTCGGGGGCCTGAGCACGAGGGGCTTTCTCCAGCGATGAAGGTTCGATGGGAGGCGGAGTAAGATCTCCCGTGTGCATGGGCAATTGATCCAAGTTGGGCAGCTGGGTGGCTGGTGTGCGTTCTCGAAGAGCGGATGAGCGCCCAAGCATGAGCCGGCGCTTTCGCTGTCTTGCCGACTCGGGTGCGAAAGGCCTGTGAAAGTATCGAGTGATTTTGCTACGTGGGTAGAAGTCGTTTGCCCGGTCGGTTTGGGGTAAGGGAAGGGGCGTGGGAACCTCTGGAGGAGGAATGGATGTGATATCCGGATATTGAGGGAGAGGGTGCGATACAGCTTTTTGACGCCGCGAGCGGGAAAATAAGAGGAGAAAAATGAGTATTAGACCAACTACACCACCCACGATTATGGCAACTTCTTTGGTGATATTGAAAGTTGTAGTAGATTTAGGCTCCTCCGGCGTTGTTGATGTTGGTGACTTTGTAGTGCTAGTGTTTGTCGTGGTAACTCCGTAGTGGTATTGTTCACAGTGACTAAATCTGCGCTGGGAATTAGGATAAAGCGGTCTAGACGAAATGGAGGGTTGGAAATATCTCCTTGGTTCACAATTGTGAGAGTGTGTTTTCCAGGAGGGAGGCTTCCCGTCCGAAATAAAGGCACACTAGTTGCAGTGGACGAATTAAAAACGAGTGGAACCTCGATTGGAGCTTCTCCGTCAATAGCGAACATTGCGGGTAAGGCTGTTGCATTTAAGAATGTCAATGGAAGATATTGGTAGTAATAATCCACAGATGTACCTAATGGGACCAGAATAGTGAAATTAATATGTCTCGCTGAGGACGAGTTTATGTGCAGCCTGCTACGTACCCTGGAAGGAGAATGTCATAGATGCATTCTTCTGCACCGTTTGCCAGGGACTCTCCCACCCAGCCGAGTATGTAAACCATGGATCTCCAGGATAGACACTCAGAGCCGGTACTTTATCCAATGGCACACCCTGTGATGGAAAATATGCAATGCTGTCTATCCATACGCGATTCTCACCCGATCCATTAAAAGGTTTGAATGTGCCCATGTTGCTGATGTTGTACGTCAATACGTGCATCCCATCTGACATATTGACTGCGTTGCAGAGAAGATTATTGTTGGTACCGAGTTTATCTGATCCAAGTAATAGTAATGCAGTCGAATTACCGCTGACAGTGGCGATACCATCGATATAACACATTCCAAAAGTTCCTGTAGGATCGAAATTTATGCCGCCGACGACACTGACGCCAGTACCTATATCAGAAATCTGAGTTAAGTTGAACGATATCGAAAAAATATCGTACCATTGAAAACGAAGGTAAGATTGGAATTGGACTTGGTCGATGTTGCCGTATCATTGAAGGCAGGCCCATGAGTAAGTTCGAAGAACGCATCGGCAATTCCCGAAATGCCTTGATCATGGTCCCAGAATCCAGAGAAGCTTATTGAGTGATGGGTATCGTCTACGACCACCATACGTGTATTATCACCTATAAAGCCTGATATAAGGTCCATTTGAGCTGGGCTGACTACCCGGGGACAGTTGCGGATCGCGGGGGGAAGTGAAAATGACGAAAATTCTCGCATTCATGAATTGCAGACAATATAAAAAGATTGGGGAAACCTTAAATAAATGTACAACAAGTATACAATAGTACATGAGTTGACTTTGAGCCTCAACTTTCCTTGTTATAAGCTCTGTGTGCAGTAGAGTGTAGAGTGCGTACCTCAACCGACACTTCTACCATGTGTCGGAAAAATCGGATTCAGGATATCAGGTCTTATACATTCAGATAAGGACTTATCAGACGGTCAGCTCAACGGCCGGTATATCAGCTTCAGTAATCTATGCTAGCTCTTTATATGACCTGATCATGCTGAGCCTACTGATATCTTCGTGTCAGTACATATAGATACATTTTGTATGATATCAGAAGATATATATTCTCTCAGTATTTACCTTCTTGTCCTGAGTACATATGCTTATATCAATGAAACAAGTGAAGTAAAATTGATCATGAAATGTCGGACAAATCATATCCTATACGGTCAAGATTCCATACCTTGTAACATCCAGAAATGATAGTATAATCAAACCATGGCAAGGAAAGAAGATTTGGGATTTGGGAATTACTACTACACATCATCAGGTAGCATATCTATAATCTATATCTTCTTCTACTTCTGAATCGGCATCCAGAATGTACCCTCCCACCCACCGTGCCCATCTTCCTTAACCCACCATGATCCGATTCCCACCCTCACGAAAATGTCGATGTCGATGTCGACGTCGACGTCGAATGCACTGGCAAGGAAACAAGACGGCAGTCAGTAACAACATGTTATGTATCAAACAAAATACTCACCGCTTGCATCTAGCTGATGCCACGTAGCGCCTGCAAGCATTCCACTTCGTATTAGCTAGACTTGGACTTACCGTGTCATGACTCACCTTGATCCGCTAACCCTAACAATAGAAGTACTCGACCAATCAGCATAGAAACCTGAAGTCAAAGTAAGTTGTCAATAGAATGTTAATAGATAGTGAGTAGATACAAAGGAGGATAAGGAATAGAGTAGGGGTGAAGAACTTACAATGGAGTCCCAAGCGACACAACAAAAGTCTTCGACATTGCGGTCTTTTATACATTTTCTATCGAATGTTTACTCGATGCTCCAGTCACATTCTCGACCGCGTGCGGCATTAACTTGTTGCGGAGTAAACACGCCTATTGGAATGCGCAGCAGGACGCGACATAGGCGCGACAAGACTGTGCGGCGTCTCGAGTGCTCTTCTGTAAGTCGAGATTGAGGCCGGCGTGAGAAAATGGACTTGTACTTACTGACAATGATGCGGCACCTTTCCCAACTGGATACGACTGGATAATTTCTAACTGAGGGCAAGCACAAAAACTATATTATAGATAGTACCAACTCAGATGTGTTTCTTCAAATCAATCATTGGAATAATACAAGAGGCAGGACATATACCTACATATATTTCCTGATATCTATGATACATATTTTTGAAACCTGATATCATCTGATTAAGCTGATATGAACACGTAGCGAGCAACAGGAATGCTGATCATAATATATTTGACATTACGGGAACTTGATATATTCCTATCACTGCATATCATGTCTATCGGTCTACCATATCAGGATGGTCAGGACCGTAATGCCTTATATGTTGAATCCGGTTTTTCCGACATGATGTTATAATCAGAATTGATGTCAGCTAAATTTAAGCTAAATTGTATCGCTGCAGAGATACATGGCGGTGGCTGAGGCCGACACTATATGCTAGAGCCGGGGTTGAGGTGAAGGCTCCAGCTGTTGAACGGAAATGTAAGGAAAATTCGATACTATATAGAGTTTAGGTGATTAACAAGTCTGATTTCCCAGCCTGCATGAAGCGAATGAATGTAGACAGGGACAAAACGTTGAACGCGCGCCTATCTTCGAAGCATTGTTTTCTCTCGCCATCCCAAATTTACACAAAAACCGATTAAACAGTGTTTTAAAACAGTAAACATTGTGGCCCACATGACACTCAATATTACCATGTACGGAGATTGAGCACATAGGAAAACTCGATCATCAGTCCTTCAAGCTTCAAGGGGCAAACGTAGGCGGAAATTCTACGACTCGGGAAAGACCATTATAGCTGGTGCAGAGTTCAAGTCGACACTTGCTGAGGGTGTGTATGTGATGACATCTACCCAAACGCGATTGGCGGCCCCATTTATGGACGTGTAGCTACCCATATCGCTGAGGTTGAAGGTCATTGCATGTGTCTCGGCGTCTAGATTAGTGCTGAGACAGAGGAGATTGTTATTCGTCCCGGCTATACCCTGTCCATCTGGGCCAGCCATGAAGGCTGTTGAGTTGGAGGTAGGGGCTCCATCAACGAAACACCTTCCGAAAATTCCAGCGGGTACAAAATTAGTACCACCATAGATACCGATTTCAGTACCTGAGTAGAGTTAAAAACGTGCAACGCCATAATTTGAAGAACGTACGTACTACGCACCAGTGAGTGAAAATGAAAGGCTGGAATTTGCCTCCGAAAACGTTGCCCTACTATTATAAGCTGGACCTTGAAGCTTCTCATCATTTGCACTGACGATTCCGGAGATGCCTTGATCATGTCCCCAAGTCCCAGAGAATACTATCAAGGGATTGGTGTCGTCTATGACTATCTGACGAGCACTTCCCAGGGCCGAGGCAGACATTTACTTGATCAAATTCGCGTCCAATAGCGAAGAGAAAAGTAGATAGTCCAGGGGATTTCCCCTTGGCCACCGTAATCGTTGCACGGAAGAACTGAAGCCAAGGTCAAGAGGATAGTCAATATAGTGTGGAAAGTGGCAGTTTCGAACGTCCTGTAAGAACTCAGTGTATATCGCACAGATATAACATGTAATGCGGTTTCGTTTATCCTGAGCCGAACAGCATGTTTCAAGAGCTTTGGGCGCTGTTGGTTGCCTACATCAATAACGTTGGTAAGACTTCAAGCTCAAGAGCGCGGTGTAACGATTGATTGATTGGCAAAGTGTACTGAGATTCAGAATCGGCGGCAGACAAACATTTGCGATGGGATTTTCTCTCGACGTATCGTATAAAATCATTGATGAGCCAGAGGGAATGCGTGGCGAGAAATAAGCTAGCGGTCCAACAGCGGTCGCGCACAGTTGTAGTTGTCCGAGTCAGTCCAAGTCGAATATACCACCGAGCAGCCCTGTATTAGCTTTCTGTTTTCAGAGCCATTGATCATCTAGAGGAATCGTGTTGGACTCATGGAGTCGCACAGGTACAGGCTTACAGTAGCACGACCAGTAAGATTAAAGATAGCCCCGGGTATGTGGAAAGCGAGTGGAAAGTTTTGACGGCAGTTTGGCGAGAGTAGTGGGAATCCGGACCGGGATGCTACCTAATTTAGGCTCCGATGTACGTGGCGACCACCACTGCTTCCACACCGACGTTGACGTCCTGCTGGCTTAATATGTCCCCGCTGCTCCATTTCGCCTCAGCATTCTTTGCCTTTTTACACCTTTCGATTCTTGTTAATGCCTCAGCTCTGACGACAACCATTGCCCCCAACGAGCGGATATGTTTCTTTGCGGATGTCGATAAAGTTGGAGAGAAGATTGGGGTAATTATTGGGTCTTCTTGGTGTGTTCTAAGCACATATAACTGATTTTCTACCCCTTTATTGCGTATAGTTCTATTATGCTGTATGTTGAAACGGCAACTCGCTGGCTTTATCCGCGCATAAATCGAAAGGCTACAACTGAACCCTGCACATACACAGGTCCAATCCGGTGGTTCCTTCGACATCGACTTTGATATCAAGGACCCAAACCAAAAGGTCCTGCTGGACGGCGAGCGTGAGAGGCAGGGAGACTACGTATTGACAGCGAACACGATCGGGGAGTACGCGTTCTGCTTCGAAAACGATATGTCAACACTCACGGACAAGCTGGTCGACTTTGACATCATGGTGGAGAGCGAGCCACGCCGTGAGCCGCCTGCGAAGCCCGGGAAGATTGCGGACCAGACAAGCGCGCTGGAAGAGAGCGTTTTCAGACTGAACGGGATGTTGATGAACATCAAGAGAATGCAAAAACAGTGCGTTTTCTCTCTTTCTTATATTTTGAAAATTTCTGTCCACTGGGACGAGAGTTCAACTTCCATTCCACTCGTGAAGCG
Organism: Pholiota adiposa; assembly: GCA_009935795.1. Classification (NCBI taxonomy): domain Eukaryota; kingdom Fungi; phylum Basidiomycota; class Agaricomycetes; order Agaricales; family Strophariaceae; genus Pholiota; species Pholiota adiposa. The sequence continues at coordinate 172,210 of QEYC01000158.1, read as the reverse complement.
TGTCCATGCCTATGTGCGCATTTTGACGGCGTTCGAGACGCCTTGGTGTGCACGGCTGTGAAGTTGGCAGAATACAGCTGACTGCTCCACCAATCAAAGCGACTCATTCGTGGATCATATGGGCGAGCTGCATTCCAGTGGATAATGCTCACACTCTGTCCTGTACTCATTGTTGGAATGTTCGGCTCATTATTCATTTTGTTGCTATGTAGCCACCATACGCAAGAGAACCGAGGCTTCTCTATTGTCAAGTCGACGCAAAAGTACGTTTTATAGGCACTCCGTCCCATTCCATTTAATCCTCATTGGTAATTTTTACAGTCGCCTTTTCTGGTATGCCATCCTCGAAAGTCTTGGGGTGATCGCAATGGCCGTGTACGTCCCAGTAGTCCAATTTTCACCCTACGTAGGGATTGACTGACCTTCTCTTTTTGTAGGCTTCAGGTGTACATTCTCCAGACGTTCTTCACGAAGACAGGACGACGGTACAAGGTGTAGAAGATGTGTGGCGGTTTCTTGTATTTATGACCTTTTTCTCCTCGGATCGCATACCACTTGTGACTATGGATCTTTCTTTGCCTCTGATTATTCGTGGGATCGAAAACCTGCTTGGGCAAGAAAACAGCTCCAGCTTCAGGAAAGACAAATAAATCAGAGTTATAGCAGAAACAGCAAGCAAAATCAACTTCCGACCTTTTCGACCTTCGAATTTCACTGTTCTATAGATACATGTCCAATAACTTCATCCCGTGTTGTGACAGGTCCCGTTTCGCGATAGTCCATGGTCTGGGAGTAGGCCGTGACGTTTGGAGGTCGAAAACAACCCCAGTCGAAGTTCGGATTATCCAGACGTTACCTGATGCCACCGCCTCTGCTGGACTGTTGCTGCCAAAATACAAACATACCGCAAAACAAGTCATCCCGAATGCGAACGGTAGGTGAACCATGGACTCAGTTGTTGTAAAGTTCAACACTCCCAGGGTGAGCTTCTGCCGGTTCCTTTCCATCTCGTTCCATTCGCTCGTCATTTCCAGCACGTTGTACCGCTGCCCGGGATAGATGATACTGGGAGAGGCGATAAAATCGACTACGGCCTCCTCGATGTTGACGGTAGCGTAATAGTTTCCAATTGGATAGAAGGAATGCGAGGCTGAATTGGTGGCTGATACAGCGGGCATCAGAAGTACTGATAGATGCAAACCGAGATGGGTGGATGTGATTGGGACAGAGGGCGGCAACCAGTTGAGATTTCTTTCCGACCGCCATAGATATTGCTTCGGGCTGGATGGGATGAGAGAAGATGGATGCACGCGCGATCTAACCTGCTTGATGTCGTTGCCGTACCCCCAGTTGAATGTCTTGTACACCTCGGAGGCAGGAATTCAGAATCTGCTGGACCAGCCGGAAGAACGCCCGTTGAGCGCCCTCGCCGTAGGCAATTGAGATGCTGACGTCGAAGATACCCATTAGAGAGTACGCGGTATCTTCCTCGCGGGTCACTTGTCGATTCGCCGCCCACTGCATCTTGCGCGAGATAGGGATATTCGCCCAGGCTTGGCCCTGGTCCTGGAGGACCTGTAGTTCCTGCGACGTAATAGTTGTGGCCGCGACGATCTCTTTTTGGACGCGGTTGTCCTCCTTGTCATTCCGCACCCCCGGGGCAAGTTGTTGCCAGTCCGCGCCGTAGAACTTGATGCAGCGCGGTGCAAGAAGCTCCTGCAGCGTCCACCCACGAGTGAACCACACATCGCCGCGCATGCGCTCGACGGCTGTGGTCTGAGCAAGGTAAGTTATGCAGACGGATGAATCGCGGTACCATTTGTACATGGAGCGGATCGACTCGTCGAGTTCGGCGCTACTGTCCTTGTTGATGCAAATTGTGTCCATCCAGGCAAGGGTGATTCCGTGTTCTTCTGCTGCGACCTTGCACGATTTAGAAAGCTTTTGGTAGCCCAAAGAATTCGTGTCGAATTTTCCGTTTTTCCAGTCCTGGTAGGTCACTTCTCCTGGGATGTCATGAAGCCAGGTGTGGACAAAATGGCGTATCTGGCATGTAGCGATATAAACTCCTCGAAGGCAGTATTCTCCGCCTTGTTGATTCTTCTCCGTAAATTAGAATACGCCGTCGAGCGAATTTCTTGATCTCGTCCTCATTGAAGTTCTCTTCCATCAAGGTCGAGACCCGGTCCCAGATTGCACTTCTTTCGAGGAGTTGTAAACCAGAGCCATCGAATTGAATGCCAATAATCGTATAGGCATTTTGTTGAAGACACGGTACCGTGTTTCTTCCAGCGCCGATTTCAGAAGCTGCGGTTGCTCGGTGGTAAGCCTGGAGAAGGTGTTATTAGGTTTAATCCCCATAATATAGAGGTGGCGATACTCACTGACCTTTGGTCTCTGTATCGGGCGATGGGATCGTCGACGAGCTCCTTTCAAACATAGGACGGACACTCGGAGTTGAACATTGCGAGTCGCTTGGAGTGATCGGTAGTTCTGAGTAGGTAAGAGTGCATACTAGTTCAATTATTCAGACTGTCGATAGGCTCAAAAAAAAGGTACGCACTCACCTTGCTCGTCGTGAGACCCATTATTGCATTGAAACAATTGCGGTTGCATAAGTGATTCAATAAATTTCTCCAACGCTTTGACAAGCTGCTGAGCTTCTGGGCTCATTGCGCGAGAGCGATTGGCGTCTACAAGATAATAGTTCAGGCATGTAATAATTCGCGAGCGGGCAGGTGTGTTACCGTGACCAGAAATGGAGAAATTAGCAGCTATGAAAGGTTGCTAGTTATTAGATAGTTCGGATTTAAATCGATCAGATTACTCACTTATATATGGAGATCGAGCATGAATTACTGGGAGAATGAATTTCGTTAAAGCGTTGACCAGAGACGTCGCTTGATTTGCACGCAAGGTAAACCTCGAGGTATGTAGATCACGTCGAAGAAGATAGCTCGCCATTCATATCGCCTGCTGCTTCCGATAGTGACTCATCCTCCAGCGTCGTAGTACCGCTAGAAAGCTAATTAACATCGATGATAAAATGGTCTGCCTGAACCTTTTAGACGAATACACCGTATTTACCTTGTCGAAATATTCTGTAAACGAAAGAAAGCTTTAGAAATAAATTTATTTATATCATGATTTTTGGCAGAACTCTCACCTGAGGGCATCCTAAACGATGTGCGCTGCGTGAGCGAACGAGGTGGTTATTGATCAAGAGGCACACGAAGACTTTGACGTGAGCTTGACGGAGCTGTGCACTGCGCCACAATCTCTGACACTTCACACGGGGACTGGTATTCTGACGTGGGTCTGGGTTAAAAGTCCGTCCTTTCAATGACTTGAAGGGACGGGACTTGAAGCTATCTTTGGAGATAGAATTTTGGTCAAGCGGAACCTCGTATATCTCTTCTCGGGCGTCCAGGCGTGCGATAAGGTAGCATAACTTGTACCAGTGTTATGTGAATGATGCTCTAAGCTTAGGACTAGAATAGATGCTGAGGATGATGTGGTTGATAAGAAAAGGTGTGCACTGACCTAATTGAGTGAAGGTGATGGGCAGCAACCGTGCACTGCTAGCTGCCGAAAAAAATATGGATGAAGTTGACAGGCTTGACACGTACATTTCACATCAATCTACCAGGTCATTTTATTTTTATCTTTAAAAAGGTAGATGAAGTACATCGTGCATACCAGATGGTCATGATCAAGACTCAAGACGAATGGATGGATTGATTACGGTTCAGAGAAAAATTATCACCAATACCACAGAGAACTATGAAGTCAAACAGCCGGGAGGGGGAGAAACAAAGGAAACGAGTAAAACGGAACGGAGGCAAGCCAAGAAAACGGTATTATTAATTCCTCGAAAGCACGCGGTCCGTAGAGAAAGCCGAGCGAGACATTGGACGGGAGGCAGGCAGAGAAGGTGGAGCGGTATGTAGCAGGCCTTCTTCCCCTCACCACGCATCGTTCAATCATCCTCGTGGGTCGTTCATGATCAAGTCAGAGAGATCTCAGTGGTCCCTGGACTTCCTAGGGTGCAGCGACCGTGTCAGCGCACATCGAGTGATATGGGTGGCAAAGGGAAAAGCGGAAGGGCTGCGCACCTGTATTCGCCCTCGGCGGCGACGCTGAGCTCCTCGATCTCGCCCTGAACGGTGGAGAGCGCCTCGGCGGCGACGCTGAAGTAGACTAGCTGGGCCTTTATGAGCTCGTTGAGGTTCTTGATGGGTTCGGGCTGGGTAAGGTAATGGTCCATTTACTTTATTTTCATTTGAAGGGAAATAACATAGGGTACGCACGTTTTCCAAAACAGTCTTCATGAGCGTGATAGCGACTTCGGTCTTCTGGACAAGGTCGTCTTCAGCGTTCTCAACTTCGAGACGGGCGTGCTCCTGCTTGGCCGGGCTGGCGCTCTTGAGTCTGTTAACATAAACCCATCAATATCAATACAAATCGTGGGGGCACGAGAGGATACATACGACTGCTTCGCGGCATCGAGCTCTAATCTGCTGACGCGTACCGCCTGCCTGGCCTTCATCGCAACCGCGATCGACGCATGCAATGTCGTCTGCCACGGGTGCAGGAAGTTCTGCTGGATGGCGTGGTCTTGCTCCAGGCGCGCCGCCGCGACCCTATCAAAGCCACTCGCATATAGCTCAAGCGCCCTGCCCAAGCGCTCTGTCTCGCCTGCGGGGCCTGCAGCAACAGTGGCGGAGGCGGTGTGCGCCGCGCGAGTGAGCGCGTGCGGGAGGGTCTTGTGCTGCACAGCGGGAGGTGCAGTGGGGGTGCGGGCGAAGGGAGGTTGGTGCCCTTGAGGTTGCTCGCGGCGAACGAGGTGATGTTGTACCCGATGGAGGAAGAGAGCTCCGAGAGCGACTCCTGGATCTGCACGGGATAGTCGTATTGCTCGGTTTCGTAGACTTTGGTTATTCTAAGTAAGTTAGTTAGGTTATATCGTACATGGGTGGGAAGATGAAGGAATGTACTTGAGAAGCGAGACATGTGCTGCACGCAGAGCGTCAACGCGAGATTCGAGATCCTTGTATTCTGTTGAGAAGGGCGATGAAGTTAGCGTTCATTCGTCTGACGACTCCTCCACAATTGTGGAACAGTGGCAAGATTTTGCAGGGATAACGTTGTCCTGGTCCTAGTCACCATTCATCCATTCATATATCTGCTTGTGCTATCCTTGCGTCGCGAGATTCGCCAGCCCAACACGTAGGTGCATATCCGGCTATGCCTCATGCACACGGAGACACTTCCCTAAGATCATTACGAGCGTGACCATGTAGCCAGCCTCATTCGTCTATCGCCACCAGAACCCGCCTACAGCACCGCAAAGACTCACCCTGAGGAAGCTCGGTGATCTCATCCGCAGCGACCTGGCCAAGGCGCTCGCGGGTCGCCTGCACGCTTGAGTTGAAGCCCTTAGAGAGCTTCGTGCCTGCCTGGGCAAAGTTGATACTGTTCAAGCTCGACTGTAACTTCGACCACCCTTCCATTGCTGTTTGTTTGAAGTTGGCGGTGAACTTGGAAGCGGGGGTGGTGGTGGTTGGGATCGAAGATGCGGTGGGAGCGGTACCGGTGCTGGGTGTGCTGATTGGAGCACTGGTCGGCGGGGGGATGGGGAGGAAGTTGAATCTGTGGTTGTGGTGAACGATAAGGAGGTATGGTATGTTGTGATGCCTCAATTTGGGCCTGCCTTGCGCTTTCGGTCAACTGCGCCGTATTGGGGTCCGTGCGCCGCATCGCCTTCAACATCAACATTTGTTTTTGCTCCCGAAAATTACCGTCATTCTTGCCGTTGGCCACGCCGTATCCAAATTTTGTTGCAAGCATAGCGTCTACACTTCTCAGTGCTACGGTAGGCGTTCTGCAGATCATTTGGCAAAAGAAATTGCTGATCGATGTGCTATGTCCTACAGATAAACTTAGAGCTGGGGAAACTGCACTTCATCTGTTCAATTTGTATTGAAGATAAATCCTACTGTTATTTTGAGAAGAGGATACTCCAATATCGTCAAATAATGCCTCTATCGTGGTGTAAGGAGACCGACCATCCTGACGTGGTACAAACATTTTACATGCTCATCATCGCTCCTGTAGCTTCAGGCGAGAATCATCTTGATTCTCGCAAACAACGTCAAGTACTATGTCCATTCTATGGGCCAAATCAGCTCATCAGGACACGCTCGACATTGCTGAAGGAGATAAGGACCGTTCGCCCATAAATCAATATGAATATCGATTTACCGTACCTTCGAGTTGGACGACTCAAGCCGTACAGACCTCGTCGATGGTAAGTATATCTCTTTTCTTTAACTTTGAATTTTCACTGTACCTCTTTCTAGCCATCGATGCACTTCCTGACGGAAGTCTGGAAAAACAGACACGTTCAAGATGCACGTTTTGATATGCGCGAACTCCTAAAGGTCTTTCCTGCAAGCTACGAGGGAACACGAAGATATCGCCACTCTTCTAAAAGAGGCGCGCTAATGCGTTCTCGCCGTATCTGAATCTCCCGCAACGCTCCTCGTTTTCGGACCCGATGTCTCTGGACTGGGACTTCTAAGGGAACATCTGGAAGCACATATTCACCTGATAAATGCTAAAGACGAGATCGAAGCGCCACACCATAGCATGCACGAGACGAGCCACGTAGTTGCGCACACTTAGCTGTGGAACTTGCTAGACGAAGGGACGGTCCTGCAGCGAACTGGGAGACCTTAGCTTTGCTTGTTGTTGGCCGCTTCAAGCTGAACTCATCACACTGCTAGTGCATATTGAACTCCTTGTCTACGGTGCAGATCGAGAGAGATTCGTACCTTTGGCGGCGAACGTGCACAACAGAGGACTCCAAGTGACTCGTATTCCAACTGATCTAGCACCTTATTCCTCTCGCAAAAGAGGGATCTGTATAAAAATTCTTGACGGGGATAATCAAAGGGGAATTCTATGATCTGTTGTGGGAGATTCTGGACTGTGACCTGCAGGATGTGTCACTGAATTGGGGCTCGTAAGTTTAACTGCTTAGGTTCCAGCTATTGTAGCCTTCTCGTCTCACCCCACACATACCGGAGCCATATTTCTGGCTCGCGGAAAAATATCCCTCCTGTCTGCCAACATCAATCATCCTAAGAAACCTAGGAGTCGGACTGCGGTCGGAGATGCTGCTGATGCCCGTCTTATCAGTGGATTTAAAGTTCTCTCTGGAAGCTTCGTCTACACTAAGTTAGGATTTTATCTTTGTCGACCTCGACGTAACGCCCTTTGATAGACTGTGGACGAAACCTCCTGAGACCGGCAGGACGTGCTCCACAAAGGCAAATGATAAGATCGCTGATACAAGTTGGAATACTATCTGGGTTAGGACTTCGCTTGATTATGGGGTGCGGCCCTCTACTCGTCCATCTTGTGCCAACTGATACTTGTTCTCCTATCCCACACTGTTATTCGCCTCTGCTATGAATTCCGTGAGAGGCGCCGGCACGATAATCATCTTCAGCGGCACAACTCAATAAATCGCACACTCAAATAACACAGGACGGTCGATGAATGCAGAAAGTGAGTCGTAAACTACGGCGACGAAATCTTAGCCCTGTATGCTTTCGCAACATTGCCTACCAATTGAAAAGGAAGACGACGATGCAGCGTACCCACATGAGTCCGTGTTTGTACTCCTTGCATGTTGTGCAACATCAGCAATACCCTCCTATTTTTGAGATGGCCCATCAAGTCACGACTTTGTTTCCTTCCCCTCAGAGCAGTCTAACGTCTAACTCCGAAGCGTCTGAACGCCCCTGCCAAATTTGGCACATCTACAGATCCAGACGGTAGGCAAAAATTGAACCCTAGTGTTATAATTGAATTTGTGGGAGTCCATAGCTTTGTTTCTTGACCGTCGAGTCCTCAAGGGTTTTCCCAATAGCCGATATCTGGAATAGAAATGATTTTTCCGAGATTGCTGAGATTCTTTACATGATGACTTGTAGTGGGATAATCCTGAGCGCTGAGCACTGAGCGTTAATGTTGACTGTAAACATTAACTCTTACTAATAAGGGGATTTCATGTGTTCAATTATCCAGTTACGTAGAGCACATCCATAGTAAACTACTACAATCCGGGAGCCCTTAAAGGTTCACTCTATTCGGAATCGATGTGCGCGGCAGTCATTCTCCTGTACATGTGGACTCTGGAGCTCAAAGCTAATTCTGGGAGTCACTTGATTGGAAAAATGTCAAGGAAAATATCTAGGGACGAGAAACTTCTGGTTAGGGAATAGGTCAACTCAATTTGACACTTCTCCGCTGTCGGCTTCCTTGTCAGATTGCGCGGTGTGTGCAAGGTCTCTAGAGCAGATGCGAGACCTTGATATTTTAAAGGCTCAGCTTCATGATTCGGGCGCTGATTTAGCTGGAGTTTATGACATTCAACATGACGACTACCAGATGGGGGATCGGTGCAAGGGAGGAAATATTATCGTTGGATTTGATATCGTCAATTTTCTTGCACTCACCGAAGCTTAAATTTTGAATGCTCCGAGCTATCAAACGCTTTCTAATATGTATGACCATTCCGAGTATTGCGCCGGCGCATTTGACGACTTTAAAAATATCGGCAACACGATGTTTAGATTTATCAGTGGCAGTGGTAGAGTTTTAGCCTTGTAGGATCTCTGCTCCATCTCGAGCTACGCTGCTTAGATTACAACTCCGCGAAATTCCTTTCGTAAACTACCTGTAAGTAGATCTTATTTTTCAATAATGCATGCCATGATCTAGAAGACACTTCCATCATGTGGCTTTTCTTTTCGAGTGTCTTATGTCCATCTCAATGACTGACGGGTGTCAACAATTATATTATTACCCTGATGACCTCGCCATCTGTATCAGTTCGGCCTTCACATCCTTATCGTGTTCGAGGAGCGTTTGCGTCATGATTGACGTATATGCATCCTTTACAAAGATACGTCTACATGTGGGTAGCTTGCGGTAAGTCGCTATCAATATTAATCCTCATGGCCCAATCCTTCTTTCTCCTCTACCGACGAAGCGGGAGATCTAGTCATTATCAATGCCGTCGGTATAGTATCCTGGTGAGATACACCTCGGCGACCTGAGGGACATGTGGTTGGATGTGTCTATTCTAGTCAGTGGCGCTGTGAACATTCTCCCGCGAAGCGGGGAAAGTGGCAAGATTGGATGTTTTGAAGATTTCTGCTGGCCTCGCAGAGATTGATACACAGACGAACTCTATCCTCAGATATCATGAATATTACAGGATTTTAGTTGTCTCTTGCGTCTGCGAACTGTATGAAGCAAGCTAGATTTCGTACTCAAAAAGGAGAAAAAGGCGATCAGTGTGGCGTCACGGCGTGGTAAAATCGAAGTCCATGACAGGTGTGGCCTTTTTGGAAATAGCAAAGAAGGAATCACTGAAGTAAACGACTCTTTCCGTCTCCCAAAGACTTTACTTGAAGGTGTATATGTAGCAGGATATTTGATCTCTGAATACTAACGCTCGACTATCTGACGGGGAACCACGGGGAAGAAAAAGGAGTAGGAGAATGGTTTATGTTGATCAGAGCTAGCGTTCAACGCTCAGCCTCTACGTTATACGTATTACTTCCCATCTTGTGCTGTATATACAGCCGCCCCTTGTCATCTCAATTGTTCTTCTTATTTGATTGATCAATATGCATATGGTTCGCTCTTTCCAGGTGCTAGATATTTCGAAAGGTATTCAATCGTGCCACTATTTCCGGATGATAGTGAAGTCATGGACGCAGACTGTGTGCTTGGTGCCGTACACTCCCTGTTCGCTTCATGACGATGTCAGATTATTTAGGGACAATAAACTATTCCGCTTCCGGATTAGCATTTCTGTATTTTTTACCTCGGGTCTCTTACGCATTAGATGACACTACATGTATTCCAAATCTACCTTCCCAAAACGAGCGAAATAACCACATTCTGTGTGCACCCGCAGTATAAAAGGCTAACTGATATGCTAGACATCCGCAGGGTATCTGCCTTCCAAAGCCAACAGTCTTCTGCGTTTTTCAAACGTACTTGCAGCCAATCATGTTTTCCACTCTCTTGTACGGGCTTATCAGTCTCGCTACATTGACCTTGAAGGTTGATGGGGCCGTCATTCCATCGTGAGTCAAATATCCCACTTTTTAGATGGTATTCTGAACTATCATCATATATAGCGCCGCAGCCGCAGTCGACCTCCCGATCCCAACTGGGATCCTCGACCCAGTCACCAGCATCCTTGATCCAATTACCGGTCCCGTTCTTGGCGGCCTTGACCCCATCGTTGGTCCTGCCACCAGCGTACTCGATCCAATTATTGGGCCCGTTACAAGCGTCATTGAACCCATCCTCCCAACCGGTATTATCGACCCCATAACCAGCATCATTCCGCTCCCAATGGACCTTTAAATCAAGAACAATTGATTCGTATTGGATTCATAATATGCCTAGGTTGATGAGGCCTTCGTACAATTCTTAGCTTTCAAGCTGGGGCTAATGTTACCTTCGAATCACTTGCAGCTGAATTAAAGCCTTGGAATATATGTAGTTGTTTCTCGAAGATTGCTTTGACTTTTTCTTTTCTGCGGTCGTCTTTTGTTTTCGTGTTACAGGGCTTTGTCAACATATAGCACTGGCTCGTGGACGTTTGTATACAAGTTTGAAACAAGTTGACGTCGTGAATATTCAAATTTTTGAAAGGTTTTGATGATTTCGGGTAAAGTCCTCGAAAAGCGAGAGCTCGGAGCATAATTAAATTGTTCTTTCATAAAAAATGCTCGTAATCAATTATAAGTGTGCCCATTGGTTTCCCCTACATATCATTCCCATCTTAATCGCATGCGGAATCTTAAGTCAATTTGAGGTTCAATTGCCTTGAGACATCCGAGATTTCGCTGTTCAATCACGTCAGAGAGTTGTTGGAATTGCTCGTTCAGCGCGGAGATCTGAGTCGCCGGAAGATAATCCCGACTATCTGGCAGAAAAATGTCGAAATAAATATCGACAGAGTGTAAAGAGGGGAAGGTGTTGCAGTGATTTGTACCGAGGCAGTCATCAAGGTCTGTGCATTTCACCTCGATGTCCTCCAGAAGGCCATGAAAATCAGCGTCTGGATTGGGGTGGAATTCAATGCTCGTGCGCAGTCTCTCCAAACAGTTAATTTTTCCGGCCAGTTTCTGCAGTTCAGAGATACAACTGTTGAAAGAATCGTGGCCAAAGATGTTTCTGACATATTGAATGACAGCGAACACAATGTTCCAAAAGGTCCTGCCAGAATAGATTCTGCGAGGCCTTCAAAGTCTACCAGCGAATAACGTGGCACTGTTGTCGAGGGATTTTTTGAAAATATGGCTTCCACGAAATAAGGATTGACTTACAGCAGCAGTACAGGCGTTCAAGATTTGAAGCAGATCTAATCATTGCTTTACCTGCCCTTGCATCCCGGTCTTGCAGCCAGTCGGTGCCAAACGATGTCAAGTGAATTGCGTCGAAAACCGGGGAATTACAGAAGGGAGAAATCTCGCCGCCACGAGAACCTCCACAGCGGAAACGCTCCCTCCCAGTCAGAAAATTGGGAAAGTCGGACCGATGCAACTGCACGAGATGAAAGCTCTCCGTACTCAGGGATAAAAGATGTATCTGGATCTATATTCAAGCCCCCAAAGAGAAAGACTTTGAGGTTCGACGAATCTTTCAAGCCTAGAACTCCACGCAGAGGAAAGTTCTGGAATTTGCTCAGCGAAAGGTGCTCAAGTGTTGGGGAATGGATGAGACGTAGAAGGGCATTGCATAATCCGGGATCGAGAGTTTTCCAGTCGCATCCAGGATTGTATCAAGGCGGAATGGATTCGCAAATCGCGAAGATTATGGAGTTTATCGAGCCCTTGAACCGCCTTGATTGAGGAGCCCGAGGAATTTGTGAGCGCTGTTTCAGTTGTGAACTGGAAGAATAAGAATTGGACATAGTCGGCAAGATGTGGGGAAACCTCGAGAATGTCCGAGAACATTCCCAATCTTTCCAGGGAATATGTCCAAATGTGCTTGAACAAGATCTTTTGGCAGGATGGAAGGAATGAACGATGGGCCAAACACATTGCTTGCAGGTTGCTTTGTCCGTGTTCGAAGTACAAGGCCTCAATTATGAGTGCGTATTCATCGAAAGATAATGGGCGAGAAAGGGGGCCCATCTTTCAAGGTCGGGTGCAGTGAGTGCGATCGAAAGGAAAGGGCAGAACTCCAAGTAGGAGACGGTAACAAGTTGTACGTAACGTGGCTTGGGCACCGCTTAGGTTTGGGTATCGGTGTGTGGAAAAGATTGGGGAAAACATGTTTGTCCCTGTATTATTCCCAACCGGATCAGCTCCTCGGCATTTCCCCTACTACAGTATGTAGTACTTACTTTTCAACCGTGTTCAATGCAAGTTCAATGTGAACGTTGTTCAATGCAAGATCTCCCGGCCAACTACATCAATAACGCTGAGAAAACAAAAAGAAATTTCGGCTGAGAGCTTGTCTATCTATGATAATGGCCAATGCACTTTTCTGGACCCTTCAATTGCGAAATTCTATCTCATCGATTAAAATCGTTTACCGTTTTAAAAAAACATTCCGTTGGTAAGTTTGTACCGTTGCACTGTCGCACCTCGTTCATACAGCATTCTCAACGAGTAGGTGGCAGATTGATAAGGTAAATACAAGAATTGAGAGCCTCCCAAGAACGTCTGATCTTTCGTCTAGTACGCGTAGCCAAGAAATAACAATAAAATAAGCTGTCAATGACAACTTCCATAACCCCACCTTTACTATCAGCCGTCCGCAGAGTATTATGACGCACAAGTTTCAGCAAGTTCCTTTGCGCATTTCAAATGACAGGAGTTGTTCGACCCTCATTTCTTGCTCGGATTTGGGATAGCCATCATCGCTGATTCGCACAGGTGCGACAGCGGGGCAATCTGGACTCTGGAGTGGTTTTCATGGCAAGAACTGCGATATGCCGGTGCGTGGGTAGCTTCGTGTTGCTGGTTGTCGATTTGATGATGGGAAGCCTGGCATCCAATGTCGTCTGGACGACGACGACTCTAGGCGCCTCAGAATTTCTGAAGGTGGTATATTGAGGAAGTTAGACTTGGTACGTAGTCCGAGTTGGTATGAAATTGATCGAGAACACAGGTTGAAGTCGATGTCGGCAGTACTGGCTACTTCCACAGGAATTTCTCGTATGTTGGATGTCGGAAGGTCTGACTGTACCGTGACGGGAGAAGGTAAACAAGGCGGATTATTTATGGCTAGTGTTTTATCAGAAGAGCCCCTGCTCTTGAGGTCGACTGAATCGTCAGAATCTAATTCCCCATTGAATAGATAACTAAGATGCAGTTTAGACTTGAAAGTTGGATGTGCCAATGTAATCGACTTACTCGAATTCAGAATGTTGCGGTTCTTCTTGTTCATCATCCTCAGCTTCTTCCCCTTGTTCAATAAGCGCCTGAGGTCGGGGTGCCTCGCACGCTAGACACGGGGATGCCCAATGTCGCTGAATGGAGCTCGCAGACTTCACCATTGGAGGTTGTGATGGAAGTGACCGCCAATGTTCAATCTGACAGACATTCACTATCTCAACCTCTGATTCAGACTCTTCTGGTTCTGTTTCCTCCTCTTCCTCTTGTCGAAGCATTTTGTGCAGTAGAGGGAATTGAGTAAATCTCTGGTGGTACTTTGCTGCAGACCTTACTAAAGAAGGATTCTGAGATGACTTTTGGAATTGCGAGATCTTGATTATTTCGACTTCCGATTCTTCTGCCTCGTCTTCCTCTGGCGTGTCGTTCCCGACCTCTGTATTCTTTTCTATCCCATTTTCAGCGTCAGGTACTTGAAATCGAAGTGCTTCACACGGGGAGAAACGAGACAACCGCCGTCGTTTACTCGAAGATTTATTGGGCTATGAAAAGACCTTCGACCCGGGAGACCTTGACGGTCTCAACTTCGGACCCTTGTGTCGATTCTTCCTCTTCTTCTCGTTGTGGTCTTCGCGCCGGTTCCATTTCCTCCGTGACGCCAGACCCTTTCGGGCCATAATGCGAGTGGAGGTTGGCAGCTGCGTTCGCGACCCAACGATTTGCCAAGTGTCGAACGCGAGGCTGATACCACCTGTGATTCTCTCCTGGTGGGGGATTCTTCTGCACCATAGCTTCAATTCTCATGTCAAATTCTTTGCGGTGTCTTTTGTATCTTGACCTCCATGATTCAGGCGGGTGATGTCTCGCCCATGCGTACTCATTAGGCATGGCATCTGCCTATGGGGCCAGCATATATGTCAGTACAAATAAAAATAAAAAAAGGCAGGCCCAAGGCAGGGCAATAAGTAGGAAACATACACAGGCTACAAGTTGCTTGTATACCGCTAAGCCCAAGCGACCTCTGTCGTCTTTGTCAGGCATAAGCCTAGATAGGAACCAGCAGAGCATCTCGTCGTCGCCCTCCGTAAATGCATGGCGACTACGACTTCAAAGTAAGCAATAAAATCAGCCTTTTACTAGAGGCAAATATATTGAAGTGTAACTGTGACATACTAGTATCCAGCTGGTAGCATGCACAAAGCTTTAATCTTCGGCATCATATGCGTGAACTCCTTTCTTCTGATGCAGCGTTGAATGAATTGCGAGAATTCCACATAAGTCTTGGACCGCGCAGAATCTACCATAGCATGGTAGCCAAGCTGCAGAATGGACCGTAAATTGGGCCCACAATTCGAATGAATGAGGAGAGTATCAGCGTCCCGTTCTCCGTCAACTCCCTCGAGGACGAGTCCACCATGTTTCTAAGAGTGTAGGATAATTGACATGGAATTATATGGGAAGTATTGTCTGAGTAATACGTACCTCGATATCACTTGTTAATGTGCGTTTTTCGTCTTTGTTGAGGCTTGAATGCATGACGAATCGAATAGGCAAGTTATTCGCATCTCGAAATATCAGCCTTTCTGGAGGCGCTAAATCGCCATGAACATGGGAATCCAAGTTATCCCAGACGGTCGAGACCTCCATGGTAGCACTTATAAGTTGGTGAGAAATGGGATGGAGCCAAGAATGGGCGCTCACTAGTGTTCGCCTCTTGTTTACTAGGTAGGCTACCGCGGGAACTTCACGTCATACATATTGTGTGTCGCGTCACGCGTCACGCGTCGCGGTCGGCGCTGGCGTCGATTAATAGTAATACGAAGCTTGGATCGTGTTGCCATTTTCGCACTGATCCATGACCATCGCAGCCGTCCTCCTAAACGATTTTGGTTATTGGGCGTGCTTGCTTGCACGACCGCAGTAACCACTGTCATTATGTGGATATTGCCATGAATGCAGCTGGGATAATGGGCTCGATGTCTCCTCATTCCAGGTATGTAGACTCGACTTTTTTTTCTATACGCAGATTACAGCAGTACGGGTCGGATTCTTACTGGTGTAGCAGTCCATTCGGTAGGGATACCTCCGTGGAGATTACGAAGTATCGGCTCCAGAGAGGAGCAAAGAAATAAAAGGTGTGTACAGGCAAGTTTCTGACGTTATGAACAATTGAACAATACTGAAGCTTGAAGCCTGAGCTCGAGTATAGCACATTCGCCGCTGACCAGGGGACGGCGTAGACCGCAACACCGATACCTCGACGCGAAATTCTGCTCCTCTGCGCCTCTGCCCAGCATTTCCTTTGTTTCATGTGTACGCTTTCGTGTCCTGCGTAGAGTAAGCGTGGACCGCACATAAACATCAAGAAAGTGGAAGATTCATCGTTGGGAACGAGTGAGAGGAATCTTTTTGTATCCTTGTCATTGGCTGACTGGCAGAAGGCAAAGGTCAACGCGGAGTGTATCGCGTCTACGGATGTCATGCACGTCATTAACTACTGGCAATTTTCTATGACTGTATCAGAAGCCGCAACTTTTATATTGTTGTCCTAGTCACCATAGTCAACGGCGCCTTACATGGGCGTCCATCTCCCTACTCACCACCTTGCCCTTACAACGCCATAGACCCTCACCTCCAGCGACTGTAGCTTCTCTCTAGTCTCGATTTTTTCAAAGTCATTATGTTCTAGACTGAGGCTTCGAATAGGCTGTATCCGTACCCTGTCTCGTGTTTTCTTCTCCTTTCGCCACAACCCACCAACTGTGCAAGGCTCGTCGTCTTCCTATAGAAGTGTGCGCCTAGTCTCCTAAATCCTTCAAATCTCGAGCTTCATGGACTCCACTCCCTTCAAGGCATGTTCGCTGACGGCGTCATTGACAACTCGTAGGCTCACGCTCATGCCGAGCGAGTGTGCCACAGACAACAAATTCGCCAATACTACATACCTCGGTAAGTGAGATTGTTCCTGGTTTTTGTTGCACTTGCACGTAAATATTTATATTTCTGTCGAATTCTGTGGTCCAGCGGGCACTCGCCATATAAGTCTTACTCCTTACTTTCTACACGAGCTTCTTAGAGTCTAATGATCAATGAAAAACTGCGATTTCTTTTTATAACTCGACAACTACAGACATCCACAAGTTCAAACCTGCGCCCTCGAGACTCCAAATACACAAACAAAATGGTAAAACTTGAAGTAAGTATCTGTCAAAAACAATCCCAAACTATCAATGACGGCTTTCAAACGGGCACGAGCGATTTGAGGGTCTTGTTATTGCACCGCCACAGCCCAAAGGTACAGAGCTGAACGAAGAACCCTCCTCAACCTGGGCACGCGAATCGATGGGGGAAACAGATCAAAGGCCGGGAATGATGGTTGGGACACTGATGATGCTGGTAATGGGGTCAAGAACGCCAGTGGGAAGAGTAGGAACTCCGCCATCGAGGATACTGGTAATAGGATCGAGAATGCCACTGGGGACAATTCCGCCCAGGATGCTAGTGACGATGTCGAGAATACCCGTGGGGGTAGGAGTTGCCCCCGGGAGGCTGAGGATGCTGGTAACGGGGTCGAGAATGCCTGTAGGGAGGACTCCTGTGGGGAGAATGCCTGTGGGGAGGATTCCTGTGGGGAGGATACCAGTAGGGAGGACGTCTGTGGGGAGGATTCCTGTGGGAAGGATTCCTGTGGGAAGGATTCCTGTAGGGAGGATTCCCGTAGGGAGGACGTCTGTGGGGAGGATTCCTGTGGGGAGGACGTCTGTGGGGAGGATTCCTGTGGGGAGGATACCCGTAGGGAGGATTCCTGTGGGGAGGATACCCGTAGGGAGGACGTCTGTGGGGAGGATTCCTGTGGGGAGGACGTCTGTGGGGAGGATGCCTGTGGGGAGGATTCCTGTAGGGAGGATGTCTGTGGGGAGAATTCCTGTTGGGAGGATGCCTGTAGGGAGGATTCCTGTGGGGATGATTCCCGGCAAGGACAACCTTCGTGCGAACGTAGTTCAGTATATTGTCTGAGCTTCGAATCGCGACGCTGTACTCACTCGGGAATGACGGCTGCATGTGTCATGGTAGCGAGACCAGCAAGCCCGTAAAAGAGAGTAGATCGCATGGTTGAGTGATAGTAAGACTAGTAAGACTTAAAAGCACAGTTGAGAGGCGAACTGAAGGTCAGCGGTGTTTTGTGAGGTCTTTTATATTGCGAATATGTGACATATTTTGCTTGCGTCAGTTTTGCCGACAGGGGGCGTTGAAAAAAAACAAAACTTTACATGAGATCTATAAGGCTAAAGTTAGAACTCCAAACTCCGAAAAAGCTCAAAAATTAAGATGATTTACTCGACCACTCCACACTTGTACTCATGATGCAAAGAAAGAAGTGATCCGCGCATGTCGATTAGATAGAAGCCAGAAAGATGAGCCAGTACGTGGGTAGAGAGAGCAGAGTTAAGCATGCACGGTTGTAATTACAGTCAAAGCCCATGAATTCATCAGTTGGAAGTAGCGTAATGAGAAGCTGGAATATGAATCAAAACGTTCGCTTCGAAACAATATGAGAATGCTCTTCAAAGGACGTGAAAAGAACCAACCATAAGTAGTTAGTACACTATTTCTTGATCGCTATTTCCAGAAGATACGGAGATCATCTCGAGAAGTGATCAGAAAGGCCGTTTGGCGAAGGAGGACTGCGTGAGCACTCTGAATACACGATGTCATGCGACGTACAGCATATGTCATTCTGCGACACACGGCATAAGCCCGCCTTGGGTCTTTAAATCCTCAACTTATCCCAATATTCTTATTTCTTGTCTCTGCTTTCTTTCTTTTTCCTTGTCCCCATGTTGTTAGCGTAGAGGCTGTCGGCGTATCCAGGATTTGCGGGGGAAGGATATACTCGTTTACCATCCCTTCCCAAAAATAGATCTATCTGTTTTGTAAACCTTTTTTTACCACGCTCCTCTGATCCGAACACAGATTTTCTTGTGGCTTCTCTTCACGTCTTCCGAAAACGCAGGTACTTAGGAAGAAAGAAACACACAAATCCTGTGTGGTACACCAAACCTTACTATATGCCCCTTGAATTTATCATACCTTGTGGAGATTTGGGAATCAGATACCTCGCAAAACTGACCGAGATCTTTAGATACCGGACGAATGCGTCTACATCTGGGGGAGAGTAGTGATGTAGAACCCTAGAATAAGAAAAGTATCGATATTTGCGGTAAATGCGTGGTCGGGATGTCACCTCGCTAAGGTCATACATCGACGGTACGAACAAGGTCTACATATTCCGATTCGTCAGATGACAGTTGACGAAAAGAATCACCTTTCAATCAGACACGAGGCCTTGAAGTTACTAATGATAGATTCATTTTGGAAGGTACCTACACATGTGGCACCGCACCCGCAATACATCGCTTGGGCACGGTTGAAGTTCGAACAGGATGAATTTACGAACGGAGAACAACATACCTGAGAAAAATCTGCCAAATAATGTAGATTTTCAACGGCTTCACAAATTGAAACAATTATTATATCTCTCACATCAAGTAAATGCAACAAACCGCCGCGGCGTTGGTATGGCATAGTACTCTACTGCTTAGCAGAGACTTTACTGAAGTAAACTTAGAAGTTGAGGAACGAGAATGGATGCGCTACTTGCAAGCCATGATACGACGGGATGCATAACCATCTAATCTTAAATCTTCAGCGCAGCAAGGCCTAGACCGCTTTTCCGGCACGACAGATCTACACACGAATTCCTAGCCATCAAACTCAATGGATTCATTGACACTCTTAACATTGTCCAGGTTCGATTTCTCAAGAAATGATGACTATGCTGCCGCAATTTTCATGGACGGATTCATCTTTCTCTCCATAACGCATGGTCGTTGATCTAAACCGAGTGCGAGGTTTTTAATATGGAAAGCACAATTTATCAGAAATAGGAAATTTGGTTATGCTATTTCCAGACACGACGCTCATGACAACAAAACCCCGGAGAACACAGACAATTGGGTATCGTTTCAATTAATAGCATCCGTACAGAATTCAAGATATCCAAAAAAAAATCGGGGTGCAGCGCGCGGAGGAAAAATTATGGTTCTACCGTTAATATGATTATGGACATCTCATACAGTGTGTCGAAGGCGGATCAAGTGTGTCACTCCGTGTCGCGAGCTGCAGCTTTTAAATCTTTGCTCAAGGTTCAGGACAGTGCGGAAATCGCAGAAAGAAATCGGAATAGATTGTGGAGGCGGCTCGGATCCGTCAGGCATGCCAGTTGAGATTATGTCGCCGAGGGCTTGATATTTGCTCCCCGTGTGCCTGCGCATCAGGCAAAAAGAACGTTAGCAGTGCTCCCGGGGTAATGATAGTAGCGAATGTTGACAGCTTGGAGGTACATAGCACGGTATTCTTGCGGTAAACAGAGCCAATTCCATTTCATAGAAGGGATCACGTCGAGTTCTCGAGCCATACTTATGTCTGGTTTAAAAAATCGTAGAGGGTCTAGCATGCTGATTGTCAGTGGCCCTTTCAGAATGAATTGTACAGAAAAGTGACTATACTCGCACACGCCAAAAAGTTGTAAATTTAAATTACGGACGCCCTCAGAGCCTGAGGGCGTCACGCCCACAGTCTCTTGAGAGTATCTGATCGAAAGAAATCATTTTTTGGATAGAGGGACATAATCCTCTATGGCGTTCAAACTGTACAAAAAATCAAACGCGCAATATATTTTGTTCCGCAATATATTTTTAATAGTTTTTCGTGTTTCCGCAATACTTTGACCAAATTTGGGACTCCATATTGATAAAAAAATGTATTGCGCGAAACGACTGCAGCGCGCAACTTTGGAGCGAGAGCGCGCAACTTAGACTTGACCGCGCAACTTTGATCAGCGCGCAATTCTACTCAGCGCGCAAAGTTGAAAGCGCGCAACTTCAAAATTGTAGTAGTTTGTCGCCTTAACTGTATACTGGACTTTGTCCAAGTTCAGCTGAGATAGTTAGACTGCTAAAAGGCGCTCGCTGGTGGTAGTCTTTAAAGACGGCGCCAACGGCCGCTTCTCGGCTTCTCGGCAATCACAATTTAAATCAATTCGCGAGGCCAACTCCACGCTGAGGCGCTGTGTTCAGGCAAGCATAGATGTGTAATGGTTGAATAATTGCCAGTATAAAAATTGACGAGCTTTTTCCTTGAAGGAGGCTAGTCGTAGATAAGTGGTTAATATTTTAATCCTCCTAGGTCAGCACTTGACGGCGAGTCGACGCAGCACAAGACTAGAGACCTCGCTGTAACGTGAATTCCTGGCATCTGGTTCTGTCTGGACATCAACTAGCCTCTGCTAGCTTAATAAAATATTTCTTTGTTCTCTAGGTGTCTGAAAAGAATTAATACTGGTAACTACTTTGCTTTAGGCCTACAGGGTGCTGATGTAGAGTACATCCAAGTTGATCCAACTTCCAAGTCGAGGCTAAATCATATTATTACTTTAATTAGTATGGGCTGGTTTTTTTCGCTATAAGACAATCTAAAAGTCTATCTAAGAGCCAGTATGGTTTTATGCTAATTTGTTTCTAAACCTTCATGCTTGCTCTGAATCAGGACTCGGCGCCTCAGCGCCTCAGCGTGGAGTTGGCCTCGCGAGTTAAGAATTGATTTAAATTGTGATTGCCGAGAAGCCGAGAAGCGGCCGTTGGCGCCGTCTTTAAAGACTACCACCAGCGAGCGCCTTTTAGCAGTCTAACTATCTCAGCTGAACTTGGACAAAGTCCAGTATACAGTTAAGGCGACAAACTACTACAATTTTAAAGTTGCGCGCTTTCAACTTTGCGCGCTGATCAAAGTTGCGCGGTCAAGTCTAAGTTGCGCGCTCTCGCTCCAAAGTTGCGCGCTGCAGTCGTTTCACGCAATACATTTTTTTATCAATATGGAGTCTCAAATTTGGTCAAAGTATTGCGGAAACACGAAAAACTACGAAAAATATATTGCGGAACAAAATATATTGCGCGTTTGATTTTTTGTACAGTTTGAACGCCGTAATCCTCAAGTGCTAAGCGCTACATCTCATCATAATGTCACATAAACTGCTCATAAACCCAGTGAATAAGTGCACAGTACATCTTTTAGCTCAAATGTGGGCGATTAGAGTTTCAAATAGGATGCCAAGTCGTATTTAAAAGCTGGAATCAGGTAAATTTGAATGTGGCTGTGTCGAACATCACTAGGCCTTGCCTTCGCCACGAGGCTTTCTACGACTCGGACAACCACATATCTGATCAAAATGGCTCATCAGTCTTGCCCTCTGTCTCTCGACGAATATGCACTCATTGTCAATGCCCTCAACAAAACGTCCTTGCAATCCATGTGCCTAGCCCATCGCTCATTCGTCCCACTTTGCCAAAAGCACATTTTTGCGACCGTCATGTATTCTCCGAGGAAGATATCCACATTCCTAGATCTCTTAAAGGTCTCTCCGCATCTACCCGGCTACGTTCGGAGTTTTTCCTTCTATTTCGAGCCCACAACAGCTTTTCCGGACTTTCCGGAGAGTGCTAACACAGTTCAAGTCCTTGAAAAACTCCACAATCTACGCTTCTTGCGGATCGCTCCCCATCCTTCGTGGCTCGATGTCTACGACTGGAAAACACTCAATCCTCAAATTTACAGCGCACTTTTACGTCTTATACTCTCTCCGAACCTTGAAGGTCTCTCGTTGAGCAGCTTCAAAAATTTTCCGCTCCATGGACTGTTGGGGTTGCAGAAGTCCTGCCTCAAAGTATTGCACCTTAAATGCTTGATTATGGATGTACAAACTGACGCGCTCGCCGCCAAAATCGACACATCGGAGGAGGTGGTGTTACCCAGGTTGATACAACTTTCAAGATTAAATATTTCAAGGGGTGGCGCCTATGCTGCGGCGATTCTGATGGGTGGCTTCATCTCTCCTATCCGCAATCGCCCTGTCGTCGATTTATCCCGACTGCGAGAGCTTCGTGTAACTTGGAGATCACATAATGAAGCTACCGTAGGAAAAATGATATTAGAATCCGCTTGTAGCCTTCAATACTTGGTCCTCACTTGTGGGTACTCTGCATTTGCTGGTCCTGACATCGCCAACTAAAACATGATCCATAGTTCCGGGGAGTTCAAACGTAAATTGTCGTGGTCTCGCCAGATCTATTCTGAGGAAATCGATCACAACACTGCGAATCATGAAGCTGAAGACGACATTGGACTTGGGAGACAATAAAAGTGACGATCGTTTCAACAGCATCGTTGCCGAATTAGAACAATTATCTGGAAGAGCAGAAAGCCTCAAATACATCTGCATGGACTTTCATTACGAAGATGTGGAGATTGAGGATTATGAAGACCTTCTAGTCCTATTCTATGACATCGAGACGAAATGCATGGCCCTCGATAGTCGTATTTTTGGCGAGCGCAACAATTTTTCCTCCTTGAACTCTGTCTCAATTTACTTCCTCCTTACGACTTTTACCAACGACTGCGATCTCGACACCGAATATCATTTCTACGACAAATCGAGAGATATCAAACAGAGCATGTTCTACAAACTGAAGAGTATAACCACTATTGAATTTAACTTCGACTTCGGAATAAAGGTACGGAAGGACATGGAATACGATTGAGGAATATGACCGGTGTGTGCCTACGTTCTTCTGGTGAATGTGCACTCACCGCTGCTGCTACAGATCTAAACAGATCGCACTTCGAATCGTACTATAGTCCTTGTAAAGCGATGATAATAAGTACAGCATGGTTAGAACGGTTATCGGCTATCCTAGAAAAAGAAAACACCATCGTTGCAGAAATCAATACAGGCAGTCACTTACCCGCGGGGAATGGATTTGACGTTCTCGGAAGTAGATTCTTCGACATTTTAGGGGAGCAGCTTGAAGCTTCTGTTCAAGGACATAAAGACCGAATGCAGGATCATACAGAAACGACACAAGAAAATGTATTGAAAAAGACCGCAGGGGAGGCAAGGCATTGCGATCCGCGAAGACCATATCAAGTTGCATCCCATTTCGATGACTGCGCAGAGGGAAAAAGACGAATTATAAGCGTGCACGGTATATATAGTGCTGGAAGTTCATCAAAGAACGACTGACTAGACACAGGACGGAAATTCCGCGGGAGTGCATCGAGACAGTTGATGATAAGGGTATGTTCGTCGAGAGAGAATGGGTACGAAAGAGGCATTTTGCAAATACGACGTGGCAGAGTTCACATAGGAGAATTGCGGTCTGCCACGTATCGGCAGCTCTTCCATTACGAATGGGGATTCGTATTACAATTGAGCATCTAAAAATGCTTTCGACCAGGGTACGTTGATAGCCGAAGCTATTGCGAGACACCCAAGATATCATCTTCGTCACAGCTGTGATTAGGGCAGATGAATATATACACTGAATTAAAACAAAATCTATCTACAGTCTAGTCCAAATATGCTGATATAGTATAGCTCTGAAAGCGAACCCGTGAAACGAAAAGCGGGGCGGTGGTATAAAATACAAAATGGCGCCTGGCTTTAATACCAGGCTATGCCAAAAAATTGGGACAAGGCCGCATATATTTATTATTATGCGTGAACCTCCCCACAGACCAAGCTCTTTTACCCAACAAACACCTTCTCACTAATATCCAACCCAAGATTATCCCTCGCGAACCCTCTCACCTCCTTCTCAAGCTCTTCCTCAAAGTCTAGTTTCTTTCCCTTCTTCCCTTTGCTCCGTCCCACTAGCCCCGCGATGCGCCCCCCAACATCGCGCACCCACTGCAGGAAGCGCATGCGGTAGAACATAGCGTCCAGCCAAGCTAACGTGGAGAGGAAGGCGAGATGCTCGGACCATAGATGCAGGCGGTAACGGAGAGCATGAGGGGAGAGGGAAGCGAGGAGGGAGTGGGAAGTGGGAGTGCTGGAGGGCGGTTGGTGCCGGGTAAGTGCACGGGAAGCCCAGAGGCCTGTTATTTTGATGCGGTTCACGGGTGAGCCGAAGGACTGGTTGTTTCCTATGAATGGGAAAAGTCAAATTAAAAATTTATTTTTAAGAGTCAAGGGAACACAGTACCTTGTACCATGCGCATATTCCGCGTCAAGAAAATCAACACCTTGGGCATCCGATCTGTATCCGCTAGAAACTCCTTTAGCTTCTGCTTCATCCGCACGCTCATCTCATACTGCGTCAACTTTTTTCGCTCTTCCCGCCCCTTCCCCTCCTCCCCAGGCTTGGATTTACGATTGTTCTTCAGCACTGTTGGCTTCAGTAGCGTAAAGCTCGCAAGCAGCTCTGGAAGACCAAATCCCCACTGCTTCGTGATTTTCTCTACACCACCATAATCACCCACAAGCATTGCACGCCAAAGCAGTCCCCATTGGTTGCGAAATTCATCAGGAACAGGTACGTACAGCCCATGGTCGAGGAGGACGAGTTGCGAGAGGGACGGGTTATCGGGCCGGGGACGAATGAGAACGTTCCCGGGATGGGGGTCGCAGTGCACCCAGCCCCACTCGAACATCTGTGCTGCGAACAACTCGACCATGGTCTGCATCGTTGCCTTGATATGCCCCATCCGCTGCACTCCCGCCTTGTCGCTCAGCCTCACGCCGTCGATCCACTCCGCCACCATGACGCGGCGCGTAGAGTACTCGGGGTATACTCGGGGGATGTGCACCTTGTCTCTGAGGCGGGGCTCAGAGGCGACGAACGCTGCCGTCTTGCGCGCGTTCTCCGCCTCCCGGATGAAGTCGAGTTCCTGCCGCAAGTGGTCCGAGACGAAGTCGACAGCAAAGTAGACGGGGAGATCGAAGGCCCAGTTTTCGAACATCCACATCACTGCGCGGTATGCGCCTAGATCCCAGTTCATCTGTGTCCCCACTGAAGGTTTCTGCACCTTCACCGCCACCCAGTGCTCCTCATCCTCGTCGTCTCCTGGTTGTGGATGCAGGCGGGCGCGGTGCACCTGGGCGATACTCGCACTTGCAACAGCCTGAGGGTCAAAGTAGGCGAACACCCCATCGAGTCCATCCGGGGGACGTCCAAGTTCCTTTACAAAGACATCGCGAACGACGGAGTAGGGAATTTGTGGTGCGTCATCGAACAGGCTCGCGAACTTGACTTGCATGGGCTCAGGAAGAAGGGCCGCATTGGCACCGATGGCCTGTCCAATCTTGATGTAGAGTCCGCCGTTGGTGGTGAGCAGGTTGTACACCCGCTCTGCGACACGCTCGTGCAGCTGTGGGATCTGTTCACTTTTCTCTGGCGTGAAATTCCACTTGTAGTCGAGGGTGATCATGGCGCACTGTTGACGATGTCAGTCGCCGGGAATTCAAGCAGTAGATGAGTGGAAGACATACTGTATGTAGGGTACGCAGATTGCGCACTATCGAAGAAGCATTGTATTGCCGGTCCAATACGTAGGCACCGCCAAACCCAACAAGCAGGTATGCGGTACGGCGAGCATATTTAGGTAGACGTGGACGGTTCAATGGCGGGGGCGGTGGCGGTGTCGTCGAGAATGAACGCAGTGAGCGAGGGAAACGGCGGAGGGACATGCGTGGGCCAGCCAACGGGGGGGAAGGAGGAAAGATAATTTTTGATCGTCAGTGCTTATTTAAGGGCGTTATAACATGGACAAATACCGCAGACAAATATTGCCGAGTCAGTGCCGTCGCGCCTCGTCGAGGACATCGGCCCCGCTGGGAGAGACTGAGACTGAAGACTGAAGACTGGAAATTGCCGATGCATCGTTGATGGCCTGTCGGCACTCCCTTAACTCGCACAACCCACGCACTGTTGCGTGTATTCTAGTATCACCTGTGGGGACATATAATGTCACTGGTGAGCGTTTGAACTGAAGAAAATTATGGGCATGTCGAGGACAATCCCAGACTGAAATGTGTAAAAAAAAAAATAATTCTGTCAATAATTTTGAACTATTTGAACCTTTTTATTGCTGCTGCTTCACTAGATATCCCCTTGAGATTAAAAATCAGAAATGGCAAGCAAAAGCAATGTACATACCCAATCTCTAGAGTATAATTGAATCCTAGGTATGGAAGACAAGAATAAATCACAGATACCCTTAACTAATGTATCCAGAACATATCTACTCTTTGGTGTGCATCGAGCGCACAACTAGGCCGCTACCAGTAAGTATTGCAGGCAAGCTTGGGTTTAGGGTAAATTTTTTTCATTACAAGTAGTCAATGTAGTTGAACCTAGGGCGCTGTTGACGCCGACCTGCGCAGGAGTGTCCTGCGCTAGCAGCGTAAAGTACCGTACGGTTAACGCTCTTGAGGACTTGCGGGCCGATGAATTGGATTTTCATGGCTCCATTTGGCAGTAACCGCGGATCAGCCAATATTTGCTTGCATCGGAGGCCTTCGGCGATGCTCAATGCCGAGTCTCCGAGTCTCCAGTCTCCGGTCTCCCCCAGCGGGGCCGACCTTTTGGCCTCGTCATGAAAAGGTATCGCATTGGCAAGCCCTTGCGTGTGTTCCGAGAATTCCCTCGTAGTGTGCTATTTGCTGATGCATATTGCCCATTGTTGCGATGTCAGCGTAGGATTCAAGTTCAAGCTGTTAGAGACTCGGAGGTCGTGGGTTCTTCAGGAGGTGTAGATGGGAATGAAGAAGGCCGTGGTCTTCCCCCACCCAGTCGAAGCAATCAGGACTACATCGACTCTTGCAAGTGTATGAGACCAACACTCAATTTGTGCCACCCGTGCTCCACCGCGCCATTGAGGAATATTCGCTTCGATGATTGCAGCAATTTCTATGCGACCTTCTGTAGAGTTCCATGAGAATGCTGAGCTCGACGACATCGAGTGAATGGGTCTTAAGTTAAAGATATGAGCGGCGGCCCCGCGCAATGATTACCCGATGAATAAATCAACAGTTCGCGACGCGCGTTTCGCTTACGGTCATGTTATCTACACACGTGATGTTCAATCTCTAAATCCGATCGGCTTTACATAGTCCTAAAGACCGAATCGACCCACCCACCAAAAGGCCATCAAATTGGGCAAGACTATCTGGTGTGCATGATTGCCACTCCTTGGCCACTCCCCTAAGTTGAACATTTACTGTCATCTTCACCGCCTCGATGTCAGAGAACGAAGCGAGCGGGTAAGCTACTGTTGCCTCAAACCTAGAGTAAAAGCTCACAGTTCTTCAGAAGCCAAGCCACGATAGCGGGTCTACAACTGGAGCCACCACCACTCAACAGCACGTAAGTCATCTTCGACTGATCCGGTCGGTCAGCTTCGGTCAGGTATTGACTTGCATTCTCAGAAAAATGACCCCAAGAACTAATCGGAGTGATGGAGGTTCGTATGGCATTACAGCTTTGCGTAACGAGATCGCTGTTCAGATGGAAGGAGAATTCGTAATCACCAATGTCGCGGAATTCTTCAAATCATACATGCCACTCGAGCCCACCGACGACGACGTGGAAACTTTCGTGAATTCTCCTTCAGTGAAGGGCTGCATCGTGGTCCAGAAATCCGACGCAGACGGTCTCAGATTCAGGGATTTTATTACTGCTCCTACAGAATCCGCTGGAACGGAGAGCGAGATTTTTCGACCCCTTCAAAAGATTGCCGATATGGTGTGTACTGCAAAAATCCATGGTCACAGTCGTAATCGGTTTAAATATCGAATTTGCCCAAACTTGAAAATCAACGGCAATATTCCAGGCTGGAATAACATGATCGATGCATGTATCACCTCCGACGACCCCAATGACATGATCACCGCCAAGGGTATAGCAGTTGTGTTTGAATTTAAGCTGGACGCCCGCCAGGAAATTTCTGTAAGTTATTGCCTCATTCAAAAAATGTGTTCCGCTCAGAGTTTCAGAACAATATACAAGTTGTATCAGCAAATGTACAAATCATGAACGACAACGCTCGTCGCATGTTCTCTTTCGGGGTGCGCCTCACGATGTTCTGCTTTCTGTTGACTCATGTCTGACTCTGGAGTAGGTTACTATTTTAGGGGATCGAGTCACCTTGTGGTACCATTCTCGTTCTCACTCAGCGGTTTCTGAATCCTTCAGTTTTGTGGAGGTATGCAGAGATCCTCCTTCATTCAAGTTTTCGAGTTGACGCTCCGCTTGTAGGACCCGAAAATGTTTATCAAAGTCCTCATGTCATTCTTGTTCGCCACGGAAGAAGAGCTCGGCTACGACCCAAAGATCATACACAAAGACAACGGTTACCTGTTCATAATTCCTACAAAAGATGAAGAATGCCCCCGTTTCTTCCTTACTGTGCAATCTCTGTCTGAGTATCGCTCGAGCAATATTACTGGCCGTATGGCTCGCATCTGGGAGGTTGCCGAATATTCTTCCCTAGAATGTAATCCGCGGGAACGCATGGGGCGCTTTGTCTTGAAGGATGTTTGGCTGGATGACTCAGCTCGCACAGAGGACGATATCCAGGAATCTATCTTTTCGGACATCGAGACATCCTTCGAACCCTCATCAGAGGAGGACCCTGAATGCACCAAACTCAAGCAGGATCTCAAGCCTCTCATCCGCGACAAAGAGTACAAGAAGTATTTTCTCGCAATAAATGCGCATTACGTCGGCAAAAAATCCAAACCACTCGCATCATGCTCTAAGCGAAAGATGGGACTACTCTCCTCAATAATAAAGCCCATTGTTTCTAGGTTGACAGCAGCCACTCAATGGACCTCACTTACTCCTCATGGGACCCCCCGTCCCACTGCAATGGAAACTGACCTTACGGTCACAGTCCCTCACGACTTTGCCTGCAAGAAACAATATCGCGTTGTTTTCAGTGAGGTTTGCAATGCGGTTGGTGACCTTGAAACTTTGGGTGTTGTTGTGGACGTCCTTCAACAGACGCTTGTCGGTATGTTACATATCTTTCTCGCCAGCTATATTGTTATGACATATTCATACTCTTCATATGATAGCCCTTCGACTCATGTATTGCGCTGGCTGGGTTCATAGAGACATTAGTTCTGGCAACATCTTGGCTCACAAAGAGACCTCAGGCAATTGGCAGGCAAAGTTGTCAGACCTTGAGTATGCCAGAAAGTATCCTCCTCCTCCTGATTACAATAGTGCTGTAGACCCTAAAATAGTACGTCCTCTTTATTCGAGCAAATATCCGTAATCAAGACATTGCCACAGGGTACCCCATATTTTATGCCGCACGAAATCCTCAAGTTGAAACCACTCTTTTCTGCTGAATTGGAGACCGCAGCAAGTATAGAGACATATGGCAATTCAAATCCTTTTTTAGAATGCAAGACGGCTAACGCTCTGCCCGCACCTAAGCTAGCTGTCATTTACAATTTCCAGCATGACTTGGAATCCCTCTGGTGGATTCTCGTCTGGACTCTTACTTCTCGTGTTTCACATAATTCTTCAAAAGACTTGGCCATGAAAATTTTCAGGAACACAACATCTATGTGGACAGAAAGAGAAGATTTTCTCATTGAAAATATTCACGAACTTCTCACTGCTCACTTGGAGCCATCCCTTCAACCGTCTTTTGTTGGACCGCTCGAGAAGTTGAGGAAGCTTATGGTCGACAACTACAGGAAACGTTGGAAGGACGAAGAGATTTTTGACTCCACGGCATATGTCAAAATCCACAACTACTTTTCCTTGTTCTTTGAACACCTCGCGGTTGATGGCGAGGAATGGCGTACTTGTTGTTTGGAATTCAAGAAGTCTCAAGCTTTGGCCCTGCAGTCCACCATTGCTGCCCCCCCTTTTCCCAGAACATGTTCAGAGCAAGCGACCTCGCGAGGCTGACAATGCTGATTATGAACCATCTGACCCAGAGAGGCAGTCAGAGGAGGAGGAGGAGGAGGAGGAGGAGGAGAGGAGAGGTAAAAGTGGCAGAAAGAAGCTTCGCTCTTAGGAAGCAGAGACTGATCCTCAATAACCTGTCATCTCGCCGGGAGAGGGGGATTGTAGTCTTGACATTGCCAACGTGACATGTAATCCACAAAGCCTCTCGTGTCGAGAAGAGGAGCATGCCTTTCCCTACCATCATCCATATTATACAACTCAAACATTGAGCACCCAGACCGCCAGCATACTGAATTGTCCATGTCTTCATTCTAGTAAACATTGATCACTGAGAGAAGAAGAAGGAGGTTTTAATTGGTCTGTGAACCAAAGCCTCGAAAGTGGCAAGCCACTTTGCAACCACTTTGCGGCAACGATACCAAAAACATGAAGAAATCGAGAGAAAAAGTAGGAGGACATGTTATCTCTGCGAAGGGCAAGTATACGCAGGCTGTGAATGGAGACTGATTATACTTACCGTCTCTGGGGAGTATTGAGGCGAAAATAAGACAAGTTTGTGATTGACACCGAAAGCAGAGACAACGACCGCAATGGAGCCGGTGGTTAGGACCATGAGGATTCGGTTCCATCTTAGATACTCGTACATCGTAGGGAGTGTTAAAAGTTAATTGTAATGCGCTGGAAGTTCAAGCGGAGAATCAGGCCTCAGGGAGAATCGCGACTCGGACGCGCTGATGTCACATCATGCGGCATGTACTGACAAGTCACAATTTCTCGTCTCAACAAAACTCTTCGCTTCTATTCCAACAACCTCCATGAGGATTAACGGTCTTTCAGTTTCCCGCACAGTCCTTAAACATTTTCCTTCATGTACCACCACACCCTCGAAACTCAGAAGCACTCGTAACTCAACACTTCGCCCTCTGAAATATCAGGTCTTTGCAGGGAATTGTCGTTTGCTGTGTGGTCAAGTGAGACTTTTTTCGGTATGTTATTGTCTCTTATTCAACAAGTATCTTTAGATGAACCCGCATCTTTAGGATGCAGCAAGCTCAGGGACCCCGCCCGATCCGTCTAATTCCACAGGACCAAGATATGCTCCACAGCCCACCCTCTTCCCGATTATCAAAACCTTGCGCCCTGAACGGCTCATCTCTGCAGAGCAACAGATCCTCGACTTCTCCAACCAAACGACTAAGGTAGTTATGGGCAGCCTGCTATACTACTACCTCGAGCAGCTCCAGCACGTACCGTTCCCGGAGGCCACCATTGGGTTTCTATACTATACCCCAGGACCCACCGAGGTCGCAGGTCAAATGCGTCTGCGTATCTGCGAAGACGCGTCTACGTTTGACAAGGGCCGCGATTTGCTGGTGGAAGGCATGTGGCCGTGGTGTATCAATTTTCCAAGGCTGGCCCAAACTCCCAAATACCGACCGCTTTTGAATATCATGATACAAGACGAATTAGTTACAGAGAGCTTCGTCGAGGAATGCAAGACTTTTCTCCTTCCTCACACGCTACGATGGCACCGACCGCCATTGTACACCCTCTCGGATCCATTCTACATCGACATATCTCAACAACAACATATAATGCAATCATTAACTCCAGGCTACCACACCCAATCTAAATTTAACCTATCTCGTACGTGTCTTTCAAATCGACGCTTTCGTTCAGGTTGCTCATAGTATCGCAGACGAAACCCCGCAATATGGTGGCTTCCTCAAAGTCCGGTTCGAGCTGTCGAAATTCCCAGAGCACAGACAATACGGACCGACATTGGTGCTCAAGGTCTTGGAGATCGTAAAGCCAATACACCCACTCGTCCCGAAACCTACTAGCCAAATATTCGCTGTCCCAGGAGATTACTTCTACTCTTATGCTACTCGTAGAAATCCCGTTATGTGGCGCCTCCCGCTCAGCAAAGGTCACCGTTTCAAAGAGTTTGAAGGGCTTCTCCAGCAGCCGAATATAATATACTCGAAATACCCGATTAATGGGTGAGTCACATGGACATTATGTGTTATAAGCTGGTGGGTACGTTGTCCAATTACGTGGCTATTCATCCTATCTTACTGACGTGGTAGGATTACGACGAATCGTAAGGTTGTCGCCAATAGGACTGCTGGCTGTGAACATGCGCGCCCTATCACCTTCATCGAGACATGCAATGAAACCCTTTTGGTTGATCAACGCACCTAACGGTCCTCTGCCGTCATTGAGCTAAATTTTACTCGGCTGCACAATGCATTGTCCATAGCCCTACGCAGCCCCGGAGGCTTCGACCACTACGCTAGATCCTTGTATACAAATGATAAAAACGCCATGTACGCGCACACCTTCACGTCATAAAGTCGCCTAATCTACTATCCCATCAGCATCAAAATTGTTCCATTTGAAAAAATCTTCAGTGACGGTGAAGGGCATTGCTGGTATAAGCTGGTCCGGCGAGGACTCATGATATTTAACCTAAAGGTCAGATGAATTCTGGTTTTCTGTTCGTAAAAAAATCCAACAACAAAGCCTATCATTTTGTCCAGTTGTTTCTTATCAGGAAGATGCGTTCTACTGAATGAACCTATTTTTTTTCATATCGCGCACGCTACGCGAATCGAAATTTCCTCATTACTTCAAAGGCCTTGCAGATTCCATTCTGATCGGACCTTCCCAGACACTATATTCGCTGTCGCTTGATATGCCAGCAAATGACTTTGGCCGCGACTCGTTCCCCAGCGGCGTTGCAGAATTGGAACAGCTAGGTCGAAGTATAAAGCGTCTCGAAGCCTTGAGCATTGACATGGAATACTGTGCCACTGATACAAGGGGTATAGGAAGCCTTTTGGAGTCTATCAAGAACAGGTGTAAAGCTCTTGATAATCGCGTCTTTGCAGAACACGACGGAACACCCGTCTCGTTGCGCAAGGTCGAACCAAACTCCGCATTTCTGCGTTCTTCCCAGATGCCATTCTTTCCGACAACGCGACTCAATGCGAGCTTGACGCAAGGATTCAAGACGAACCTGTCTCAATTTAAAAAGAAGATTTTCTCAATCTGAAGGCGATGAAACCTCTTATTGACTTCGATGTTTTAAATTATGTACAAGTACACTGGAATTGATATGTAGGGAATAGCGTTGAAAATCGAGCATGGTCAACTTTCAGAATATGTCAAGTAAGAATTCGGAGTCGATTAACTGAACACTTAGGCCTAACTGATCGATATCAATCACTACTCGCGATATTCTGGAGATGCCGTGACTATTCGCCGTCATCTTTCCTTTACATTCAATGAACTATTGCATAAGAGAGTGACTGCATCGGATTTAGCGTGAAGTGCTGCTAGTTGTCAATGGTGCATAGTTCGAGATTGCATACTAATTCGCACTGCCTTCTCGTTCAAGGTCAAGTCATGAGTTTTTGTCAGGACTAGAATAAACCTATCGAGTATATGCTCATCATCAACTCCACAGAATTCAAATGAATAATGCTTTTGTTTGCTTGTATCTGTATTATTAATACTGATGAAGTTACCGTCCTTGTGTTCGTCAACATAGAAAATGCTTCCATCGTGTGGTTTCTTCTTCGCATGTATAACGGAATGGAACGAATGACTTAGTGTTCGTGTAAACGGAATGATAGGACACCTAAAAATGTACGCATCGAATCAGCTCGCCATACATATCAGTTCGCCGTCGTTATAAATGCGGATGTTCGAAGATCATGTGCGTCACTATTGACGTATATGTTTACTGATATAAAGCCACACTTGTTGATAACTTGTGAAAGGATCATTTTCTTCTAAAGTTGGTCTTCACATTTGATTTTGTAGAACAGCTCCTTCATCGGAATATTAGCATGCGCTTGTTGACACTGCCGTCGGTTCGTATATTGGCGAGGTACCTTAGGGTGCATTCCTGCAGTCGGTCCATCCCAATGATGGTTCGTCTATTCTAGTATCTGGTACGATGCGTATCGTCACCTGGACGCAGACGCATTCTTAGATATCCTACAGGTTTCCATAATCCTCAAGCTGTGACCTGGATAACACGTCCTAATTCCTCCGATCTGATGATATTTCTACGCATCCTGTGAGTAAAGAGATAAAGGGAATGGTCCAAGCTATTTGCGACCATTGGATGCCACAGGTTTGTACCTAAAAAGGAAACCCACAATTCGAAGTTCTCGATCAGTGTGGCGTGGTAAATCGAAGTTCGTTTGCCGCGGTACGTGTCTATTTTGGGCCCGCGTTGGTAAACGAATGCGCCCCTTTCAATAACTCTAATACCTGAAAGTCCGTAGAGAGTAGGAATTGTTCTAGAAGAATATATGTTGTTGACTCTAATCCTGAAGGGGAACTAACAAATCACAACGAATTAACATAGAGGAAAATTTTGGGCGTCCGTCATCTGATTAGAGCATTATAGCAGTATACTAATACTATCGCTCGGCGCCCTGACTTCTATGTAAGCATGTGGCAAATGGTCTTTCTTGTGGAGCTGATGGCTTTTCTAAACTCGCTCCGGAAATAATGATTGGAGATTTGTAGCTACCACAATTTGGGGTTGGCTTTATATAAGTGCTACAGCAAACGATCTCAGACATTTCCTAAGTGTAGTCGAGTTTGAGGCTTTTGGTACTCATTCCCACTACACTATTTGTAGATAATACAGATAGCTATGGATTCCAGGTATGTTATTGCATCCGTGAATACCAATCTCGATTCGCTATACACGCAGCCCGCTTTATCTTTCTACTAGCATTGATCTATTGGTGGATTACGATCCTTCTTGAAGCTGTGGCCGTCAGGGTGGAGTAAAAGTATAATCAGATACTCCCCGTAAGTCTTGACGTCTTCGCTGATTTGTATTCCACTTTTGGTCTTGTGTGCTCAGGTGTATTTTTGATTTCCAAAACTGAAGTCGGAAACACGTTTGTGAGCATTCACGATACAAAAGAGCCTCTCAGATGCTAAGTGAACTTCAGGTCATTCCTCTCTGTAAATTTCACAAACTTCATCCTATCTCATCATGCGATCCATGTTCTGGTGTGGGCTTGCAGGCCTTGCTACTCTGAACTCCAGGGTTGTTGCGTCTGTCATTCCGTCGTGAGTACAGCATCAGGGACTAAAGACAACAGTCTGAACTATCATCACAATTTAGTTTATCGCTTCCCGCCATAAATGCCAGCGTCGCTCTCCCAACGAGCATTATCGCCCCCTTGACGAGCATTATCGGTATCACCAGCGATATCAGCCTCCCGACGAGCATTATCGATCCCGTCACCAGTGGCATTATAGATCCCGCCACTAGCATCATCGATCCCATAACCAGCGGCATCATCGAGCCTGTCACCAGCATCGTCGACCCTTTGACCAGCGCTATCAGTATCCCGACCAGCGTCGCCGATCCTCTTACCAGCATTGTCAGTATTCCGACCAGCGTCATTGATTCCTTGACCAGCATTATCATCCCGACCAGCGTCATCGATTCCTTGACCAGCGTTATTATCCCAACCAGCATCGTTGATCCCCTTACCAGCATCGTTGATCCCTTGACCAGCGTCATTAGTCTCCCAACAGGTCTTTAATCCAACTCACCAGCGATTAGTAGGCCTAGGGTGTTCTGTCTAGCACTAGACGATGCATCTCCAAATCGTTTACTTCCGGGACATATCCTGTGTACATAGTGTAGTTGATGTCGTCAGAATTGTGATTTTTGATTTGCTTTACTTTTACCCTTTCTTCTGCCGTCGTTTTTGCTTGTTAGGATGTTTCTTGGCTTCAGGGTTCCGGCTCTAAGGTCATGGATTCTGTATACGTAGTACATAAGTCAAACTACTGTCCTTTGTTATCACTTACTTGTTCGTGAACACGTATATCGATTACGCGACGATACAGAAATTGAGAAGGAACCCAGAATCTCAGGAGCCATCGAGATTCGAGATACCCAGTATTTGGTGTCAACAGTAGTGTTGGCAGATTCCCATTGATGAAAGTCATGTTGAATCTTGATACCGCATAAGTTCTTCAATACATGCATTTCCCAGTTCACAGAAGGCTCGAGAATACGATTCAGCGTGTGCATTGTTGATTGATTGTTGGCTTGGTCGGGCCAGTGTTTAGAGGTTTCGACCCGCCCGTCGCGTTTTTTTATCGTACCGTCCAAGAGTAGATTATCGCAGATTTAATAATCGATGATTGAAGTAGCTCAGAGAACCTGAGCGGAGGCAAGAAACAAAGAGGTCGATGTTGGTTCGAGTCTCGATGACATGTGACAAGTCGACTTTGACATTTCGGTTGTCAAATTGCATTTCGGAGCCGTCGGAGCCGACAGAGACTGGCTTATGTCGGAAACTTGAAAAGTGCCTTATCAGGCCGATCAGGCCGCCCATGCCGACATCGGACAACGCCTGGCCAGGCCTGACCAGGATACACGTCGTCCTTATTTCGAGCCTTTTTACGCCTTAATAAGGCATATTTTGATTATTAAGCAGCTGCCCAGGCCTGATGGCGTCTTATTAGTGAGAAAAGTGCCCTCATCAGGCATCTCTCTGATCAGGCACCTCGCTGATTTCCGACATATGTAACGGTTAACCGGACGAAAAAATGCGGAACAAATCAGATGATTGAACTTGCTCAGCGCGTCCACCACGAAGATGGCCTACCTCTCTTACTCAAGGCTACCTCTCGACGTATACGAACTCATCATCAATACTCTCGATGTACCCGGCGGTACCACCTATTCTCGTGACTTGTATTCCATGTGTTTGGCGTGTCGTTTATTCGTGCCACACTGTCAAAAACGCATATTTGCGAGTATCGCTCATAATCTTTCTAGCAGACTATCCACTTTCCTAGATGTTCTGAACCTCTCCCCGCATCTTTCCAGCTACGTCCGCAATCTTTACTTCAAATTCGAACCCGAAGCGGCATCTGCGAGCTTTCCAGATAGTGCTGCCACAGTACAAGTCCTCGACAAACTCCAAAATCTGCGCAGTTTGGAGATCAGGACAGATGTTTTTTCTTCTGGGTACGATTGGAATCTGCTTGATCCTCAAGTATGCGACGCGCTTTTACGTCGAGCCTTTTCTCCCAGGCTTGTTTCTCTTACGTTGAATGGGTTCAGCAACTTTCCAACGCACGGCCTATTAGGGTTGAAGAACTCATTGGACCTCAAATCTCTTAATCTTCAATGCATATGGATGGACCAGGATGCTTTACAAGCCACTCATCTCCAAGCAGATGTAGGTTTCTCCGAGTCCATCCCTATCAATCTGCTACAACTTTCAAAATTCAGCGCAATACATACTAGCGCCTCCGTTGTGGACATTCTCGTCGGTGCTTCAAGTCGCAATAACGCGGTTTTCGATGTCAGTCAACTGCGGGAATTTAACATGGTCTGGAACGATAATAGCGATGTAAGGCTGGGGAAATCAATCACAGAAGCCGCTTTCGATCTTGAAAATTTGCACTGTGCAAGTAAGCCCCTTCGATGTTCCATTTATTGCCAATTTTATGCCCACTTACTACCTTCTGTGCAGTACCATATGGTTCGACCATGAATTTTCGAGGTCTGGCGGAGTCTATTCTGAAAGGGCCCTTCCGAACGTTACGGGAGTTATGGCTGGGAGGGGCAACAGACGATGTCGATGACCCTTTCGAAATCTATCTCGCAGAATTGGAAAGGCTTATAGGAAGAACCGAATGTCTCGAAGCACTCTATTTGAACTTTTGCTACAATATCACCGACGATAATGATCCCTTGGATTTCATGTGCGAAGTTATCAAGGCCAACTGCATAGCCCTCGACAATCATCTCTTTAGCGCTCGCGATGCGTTCCCCTCCATGCGCTCCGTCTCAATTTCCGTCGTCATCATATATACGGAGACCTCGGATCTTCTTGAGGAAGAGTTCGGATACGTTGCCTCCGGGATAAAAAAGCAGCTTTTCCCCAAGTTGAAGACTAGTATCCCCGATATTAAACTTGATATCGAATTTGACATTAGAGGGATGAGCGATGGATGATACATAGTAAGTGCTCTGTCTACTTGGTGTCCTGTTATGATATGTTGAGAAGGAAAATATAGACAATTCTATATCGCCGTATGGTACAATAATCCATTATGAAACCTTCCGAGCCTCTCTGGATACTGAGGTAGTGTACAGTTTCATTCAATACCAGTGGCGCCACCAGCATTGTTGGTTTAAACGTCGGTCCCGCAGTGCAAGAGTACCTCAAAGAGTAGAGCGGTGCCTGTGAGAGGAAGATTGCGCACAGCGACGGGACAATTAGAGGGATCGTAATGCGGGCGAGGTACAATGTGAATTGGCGGTGCTGGCGGCCCACTTCTGTTCATGGAAGTCATTTCAATACCGTACGAGCTCTTGTTCTTTGATCGAGTCTTCTAGCTCGGGAAAGGAATGAAAATACTGTTGGAGTAAACGAGACCTTTTCAATTTTGGATATTCACGTACTTGGAGTGCAGATATTACGGCTTCCAAGTAGATGGGTCAACATGCTTGTCCGTTGTCCCTCTACCATCGCCACTACCCCTCAATACCCTCAGCCTAGTAGTACCCTGCAATATCGGTCGCTGTGTTATCCTTCCAGTCATGAATGGTCTGACTCAAGTCTGACTCGCCTTGAACCATGTCTTGCCCACTGGCGGCTTTCTGTACTTTACATCCCCCATATCGAGACGTGTCCGGACTCCGCCCCGCTGCTTTCCAGCCGCCGCGTCGTAGATATGAGCGACAATGACACGTCTAGATTCGCAGCCTTCCTTCGCGTTGCTTTCGTGTCAGAAGTAGTATACATGTGTGATTTCCACAGAACATCAGGCATCCAACGTTGGGGGAAGAGCGCTTTTGTCGTGACCGAGTTTGTTTTGGCCGCGTCCAACTGTTACCTTGTCCCCAACCAACACATTATGTAAGATGACACATCTCTCTACTGTCTCAAGATTGTCTCTCGACGAATGTGCTCTCATCGTAAACGCCCTCGATTCACCCTACCTCTCTCGCGATGTATATTCTATGTGCTTAGCACACCGCTCATTCGTTCCTTTTTGTCAAAAGCGCATCTTTGCGACCATCGTACATCCTCGCAGAAGATTCGGATTGTCCACATTTTTGAACATTCTGAAGGTCTCCCCACATCTCGCCAACTACGTCCGGAATCTCTATTTTCGATTTGAAGCTGCAACGTCAAATCTCCCTGACAGTGTTGACACAGTTCGTGTCCTCGACAAATTCCACAGTCTGCGTCGCTTAAATGTCACTGGTAGCGCGGATCCCTCCAGTCGAACTCCTGGTCACGATTGGAATTTGCTTGATCTTCAAGTATCCGCCGCACTTCTGCGTCTCGCATTTTCTCCCACTCTGGAATCTCTCGCATTGCACGGATTCCTGAAATTTCCGCTCCATTGCCTTCTGGGATTGAAGAACAACTCACACCTCAGAAGCCTTGACCTTCAATCCCTGTGGGTAGATCCAGATTCCTCGAGGGCAGTCGAGTTTCCGGAAAATGCTGGCCCACCAGACTCGAATACCTTAAGCAAGTTCAAGTTGCCGCAACTTTCAAAGTTCACGACTCGCGTTCATGCCGCCTCTACGGTGGAAATTTTAATTGGTGGAGCGCCTTCTCCATTCCATAATCCCCCTGTCTTGGATTTCACCAACCTGCGACAGCTTTACAGTGTTTGGAAAGATAACCGCGACGTAAAACTAAGCAAATTCATGATAGCAGCTGCCTCTCACCTCGACGATCTGCACTGCGCATGTGAGTCACCTTTTTTACGCCCTTTATCCAAACTGATTTGTTGCAGTTCCGTACAATTCGAGCGTAACTTGCCATGGTATGGCGGAATCTATTCTGAATGGGCCCTGTCGAACGCTACGCAAGCTGAAACTGACGACGACAGCGGGAATCATTAAGGATCCTTTCCCTCCCATCATTGCTGAATTGGAACAGTTAGTACAAAAAATGATTAATCTCAACACCCTCTGCTTGGATATCTCTTATGACATGGACGAGGAAGAAGACCCTATCGATTTTCTGTGCGACATTATCGAGCCCAACTGCATTGATCTCGATAATCGTGTCTTCTCCAACAGCAATGCATTCGCCTCCTTGAAATCTGTTTCGATATTGTGTTCTGTTCTCAATTTGGAGCTGCCCTCGCTTGAACTTATGCAGGAGTTTGACTATGCTGCTTCCGGAATGAAACAGGACCTTTTCTCCAAGTTGAAGGCTATTCCCGATATTGAACTTGACGTCAAGTTCAACTTGTGTTGCGGGCCATTGCTGTGCATGGCATATACTCGTCTAGTTTTTTATCAGGTTCTAGTAATTTATAATAAATAAATTTTCTCTTTGTAGACAATGTGCATTGCGCCATTGGGTGATGAAAAGGAAGACTGACCAATACGGTTGGCGAGCAGTGCCAGGCGAAAATTTGGCGGAAATA
The DNA here is from genome assembly GCA_009935795.1 of Pholiota adiposa. NCBI lineage: Eukaryota > Fungi > Basidiomycota > Agaricomycetes > Agaricales > Strophariaceae > Pholiota > Pholiota adiposa. The sequence goes on along the minus strand of QEYC01000158.1, from coordinate 131,475 downwards.
CAATGACCTCCACTCAGACCAGCTCAGACATGATATCAATTATATAGAATGAATTAACCATGGATATGCGCGCAATGTGGAAGTTGAATATTGAGCGCTAGCGCCGCTCGACGCATCAGACGCATCACGGAAGATTCACACAACGCAGCAATATGTCGCGCGGACCAGGAGGTGCAAATTCATTAACTTGAGAGGAAAAAGTAACATATAATAGATCATAGAAGGGCTTTTTATTAAATATATTTAATCACAGCGCACACAAAAGCTTTCTCTTGCTAACAATATTGAGAATTTTGCCATTTCAGGAATTGAACACTTAACGTACCAAAGCCGGAGTGTGGGATGATGCATTCTGCGGGATGATCCGGCGCGTTTAGCGTAACACGATCCAAATTTTGCAGGAGCTCGAGGATAAGAGAACGAGTCTATATTCATAGACTCGTAATTTACAGTGGCCATGAGAAGCGGATGATATGTGGCTAGGTAAGTGCTGTGTACTATGTTATCTATTATTCACTGAGAGGAGAATCACAGCAAATTTTATATGACGTGGTGGCTTTCTTACTCTGTATTATGTTACAATACGCTGAAGAGAAATGTAGATGGCAACTCGATATTAACATATGGTACAGAAATCATGCGAAATTGGGTTAAGATTGCTTAGTTCCATGTCATATATCTTCTTTTTTCCCCCTTCTTCTGACCCAAAGTGTAATTCTCTGGATAAGGAGATAGTGTACAGGTTTATTTATGGTGAACATTAAAATGAACTAAAGACTCAAGAGGGCTAATATCTAGGTGCCGATCCTGGTTCTCCATGTATGAGAGAATATCTATAGGTTCCTTGCCTGTGTGCTACATAACTTAGACACTGGAATGCGGGATTTTTCCCCCCGAAACCTTCATACTTTCAAGCTTGCACTGAGCGCTGAATATTGACTGAATATGCGAACGGTAAAATCACATTAAGTATTTATTTGCAACTCCGAATCAAATCGGCATTTGCTGGCAGAAGCTTCTGTTGATGCCACTTTGAACCACGACGTTGAAGATGAGCGCCATCGCCGACGTACTTAGCTTCCCAATGCCCACGGAAATGACGCTTGTCTGCCTACTCTGGCCCAGCGACACAGCAGACACAGTCGATGTGACAATTGATATGAAACTGAACGTCTATGACCTGAAGGAAGCCATCTTGAGCGGGTCCTACAGTTCTCGTCTGTTGTGTGTCAGTATATTAGACCTCGCCCTCTGGAAATGTTCATTTCCTGTCGACGAAGACTTGCAGGAAACCCTTAAAACTGTTCGCTTTGACGGCACGGACGATCGCCTTCGACGTCTTCTAGCTCCCGTCAGCCTTGATGCATATTTTACGGAGGAAGTACTACCCAGAGGTACTATTCATGTTATCTTTAAGGCGCCTTTACCAGGTCAGTGAGCATATCATATAACGCTTGGAGGATCACTGAAGGTAAACGGCTATAATTCATCCCTCTAGACCCGTTTCTAGTTTCCAAGATGAATCCAATGACACACGGCCTATTCCTATCTCGCAGACGATTCACCAATCACATTTCAAAGGATCCTCCTTCGCTGCAGGCAATGCCATTCAAGTTTTCCGAGATGCAAGCAAATGGAAATCGAGCCATATCTTGGAGCCGGCCATGTAGGAATAACACGTCGACGACTGTTACTCTTTATCATTATGTCTTCCGACAGTTCATGGATGACTGTAAACACCATCGCCCGTGTGCGGCGGATAACGCTCTAGCTCTCGAGCTATCGTCCAGAATGTCGGACTTCTTTCCAGACGAGGAGGCTCGCGCCACAGAATTTCGTGATATCATGGAGCGCCACGGCATACGCCTTTCCAAAAGCACGGTTAACTCGAAGGGAGTCGCTTTTGTCACTGATGGGGATATTCAAGTTGATTCCAATAGGATCGTAATATTGACGCTCAGAAACGAGATTGGTGGAGGGCGCTCTGAGCCGTATGCAGAGGCAATTTTATCTTACATGCATTCTACTTGGCCGGGAACTGAGCGCTATCCATCGTTCAATTTCCCGTGTTTGATCATCACTTTGTTCGGTATGGGTTACTATTTATTCATCGCTTGAATCAAACTAATATAATGCTCGCAGGTGCTCACATTAGCTTCTCTGGTGCTGTATGGACTGACCACCCCCATTTCCAAGGTGCCCTGCCATTTTTTCACCATCACACCGACAATAACATGCGAATCACACTGGCACGTCATATCGGAGCCCTCAAAAAAGCTATTTACTCGTTAACTCAGTGCTATACGACTGTCTTATCCGGTGCCCAACTTCCTGACTATCTTGATCCGTGCTTTCCAGATCAACACCAGTATCATCCACTTGACAAAAATCGAACCTCAGTAATTGAATTTCGATATCTCGACCAACTTGATATCCATAAGTTGGTCTTTGCTGCCAAGCCTGTCCGCGATGATCATTGCGAGGAAATAATATGTGTCAAGTTCATCCAGGAGCAGTATTCGAGGACTGTGCACGACAAATGCGCGTCGATGGGCATCGCTCCGAAATTGCTAGGTTTGGAGAACATAGGCGGGGGCTGGACGATGGTTGTCATGGAGTTTCTCGAGGAAAAAGAATATGTTTCTATTGACGACCTCGATAGTATCAGAACGCCATTCTCCCCTGGCTTATACGAAGATCTCAAAGAAAAATTGGTCGAGCTGCATCAAGCCAATCTAGTTCACGGCGACGTCCGTGATGTGAATATCCTGGTGAAGAGAAATGGCGAGACAGGTTTCATGCTCATTGATTTTGATTGGGCTGGGGTCGTAGGCGAGGCTCGCTACCCGACGAACGTCTTTAAAAGCGATGAGCTGTGGCGGCCGGATGGAGCGGTAGATTCGGAACTCATACTACCTGAGCACGATATGGCTATGTTAGATCATCTGTTTTCTTCCTGTTCACGACCTGCTTTGAATCACTGAACGCGACTTCCATTTTCAATCCACCAATATCTCTTCCAAATTCTATTGAACGAGCCTCCAGTTGTAGCTAACAAGATCTATCTTACAGAAAAGATTGTACATACGACGCATCCAACGTCTGCCGGTATAAGATTCAGTAACAAGTATTATGTGATACATTTTTTTTTGCATCCACTCTTCCTTCAGCGTACCGAGTCACAGAGAGCTGTGACGGCAGCATTGGGCCAGAAGTGCTTCACCGTGATGCGGAGATCTTACGCGACCTTCATCAGGCCTCCTCTCCAGCAGCATCCGACTTCGCATCAGCAGCAGGAGCTGCGTGCGTCGTCTGAGACACCGGCGACGGCGAGATCACAGCAACAATCACTGAAATATCTGAAGGAAAAATAATGAGCACTGATATAAACACAAACACAGATACAAAAACTCACCATCACACTTCCCCCCTCTGAACACCCTCCCAGCAAGTGCTGCCCGACGCCCAAATGGGACCTCGCCGGGAGCCACAGGCGCATCAGCCACATCCTCCGCCTGCGCCTGCGCCCGACTATGTAGAGTCCTCGACACCCTCTCGGCACCGCCTCGGCGCTCAGAAACACACTTCGCGCGACTGCATAGTGCCTCAGCAAGAGTGCCTGCAAAAGCTTTGCGGCGTGCAGCGATGGCCGAAGGCGATGGGGAGGACATAGAAGAGGGCGTCGTGTCCCCTGACCGAGAAGACGAGGGTAGAGGCGATGACGAGCGCGACGACGCCAAAGGAGACGGCGAATCAGACGCAGGTGGAGATGGATATGCGCTAGGTGAAGCAGAAGCTGCTTGTACACCGTCGCCTACGTCCAGACCGGCGAAAGCTTTTCTGAGACCCTCCATCATCCCCGCTGCGCTGGGCACGTCATGCACAGAGGTTGCAGGCATATCGGTCAATCCTGCTGCGTCTCTTACTCGGATGACCTCATCCAGTACATCCTCGTCCCACAAATTATCTCCTAGCCCATCGCTGGCCAGGATCAGGATATCATCTGCGCGGACAGGTAGCATGAAAGTGTGTGGTTGGACAGGAAGAGGGATTAACGAAGGGGGCGAGATGGATGTTGTCGTTGATGGGGTTGTAGGCGAGGAAGTGACAGTTGTTGTAGTTGGAGATTGTGGTATAGATGACGGAGTACTAATTTTCACGGATGTTCCAGGTGCCGGAGGGCCTAGCTGTAGTGGGTGGTTGTACTGGGAAAGATACTATCTGTCAGAACGATAACAGGATAGATGATTTAAGTAGGATGACTCACCCCCCACCACATCTCATCGCTGCGCCATACGATCTCATCCCCTCGGACGAGCATACCCATACAGTCGCCCAGATGTGCAATGTGTACGACCGCGTCGTAACCCGCATCTTTCGCATCTAAGTGGTGTACTTCCTTATGGTTGTCGTCCAAAGATTGCGTTATCTCTACGGAAGCCGGCAACGGTATGGAGCCTGCGGCATAATTTCTGTTGGGAGGCTCAGGATTTTGCCTTAGAGGACCTGATGGTGGATGGTCAAGGACAGCAAGTAGAGCGGTTGATGACCCCGTTGTAAGTGGTGTCGGTGAATTTGATGAGGGAGAGGGGGCTATATGCGCACGAACAGTGCTGTCGTAGGCACGTTCCATGATCTGAAGGACGTCGATACCATCCGCAAGGTCTTCCAACGAATCGTCTAGCTCAGCGAAGGCATAGGAGTATGACTCAGGCTGAACAGGAGTTGGTGATGTAGGTCGAGGTTTCAAATGATGCTCAAAAGAGAACCGGGTCGTCGTAGGTGGGCGAAGATTCTTTAAATTTACCCCATTGGATGAGGAAGATGCTACCGACGGGGCAACGTCCAGTGCTTCGAGTTCCGCGGCGCAAAAATGCATTAGCCGTCGCGAAAATAGCGCACTCGGTGTGGGGTACTGCTGGTGCTGGGCGGCATGCGGTGTTACTCTTGCCCACCCTCCAACGCCATCGGCAATACCTAGAGCGTTGGGTGTGACAAAGTAGGCGTCTTCGCCAACTTGCACTGATCTATGCGTGTGAGGAACTGGAGGTGCGGGGCGAGAGTGGAAGGAGCGGTGATGATGATGATGGGTGTTGGAAGGTGTTGGGCGGCTCTTGGGGATCCCATAGGCCCCGACATCGAGCTGATATTGTAACCGTGCCCTCTTATGCGCACGCGGGAGTTCCGGGGTCGTGTGGGGGACAGTGGAGGCTGACGGTCCCCCCGAAGCTGTGAGGGAAAAGGCAGGGGCGAGAATAGGTGGTGAATAGGGAAAAAGAGGAGCCTGCTGGATGCCCGGAGATGGTTGGGTAAGAGCAAGCTGCGAATGCTGGCTCTGTTTGGGGGCCTCGCTGGGGAGACGAGGGGGTGTCGAGAGAACCGGGCGAGAAGTTGAAGGTGGAGAGACGGAGAGTGTCGACAATGGGTGAGACGACGACCGAAGTGAATGATAGAGGGGCAGTCGCTGGCGCATCGAGCGGCTCATCGTTGTCGTCGTCGTCAATGACGGTCAGAACGAGGAGGATTCGGCATTTTCCGACATCGGGGCGGGTGTATTTCATGCATTCCGAATCTCGCCGGCTCTAGCCTCCGGTGTAACTCCGCTTATGACTCCGTCGACATAATCGACATCACTTCGACTCTTCGAGCTGTGCTGCTTCCTCTTCTCGGCGCTCACACGCAACCTATATTTTCGTCAGACAATTTGCTATCTACATCTTCTCCATTCTGCAAAAAATGGACTCTGACGACCACAGCGAAGACGAAAATGAAAAGTGTTGAATGCATTTTCTTACCGCTGCGGCGCTGCCGATCTTGCAAATCTTCCCCACTTGCCTAGAACTTTGTGCCCAGACCAGTCATTATCGCTACCCCGCATCCGCCTCCGCGTTATCTCCCAAACAACCAATTGAAACAAATCGAAGTACCGTCTGGGACCGCTAATCGCTTGGCCGAGAGCAGACCAATCGTCGCTCGTTTCTTTCAAATGAATGTTCTTTGCCGTTTGTCGGATCGTGTCCACAACCGCAATCGTCTCTTTCTCAACTCTTCTCTCCAGCTAAGCTGAATCTCTGCCAGTGGTACTCAGATTTTGTTCGCATCCTTCAGCAATACAATCTCAATTGCACTCATTCCTTTTGACAAGTCAATGCACCCGTGGCGGTACTTGTATCATCCACCATCACCCATCGACGATGGTACGGTAACAATCCTTCAAAATGATCACATGGGCTTGAAAACGACTACTTAGAGTCTCGATGGGGCTTACATTCATCAGTATCGGAGCCTATGATAATAAGGTGGGACAGGGTGGGACGAACTGAGTTTCGATCGTTGGCGCAACAAGGTCTAGACGACCAGCTAGTAGGCTTATCTGAGAGTCTAATAGTAGTTTCACTCAAGCACTCTGCTTTTCTGTAAGGTTATTCGTGCTTCATGATTAAAAGTCACGTTAATTATCATTTCAAACATGCAGACCGGAGTACTTGAGGTGTCGCTTGAGAAGCGTATGCTATCATTGGCGCGCGATGTCATCTGGACTGTTCCTTGGGCGTCTAAGCTGCTTCTAGGTTATTTTTCAGGCACAACGCGAATTTTATTTTTTTGCAACTGCATTTCACGGCCGTGGCGTTGTGCGCATCTTCATGGAAGACGGTACTACTCTCTATTGCAGTTGGGAATGGACTATGAATATGAAAGACCCCATCTCAACATGCAAATACCTGCGATTCCGTATACTCGCCCTTGACTCGTCCTCGAGATTCAATTCGACGACACATTAGGAATTTGTGCATGAACAGAAACAAGCACTTTGTCTACCTGACACTCGAGCTGAAAACAGAGTGGGATGATCTCCGCATGTGATCAGACAAATCATGACGATGGAGGGCATTTGATTCTCTCCGTTTTGGTTTGTTCAGTTGCTGTAGGTCACATAAGTATGCAAATGGTATAAAATTTTTTATTACAACATATTTGACGGCCTGAAATTGACTCGAAGAAGAAAAACTAGAAACTGAATAGATGACAAGCTCTTTAAGGCATCTTTGCAAGTGCTTGGTCCAAGAGAGAAAGTATTTTCTCGTGGGTGAGCTCCATTCGCGTAAGGTCTGAGAACTTCAATGCATTTGTGCTTGCTGCAAGACTTCCGTGCAGGTACTGAAAGAGGGTGACCACGGGCTCGCTGAACAGAGGGGAAAAAGTCTTATGGACTAGTCTAAGTGGTTGTCCTGAACCTCGAGACGCAAGAATATTCAGCAAAGTCATACTTCCAAAATGTGCATTGAACTGCTGATGGAGACGGCCGCGAACCTCTGCATCCAGCTTTTTAGAGTCAAGGACGGTCCTTCTTGCGAGGGTGTAAGCAAGAACATAGATGAATGATTCGAGGTCGTGATGAGGCTCATGCTTGATGGGATGGCCATCAATAACTGCTTCCAGTATTGGCACTGCCATGAACTGTGCAGTTCCCTACAGTTTCAACCATTGAGCAAAAAGTCAAGCAATCTTATTAGATAATGACTTACTGTCATGGCAGCACCGCGCATGACTTCTGGCCCAAAGGTTGTATGAGACCGCACAGCTGAAGCAGTCATGCTGCCGCTCGGGGGGCGAACTGGAGGCACAACGGTTTTTGTAACGATGTCGAGAGATCTACTGATTCGCGCAAACTCCAGATCCATCAAAAATCCTTCCGCTCCCGGTTCAGGCGGAGCTTCTGCAGGAAGCATGATGTTGCCCGCGCTTATGTCGCGGTGCAAGATTCCCTGGTCACATAAAAATTTGTGTCCTGTGCAAAATAAATGAGTCTCAAAGCGCTTCGTAGCGGTGATTTAGAACACACTTACCGCTAAGAGCGGCTCGCATTCCCTGAAGTAACTCCTTTTCGGAGGTGTACTCCCAAAGTGGACGACCACGACTCTCAAGAAGTAGCCGATGCAGACAAAAATCACCTCCTTCGACTTCGCCAGCTGTAGATGCCCCACGCAGATTGTAGGCTGTGATGCGTCGTTGGTCATTGGGAAAGAGAACGTCGTCCCCTTGGTGGAATTTCGCCACAGCAGGATGAGAACCACTGATTGCACCATATATGTCGGATTCCGAGAGGCGAGACGCACTCCTCCACGTGTTTTTGAGAACAAAGACAGGACCCTTGCCATTCTCTTGCACCAGCCAGATAGATGTACCTCGCCCGAGCAAGGATACTGATGTCCAAAGCGGCAGGCCAACAGTGTGCCAAAGACGTCCACCCGCCATGACTACAGGAAAGGTTTCGGCCCGGGCGCCGCGACCAAGACGATTTATCTCGCTCATATATAGCTTGTGTTGGGCATCCGATAGCTTCGAGACCGTAGGATCCTGCCCCAGCTTCGTTGGTGAAAGACAAGTCAGCGACCGGATAACGCGAACAAATATTCCAGTTTCATTCCACATGTCATGAACAGGAGAAAATAAGGGTACCCCAGCGCGATCGAAAATGGCGACACAGAATTGAGAGCCGAAAATCAGAAGCGCGACTGAGAAAAGCTGAAACGGTCGAGCAGATAAATGGAGTCTAGCGTAATCCGCCGCTTGACATACCAACGGCTTGACCACTTTGGATTTCGCACTTTGTGGACTGTGCTGAGGAGTAGGTTTTACTTCGCAGAATCCAAGCGTATTGCGCCAATGAATGGCTGTACTCTTTTCATGCGAGCCCTCGAGTAATACAAAATCAGGGCTGTACTTGGGGAAACCCCAGGTGCTTGCGTCTGACTTCAGCGCCGTCGTGTGCGTATTGATGAAAGAATTTTTTGGCGAAGCGGGAGACTCTGACGAGTTGGAAAAGTCTTGAATGTGGCTGAATATAGTAGCCTTCGACCAATTATAAGAACCGGACTTCTTGGACAAGCAAATGATGACGTACCAAGGGCTCGTATATTTTGCTCTCGGCAACTGTCTTGCTGGAAGTTCCTCGAGTTCTGCCAGGTTCCTCCTCCGGCTCCAACTCTTTAAGCGACGCATCGGCCACCATAGTAGTAGGAGGGGTTTCCATGATTATTGTATTTTGCAGTTGAGATCTAGCTTCCATCAATTGCTTGTCGGTCTTGAACGCCGCTGTACAGTTGGTTACGAATTGAGAAGAGACATGATCCAAACCCAAACGCATAAATACGCGGGAATCGTCAAAAACAAGTTTGTCCACGAGTTCGTCTTCGATAGCAGTATGACTGGTTTCAGCGTCAGGGGGCTGTAGGGAGAAGAAGTTCTGCGCCATGTCAGTAGTCTTTTAACGAGGAGAAGTATCAGATTGAGGCTGTTGTACACCAGAGAGCACGGATGGATGTGCAGAATCAGCCATGTTGTGGTTGAAGGTGAAGAAAAGACCGAGGCCAACCAGATTTAATCTCAGATTCAAATGTCAATCAGATACTTTAGTAACGTCACGCGGTGGCCCTGCGAAGAAGGTTGAAATATTGAAGAACATGTTGAGAACATGCGCAAGCTGGCGCAATTGAGCTATCAGCAGAGGAGGTAGATGCCTGCCTTCTTATCAACTGGAGTTCTCCGACTCATCAGCATGAACTACTCATGAACTGCGCCTGAAAAATATTCTAACAATGACATCTCCGCACGGCGTTGACTCAATCCTATCAGAACAGTTCTAGACCTCCTCAAGACACGTTTAGTCCTCCTTACAATGATTTCAATCTCATTTGGAATCAGTCAACGCTCTCTATTTGCTTGCTCCCTGGTAAATCCCCTTTGTGGGTGTTCAAACATTCATTCCGCCTAAACCTAGTGCGAGTTGCATGAGAGTTCCAGTAGCCATGTATCAATTGAAACCAGGTTCGAATCCAATATATACAATAACAGTAAGGCAGCAAAAATGTCATGTTGTGCAAAGCGGCGGAGAAAGCCCAGTTAAGAGCGATAGACAAACGGAGTTGGGAGGTCGAAGATGCACGAAAAATAGGATGGATACAGGAGGCAGAAATGAAAACGGAAAAAAAATTGATAGACAAAAAGCAACGAAAGAGACTAGGACTGCACTGGAATTTCAGCTTTCTTTGCTTGGTCAACGGCAGCTAGGACGATATCCCTTAGATGTGGATTACCCAGTAGGATCTCCGCAATCTGAGCTGGATCTAGCGACGAGAGTGCCGCAAGATCCTTCATCGCTTGCTGCTGTTGTTGCAAAGTCAGCGATTGTAGAGGGTCCCCTGTCGAAGGAGGGGCAAGACCTGCTACTGCTGCAGTCTGTGTATTAGAACCAGAACCAGAGGCACCCATCGTTCCGACAGCGGGCGTTGATGTCGGAGACAGACAGCTGGATGATGGTTGTGTGGAATGGGAACTCGTCTGCGAATCCTCGCGGTAGTTTTGTGACTGACTGCCTGACGTCGCTTGTCCAGAACCAGCCCCTGGTGACGGCGCTGGAGGCTGGAATGTGGACACGCCCGTTGCGGCTCCAGCAGAACCACTGCCTGAAGCATCGCCAGCGCCGGCGCTCATCTCACCTGGCGCTGCAGCCGCTGGGCCCTGATACGGCTGCTGCCAGTTCAACATGCCCCCGCGGTACTGGGAAGCCGCACCACCACGGTTGTACGCCTGCGCATAGCTTGTGTACGGATTATACTGCTGCTGCTGGGCGCCGCCGCCCGGGGGATTCGCGTAGTAGCTCCCATAGGGAAATTGGTATGAGGACACCTGGCCTCCGCTGCCGTAAGGCGTCTGCCCCACGTTGGTGTATGGCGGCTGGGGTTGAGCATTGGCATAGGCCCAATAATCCGCATAGCTAGTGGTGCGTGGGGGGTACATTGACTGCGTTTGGGTGGTGATGGGGGCATATTGGTGACTCAGGGTTGATTGTAGACTGTTGGAAGACTTCCCCGCAACGGCGAATCCTTGCTGTGATTGTGACTGAAACTGAGGCTGTTGCGGTCGTTCTGTCTGCACTGGGGTTGCGGAAGAACTGGACGGATAGGATGGTGATGTCGAATATGACCGGTTCGAAGTGGCGGCGTGTACAGAAGGGTAGGTGGGCGCCAGAAGCAGATTCAGTGGACCTGCAGAGCCTACAAAAAAATAAAAATGAAACATCAGCGTCAAGATTTCCCCAGAGATAACTAGGAAACGAAGACTCACGTTCTGGCTCACCCATGTGTATCTCCGCCGGTTTCTGGAGCACAGGTCCATCCGTATTCCCAAAGACCACGCTTCCCCACTTGAACTCGCGCTTCACGCCACGGTCCCACACCACCTCCACTGAGCAAGTCTCTTCGATGACCCGTACCAGTGACACCTCAAACACACCTGCGCTGACACGTATCTTGATCCGTGCCATGCTAGGCAGTGCCAACAGATCGCTTCGAATCTTGTCATGCTTGCTTGCTTTCTTTTGGGCAGCCACAGCCTGGCGAAAAAACAACGCAAAATACAAGCGTTAGTTATCACGAATATGAAAAGAGAACGATGCCGTAATAATAGTATTTTCTTGATGAAAGATAGGGGATAGAGAATGGAACATACCGGGTTATGCTGTGTACAAAGGATTTGCACTTCAAGCTTTTTGATTGTTTTGAGGACGCGCGAATCAGCAGCGGGCGCGCTCATAGCCATCGCCCCCACATTCTGGTGCCAATCGGAGGTAGAGCCGAAATCGGCCCCACCATACACCTGAATGTTCTGTGCTGCACTGTGATCATGCTCAACGACTGCAGGCGCCGCCGACGGCGACGGGTCGAGGAGCACGACCTCCTTGTCCACGTCCCGCACGATGGCGAAGACGATACCCAAGGCATGTCCGTCGCGCGCACAGTTCACATGGAACGCCTTGGGACACTTCCCCTTTGTGCACTGCACCGGCGCGCCGTGTGCCTTTGGCTTGCTCTTCGTGCAGGCAGAGCATTTCTGATGAACAATTGAACAGCGACAAGGACAGCGACAAATATCAAAAAATGAGTCAATCATATAGGACATGAACAGGGATACGAGACACATACCAAGTTCCACCGGTCCTTCACGATCCCATCGACACCAAATACGACCTTCTCGCGGCCCATATCCGTGTCGATTTCATCCACCCAAGTCTCCGGGACGATGCGCGCGCACTCCTCGTGCGCGAGCCATACCTTCGGGTTGCCTGCCGCGTCAACAGCGTCCTTCCGCGCGAGGGGCGGCTCATTCACGCGCAGGAGCCCATCGCGGCTCATCGAGACGCATAGGCAGCACGGGAAGGGCTCGGCGTCCGCGGGACGGGGCCCTAGCTTAAGCGTGACGGACATCTTGGGCAGAGCCTTCGACGTGGGGATGGAGATGGTTGTCGGGGCGGAGGCGGCTTTGGAGGGGGAGTGCTTGATCTTGATCTTCTTGAGCTTGTGTGTAGGGTCTTCTTTGTCCTTGTGCAGGTTAGTATCGGATTTGCGTTTCCGGGAGGGCGCCTTAGTGGGTGGGGGGATGACGTCGTCTTGGATTTCTCGTTTGACGACGGATTTCCGACTTGATTCGGATTTCGATGATTTGGATGTGCCACCGTATTTTTCCCGGAGAGCATCTTCCTCCTCTTCTTCCTTCTGTTGTAGAAGTTGATCGACATCTATGCGTACACTTTGCAAAACCATTAACGATTAGGGCGCATATATGCGGATTGATCTTCGAGAAATCTCACCTATCGCTCAAACATTCGCATACTTTCGCCCTTCGACCAAGTTCAAGCCAACTATCGAGCGCAAAGTTGACACTTTCGGCGCAATTAAGACCCAGGTTGAAACCTGCATGATAACCGCGCGGGTACGTGATGACGAACTCTCCAGCCTGCTGGACTAGATGATTGGGTTTGCACGATGAGTTGGCTAGAAGTGTGGGTGAAGCAAGGAAGGATTTGTGACGGAGAAATTGGGGACATTGCGAGGTATCTTTCGGAAAGTAGCCTATCACGCAAAAAGAGGGGGAAAAATCAGCGTCAGATACAACATTCAATATCGACCAGAGATAGGCGTACCTCTCATAGTTTGTTCCAGAGCCGAAGCGCGGCCTTGGGGAACGGCATACCAGAACTTCGGGGCACCAAAGTGGATGTAATTGATACTGAAGAGATCCATGTCTTCAACATGCCAGGCAAAAGTTGCTCTCCACATGCCGAAGTAGAGGTAGGGTGTATTAACTCCAGGCAGACCTTGACTGGAGCTTGGGAGTAACCGAGAGAGTGCAGACTGCAGATGGGCGACGTTCCATGTGGTCGTTTCGTCAGTGAACAAAGATCCTAGACGAAAGATGAAAATAGGTTAGAACTAGTAGTAGACTAAAAGAAGAACAAGAAAGAGAATCACCGAGAGTGTCCGCGCCGTACCAAGCAGGCTTTCCCAATCCACAATTGCGCCAATAATGGCGCTCGAGTTTCTGACAAAACTCCGGCGTATAATCCGATGCCTTTGTGTTGGGAGGCAGCCATTCATCGGCCGGGTCGAAGACTTCGAGAAAATTACGATCCCGAAGGGCACGTTCGGCAAGACTGGCCTCTCGCGCCTCTTTCGTTTGTCCAACGCGTTTGGGGCGCGGTTTGGGCTCCTGCTTCACCACTGGCTTCTTTTTCTTTGATTTGGTAGTCTTGCTTGGTCCGGCGGTGGGCTGGGCTGGAGGTGGCGGTGTGCCTTCGCTGTTTGGAGGGGTGGCGGCGCTGTGGATGTGTTGTACATTGAGGGAGTGAAAATCGTCTACTGGCTCCTCCTTGATGACAGGTGGAGCCCGTCTGCCTGGCTCTGGCTCAGTCTTCTGTTTGGCCTTTCGTGGAGGTCTCGTCGTCCTGACTGGCATGGTCATGGTCCGTGAGGATAAGCCGACATCCTGGACGCCAGGTGCCCGGAATTCGTCTTTGGTGCACAGCTCCACCCACTCGCGTACACTCATCAGCTTGCGCTTTTCCATGTTCTCCGAACGAAAAAGGCCCCCACTGCCGAGCAGGTGCTGCTCTATGGGCGTTTTGATCTTGACATTCGCGAGTTGGGGCTTGATATCGGGTAGGGACGCGGTCCTAGATTTGAAATTGAGATAAATTAGACGCCCTGTGACTGATTACGTAGAGCCATGAAAAGTAGTGAAGACGAACCACTCTTTGGGTGGGATAATTTTCACGATACCACTCCTGCTTCCCCAGCACTCGACGCGGTTCATGTAACCCTCGAAATCTTTAAATTCTTCCACGGTAGGCTTGAAGACAGGAATGCCGCGGTGGGCGAGCGGGTCATCGGCAGGGTCGAGCCACGTCTTTCCATCCGAGTCGGGCGACGGGGGGAGTTGAACATGTTCAGAACCGTAGAAATGGTCAGGTTGAACGGGGATTGTGGAGGGCGTAGGCGATCTGCAGGGGGTCAAAGTGGATCCCCGAGAGAGTGAAGACATGATCGCTGCCGACTGGGATTGACGCAGCTGTTTCACACTTGGCGAAGACGGCAACGTGGAGGAGAGATCGAGGCAGACCCTGTGTGTGTGCCGTGGGCGCTGTTAGGGATGATGATGAGGTGGTCCTGGCGTCGTCGATGGCTTGAAAGCAGAATGTCCCATGTCGGCGACCGGCGGACTTTCAACTTCACAGCCTAGAATGGGTCGAGGCCGACCGGATAACCTCCAGGCCCGTGCGCGTCCCCACCTCAGTTCTCCCAAGTCCATTTCCATCTTATCTAGTCATTTTGGGGGCAGGTTTGCAGTCCTTATACTGGTGGTCTAAAAGGAATTGTCAGCTTTTCTAATGCCGAACAACACACGCATTCATGATCACGTTGTGGTGCAAAGGTGTGCTCTCGTCAAATTACCTCTCCACTATTCTAGGCATATTCAATGCATATCCGTTAATCACACCTTCCCGTTTAGCCTTGCTCTGCATCGTCTCTTTCGCGAGTCGCCTCTTTGAAATATGTACCAATTTATCACCATTTACTCGATTAATGTCAGTGGGTAGCACGCCAAATCTGACAGCCAGGCAGAAGTGAGCGATATACACACCTCTTCTCTTGCATGCCTGCAACGCAATCTCGGTCGGAGGATACACGGGTTACCGATGGCGCCAATACGTCCTTTCGGTATCTTGTACCAACTATTTTTGGCCTGTTACATTCTCTGCGCTCCCTGTCCACTTGATGTTCCCCATCCAAGATGCATCTGAATCAGCACCGTAAGTTTCTGACACGCCTCGTGTTCGTTTTCTGCAGAGTACATTGACATTACACTGATACATAACTCATTAGCCTTCAGCATTTGCCTCATTTATCCAGACGACCTGCCTCCTGAAGGACATGATCATTCTCAACCGTGCTTTAAAGGCCCGTCATAATCGGTTTGCGCAGTGTTTGCTTGGACTCCGAGACAGCACTCTTCGTCAATCGTTTGTCGGCCATTCAGTTACATATCCGTGTCCAGCTCGTTCTTCCATGAACGCAGGCCGAAAGCACGATTGCAGAACAGCAATTGCCCTGATCACCATTAATGTTGCGAATCCATGGAATCAATCTGAATTTCAGCCCAGTACTGTCTCGTCCCGTCCGTCCTTGTCGCAACGAAGCCTTTTTGTGTGCAATGGACAAGGAAACCTGGCCCATATTGCGCGCTCCAATTGTAATAGAATTCATCCATCACTCATTCATACTTTGTTAGTATTTACATTATCTTACCTATGCTACCATCTCTCCTGCATCTGTCAGAAATACGTGTCTTGTGGTGGCGTATCTTACGAGCGTATCTCCTCTGTGTATCCGCCTATCCTATCGTGATAGATAATAGTATCGTACACTCCACAAAAAGTACAGTAAACAGTAGACAGTAAATAGTCTAGGTAAGCAATTCGAATCTGTGAACTCGTGCTCGAAACGCATGGCGGACCTGGCGCCCTGTATTCTGCAGGAAATTCGATAGCCCAAAATATAGGAGCTCCTGTGAGCTCCTGTTCTTTTTTTACATATCTTCAAGTTCCATAAAGTTCCATACCCACATGAAGGAACACATTCACGTCACTTAGAAGTTAACACATCCGCCACGGATCCATCCAATGATCCATCACGATAACATCCCATAAATCCATGTCTCTCGGGAGTGAGGAGGCCAGTCTCGGACTCGGCCAACGTAACGACATGGACACGGCTTGGAATAGACGTTGGTCAATCATCGAATCACCGAGTGTGGGAGCGGCGATCCAAGTAAATGATGATGGCGGCTGCCAAAAAAAGGTCTTGGTAAAAAGTCTATCGGCGGTTTCGCCACTCCTTGGAGCATGCGGGGTCTGCACCCACCGCTATGCCAGTGTCGATCATGGGCTGCGATAGAGAAGAGTGATAGGCGCTCATGGATACGCGGGCGCTGACACTTCCCGCCTCGCGCGCTAACGTGCGTGAATTACCATACAAAGCGATTTTTGCGCGTTCGTCGTTCCTGGCGTGGAAAAAGATGCCCTGTTCTTAGAAATGAAATAGATTGCCCAGAGTGCATTCCCAGAGCCCCTTGGATGTACAGTAATCAGTTGTGCATGCGTTAACTTTATGAGGAACAAGGCAGGTTGATGTCCGCGCGAGTGCATCGCGTCCGATGTTGCAGGATGTGGGCATGCAGCCAACGCATCGCGAAGCGTTGGGCTTGATCAGGCGTCCGGACCGTTACCGACGCCGTGTGATAGCTAGCGAACACCCCCTCTCAAATAACGCTCCTTTTTCATCGGAACGTCGAATCAAAACCATCAAATCACAGGTTTGTTTTGCAGGTTAGCTCCGCCGTTCGCCCTCTTCTGGCGTTCGTGCGTTATTCCCGAAATCCGATAGCGTGGTGGAGTTGTTCTTTTTTTTTCCTTTGGGAAGTTGGGAAAAGCGTGGGGCGCTCGAGAGATATACTCTATTTACTTGCTTCTGATTGACAAGAACAGGAAATTCCAAGAAAGAGGGCTGGGCTGAGCATTGAAATGTACTCGTGGTACAGTTTTCCCAATTTCCAACACCGTGCTCATCGCGGTGTTTGGTGTTTGAATAGATGGAAGTAAAATTCGCCCGACGACATTCAAGCGCTGCCACCGCCTAGAGTAGCTATTACGCTCAGCGTGTTTGAGCCTCAGAAACTTGTGGAATGCGCCTCGATGCAGAGTACGAAATTATGGCATTTCCACTTTCTCGACATCCCCAAGAGTTTTGGTCCAGATACTGCTGTATCGTACGCTAAATATTTGGCCCACATCTGAATTTGTCGAGACGAAACTCGTGTATGCCTTTATGACAATTCAAAACCTGGTTCCAGGGATGAAGGAATCTCGGATTGGCGTTGCAGATTAACATGTAGGCGCGAAAGGGAAGGTCGAATGGACACAGCCTACCGCTGTCAATGGTGCCACGGACGCGCCAGCGAATTGATTACCTTGGAAGCAATAGAATGATGAAAGCTTGGAAACACAATACGCCACGCCGCTGGATGTATGCAACTTAACCCTGAATGATACAGCGCTCTATGTTATGATATTCGAGAGTTTGTTCTGCTTTATTTCGTCGAAGAGCATCGCGTTCCGAAAAGCAAAACAACCCGGGAATAAATGTCATGTTTTCGGAAGGAATACGCTACGAATCCAGCAGGCAAACGTTGTCTGGAGCAAGATTAGCAGGCTGTGCGGATTCGCGTTGGACATCAGAGAAGTTGATAACCGGCATATCACGCATAAATTGGCGTTAATTCGTCAAATCCCATTGTTTGAGCAGCGATGGTCGATAACGAAAAGGCTGCATGCATGCCACGCATATGAGCGGACTTTTGATTCTGTTTAGAGACGAGCGCTGGACATCCAGATACGATTTTTTTGAATGAGCGCGCATAGGTAAAGCAGAGAACTGGAGTCCAGCTGGCTATTTTTGTTATGTATTTGATTCAGTGATGCGCGAGTCAAATGGCTTTACCTACGCTTGCAGCTGCTATGTTGCTGTGCACGCCACGAACAATCTATCAATAAAACACATAACATATGTTGGCGTCGAGTAAAGTCGTCCAGACTCCAGAGCGATTCCGAGGCACATGTATGGCAACCAATGTAGATGAAATTGTGACCGATTTGATGCGCCCTTTTCCTTCCTTCCACACCTGGACCCGGTGCAGAGCTCCACTACTACTAGGCACTAGAGGAGAACACTGATTGAGGTCAGCGATGACGCGAGACGCTTCAGACTAGCACAGAGACTCAGATGACAATGAACAGAGTAGTGAGGGATAGGAAAAGCGACAATGGAAACAGGGTCGGGGAATGAATCTCCTAAAAGCGCGGAAGAGTGGCTGTCCGAGTCAGGCACGCCCAGGCTCGGGTCTCTGTGCTATTTAGTCTTCATCATACCGAATATGGTCATCGGATCTGTCTCATTTGTTAAAGGGTATTGCCATACACGTACAAATAGAATCGGCTACTTCCCCAGTCTCCGTATTACCTAAGTGATGGTCGGACTCCATCCTCCTCCCCCTGCGAGTCTCCCGGCACATATTTTGGGAGCTCTCTATTATGGATATTTGCCTTGCTGATCGCTTTGAAGCCTTATGGATGTTTTGTGAAGTTCGCATATGTTGCTTCCAATTCCACCACCATGCTCGCGCCACGTTTTTGCTTCGCTTTGTCTCGAAAACTCAATGTCGGAGGCTGTACGCGTGAAATCGTGCCTTCCCACATCTGGCGCTCGATCTGAGTCCATCCATTTATATCCATTTATATTGGTTCCCGGGACCCTGGGCCTCCTCCCTTTAGATAAGAAGCCTGTTCATGTCTCGACCATAAACCCGAAGCGCCCACCCCATCCACTAACACAGACACCTTTCCTTGTGTGCTGTGTCTCCATCGCGATCAACGACGTATTTCATATGCCTGTGAAGGTGCCATCAATCTCTCTCGGTATGCCTGTCCTTGTGAAACGAAACACACCAGCTCACCATATTTATTGACACGTTTCGTCTTCTGCTATGCTCTCCTTCCAGCCCACAAGATTTTCTCCCCATACGACATGAACCACTATCCTCGGGCACCCTTCGTTCGGATACACACGCCGTCTTTTGACGCGCCGTGCGCTGGCCATGATTTTCCTGCCTACGACTCGTTTGATGGTCAGTTTCTATACGGCTATTCCGGTGGGGCGTCAGGAGACTAAAGTAAATGTGTATCAGAATCGCAGATCTCCCTCTCGCAATGGATGAACACAGGCCCCATGCACCATGATCCCGGGATGTATGAATCAGGTGCGTTTTCTCCTCTCTCAATACCATTTCCATCTTTCTGATGAGCCGCATTCCTATAGCTCAATGTCCACCAAGCTACAACTCGCAACAGCAGTTCGACGTCAATGTCACATATGGTTTGTCTTTTTCGGACCTCTCATAACACATTGTTCCTTACATTCCACGTAGAAGAGCCTATCGACAACAACTTGTTTTCGTGGCCTTACGAGAGCAACGTCGGTTACGATGCTTCCTTTTCGTCCCTTCCCGAACCAAGCACCTTCTCAAATACATTCTCTCCCTCCCGAGTCTCTGCAGTCTCTTGTTCACCACGATCCGAAAGCAGCGGTGAGTACCTTCCTCGTCACTACCCAACCACTTTATTCATTCCTTCGCAGCGCTCTCCTTGTCCCCACAACCCAATCTCCACGAATATTCCAATTCCTTCAACTTTAACTTCAACCCCTCCATGCCCCAACATCCCCAACAGTTCCAGGCTTCATCATCGGGATGGCAATCACAATCATTACCAGTCATGACGCCCTCTTCTCGGACCTCCAAGTCCCATTCCCCCTCCGCCTCCTGTTCGAGTCTAGACGGCACGGAAGTAAAAGTCTCGCCCTCACGCGACGCCTCGCCATTGCGGGCCGCAACCGACGCTGTGGACCCCCAAGCCTCTCGACGCCGCTTCCCCTGCATTATCATCGGCTGCGAACGCCGGTTCACGAGCCAATACACGCTCAAGGTCCATATGGAGGCGCACAAGCCCAAGCCCCGCTCATCATTCCCCTGCACGCTTGGCTGCTCTGAGCGCTTCTCGCGCCAACATGACCGTCTGCGACATGAGGTCGCAAAGCACGGGAAGGTCTGCGAGTTTTTGTGCGACGAATGCGGTCGGTTCTTCTCAACGAAAAAGACTCTGGGGAATCACAAGTGTCCTGTGGCCCAAGGCGGAACACGCTGGGTGAATCAATAGCTTTGCTTGGACGGCCATGCCTGCTTCTTCTGTTTCTCTTGTCATCTGCGCTCTTGTGCTTCTTGTCGGACGCACGTTTCGATCATTATTTCATCATTTGCCTTCGTTTTGGGGCGCTTTTTTTATTATGGACATATCTTTCCTTTTTCTCAACATGGACATACGCTGCATTGTTTCATGGAGTTTCCACATTGGATTCTGGAAATACCCCACTCCCCAGGACACTCATTAACGACATATATACGTACACGCAAATTATTTCTTTCTGTACAATTTACCCACCTAAATATCTACTTATGATAGCCAGTATGGACTTCACAGTGTCGGCGTCGCATTGGACTAGGTTCACACTATACTACGACGTTAAAAACTCAAAAATTGTATTAGGTAGATAACCCGCAATACACTCTGCTCGTTGTGGAGCTAGAAATTCTTGGTCGTTACATGCCGCTTTTGCAAGTTGGAGTTACATCGGCATGTAGCAGAATTTCATTGCGGATGTTTCGATGAAATGTAGTGATCCTTTCGGAAGGATGGAGAATATCCTTCGCATTTATTTTTACAGTATATCCTACGACATTATTTGATCATCGACTCAATGTTGACTCAGCGCCACCTGGAAATGTTCGGGCATTATTTGCCTTCCGTTAAAATTGATCATACTCAGTGGCGAGTAGCTTTAGCATCCCCACCGTTCCTCAAGCTTTGAGGTTAAACCTTCATTTCCTTTCCACTAGAACTTCTCCGCTGAGCTACTGACAGCTGACGTCCACGACGATCCCGGAGCATCAGATTAGATCAAATCGACGAGACACTATCATTCCCGCGGTTAAATATAGATACTGTAGGAATTCGTGCCACCGCCGACGACATAGGAACTTCAGAGGCCTGCTCCCTCACGGAAGGCGTGCCTTTGTGATTAGCATGGCTTAGTTTACTATTGCTAATTCAATGCCTTTGTACTCTGTTAAGACTATGTAGTCTTCTCGTCCTTCGAATGTGATATTTATACATAATGTTGAGCGGTAGAGCCATTCATTAGGCGACACAGTGCTGAAAAGGCTTTGAATGATGGCAGCAGGAGAACCGACGAATTATTCTAGGCTGAAACTCATTCAGAAGCATAAAACATCAACTAAGGATGCTTCTCACTGTCTGTCGGCATTGAGAAATTCACCTCGTATAGTAACTCTGTCCGTGGATTCTGCTTCGACGTAACGCTGATAGACAGGCTGAATACTTCAGAGAATTCAGCACACAGCCGAACCTGTCATTGGCCTATTCTCGTTATACCTGATTTCTGCCGATCACAAGGGATGTGTTTTGAAAATATATGGATTAATGGTTCTTACTATCTAATCCCTGATGTCGGTGTGTGCCAATGTCGATATACAGAGGCCGCGGGACTCAGATGTTCTCTGAAACGGCATCGGACCGACGTCTGTTTTAACTTGAATATCTGCGCCACTCTGAGTATGTCTTTTTAGGGCGGCATGTTTTCTAGTCTCCGATGTGCTCAAGGACATTATTCCTCACCTGCTGGAATTTCCCCAGACACGTCTACTCCTTGTTCCATTCTCAGTAATCTGTCTACGGACCCGTCTTCCGAAGCTATTTTGTGAACGCCTGTCGGCGAACAATGCAGCTATGTGCGCATCATGATCCCCTGATCCCCCAACGTCTCTCCGCTTTCATACTTCACATATCACGCTGCACATGGGCGAAAGAACCTGTCTTACATCGATGACAGAATGACCTCTTTTCCGGTGTAGGAGGATGATAGCTGTCCCGTTGCGGCATATGGCAGGCCATCTTTCGCCGCGAGTGTGTGAAACAGACTTGCCTGCTTTGAAAAGCTATTTTAGGAAGTGTGTGTTAAATTTAGATCGCGGCGAAAGTAGGCGAATGTGCAAACTTTCAATTGGAGAAATTGGCAAGAACTTTGTATCGATAGAACTTTCGGGGGAACTCGATGCGAAAATCGACTTCTTCTGTACTCTTAGGAGGTGGTCGCGAGCAGAAAAATTGCCCCTTCGACATGCTTTAGAATTCGAATTAGAAGGCCAATTGATTATACGTTTGTGGGGAATTCACCATTTCCAACAAGTGACTGGAACCGTGAACGTACAGTCCTTATCTCCGCCAGTTCCTCCAGTGACATCTCATCCAGTCGAAAATTAAATGTTTATAGGCAGTTTCACTCCAGAAAAATGACTGCAAAATGAAATGCACATACGTACACTCAATCTCAGCGATCGTCCCATGATATCATTTGCTCGCTAGGAAAGTCTAATAAAATATCTAGTGCTTTTTCTTGTGTTCCGACTATGTTCAGCATTGCATTCTCTGAGCACTGCTCGGCGCTCGCAGGACAGAGATTAGTATTTTGGCTTATGCATCAATATAGGCTGGGCAGTTATCTGCCCGCCAAGTTCCGGGCAGATAACTTTCGAGTGCTCTTCGAGACTTAAGCGCCATATGGACGCTCTATAAATTTAAATCTGCGTATATACTACATACATAGAGACTGTAGTACATAGAATCTAGCATAAAAGAATTGAGTCTCTAAATTAGGTTCTGAAGCAAGTGGGTTTGAATACGTAAGCTACGCATCCTCCTTAAATATGTCACAAGTCAAGTCTTGTTTCAATGTTTGGAAGCGAATAGATTGACGGCTCATGGCTTTGACATCGGGCACCGACTCGGAGGGATGAAGACTGAAGTCGTAACGAGGTCTCTTCTTTTGTTCCTCGCCATTTATGGTGTTAACTCGCGTGGAAATTCCAGTTTCATTCAAAGAACGCGGAGTGAAACAAGGGGTCAGTCCGACGTAATTCTGGGAGAGTCGCGTCGCTCATGAGACGCGCAATATCACCCCAGGCACCTATATTTGGAGTAGCGTATTTGTTTGTGACGATGAAACAAAACAACGATGCCGGCGTGCAACAATGCCTGTTCTCCTCTTCCTTTAAATCTGTAGTGCATTTGATAAATTGGCGCTGCGCTTCTGGCAAAGGAATATTGTCAATTTTCGTGAATTTTGCGTGGATGAATTTTTTTATTCAGTTCATTACCTCCGAGCTATTTGAATCGGTTCTCAACCTGTTTGCATCATTCAAATATGGCGGTTCTAGTCAGTAGAATATAGTCACCCACCTTATATAAAATTTCGTGAAGATGAAAATGGCATTTTGAAAGCGTGAAGGCGTGATGAGGGCGGCGTGAGCTGCACGCTAGGAAAATTTGGCTTTGCTTGTAGCGGAGGCTGCCGACGGCACAAATCCCGCTTCGAATTCATATTATTCACTCTTCGGTTTCCCCTTCATTCTTCAATTGTTGAAGAATTGTTCTTCAAAGCTTCACCTTCCACCACGACATCTCTTTTCTCAAGGAAAGTCATGGATAGGCCACGTCGCACCGTGCGTCCTACAGCCAAAGTAGCTCAGGCTCTTGTCGCTGAACCCAAAGTCGTTGCGCGCGCTGTCAAACCCAAAGCCACATCGGAACCCCTCGACCCGCAAAAGCAGCTCAAAACGCCCTTGGAGAGCACCAAAAGCGACCTAGTCTCGCTCGAAATGCAAGTATGTACCAGGTTTCCAAGTCTCTGGATGAATGTCTATCCCCTGCAGCCCTGATATAATGCATTGTGCGATCCACCCCACTCCATGCGTTGTAGGCACTCAACGGGCGTGTTGCTTCATAGGAAATCATCAACGCGGACACATGGTCGGCACTCCCTGAAGATGCCTGTGGGAGGCTGAAGGCACTGCTACCACCGACAGCGTTCATTGGGGCCCGCGAGACGATAGGCGCCGACCACCCTTCCGTCGTGCAGGATCCGGATTCTATGGTGGTGGACGCAGATGAAGGGGGACCACTGGAAGAGAAATTCGTCAACCCGAGCTTTTTCAACGATCCCCACTTTCTCGCTGCTGCCCGAACGTTCCAAGATCATCTGTATCTGGGCTGGTTCACCGATGCGCACCGTGCGAAGGTCAAGCAGTTTCAGGAGGGCATTATCGCTGGCACAATGGCTGCTCCGTGGAAGGACGAGGTGTGGATCCGTGATAATGGCGTCCCAGTGCCACAGCCAGCCCCCTCTTCCTCGTTCACATTCCCAAGTGATTCGGGCGCTCGCGCAGGGTACGTTTTATGTATGACGATACTTGGATGAGGCGTTGTGGCTGATGCATATGTTTCATCAGTGGCGCTGGAGAAATCAAGCTTTCGGTGCTTGTGAAAAATGGGATTATCCGCGTTGGAGATGTCATTGCGTACAAGCGTTATTTTACGCTGTCTGACGTGACGGTCGAGAAGGATAGCATCGTAAGTAATGAGCATTTTTACCATATCCATCTACGTAAAAGCGTTATCGTTCTGATATTGTGCTCCCTGGTTCCATTCTATAGATTGATGATATCCAGCCAAAGACGTATTCACTGACAGTGCTCACGGTTTCTGGACCCAATAAAGACCTCCCCGCTCATCTACTTTCTTCATCCCCAGCCTCCAAAACTGCTGCAATTTCCTCCTCTTCCTCCCCGCAGCCCCGTATGCAGTCAATGACGATCACTAGTCCCACAATGCTGGAAACGGGACTTCTAGATTTGGACGGTCGAATCGACAAGTCGACGAGGCCGAATGGGAACGCCTGGAAGAATTTCACGATATGGAGGTGGCGGCAAGGGGCGGAGTATAATCCTTACGACGCGCGAGGGGGTAGGGAGAACCACGGCACGCTATTCTACCTCCGGGGGAGTTATTACCACGAGAGATAGCTGTTGTTGGCCTACGGTTTTTTGGTTTCTCTTGATTGTGCGACCTTTGGATTTGAGCGCGTTTCTTGTCGTCGCTCTGTTTCGCTATTATTTCCGAGTTGCAATCTTTCATGTCTCAGAGCTTGTTCATCTATGTCGATCTTTTGATGATTGACGATATTGTACTATAGCTGAAGGGTTTCATTAGAATCTTCGCATCTGTTGGAATCTGCACACAGGCGACGTAGATACGAGATCTGAATCCGGTATCTGTACACTTCCACCTGTATCATATATGAGGCATGCCTATATACCATCTACACATTTTCGTAATAAGGAGTTGTCAATGCTCTGAAGAATTGCATCGACACGAAGGACTTGGGTTGGGATGAATTTCGGTAAAATATGACGCAAATTCCAGTCCATAAATTCCATACTTCGTACGAACATAACGTCGGATCTCCATCGCATGCGAGCACCGAGTGTGGGCGCGATTGAACTGACAAGAAATCCGCTTGACCATCTTTCGAAACACTACTAGACCGCCTTCGCGTTCTCCATCAAGATCTCATTCAATTCCTTCCTCTTCAAGCAGTTCGAGAACTTGAAACTGGCCGCGAGGTCGTCGAGTTCCTTCTCCCCGAGCTCGACGAAATGATCGGCCCACTCCTGTATGAGGAACTCACTGATCAGGATGTTCCTCGCGGGGCGCGCGATGCGGTCGCTGAGCTTCCAGACAGGGGCGGGGTAGAGGTTGCGGTACTTCTCGGGGATTTCTTCGAGGATGTGCTGGAGGAGCGGCTCGTAGACGTGGCGCACGGCGCTGTCGTCAGCGGCCCAGGCGTCGATGGCGAGGCGGTTCTTCTTGGCGAGGAAGGTCGCGAAGCGTTCCATGTAAGGTGTGGAGGGGGAGACGTAGACCATGCCGGAGAGACCGATGTCTTTGTACAGCCAAATAGACCAGCTCAATTTATCCTGCGATGCAGTTATGGGTGTCAATTGGCAGCTCGATGAAGGCGCATTAAGGGGTAGAGTGCTTACGACGTTATAAATGGCCAACTGGTCCTTGAGGACGTGGAATCGTCTCGTGTTGATGGCATCCGTCGCATTGCCGTCGTAAGGCTTGCGCGCGTAGACAGGGCCGAACTCTCCATTCCACACATACAAACCGTGCTCATCCATCCACTCCCGCTTCTTCTCGTAACTGCGGTAGAGCCGCCTCTTCTGCTCGTCGGTACCCTCGTAATTCTGGGGCGACGAGGGAAATCCAAAGGTGCTGTAGTCGTGGATATCGTAGCCAGTATTCTCCCAGTTCTTATACGCATCACCGAAGTGCGAAAAGTCGGAGGCGAAAGTGTTCCCGTCAAGGATGATCGCATGGTCTGGGTCCACCGCACGAATGGCCTTGTAGACGTTGTTATAGAATGCAATGACACAGGTATGCTGAGAATCGGTGGGTTCATTGAGGGGGTTGTAGGCAGCGACCCATTTGTTGTCCTTGTAGTGTTTGGCAAGTTCGCTCCAGAGCCAGAGAACGCGGTCCTGGAAGTCTTTGTGATTCCAAACTGACGACGTCGAGAACAATTATTAGTGTTTGTCATGATCGATTAAATATTTTGAAGTCTACTTACAGTTGGCAAGATGGCTGCCATGGTCAGAGTGCCAGTCAAAATTCTGTCCGCCAGGGGCGGTGTGTAGGTCCAGGATGGTGTAGATGCCATGCCTTGCGCAAATGTCAATGACGCGGTCAAGGTGCTTGAAGCCAGATTTTTTGAGAACTCGAGGGTTCATGTCATCTGAGCGGGCGATTATCCGTTAACATTGATGTCATCCGAAAGAATTTTGGAAGGTACCTTCGAAGTGATGATAGTTGAAAGGAAGACGGATGCAGTTGAGTCCAAGAGTCTTGAAGAAGGCAGCATCCTCGTCCTGGAAGAAATATTCAAGGAACTTTATAAAACACAGATCAGTGATGTACGCAGTAACATGATGACAACGATCTACTTTGTCAAAGAAGAAATCCGACTTGTCCTGTCCAATAGTCGCGCTGAGGGCCTCACGAATTTGGAATTCACAACCAGGATAACCTGGACAATGGACAAAGTAAGTCGACAGAGAGCGCCAACAGCGAGTAGCCGACCAGTTATGAAGTTCTCCATGCTAGAGAAAAAGTAGATCAGGAGAAGGCGTCTGGGGAAAGAGAGTTGACATACTTCATCCAGCCTCCGAGTCCGGCACCGCGAAGAACGACCTCGTTTCCTTGCTCGTCGACAATTTTTGCACCAGTTATCTTCAAAAGTGACATGATGATACGATGAAAGAGAGTATGGGGCCTACAGGGCTTATGTAGCGCACAAAGCTAGCCCATTGCTGAGTCTCATCCAGTGGAATGGTTGGGGTCAAGTTGGGGTCGACAGAATCGAAGGAACAAGTATCTCCGAGGATTCACCGCCACAGTTGTAATCTCTGTCAAATAGGGTGCCTTGCCGCTTTAGAAGTGAGTAGTAGCGAGAGAGTTTTTAGAGCCCGATAGATGATTTACGGTAGTTGTCGAAGTTCTTCATCATGGCATGAGATGAAAATGAATTCAAAGTCCGCCAGCGCGCGTCTGACTCGTTGATTTTGTTGATGACCTATCCGCTACTAAGCATACTAATTGGACTCAGGTGTCTTCAGTTCGAGGATCCGAACGCTCGGGAAACATATTCTGGACCTTGTCCGTCTCTAACGTGCTATTTGGCGCGAAGGAAAATACTGTTGACCACCTCAGCTCGTACGCCTGTCTCTGTGTTTCCAATACATTATGGCGCAACCACCGACCAAAAAAAATTCAACGACGCAGCCGTAGAGCGTGTCGTATTCGATATCTGACTTCTGGTGGACGAATTTGTAACACATGCGATTTTCAAAGTATCTCTGGACTGTTCTTCCACCGATATCTGCATGAGTTCAACTAGAAGAGACGAAATGAACGTCGGATACGATATGCCCTCCTAGGCCTTGTGACTCCACTTCAGATACGGGCTCTGTCTATTACGAACTCATCGATCGTCCCTCACACGCATAGTGCAGAGATCCTTCGGCAGGTGTGAGGATTCATACAGGAAGCCACCAATTGTTCCATTCAAAGGTTCGACTGCACTTGGGAAGGTCGTCGACTCATTGCTATTCTGACGCTTGCAACGCACCTGGGGATTCTGTAGCAATGTGATTAGCTGGAATGCTTCATTTTCTCTGCAGGTTTGAGTTCTTCGTGCGGCCGAAAAGTTCATTAGAAGCGATAGTTATCAAGCTCCGTCCTATCTACTGTATGTAATGAACCCTCTATTGTAGAAATTCCACTCTGGATATTTTTGTGACGGAAGGATCCATTCGAGACAGTGGTGAATCTGTCCCATGGGGGCCATCTTTTAATTGGTCTATATTTCGAACGACCGGTGGTCCCCAAAATTTTACTCTAGGCTTATCTTCACTTCTCACACCATTCTTTACCTCGCCTACTCAGATGCACTCCTAGGCTCTCTAAGAAACATTATCGCAAATCATCTTTGCAACAATCAAATGAAAGAGAAGCAATGGAGTGGCCAGCGAAATCACCAACACCCGCCTCACCTATTCAAGCCTCCCGCCGTTCAGGCCACCCAAGGAAAACACAAATTCACAGCGAAATATAAAAGCGAAATGAAGAATTACACGACAGAAAGCCCAATGATGACATGGACGGAAGTGTTTATTCAAGCCCGGTGAGCATCAAGTATTCCAACAAACATAGAGTATTACTTATGCACCGCCGCTCTGAAAAATATTTAAACTCTATGTTAGCCTCATGTAGAGTATATAATCTAGACGTAACTAATTATGGTCGTATAAAACAGGAGCTGGCGTGAATATGTCCTAGATCTCGCAGCCTTCAAACAGCCTCGTCAATTGCGCAATATCTCGATTTTCGATCTCAGCATGCATACGCCGCAAGCACTCGTCGAGCTTGCTATTCTCCATCTCCACGCTTTCCAAGCGCCTCGTAACACCTTCCAATCCCACTTGAATGTCTTTCACCCCTCTGGTTAGGCCTTCCACTCCCATTTTGAGCACCTTCATGCCCCTGCGGACTTCCTCGATTCTGGCGTCCAGCAAGAGTAAGTCTGTCCTCATCATATGGTTCTCCTCCCGAATGATGCGGCTATCCTCCCTTATAACCCTAAAATCCTTCACGGTATCGAAGTCATCCTTCATAAGATCCTCCCTCACCGCCTTGGAGTCGCCTTTCATGAAGTCCGCCCTCTCCCGACGACTGTTCTCCATCACATTCTTCAGCCTCTGTTGTTGCTGTTCTATCTTCTTGGTCGACCTTTCCAAGCGCGTCCCCTGCTTCCTCCAGCGCCTCTCCATTAACGCCTCCGAGCTTAGCGCCCACACGACTTTCTCCATCTCCAACTCCAATTTTATTTTGCGCACTCGAACTTGCTGGTGGGGTGGATTGAAAGATTTCCTCGCTGATGCCAGGCTCGACGATAACTCGTCGCATTTTTGCTTCTCTCGAGTCGAGCCGAATAAAATTTTCTCCGCCACTGGTGGTTGGTTCAGGCTCCCTGACTGCATTTTGAACTCGGTTTGGGATGCTGGGACGACGCGGATTGTCGGCGCTACTTGCATTTTGTTTCCGTGGAACGAAGAGGATGGGACGATGTTGTTGAAGTGAATGTGACGATACTAGTACATGTGCGAGCGATAGTTAAGTAAGTAGCCTCTCAGGGTCTACTAAGTATGTCGAGAATGACTCAGAGTGCAATAAAGGGCAACGCTTCCGAGTCATTCGTCTGTTTTCTTTGGGGATCACATTTTATTATGTACTAATTATGAACGACCCATGCTCCACAATTGCGTTGAGAACTTACGACAACTGATCATATCTCGAGCGGTATTTTTAGAGAAATTCGACGACTCCATGAAATCTCGCGAAGCATAAACCCGTCCGTAACATGACCTTGTCCTCCTCTTCTGGTCTTCCATCTTCAGCTGATGCATAGTTGCGTCGTGGCAGTTAGTTTGGCAGGCACAAAATAATAAGGAATCTTAATACAACAAAATTTAAAATTTTAGTCCGCGACATATGGATGCGATCTTTACTTTCTATAAATATAATTCGGTGTACAAAAAGGCGATTCTGCGCTTGTGTCGAACCTGCAAGTCCGCCAAACGCCATACCCACCCCACTTACGAAGCGGATTAGAATCACTGGACCGCCTTGGCGTTGGCGGTCAAAATATCATTAAGTTCGTCCCTCTTCACGCAATTAGAGAACTTGAAGCTGGCTGCGAGCTCGTCGATCTGCTTCTCGTCGAGACCGATGAAGTGGTCAGCCCATTCCTGTACGAGGAACTCGCTGATAAGAATGTTCCTCGAGATACGCGTGATGCGGTCACTGAGCTTCCAGACGGGACTCGGATACAGCTCGCGGTATTTCTCGGGGATTTCGTCTAGGACATGCTTTTCGAGAGGGGCGTAAACTTGGCGCACGGCCGCATCGTCGGCTCCCCAAGCATCGACGGCGAGCCGGTGCTTCTTGGCGAGGAAAGCAGCAAAGCGTTCCATGTATGGAGTAGATGGGGAGATGTAGACCATGCCTTGGAAGCCAATATCTTTGTAAAGCCAGATGGACCAGCTGAGCTTATCCTGCGATGCCAGCGCGTTAGTCAATCGCTTAAGCTTCGTATGAGGGAAAGAATAAAAAACTAACTTTGCTGTAGATGTCCAGCTGGTCTTTGAGCACCTGGTATCTTCTCAGGTTGATAGCGTCGGTTGCGTCACCGTCGTAAGGTTTGCGAGCGTAAACGGGGCCCCACTCCCCGTTCCAGGCGTACAAACCGCGTTGGTCAATCCACTCCCGCTTTTTCTGATAGCTCCTCAATAGCCTCCTCTTCTGTTCGTCGGAGCCCACATATTCCTGAGGGGCAGCGGGAAAGCCGAAGTTCGTGTAATCGTGAATTGCATAGCCGGTGTTCTCCCAGTTCTTGTGCGCGTCGCCGAAATGGGAAAAGTCGGACGCGAATGTGTTTGCGTCAAAGAAGAGCGAATGGTCCGGATCCTCGGCGCGAATGACTTTGTATACGTTATTATAGAACGCGATGAGACGGGTGTGCTTGGAGTCAGTGGGTTCGTTTAGGGGGTTGTAGCCTGCGATCCACTTGTTGTCTTTGTAATGCTTTGCGAGCTCGCCCCAGAGCCAGAGGACACGGTCCTGGAAATCTTTGTGGTTCCAGACTGATAACGAGATTAATTTAGCGTCTCTTATCGCCCCGGGTAGGCAGATAATTACTCACAGTTGGCGATATGGCTACCATGGTCAGCATGCCAGTCCGTGTTCTGTCCGCCGGGGGCGGTGTGCAAGTCCAGGATGGTGTAAATGCCGTACTTCGCACAAATATTAATGACGCGGTCAAGGTGCTTGAAGCCGGATTCCTTGAGAACGCGTGGGTTCATATCATCTGAAAAGGGCGTATACTATAAATATGAGCGAATCAGTCTCAGCAAGTGGTGTTCCTACCTTCGAAATGACGATAATTGAAAGGAAGGCGGATGCAGTTTAGTCCGAGGCTTTTGAAGAAGGCCGCGTCTTCGTCCTGGAAGAAATACTCGAGGAACTGGGCAATGGGGAGGTTACGACGAGGTTGTATTGACGATGAGGCCGGCGTACCTTGTCGAAGAAAAGATCCGACTTTTCCTGTCCAATGGTTTCGGTGAGGGCGGCACGGATTTGGTGCTCGCAGCCAGGGTAGCCTGCGCGATGTTCAGAACATGCAGATAGATACCGTCGACAACGACTAACCAGATATGAAGTTCTCCATGCTAAAGGAACAATAGGTCAGCGAAGACACCTGGGGAAAGAGAGTTGACATACTTCATCCAGCCACCGAGCCCGGCGCCACGAAGAATGACTTCGTTTCCCTGTTCATCGACAATTTTTGTACCAGCTATCTTCAAGAGCGACATGATGATCCGAAGAAAGGAATTGGTAGAGACAGAAAGCTTTTATATAGCTCAGAGTTGCGGTCCGGAGAATCCAAGAGACCAGCTGCCCCACCGAGAATACTCCGGAAGAGTAATCTTAATCAAATAGGCTCCCAACCCATTTAGTTGGCCAGGTCAAGCGATTGGCAGCGAGAGATTCCAGAGCTTTCCGACTGTTTTACGACAACTTTGTCAGAACTGCGTGGCATGAGAACAAGATGTGTAACAACGAATTCAGCTTTACGACTGAGTCGGAGCCAAAATGTTCGGCATTTTGCGTCCCGAACCGAGGAACCAATGATCTGTTAGCGCCCAGATAGAAAATTTTGCACAGATTTTACAGGGCGGAATCCTACTTTCAATGGAGCAAAAAAAAATTGTATGAGAGGTTGACACCTCATTGCGAAAAAGGAGTGGTATGCAATAGTTAAAAATTTTCACAACTACGCCACATAGAAAATGGTGTGCGTCGGCTGAAAAAAGACGTGTGCTGCACCATGAATTTTTTCGAAAACAGTGCTCTATTAGAAACTAGAAGCCCAGGCAGTAAAGTATTTGTTAACAGACAACTGTCTTTCAAAGTAAAGTATATTGTAATCTCTAATAAATTAGAAAATGAAGGCTGAATGAAGGTGCTGGGAAGTTTGAAGTTGTATTTTGTATATAGAATACTCTGGTAGGTATTACCTACAGAGCGCATAGGTCAATATTTTGCATTTTTTTTTCTTGGCAGATGTCGCAATTAAATTTTCAATCTGAAGCGTTGTGGCGTAGTTATGTAAATGTTTAACTATTGAACACGTCGTATACCACTCCTTTTTCGCAATGAGGTGTTAACCTCTCATGCAATTTTTTTTGCTCCATTGAAAGTAGGATGCTATCCTGTAAAAATCGGTGCAAAGTTTTCTAACAGGTCATGATCATTATTGGTTCATTCGCAAAATGCCGAACATTTCTAGCTCCGACCCGGCGTGTTGAACCGCATGCTTTCTGGCGGACTTTGAAGTTCTCCTTCACCATGACCTCAACCATAGATCTCGTCGGAGGACCATTCGCTGTCATCGAATCGGATCCAGGCGTCTTCAGTTCTTTGACTCGGAGGCTCGGCATCCATCGTCTTGAGCTTGTAGAACTCTACGACATCGAACCATGGGCTGTCGACCATCTTAGCCCATACGGGCTCATCTTCTGCTTCATGTGGCACAAGGACACGCATCGTCCGACCGACTTCAACGACCCAGCTGCAGAACGCGTCTGGTTTGCGAATCAGCTCTCAGATGACGCGTGTGCTACCCATGCAATACTTAATGTGCTTCTCAACTGTCCTTCCATCGACATCGGCGACGAGCTTCGCGCGTTCAGGAAGGAGACGGAGAATATGTCACCTGTGGTATGTCGGCCTGGGCGCATGCAGGTCAAGGAAGATTGACTCAACTTCTAGATGCGTGGCTTGGCTATCACGAACTCGCCCATCATACGGCCAGCACACAATTCGTTTGCTAGGTGTGTACATTCATCCGAGGCCATCAGTTGTTCCAGGCAAAGACTCGACTGTGCTGTCACCGAAAATATACTTCGGACGTCTTATTTTTATACCTGGTACATCTTTGGGACTGGTATAAACTCTGCGCTTTCTCCTGCATTTTCGGAATGGGGTCCGAAGATTCTTTAGAAACCACGGGTACCAAGCTCCGTCCTGTCTAACGTATGGATGTACCTTTTATCGTGAAAAATACCTTCTTGGATATTTTTGCGACGGAAGGATCCATTAGATACTAAGGTGTATCCAATGGTCCATGTATCGAACGATTGGTGGCCCCCAAAATCTAGTCTTTGTTCTTATCTCGTTCTTCGTCAGGCCTTCAGATATCCGCGCCTCCCTAAGCAATATTGTCGTGACCACCTTTGAGGCAATCAAACGTAAAGAGAAGCAGCGGAAGCAAGATATCGCAGCTGCGAAGCCACCACCGGCCAAACGTGCCAAAGTCGCCAAAGCCTCGACGTCCAAATCTCCCACCAAACCCAAGGCGAAAGCAAAGGGCAAAAAGAAGGCCAAGGATGAAGACACGGACGACGACGATGACAACGCGAACGATGACGAAGACGAAGACGATGCTAAGGACAAGGCCGACGACGATACCAACGAAGAAGAGACGTACCACTTCATAGGGTACGTCCCCGCACATGGAAAAGTCTGGGAGCTCGACGGGCTCAAATCGGGGCCTCTAGAAGTCGGCGAACTGCCCACACCTCCTCCGCATAACCACCGCACACGCTCGACCTCTTCCTCTTCGCATCTGCCTGCCGAACCGAATGCCAACGCCGCCCCTGCTCAAGGTTGGATGGATATTGCGCGCCCTGCGCTGCGCATGAAGATGGAGAAATACGGTGGCTCCGGGACCGATAACAGCAACATACGCTTCAGCCTGCTCGCCATCGTTGACGACCTGTACATGAAAGCGAGTGATGAGCTCGAGTTCCTCAAGCGCGAGCGGGTGGCGATTGAGCGGCGCTTGGAGGCAGGCTGGGAGGAGAAGGTGGATCCGTCACTCATTCAAGCTGCGCTGAATGCGTTCGAGCTTCCGCATCGCTCTAGTGAGCCGTCTCGTACCTACGCACCCGATTTCGGAGCACGAAAGATGGCGCGCGACCTCGAGATCATGAAACTTGGCCCTCCTGAGCTGATTGCGGCCTGGGAGGAGTGCGTGCGCAAAGCGGTGGCAGCGAAGGTTGGCGTCGAGGACGAGTATAGTAAGGGTGTGCAAGCGAATGTAGGTCTCCTTTCCAATGTTATGGTTTCTTCATACTGATTGCTAGTTCGACAGACTGATCATATCAAACGGACGTTCGACTACGAGCCATTCATCCGTGAATATATCAATTCACTCCAGCAAACAGGGCTCCTGAATCCGCTCCTTGATCGTGATAACGATGGGAAGAAAAGGCGAGGACGCAAACCAGTCGCAGCCAAGAGCTGAATCAGCTACACATCCTATTGTTTTCATGTGTACGAGCGTTTTGAGCTTCTTGACCCAAAGCCATGTAGACAACGTACAGGTAGTGTATACTCGAGCATATGATATGAACCATGCGTTATACTTACAGAGATTTGAGAGGCAGGGCCTGGAGGAGGCTGAAAAAGCTGAGAAGAATATAATACGGCGATGTTTGAGAGAGTGGTAAAGAAATTTGAGAAGGCCATCGAGGACGAATATCATAGACCTAAGCGCTCGTCATCTATTTTTAGAAATATCCATGATGTTGTTCGAATCGGCTCAAGGTGTAGAATCGGACCTCCTGCAATCCGCCAATGGCTATCAAAAGCATACAATCTGCTGCTTTACAAAAAAAATTCTTTTATAACTGATGTTGTTGCACGAACAAGACAACCATACTAGGAGGTTACTGCGCACTTCCGTCACGCGTGCCTATCGAACAAACCTCACAAAGTCATCGACTGATCGCAAGAACGAGAAAGGGTTTAAAAAAAGGAAGGACTCATGATCACAAAAATAAGGCAGACTAATAGAGCTCTCAAGGGGGAGTTCTTCTGCACATGTTGCATCTGCAGCGTTTGACCGTCTCAGGCGATGTATTTTCTCACCGTCTTCGGAGCCTTTAATTGTGTCGCAAATTTCCCAGATGCCTTATAAGGTTTATAATCGAGATAATCGACCGTCTCATTGTAATGTAAGAGTTATTTATTATAATGTCCAGAATTTCAATTATAAGACGCTCACAAGCGATTGTAATTGATACGGCCCGCCTTACAAGGCAGACCGGTTGATTAAGTGAAAATAAGAACCCATTTCAATTTCCTTACCGACTTTCTAATCTCATTAGATTTCGTCTTAACCGTATCTGAACCATTACTTAGTTACTTACTTTACTTACTTACCTACTAGGAGTTATACTAATCACAATTTGTTATATTCAACTTAATTATTCTGAGTTCTTTTACTACGGTGCGACTACAAATTGTACATACATATGTATTGACTACAAGTACCTACTACCAACTAACTAATACAGTATACCTACTGACCTTAGGTGCTTGTGCGACAAAAGACCGTGCCCATGACTTTATTATTTTAAAGGAGCGTACAAGCCACGTCAACAAGATTTTGTATTTTGTTCAGTTGACTGGGTGAGTGGCTGTGTCATCTCTAGCCAATAGAATTTCGCTGCGCATAGCGCCTAACTACTAATATATCTGCGCGGCCGTGGGCCGCCTCTGCTCGTAAACACCTCTATAAGTAGACTAATCATTGAATAGATATATATCCTTGCTCAGCATAATTATCTGAAGGATACGGGGATAGGGAATGATTCTGAGCAGATACTATTCTTCAGTACAATCTTATAGAGAATACCTGATTTGCTCGCTTGTTTCATGATTAAATTGCTGTTCTACCTTTAATTTGCTATGTAATGCATGATATGAGCTACATAAAGTGTTTTTACCCATGTTTTATACCTGTGTTGAGGCATGCGCACCATTAACGCACGGTGAACGCGCTCTAGAGACATCGTGGGATTTGACTTGGGCAATTTTTGCTGAGAAATGCGACGTTGTAAGCGAGAAATTACCTTACAAGTCATTGACAGGCATTATAAGCCGATGCTCACGCGTGTAAAGCCGATGAGAACATTATAATTGGCGAGCATCATTACAATCAAAAATTCTAATTATAAGACACATTACAAGGCTGGGAAATGGCATTATAAGCCGAATGCCTTATAAGGCATTCTGGAGATTTGCGACATGATATAGTAGAATAAAGCGAAATACTGAAGATGTGTCGTTAGATTCTGAGTCCGTGTATTTTATTGAGTCATAAATCGGCAGAAGAAATTCAGGGAAAGCGGAACCGGGAATGTAGCACGTTGACTCGCTGACTCGCTGGTGCTGGCATGATCCCCAACAGAACGTAGACATAGGTGTCGTCGCCTTTGCTATTTAAAAGCCATCTTTCAGGCCAACCATCTCATCCCCAAACCCTCGTCGTCGTCACTTCTCTCTTGACATCGCTTCAATCACTCCCTTCCACGAAAACGGCAGAGCAAGCAATGCTGCAAATTCTGTACGGCGAACTCAAGCAGCTTCAAGCTCAGTTCTTGGAGATGTACCAGAAATCGGACGAAAAGATTAAAAATCTAGAGGCGGACAACAAGAAATTAAGCGGGGTTGTAGACCAGCTCCAAACCAAGGTTTCTGGTCTCGAGGAGTCGCAGATTTACACGGAATTTGATACCAGAGACCTTAGGGAGCGCCAGCAGTTGATTTGGGACTGGGTACTCAGTCATGCGGTGAGTTTATGTCTAAGGACTTCGTTCGTACCCAAAATACTCATTGAATCGCTCATAGGATAATAGCGAGAGCGGGGAGCGAAAATTCAGAGAATGGGCAGTCGCTCAGGTGCGTTTCACTAAAGAAAACACTAGATTCAGATTAATAATTGGTTGCAGGACCCAGGATATGGACCCATAATCGACTTCGTACGGTCCATGCAGGCAGCAGAATCTTCGACGCAAGGCCACGCCTAACATTTGCAGCTCTGGCGTACATAGTTCCGATTTGTTTGAATGATATGAGTTTCAAACCTTGGACGACTCTTTAAATTCTCCCTGCTATGGATCTTTCGTAAAGCTGACTTTGGAATCTGGTCATCACGATCTTTCTTGACTTGAATCTATTCTACAAGTTGGATCTATACTACTATCTACGTACTGCCGTCGTCGCCGTAACACCACATCGTTGCAATTGCAATCTTTACCTCCTAAATGTCAGTGCAAGTAGTGCCAATCACATCAACTGTCCAAATAACAGCGTCTTCAATTCGACCGTAAAGCTTGAAGTCCAGAGTGACTGTAGCCGCCAGCAGCAAAGGACACTCTCCTGGTGAAGTGGACTTGGGGACAACCGAATGCGTAGTGGTTCGTACTGAGGCAATGATTAAGATGGGCAAGTATCAGTTCTTTCACTGAAATTCTGACGCACTCTCTACAATTATGCAAGTAGATCGATGAAACAAGGACCCAGATACGAAAGCTTAAAGAGGAGATGCAAGAGGCGACCAGTCAAATGAGAAGGCTAAGGCATAAGAACAAAAGAGAATGCCCGGAAAACAAGAGACAGAGCATCCTGGACCAGGAGACCACGGCACTGGCCAAGACCGCAGCAGAGAATTTGAGCAGCCACTGCACGAGAGGACGCTGATGAGAGATTTGACATAAGTATGCTGTAAGCAGCTGAGTGCTCAAGCGCTCACTAGCGCTCACTACTTAGCGCT
The DNA here is from genome assembly GCA_009935795.1 of Pholiota adiposa. Lineage (NCBI taxonomy): Eukaryota > Fungi > Basidiomycota > Agaricomycetes > Agaricales > Strophariaceae > Pholiota > Pholiota adiposa. Next base: position 93,253 of record QEYC01000158.1, on the reverse strand, counting down.
CAGGCCTGGCCTCGGCCTTGCTGGTGACTCGTGGGAAGGAATTGTTCAAGCGAACGCAAGCACGCAAATTGGGTTGAACTGGAACTTATTCAAGTTTGGTCTTCATTATACAGCATTTCCTGTAAGCGCCAGCACTTTCTCACTGTTTCTACTTTCTGATGTGGTCGAGACCTATTGTGTAGAACGTATGACCTGTAGCTGGAAAACAAAGGGACATTCAGAAGCGTGCCAGCCCGGCGACTCGGGACAAGATGAATCGATGAAGTTACGAAGTGCACATGCTGCAAATAGCTTGACCATCCATTTTGCCATCAACCCGTTCTTTCAGGCGAACGTGGCTGTTCGGGGCTTTCTTTTTCGTGTTGGAGAAACTTCGGCACTACGGTTGCTGAAGCAAGCTTTGGTCCAACAATTTCTACAAACTCAGATTTGAGTACGTGCTCTATCTGTCTGCCACTCGCTGTATACACTATACTCATGGCTTATGAAAACCAGAATCGCTTCGCTGTAGAGGACATGGCGCTGAAACTTCGCATGTTTATGCATCACCATATGTTCTTCCCTGCGACTGAAAAATCACCAGGGTTGGGCATGTGAGTTGTTTATTTATATCTTGAATATTCTTCGCCCTACTCAGGAAAATTCTGACGGTCTCGCAGAGTATCCCAGTTCGACGACCAACAAAAAAACGATGTCATGCTCTCCTTGTCGCCTTCTTTGACTGAGAAGCAAATCACTTCAAATCTCAGCGGCCCGAGGCAATTGTGATATAAAAGAGCATGCTAGCACCCTGTTTCAAATACTGATATCCCGAAAGGCTTTCAGCAAGTTTCGTCATGTGGAGCACAGCTCGTCTCGGGTTTCTTTCAGTAGCACTTGTGCGCACAGCAGTGGCGGTAACAGTCACTGTGAGTGCGACGGCAAGTCATGCTATCCCAACCACTTTATGTGAGTATCAATTTCTCCAATTTCGGCCATGATCCTTATGTTCGACCGCCTTTTTTGAAGGGGGACAAATGTTTGAGGTACGCTACTCAGAATGACTCTACATTCCTTATATCAGACTAACATTTACTGTAGGATATCAGTGTAAGCTCAACCCCAAACTCACTGTTCAATTCATTTCTGATCTGAGTCTGTCTTGAAATCACAGCATGTTAGCATTTCGTCTGTTTTGTGTTTAACTACTGAATCTCCAATTTATTTTTTAATAGAGCGGAGACGGTGGTCTATACGCAGAGCGTATGTATTTCTATATTTACTGAGATACTTGATGCACAATATACTAATTCTTCTTTGCCAGTCCTCCAGAATCGTGCTTTCCAGCAAGTCACACCAGGTATCTAGTCTGTCCGATATTCTACAGTGTAGAAGACTCATGCTGACTACTCTGTACGCATATAAAAGGCACTTCGGCAGCACTCAGTGCATGGGCAGCTGTCAATGGGGCAAGCATATCTGTTGTAAAAGAGACTGTTCCCGTTTCGTCATCTCTGCCCAATGCTCTCCACGTCATAATCCCTACCGGCAAAACGGGCGCTGTTGGTTTCTCAAATTCTGGATATACAGGTAAAAGCATATCGTGGTGGTATAATACTAGTTAAATGACCATCACTTCACAGGTATAAAGGTTGCTGCCGGCTCGACGTATACTGCATCATTTTACTACAGGTTCCCAGCTAGCTCTTCTTTCAGCGGAAATCTGATGATCGCCCTCCAGTCTTCTTCTGGTCAAGTCTTTGCTTCGACTACTGCTGCTCTTTCGGGCCAGCAGACCACATGGAAGCAAGTCACGGTTTCTTTAACGCCAAGCAGCTCTGCTGGCTCCCTCACGAATCTCTTCACTGTCACTCTGGACGGCGCTGCAGCGTCGGGACAAGCAATTAACTTCGCAATGTTCTCATTATTCCCGCCTACCTTCAAGAATCGAGGGAACGGCATGCGCGTAGATATTGCTGAGGTATAGTCGTTTGCTTGTCTATTTTTGGTAGCTAATATCACCGCGACTTCTTAGGCACTACAAGAACTGGGACCTTCTTTCTTCCGTCTTCCTGGAGGAAATAATCTTGAAGGTCAAACTACTGCTACCAGATGGCAATGGAATCAGACGGTACGTGTCATCGCTCTCCCTTGCCCATTTATTGAAACGGGATGCCGTCTTTAGGTTGGTCCAATGCTCAGCAGACCAGGTGTGTCTTTTTGTACTTTTCTTCATTTCTTCTGCGTTACTAATAATGCCTTTAAATTACATTTCAGGTCGAGTAGGCGATTGGGGCTATGTTAATACAGAGTCTGTGTTGGTGCTCAAATCTCTGGTGTTATGGGTACTGATTCTCGTCAAAGTGGGCTTGGTTTATTGGAATATTTGAATTGGTGTGAAGACCTTGGAATGCAACCAATTATGGCGGTTTGGGCAGGTGCTTCAACTATTGTTATTACCTTCAGAATGTTTTATTGATCTTCCGTCATTTTGTAGGATATTCTCTAGGTGGCACTAGCCTTGTCGAGTCCGCACTTCAGCCTTACATCCAACAGGCTATCGATCAAGTACGCTTGGGCGTTTGTTGATAAATCCAGTGGCTAATATAATATATTGCCAACCAGATCAACTTTGTCGTCGGAGATCCCTCGACTAGTGCAGCAGGTACTATATATTATAATGTTTACTTTTCACTTTGTTTACCTTCGAATCAACAGCCACTCTCCGATCTTCTCTTGGACACCCAGCCCCATTCACACTGAATTACGTCGAAGTGGGGAATGAGGTCAGCTATTCAGTCGATCGAGTATAATACAGCTCATTCAATATCTTTCCTTGTCAGGATTTCTTTGCATCTTCATCGTGCGTGATTCCTTCTTAACTTCGTGGCCTAAATTTGATAAATTATTTGAGCTAATGTGTTGTATCATGGGTCAGATATACCTACAGATGGACAGACTTCGTGACGGCACTCAAGAAAGCCTTCCCAAATATTCGTATGTTCCCTTTTTTCAGACTGACTGATTTATATCTTAAGTCTTCCCTTTCACACCAAGACTTCATTGCGACATCTTATGTGAATAACCCTATCCTTTCTCCCAAACCAACAGAGTACGATGTCCATGTATACCAGACACCTAGTGAGTTTTAATATCCAATCATATATATATATTTGGGCTTCTCACTATTGCTTCCCCATCTAAGCTTGGTTCGCACAAAATTCTTTCTATTACGATAGCATGTCGGTGAGTGTTACGAATACGGTTCGTTATACCCAACCTCATATTTTTATAAAGCGCGACGGAACAAAGTATTTCGAGGTATATCTCTGCAACGACTTTCCATTCTCTCACAACTGTCGTTAATAATCTGTTATATAGGGAGAATATGCCGCTATCTCTACGAACTCCAGTAACCTATATGGAAGCCCCGCTCAGGGACGCTTGACTTACCCTACCATGCAAAGCGAGTATTTTCAGAGCTTCCTCTATGGCGTGCATCTAATGAATTTCGTAGGCGCAGCTGGCGAGGCGGCATTTATGACAGGCTTGGAGAGGAACAGCGATATTGTGTGCGTACATTATAGATTTATTTTATCTTTTGACAACGAAACGAAATTCTTGATAGCTTTGCTGCCTCATACGCTCCCCTCCTCGGAGTGAGTTAGACGGAAAATTATGAACAAAACGTTAATGAAAACTCCTTATCTCAGCATATTACAGCAAATCAATGGGTAAGTTACAGTTGATCCTTAACTATTCAGAAAAGCGAACATAATTTCAACCGTCTTTTTAGACTCCGAACTTACTTGCTTTTGAGTATGCCTCAAATCTGAAATACCTTCAGAAATTATTTTACGTCGACATTTATTTTATAGTGCCGGCTCTGTCTATCGCTCAACAAGTTTCTATGTCCAGAAGGTAAGCATAGAATATGTGCGGCTTTTCAGACCGGATGGATGTCTGATTTTTCTCAAGCTCTTCAGCGTGAACAGAGGCGACAGCTATCTTCCCAGCACTTTGCCCAGCAAGGCAGGTACCCTGTTCTGGAGTGTTGTTCGCAAGACATCTGCAAACCAGATCATAATCAAGGTAAAGCTTGTCGATCCACCGCCCTTTCGTATGGTCTAATTGTTGTGACTGCCAGATCTCGAACACGGCTACCTCTGCCGCCCCTCTTACCTTCCAACTGCCATTTAGTGTCGCCACCTCTGGAACACTTCAGCTTCTGACGGGCAACCCGATGGCAAGTAACACCCCGTCAAATCCGAATCTCTTTTCTCCCGTTGCCAGTACTATCTCTACTGGCCAAACTTTCAATTACAATGCACCAGCGGTCAGCGTTAGCATTATTACCTTGACATTGGCGACCGGTACTTCTACCACTCCGAGCCCCACCACGACTAATCCTACCACTACCACGCCCGCTAATGGTGCGGTCCAGTCTCACTATGGACAGTGCGGAGGGTGAGTTGTTTTAGCTGAAGGGTCATATTCGATGGCTTAATTCTGAATGTTTATAGTACTGGCTATACAGGGCTAACTGCGTGTGTCAGCCCCTACACATGCACATATTCGAACGATTACTACTCTCAGGTATGAGTTGTTATTTTACGGTGTTAATAAAACTAACGGTCGACTCGGATATTCTACTTAGTGTTTATAGAGGTAGAGTGAGCTTGAAGAATCATCAAGTATTATTGGGGCTAGCAGCCAACATTCTATGTATGCGTATGAACCTCGAAGGCCAACGTTCTTTATGTCCTGAATAGCTATGACGTTGTATTTGGGCATCGAACAAATCCCCAATGATTTTTCCCAATGACTCGCAAGCGCTTCCTTCTCGCGTCCGCATCTGAGTCATTTAAGTACCTTGACCCTGAACGTCTGAACGTGAACGCGAGCAGAACGCGAGCAGGCCGCCTTCTACCTCGTTGTCCCTAACGTTGCATCATCGTAAATCCTTTCAACTACTGGCAACTGCACTGGGGACGTTAGAAGCACCACAATCATCTGACTGCCTACCACGCATTGCCGCCATCTATTCCACCCATGATTCTGCCTCAAACCCTCTATACCGTTGGAATTACGGACCAAGCTTCGACGCGTCCAACATTCCAGGATGCGTTCGCCAACACGTATACCCTTCCAGATAGCAATAGCGCGGACCAGTGGTCCGCAGACCTCGATGTACCAGCGCTTGACATACGAGCCTTTGACGAGGCCAACACCAACACCGAGGCATTGTCAAAGGCACTAGTCGTCCCAAATGCAGGGTCAATACGCAATCGTATTCGCAAGGGGTTGCTCTCAAGTCGACAATTCAAGTCGAAGAACTAAAGATGGGAATAGAAGAGACGATGCGAAGTCACGAGATTGTGTTGAGGAGCATAGAGGAGGGGATCCGGGAGTTGCGCAGTCAACAAGAAGAGATACGCAGACAGCAAGAGGAGATACGCAGACAGCAAGAGGAGATACGCAGACAGCAAGAGGAGATACGCAGACAGGCTATGATGATCGCTAGAGATATGGCGGACCTGAAAGACCGTATGCGGGTGGTTAAATTTAATCCGTGGTTTTTGGACCCCAGGTGCGTATCTTCGAACTTTGAGTGCGATGACCTTTTCTGAAGACCACTCACTCTATTGTCATCTGTTTGATTTTTCATCCAGGCCTGGACGGTGGAGCATCATAGGATTCAGCAAAACCGAGATATTGTGGACTTGGAGATCTCCGAGGAGGGTGAATTGGTTCCTCTTGTTCACCCTGTTTAGCTTTGGAGAAGGCACCTTCACTGTTGGATTTACTCTGTTGAGCTTGATGTTCGAGTTCCCTCTTTTTTGTCCTGTCATGATACTGCATTGGTGTTTCCAGAATATCCAAATTTTAGGTACAATCGGGGCATCGAACAAATCCCCAAAGAATTTTCTAAATGACTCGCAAGCGCTTCCTTCTCGCATCCGCGTCTGAGTCATTTGATTAGTCGACTTTGACCCTGAGCGTCTGAACTTGAACGCGTGAACGCTGATTTATTCGACCATATCTCGTTAGCTCTAACGTTGCATCGTCCCAAATCCTCTCAACTATTGCCAATTGCAGGGGGTAAGTCAGAGGCTCCAACAGCTTTTTGACCGTCTCTCACGCAATGCGGCCATCTCTTCCACCCATGATTCGGCCTCAAACCCTCTATACCGCTGAAATTACGGACCAGCTTGCGGCGACAACTTCGACGCGTCCAATACTCCAGGCTCCGTTCTACAGCGCGTATACCCTCCCAGACAGCGGTGGCGCTGACCAGTGGCCCGCAGCGCGCAACGTACGAGCCTTTGACGAATCCAACACCAACACCGATGCGATGTCAAACACACTAGTTGTCGCAACGAGGGGCCCGGTCAATACACAATCATACTCACAAGAGGTGGATCTCAGGCCTTCAGATGGGCAGGTGGGATTTACTTCCGGGTCAGAAGTGACGCCTCTGCCACAAGATATGATGAGCCCGGAGACGATGTGGGCTTCGGCGTGGGTGAGAAGGGAGGTCGAAGAGCTTAAGGAGCAGACTCGAAGCCTTGACATAAGGTTGAGAAGGATAGAGGAGGACGTACGGGAGATGCGCAGTCAACTCGACGAGATGCACAGCGAATTTGGCGAGATGCGCAGGCAACTAAGCGAGATGAGCAGACAGACTTGGGCGATGGATAGAAATATGGCATATCTGGAGGACCGTGTGCAAGCGCTTTTTGAGCCCCAGGTGCGTTTCTTTCAACTTTGAAGGTTTTATTATGTTTCCTGAAATGTGTTGTTGCAAATTTCCTTTGACTTTAGGTCTGGACAGTGCAGCATCAATTGCAGGTTGCACATCGCATTGCCTTGCTTTATGACGATGGCAGCGTCTTTGGAATATTTGAACGAGGTGTATCGGGCTGGCGTCACGTTGAGAGGTTCGACTACGGTCTCTTCTGGTATGGTACTTGGGGGTATGGGCCGACTTGGCACCAGGGGTATGGATATAGTGCCGCAAATTTCTATACAAGGTATTAGGCGCCCATAACCGTTATTGGAAATTGTAGGAATGAGTTTGTTTGAAAAACTTGGAAGTTCTCGATGTTATTGGATGCCTTTCCGTAGCATTTAGAAACACAGATTATTTTCTAAATGGCATCAACCGGTATGCCGCCGCCACCCAAAAGGAGAGAACTTAACAAGAATTAATAATTCTGACCCATTTCTAAACTTTAATCTGAACGAGGGATGTACGACTTTTAGCTAGGATTCAGACGCGCATACTTACATGGCGAGTAGTTTTGTCAGCCTTGAGGCGTGGAAGAGGGAGCACCAAGACGAAGTTGAAGAGGACGAGTTCATTTTGCATCAAGAATAAATTTAAAAGTCCCAAATTTGGGACCGAGTACGTTAACGAGAACAGCGAAGCCATGCCTGTCGGGCAGCAAATTGACCAGCCCCACAATTCCGCCTCCCATCTTGGTCAGTGGTGACGATCTAACACCCCGACAAGTACGAAGTCAGAGCGGACTTCTCGGCACTGTCAACGGAGAGGCCGTAGTAGTACTTGACCTGCACATAGGCGCGGGCGTAGGTGCACTTGTAGCTGGCGAGAGGGGGCATCCACGTCGCGGGGTCTTGGTCGCCTGTTGTAGGTTAAGGGTCTGTCAGTGCGAGGTTAGGGGGAAGGAGGAAAGGGAAAGCGTACCTTTGGCTTGGTTCAAGCTATGGATGAGGACGGACGCGTCAGTGGGTGTATACACGCAAGATAGAAGTGGGATGGTGAAGGAAGGAAAAAAGGGAGGCGAAACGAGGGATAGGAAAACGAAAGGTGACGAAAACCTACTTGTCAGTAACAGCAATCAACTGAGGGCGGGTGAGATCATTGGCGAAGGCCTGGCGTTTGGCGCTGGTCCAGAGGCGCGCACCGGAGACCCAGGCTTCTTTGAGCGGGACGACGTGGTCCTGTGTGTATATGCCGTGTTAGCGTATGTGTGAGGGGTGGGCGGCCCGATGGGCTGCCGGGAACTTACAATGTCGAGATCACTAGCAAGGGTGGTGGCGACGCCGTCATAGGCGGAAACCCACCTGCCCGAGGTGGCGGCGCACGCAGAGTCGGTGACGACGCTGGTGCCGTCGCGCTTGAGCACAGCTGTGTGAGGTTGAATAAAGTAAGCAGGGCTCCTACGAGCCGTTCAGAGGAAGGAAAAGACGCACTCTCGCGGGTATCACACGTGCCGGAGACTGTCTGGGGGTCAGCAGGGAGAACTTGAGGAGAGATGAATAAGGCAGAGGCATCAACGCACTGGTGATCCAGTGGTTGAACAGAGCGCGGTCGTACGCGGGCGAGTTGTTCTCCGCCGCCACGGTCACTGCAGACACAACCAGATGAGCTACGGGGCTACGGACGACAACAGCGGGGTATGGCACGGGTACGTACGCGAGGCAAGGTAGGAACGCGCCGTGGCGCCGCTGACGGGGGTCGGCAGCGCGCGCGATTCGAGCTCGAGCGGGGTCGATAGGACCGCTGGGGCGAGGAGAAGCGAGGCAAGGAGGGCGGTGAAGCGCATGGTTGGATTCAGAGGCTGGCTGGCTGGCTGGCTGGCTGGCTGGTTGGCTAGGAAGGGGGAGATCGAGCAGGTTTTATAAGGCGAGGACGGGCGCGGCATTTGTGTGCGTGCGTGTGGTGGCATGAGGAGAGGGAGAGATAGGCTATAGCATCCCTTGGCCTTCGCTTAGGACGAGATAGAGGTGGGAGTCGAAATAGAACCACGTTTTTGGGTGTTCAATGGGGCGCATGCATTCGTAACGCGTGATGCATTGACAGGTCATCCGACAGGAGGGTGTTAGGCGCCTGTCAGGGTCGCTGCGACTTTGTCACTTCGCGGTATGTCACTTCGCGGTATGTCACTTCGCGGTATGAGGTGTGCGTTTAGATTTTGGGACGTGGGTCCAAGGCCCTCCCTGCTTATCGCGAACAGTGAACGCAATATCGGAGTATGACCAGAGAACGCAATATCGGAATATCGGACTCATATTGGAATTCGGGGGATGGAGATAACAGAGATACAGTATATGAGGCGTGGGGACTCAGAGGAGCGAGGATCACGAAGAGGGGGCTAGGTTACTATCGGCATCAGCGTGCACTTGATATTAGCGAACGCGACAGGGGCTAAGAAAAGAAAAGGACTCAGGAGGGAAGTGGGCAGAGACTGCGTGCGTGCGTGCGTGGTGCTTGCGTGCGTGCGTGGTGCGGGCCTTGCGTGCGTGGTGGGGGGCTTGCATGCGTGGTGGGGGGCTTGCGTGCGTGGTGTGCGCCTTGCGTGCTCAGGACGAGTCAGGAGGGTAGCGAGAGGCGTGGTCAGGAGATGTAGAGAGAAGCCTCGGCCTTTCCTTGAGACGAGATAGAGGCGGGAGCACAAAATCACATTCAAATTCAGATTGAGAACGTTGCCCGCTGGCGCGAAGGGTGTCGCCACGTGTGTCGCGGTCTGACTCTCTTTGAGGTTTATTGCCCACTACTGTGTCTGACCGTGTCCTTTGAGGTTTGTGCGTACTGTGTCTGACTCGCTTTGAGGTTTGTGCGTACTGTGTCGGACTGTCTTTGAGGTTGATGCCCACCTGTGTCGGACTCTCTTTGAGGTTTCGACTCCGAGTCCGAGTCCGAGGCTGAAGGTCGAACGTCGAGGATCGAGGGTCGAGGGTCGAGGGTCGAAGGGCTTCGTAGGCGCTAGGTTGGGGCTGCCAGGTGCGGTGCGGTGCGGTGAGCGATCCTGGACTGACGAGGGGGTGTGCTGGGTTGTTGGTATTGATGGTGTCGTTGGTCGTTGGTCACATTGGTCTCATTGGTGTCGTTGGTCTCATCGTTCTCATTGGTCTCACTCCCTTCATCACTTTCAACTCCTTTCATTACTCTCATTGCTCTCACTCCCTTCATCGCTCTCACCCCCTTATTGCTCTCATGTGCATCGTGAAAAAAAAATGTGCGAGGTTTTGTTGGCGAGGGTTTGTTATCGAGCGTCGGGCGTCGGGCGTCTATGCTTTGCCTAGTCGCTTCTAAAGGCTCTGCCTTGTCGCGTCTAAGGGCTCTCTGCCTAGTCGCGTCTAAGGGTTCTGCCTAGTCGCTTCTAAGGGTTCTGCCTAGTCGCTTCTAAGGACGAAGCTTGAGGGTGAGGGCGAAGCGTTTGGGGGTAAGGCGTTTGAAGAAGAAGCGTTTTCGGGTGAGGGGTGAAGCGTTTGCGGGTAAGGCGAAGGGTGGGGCTTGATGGTGAAGACTTTGAGGGTGGAGTGTTGAGGGGAAGCGTCGAGGGGAAGCGTTTGGGGGTGAAGCCTTTGAGGAAGAAGCGTTTGAAGAAGAAGCGTTTGAAGGTGAACTTGAATGCGTAAGGTTGAGGGAAAGCGCCGGGGGTGAAGCCTTCGAAAGTGAAGCGTTTGAGGGTGGAGCGTTTGAGGGTAAGGCGAAGGGTGGGGCTTGATGGTGAAGCATTTGAGGGTGAGGGAGAAGGTGGAGCTTGAGAGTGAAGCTTTGATTTGAGCTTGAGGCGTGAAGCATTTTTGGGTGAGGGGTGAACGTTTACGAGTGAACTTGAATGCGTAAGGTTGAGCGGTCGAGTCGTCCTGGAGTGGTCGAGCGATCGAGCGATTGAGGAGAGGTCAAGAAATCAAGGAGAGGTCGAGAAATCAAGGAGAGGTCGAGAAATCAAGGAGCATCAATGATCGGCGAGGAGCTTCAAGGGATCGGCAGGGAGCATCAAGTATCGGCGAGGAGCGTCAAGGATCGGCGTAAAGCTTCAAGGATCGGCGAGGAGCGTCAGGGAGCGTGGGTTGCGTGGAGCGCTTGGGCCGCTTGGGGAGCGCGTAATGCGTCAAGGAGAGTCAAGGAGTGGCTGGAAGAGTCGAGGACTCGGAGCGGGATCGCGTGCGGCGGATCGCGTGGTGGTGCGGATAGCGTGAGGAAGCGGTGGATGGCGATGGATGAGGATGTCGATGGACTGCGAGGGCGGTGGGGATGGACGGCGATGGCGTTGGCGATGGCTGGCGATGGCGGTGGGGATGGCGATGGTGGTGAGGATCGCGTGAGGAAGCGGTGGATGAGGATGGACGGCGACGGCGATGGCTGGCGACGGGGATGGACGGGGATGGCGATGGCGATGGCGATGGCGTGGTGGCGGGGATCGCGTGAGGAAGCGGTGGATTAAGAAGCGGTGAATGGGGATGACACTGGCGACGGGGATGGACGGGTGGATGGCGGTGGATGGAGATGGCTGGCGATGGGTGGATGGCGACAACAATGGCTGGCGTTGGCGATGGCTGGGGATAGCGTGAGGAAGCGGTTGATGGTGATGGCTGGCGACGGGGATGGACGGGGATGGCGATAGGGATGGCATTGGCTAGTGATGGCGTTGGACGGCGGTGAATGGCGATGGACTGCGAGGGCGGTGGGGATGGTGATGGCTGGCGATGTCGATGGACTGCGAGGGCGGTGGATCGAGCTGGATGGTGATGGGGATGGACGGCGATGGATGGCGTTGGAAGGCGATGGATGAGGATGGGGATGGCGTTGGCTGGCGATGGCGGTGGGGATGGCGATGGCGGTGGATCGAGCTGGATGGTGATGGGGATCGCGCTGGGTGGCGATCAAAATCGAGCTGGGTGGAGGACGAGTCGACGTTGGACGGGGGCCGTTAGTGCTTTGGGTTGAGCGTGAGGCTGAGGTTGAGGTTTAGGTTTCGGTTAAGGTTGAGGTTGAGGCTGAGGCTGAGGGTGAGAGGCGTCCGGGCGCGCGTCTGCGCTTCTGCGCTTTTGCTAGTGGTGTGTGGGTTTTGTGAGGGAGGTTGGGAGGGAGGCGGGCTGAGCGCTGAGGTGGGGTGAAGGGTTAGAGGCAAATTGAGGGCTGAGGGGAACTGGGAAGCGCTAGGAGGTGAGGTAAATTAGAGGTGGGTTGAGGGATGAGCGCCGCGGATCGGTGTGGGCTCGAGGTAGACGCAGGGAACGGGGATGTGTTGTTTGGGTACGTGCGTTGGGCGGAGTCCTAGGGCTGAGCGCTGAGGCGGAAGATGGAGGTGGAGGACAGAGCACGGAGGGTGGGAGATAGGCACAGCAGGAATGGGTAGTTGCTGAGGGTAGCGGGCTGCGGGCTGTGGCCGAGGGTAGCAGGCGGGCAGTGGTTTGAGATAAGACGGCTAGCGGGCATGGGATGGGAGGGTACGGACAAGAAGCGTGGGATGGGATGGAGGGCAGAGGCAGAGTTGGAGGGAGTGTGCGCGGTGCGGCTGGGGTTGGGTAGGGCTTGGTGATCAATGGGATCGGAGGGTGGAGGGGTGGAGGGAGGGCTGAGGGTAAGGCGGTGCACGTGTGCGATTTGGATTTGAGTTTGGGAACAGGAAGACGAAGGGAAGTTGGGAGAGGAAGACGAAGGACAGGCGGGGAGGGAAGAGGGGATGGAAGGGAAACAATGGCACTGCACATTTCTGGAGATGCCCCGGGATGGATCACGCTACGTCGTTCATTAGGCCGCGGGTTGGAGCTCGTGGGTTAGTGCGTGCTGGGCGGAGCAGGGGCTCGTTGACATGCTCGAAAGGGGGACGCGGGTGGTTGCGTTCAGGCCCAGGTTTTGGGGGTTGTGCGTATGCGAAGACTCGGATGGATTATGGATAGGGTAGGGTAGAATCAAGTAGACTCGGATGCGTCCTCTGCCAGATTCTAAGAAGTGGTGCATGACGACGTAGCTTGGGAGGCGTTGGTGAGCGCAGGATAGGATATCAGCGATCAATGGAGATGGGCCGGGCGAGGCGCGCGGAGAGACGAGCGAGGCGAGCGGGGGGTGATGTCGTCGAGGGCGCGTGTGTTGGGATTGGGTGGCGGTGAAGGGCTGCGGGCAGTAGGGCGAGGAGGGCTGGGGAGCACGAAATGGGTGCGGGCAGGTTGGATGGAAGCTTAAGACAAGAGGCATGGCGTGGGCCCAGAGCCGGCGCATGTGGCGGTGCTTAAGCGCCTTTTTGCTCCCACCTCCATCTCCATCTCGTCCCCTTCCTCTCCTCATCCCCCCTCTGTCTCGTCCCCCTCGCCCATCACTCTCCCTGCTCCCCTCGCTTTCGTCGTGCGGCTTCTGCCTCGACTCGGTGCTGATCAAGGTGTCCCACCTGCAGCCCTGGACCGAGCCGAGGTGCGCTTGATCTCCCTTCCTTCCTTCCTTGCGCTGACTGATGTCCGAGCCTTCCTCGCCTGGTGTGCACCCACTGCTGTGTGTCGTCGACCACTCTTTCCCAACGTACGTTGCCTCTACGCGCCTCCAAGCGCACCCACCCGCCACCCCGCCTCTCTCTCCTCTCTCCCTCCGTCTCTGCCCTTCTTCTCACTCTCCTACCCTTCTTCTCACGCCTCCCCCTCCCACCTCCCCCTCTTCCACTCTCTTCCTCCCTCCCTCCTCTCCCCAGGGCCGCTTCCTACCCTATTCTATACACGGGGGATCGTTCGTTAATCAATTGGAGTTGGAAGGGAGGGTGCGATAGATGCGATGAGGTACCTTGCTGTTCTAGACGCTGGGTGTCAGATCAGCAGATGCGGCGGAGGGGGGAGTGCGGAGTGCGGAGTGCGGATGCGTAGACGCGCGTCCTCGGTGCGCTTGGTATGTGTTGTAAACCTCTCTCGCTCTGCAATTCAGCTTTTTTTTGTTGACTGCGACTGCGACTAGATGCTGGTGGATTGGGAGCCAACCCCACCCCACCCTCGCCTATCCTCACTCTCAAGCCGGGCCCTCCCCTTACCCCAGCCCTCACCTCACCCTCGCCCACCCTCGCCCCCGCCTCGCCTCGCCTCTCCTCACCCTCGCTGCACCTCGCCCTCACCGCCGCCCTCGCCCTCGCTGCACCTCACCTACGCCTTCACCTCGCCCTTGCCCTCGCTCTCACCCCAAAAGCCCCCGCCTCTCCTCGCCTCGCCTCGCCCTCGCCCTCGCCCTCTCCTCGCCCTCACCCCAAAAGCCCCAGATCCCACCCCCCAAATTGAAACCTGGCCCATGCCCCAAGACCACGTACTCCAAGACCCACGCAAGACCTCGCATGACGTCCAAACCACGCGCTCAAGGGGTTCCGAAGCAGTTTTCGCCGCTGGGACTAGCGGGGGCGGTGGGGTTGGCGCGGGTTTTGGGATTGGGATTTGGGATTGGGAATGGTTTTGGCGCGGGATTTGGGATTGGGATTTGAGGTTGGCGTTGGCGTTGGCGTCGGCTCGGGCGTTGGCGTTGGCGTTGGCGCAGGTTTTGGGATGGCATTTGGGATTTGGGATTTGAGTTGTGGTTTTGGGTTGTGGCTCATTGGCGTTGGCGTCAGCTCGGGCGTTGGCGGTGAGGTTGGCTTTGGCTTTGATTGATTTTGGCGTTGATTGATTTTGGATTTGGCTCCGGCGTTGACTTGGCTCTGGCTTTGGCTCCGGCGTTGATTGATTTTGGCTTTGGTTTCGGCGTTGCCTTTAATGACTCTGGCTTTGGCTTTGGCTTTGGCTTTGGCTTTGGCTCTGGCGTTGACTTTGGTTTTTCGCTCCAGCTCGTTGGTTTCGGCGTCGGTTTGGTGGTTGGCTTTGGCTCTGGCTCTGGCTTGTTGGCTTTCGCTCCGGCTCCGGCTCGTTGGTTTCGGCGTCGGTTTGGTGGTTGGCTTTTGGATATGGCGCTGGTTTTGGCTTTGGCTCTGGCTCATTTTGGTTTTGGCCTTTGGCTTTGGCCTTTGGTTTTGGGGCTGGTGTTGGCGTTGGCGTTGGCATTGGCGTTGGCGTTGGCGTTGGCGTTGGCGTTGGCGTTGGTTTGGATTTGCATTTTGGCGTTGCGGTTTGGCGTCGGTCCTGATGTTGGTTTTACTTTTTAGCTTCGGCGTTGGCATTGATATTGATTTTGCTTTTGACTTTGACCTTGCGGTTGGAACTTGGCTCCGACTCCAACTCGTTGGTTTCGGCGTCGGTTTGGTGGTTGGCTTTTGGATATGGCGCTGGTTTTGGCGGTGAGGTTGGCTCTGGTTTCGGCGTTGACTTGCTTTGGCTTTGGCTCTGGTTCTGGCATTAGCTTTGGCGTCGGCGTTGACTTGGCTCTGGCGTTGACTTTGGTTTTTCGCTCCGGCTCCGGCTCGTTGGTTTCGACCTTGGTTTCGACGTTGCCATTGGGTTCGACGTTGGCGTTGGCTCTGGCTCTGGCATTGCCTTGGCTTTGGCTTTGGCTTTGGCATTGATATTGATTTTGCTTTTGGCTTTGACCTTGCGGTTGGCTCCGACTCCAACTCGTTGGTTTCGGCGTCGGTTTGGTGGTTGGCTTTTGGATATGGCGCTGGTTTTGGCGGTGAGGTTGGCTCTGGTTTCGGCGTTGACTTGCTTTGGCTTTGGCTCTGGTTCTGGCATTAGCTTTGGCGCCGGGTTTGGCGTTGGCGTTGGTGTTGGCGTTGGCGTTGGCGTTGGCGTTGGGTTTGACATTGGGTTTGGCGTTGGTTTTGACTTTTTTTTAGCTTCGGCGTTGGCTTTGGCTTTGAGGCTGGCTTTGGCCTTTGGCCTTTGGCTTTGGCTCACTTTGGTTTTGGCCTTTGGCTTTGGCCTTTGGTTTTGGGGCTGGTGTTGGCTTTGGCCTTTCATTTCCTTTGGCCTTTGGTTTTGGCTTTGGCCTTTGGTTTTCGACATCGGCTGGCATGGGTATCGGCCCTCTGGGTCTGTCTGATGTTGCCTCTTTCGGCTCTGCTGTTGGCTCTGGACCTCTGGTTTGTTGGCTGTGCCCGTTTCGGCGGTGGCGTACGGCTGCTCGGGTGTCGGCTCGGGTTTTGGTGTTGGCTTTGGTTCTGGGTTTGGGGTTGGTTTCAGCGTTGGCTTCGGTTTTGGCTCTGGCTCCTCCTCGGCTCTGGCGCTCGCTCTACCCTTGGCACTGGAACTTCAACTGATAACCCCCCCTCATCTCATCGCACACGCCCCCCGACCGCCGAGCGTGCTTGAATGCACCCCCTCCTGTGCGTCGAGCACCGCGGGCCTGGGCACGCGTTTCACGTTCATTTTGTGATATTGATATCACGAATCCCTGTCCACGAGGGATGAACTCAGCCCGCCGCGAGCCCGAGCCGGAGATGGAACCGCAAGGGTATGGTAGCGGTGCAGAGCTTCTTGTTCTCGATAGCTTCCACCGCTGGTGCAGAGATTATATGTGGGATTGATGGTCTGGTGCGCGGCGTGGGAGTCTGGCCGAGGTACATAGACGCTGCCATAGACAAGGACTAAGGTAGGCCCTGTGAGCTTGGATGTACGAAGGATTTGCGAGGCTGTAGGCTACAGGGTCAGTTTTGGAGGGGGTAATGGACGGGTTGTGTTTCGATGCTTGGTGTGTACGCCCGAACTTGAATGTTATTATTAAGGCACTCGCTTGTTTGGGGACGATAGCGTTCCCTGCACTCCTCGCTGCTCGTAACCAGCCTCCGGCTTCCCATATCTTATGACTGTGGGTAGGAACTGCTCTCTCAGGTCTCTGGCTTAAGCTTGCTCTGAGTCTAAGCAGGTCGGCTGGGACACCTCCGCAGAGGACGCCGGGATCGAAGTCTAGTCTGGAGTTGGGAGTCTGTCGTCAATAATTTCCTTGATAGTCGGGCTGGTCAGCTAGTCAGCTAGTCAGCTGGCGAGATACGGGACGGTTGGATTGGTGCTTGTTCGCCCCAGTGGGTGTCTTGAAATTGAAATGTGCACGCGAAGTCGGAAGTCGGATACTCGGGATTATTCTTTTTGAATGTTCGATGTTTTGTGGTACACGGTATACTGATACAGGGCCAAGTTCCAACTGGCAACTGGGCGCCGGCTCACTGGCATAAGTTGCGCTTGTCTTGGGGGGGGGGGGGGGTGATGTGTGGGGGTGAAGAGTGGGGGTGATGCGGAGCTTGCCATGGCCCATTACTGCGACCAGTCTTAGTAGGTCTGCAGAGGTGGATGGTGGATGCAGATGGGGCGGAGGTGGAGGCGGATGGGACGGAGAGAGATGCCCGCTGAGCCTTGGTACGCGCGTCGCTGCAGCGAGGAGGTTGACGTGCTCTGCACAGGGTGTCCATTGCGTGTCCATTGCGCGCATCTTCAGGTTTGTGCGTCTCCAACGCGCGCAGGCCAGTGTCGGGCTTGTGCAGTCGCGTTTAACATGCTCGTTTAATTGGCTGTGATAAATTGCATGTGTGTAATATAATGTTCTCAATGTTGCCAGGCTCAATCGCCGTTTAAGTGCGCTTAAGTAAATAGGTACATTGATATCGGCAGGAAATGTAGCATAAAAAATGTGCATTTAAGCGCTAGTAGTACTAATGCATTGTTGTATTGTATCTACTAGTAAGACGTCAAGCATTTACTTAAAATAGAATGCGTGAGGTTGCTATGTATGCATGTATTCTTCTCTCAGGTGTGCTTTATCTCTTCGGTAATATGAATAGAGATAGAGATACCGGTGGATGGTGGGGCGTTCTTGAAGTTCGAACTGAACATTGAACGGTTCAAGGAGATATGTCAAGGATTGCGGGAGGGAGCCGGCGACGTTCCGAACTTTCTACACGCAATTTTGAATCTGAATGGTTAGTCTTTTTTTTTGGCTTTGTAGTTCCTAAGAGTAATCAAATGTTATTCAAAATATTTTTCAGAAGTCCCCAATGAATTCACCAATGAATGCGGCTCATGAGCGCTGCCTTCCCACGTACGCGTGTGAGTCATTTAGTTGACTTCGACCCTGAACGGCCTGAACGTTTGAACAGAATATGTGTTGGTTTTATTCGCAAGACCGTCGTGCACCCTCTACCGCCATCGTCTTCTACTGCCATCACCTCTTACCATGGCATCATCCCAGACTCTCTCCACCACTGAACCTGCGCAGTCAGAACTGTTCACGACCTCCACGTTTCCAACACCTGGCCTATTCATGGACGCGTCGACCCTTCCAGAAAACCACAGCGGAGAACAGCTGCCCGCAGCGGTCGATGGACCTATTCCCGTCTCCAACGAGGCGAACACCAACATCGATGAGAACTCATACGCGCTAGTCGTCGCAACGAGGGGACCGGTGAATGTGGATTCGGTAAACGAGCAGGCGCTGAGGGTGGAGATGGAGATGATACAGGCACGAGTGTACGCACACCTGCATACTTTTGCGCAGTGGTGTGAAGGCCACAAGCAGAGCGTCCTTCTAATGCGCAGGCAGAACGAAGAGATTAGGCGGACACAAGATATCATAAAGACGCGGACACAAGATATCGAAGAGCGCATCGAGGAGATGACCATTCAGGTGAGAATGATAAAAGAAGAGCGCCAGGAGACACGCAGGCAGCTGGAGGAGAGTGTTCGGAGGGTGGACGATCAGCACAAGGAGCTTCGTAGGGTGTTTCAAAAGGTGCACGATCAGCACAGTGAGATTCGCGGTCAGCAGAAGGAGCTTCGCAGACGGGTTCGGGTAGCAGCTGAACATATGGTGGATATCCGAGGGAGGCTTGAGGATGTAACAGACGTTGTGGAAATGAGGAATAGACCTCAGGTGTGTTTCTTGAGGCTTTGAGTTTTATTACCTTTGCTCAATTTGACAATACTACGATGTTGCAGAATGTGCGGGGTGCACAGTGTCTTACGCTTTACGGCGATGACGGCGTTGACTCCGACTCCTCTTTGGATGCTTGAGGTCATGGACCAACTTCAAGCTGGCCCCACGGGATGAATATTCGGCACCGCGATTTGGGGTCCTATCACCTTGTTTCAAAGCTCATGTCATTGTTACATGTTTGATTATCTAGGTCCATAATTTGTAATTCGGACAAGGCAATAAGATGACTCTTAGTCGGGTGCTTGAGAAAGTGAATTTGGAACGTGCTTTGCCACCGACTTCTATACAAGGCAATAAGCGCCCATAACCATTATTGGGAATTACTAGTAGAATCAATTTGTTTCAAGCACTAATTAGAGTAGAGGATGTAGTCTCAGATCTCAACAATGACTCGTCGCTATACGTTCTAAATTGATGCAATGGGAAAGATGTTTTAGAGGAGTACATAATAGATTAGCGTCCCCAAACAATCCGGAAATGACTCGTGAACGAAGCCTGCTCGCATCCGCACCGTGTACGACTAGTTCGCGAGTCATTGGACCCTGATCATTTGCTGAGCTATATCAAGTTTTATTCATCTTGCTCAGGTCCTACCCCAGTTCCTCCATATTGACACCGTCCCAAATGCTCTCTAGCACGAAACCGATGGAGCCAGCAGCACCAACAGCATCGACCCTCCCAAGCGCGACTGCTACAACCCCGGACGGCCTTCAGACGCTAGGCACAAACTCGCACGACTCATTAAAAAATGATGTGACCGCGGCCTTGAGGGCAAATACGCAGGACTTTTACCCGGCGGTGGAGCGTGTGCAGGAGGAAGGAGGGATGGCGATCGCACGTGGGAGGGAAAAAAGACCTTTGTGCTTGCAGAGACTGGAAAGCCAGGCGGCAAAGGATTTTGACAAACTGATCCCAACCGTGGTGCAAATCATCGCGGAAAGGCTTTCAGAGTTAGACTTGAAGGTTCGAGGGACCGAAGAGCAATCGAAGGCGAGGGTGGCGGTGATGGACGACCATATTTTTCGCTTGGAGGCTCGAGTTGAGCAACTCGAAAGGAAACTAGAGGCAATTTCAGTGGCAATCGACGCCATGAAAGCAGCGGTGGACAACGTGGAGCAGTGTGTGCGTCGCTTCAGCCCTGGTATGCTCAGGAAAAATCGGGATTTTGTGGACTTGGAGATCTCCGAGGAGGGTGATTTGGTTCCTCTCGTTCGGCCTGCTTAGCTATGAGCAAAGGACCCCTCACTGCTGGATTTATTACTCTACAAAATTTGTCAAGTTTGATGTTCAACTTTCACTTTTTTTTGCTGTCATGGTTCTGGGTTGTCTTCGTTTATCTTGGTCTGTATATTTATACGTACGACTTTTAGTCAGGATTCAGACGCACATATTTACATGGCGAGTAGTTTTGTCAGCCTGGAAGCGTGGGAGAGGGAACGTCAAGACGAGGTTGAAGAAAACGAGTTCACTTTGCAATGGGTATAAATTTAAAAGTCTGGATGTGGGACTGAGTACGTTAATGTGAACAGCGAAGAATGCCTGTCGGGCAATTGACTAGCCCCGCAGTCCCGCTTCCCATCCTGGTGATGATCTAACACCCCGACAAATACGAAGTCAGAGCGGACTTCTCGGCACTGTCAACGGAGAGGCCGTAGTAATACTTGACCTGCACCCAGGCGCGGGCGTAGGTGCACTTGTAGCTGGCGAGAGGGGGCATCCACTCGGCGGGGTCTTGGTCGCCTGGTTAAGGGTCAGACAGTGCGAGGTTAGGAGGGAAGGAGGGAAATCGTACCTTTGGCTTGGTTCAAGCTATGGGGAGGACGCGTCAGTGGGTGTGGACACGCAAGATAGAAGTGGAACGGTGAAAAGGGAGGCGAAACGAGGGACAGGAAAAAGAAAGACGAGAAACGTACTTGTCAGTAACAGCAATCAACTGAGGGCGGGTGAGATCATTGGCGAAGGCCTCGCGTTTGGCGCTGGTCCAGAGGCGCGCACCGGAGACCCAAGCTTCTTTGAGCGGGACGACGTGGTCCTGTGCGTGTATATGCCATGTCAGCGTATGTGCGTGAGGGGTGGGTGCCACGATGGGGTGCCAGTGGGGTAGGAGATGGGGCAGGGAGGAACTTACAATGTCGAGATCACTAGCAAGGGTGGTGGCAACATTGTCGTAGGCGGACACCCACTTGCCCGAGGTGGCGGCGCATGCAGAGTCGGTGACGACGCTGGTGCCGTCGCGCTTGAGCACGGCTGTGTGAGGAATAAAGTAAGCAAGGCTACTATGAGCAGCGGAGAGGAAAGACGCACTCTCGCGGGTGTTACACGAGCCAGAGACTGTCTTGGGTAAGCAGGGAGAAGAGGAGGGATGAAGGCAGATGCATGAACGCACTGGTGATCCAGTGGTTGAACAGATCGCGGTCGTACGCAGGCGAGTTGTTCTCCGCCGCCACGGTCACTGAAGACACACCAGATGAGCTACGGGGGACAACAGTGGGAGTATGGCACGGGTACGTACGTGAGGCAAGGTAGGAACGCGCAGTGGCGCCGCTAACGGGGGTTGGCAGCGCGCGCGATTCGAGCGCGAGCGGGCTCGACAGGGCGGCTGGGGCTAGGAGAAGCGAGGCAAGGAGGGCAGTGAAGAGCATGGTTGGAGGCTGGCTGGCTGGCTAGGAAGGGGGAGATGGAGCAGGTTTTATTAGATGAGGACGGGCGCGGCATTTGTGTGCGTGCGTGTGGTGGCATGAGGAGAGGGCGAGATAGTATCCTTGGCCTTCGCTTGGGACGAGATAGAGGTGGGAGTCAAAATAGAGTGGGGGTGGGTGTTCAATTGGGCGCGTGCATTCGCAACGCGTGATGCATTGACAGGTAAACCAGATTGGGGGACTATGACACGAGGGTGTTAGGCGCCTGTCAGGGTCGTGGCGACTTTGTTACTTTGCGGTTTGAGGTTTGCGTTTAGATTTCGCGGAAGTTGGTCTAAGTTGGTCCAAGGCCCCTGCTTATCGCGAACAGTGAATGCAATATTGGAATATCGGAATATTGGAATTTGGGGATGGAGATAACAGGGATATATGAGGCGTGGAGACTCAGAGGAGCGAGGATCACGAAGAGGGGGTAGGTTGCTATCGGTATCAGCATGCTTGATATCAGCGAAAGCGATAGGGGCTAATAAGCAAATCGAGAAAAGGAGGGAAGTGAGCAGAGACTGCGTGCGTGGAGACGAGATAGAGGTGGGAGCAATGTGAACGTCGGCCGCTGGCGCGAAGGTGACGCCACGTGTGTCTGACTCCCTTTTCGGTTTATGCCCACGCTGGCTCTCCTTCTCACCGTGACCGCTTCAATGGATGCTTCCAGAGGCCTTTCTAAACGACGCATTGTTACTCTTTGACCGTAAGTACCACATATCACATCGGCAGACGCGTCCGACTTCTTGTTCTGCACACGTTCGAATTTATCAGCAGCGCAGGAAGCTCACTCTAGAGTTTTAAGTTTGGCGGGGCATACTTATATTTTTGAGCGACAAGTCGAGGCATAGCAAGCGATACTGTGGAAAACCTGACAGTGGGGTACAGTTGGAACTTTAATCAAGAAAGCGCTTTCAAGTTTCCCTTTTCTGCCTGGATTTCCGAATTTGTTTGTACTTGAACGACCAACACTACTGGAGGTTGGGCCGGGGTTTTTGTTCTGGACGAAATGAGGGAATTCTGCAGACACAGGGAGTGATGTATGCGAAAACTGCACACGACCTCTGCATTGTACTACACATATTCAGTCTTCAGCTTCAAGCTTCACCATCTACTGCACGGACCTCAGAGTAAGGCCACGACTGAGCATTGAATATTGAATTCTGACTTCTCCGTGCGGTCAATTTCTCTCGCTTTTGGATTCTAAACGCAAATCACGGAATTCCCGACTCTAGCGGTAATAGTGATGAAGTTACCAGAGCTGCGAGGCCCGTGAATCAAGATTCAGATTCAGAATAAATCAGTGACTAATATCCTCTAATATCAGTATCTAATACTGCGGAGGATCCTGCACATTGGAAAGTAATGT
Organism: Pholiota adiposa; assembly: GCA_009935795.1. Classification (NCBI taxonomy): domain Eukaryota; kingdom Fungi; phylum Basidiomycota; class Agaricomycetes; order Agaricales; family Strophariaceae; genus Pholiota; species Pholiota adiposa. The sequence continues at coordinate 70,647 of QEYC01000158.1, read as the reverse complement.
CGAGACTCTTTCGTATCAACAAACTACAGCCTCGCCGAGCCCCGAGTCATTGAAAACCTATCTATACCCCTCGTTCTGGATACCAACCCACGCGTCGCTCACAGGATCATGTAGGCAGTTGCAGTACCCGGCGGCGCGGTCTCATGAAAAAGGGCCCTAAATAAAACATATGTTTATAACAATTTGGCGGAAAAGGAGTCGATAAAGCACACTTACCACGGCCTAAGCGGCAAACAGTCGAGCTCGTAGATTCCAGCACAGGCATACGTTCCTCCATGTCTCTTGCCAGCACCGTTTCAAATGCCCTATGCGCTGCCCAAATGCTCTCGAGTTCCATTTTTCGCTCCCGAAAAGCCTCCTTCAACTTTCTGGAAAGTATCCCATTCTTACGGACGCCCTCTGCCACTAGCAACGCGACCTCTTCAAGTCTTGCCAGCATTCTTTCAATCGCGGCCATTTCAAATTCCAGCCTCCTTCTGGAGAGCACGAGCGCCTGCGCCTTTTCCGGTTCCGTAATGAGTACCATAGTTGACCTAAGACGCTTTTTTTGAGGCAGTTGGATGTGTTTAATTCGTCAAATACTCCATCGACCATCGTTGATGGGCCATGTGTTCGATACTTTCGAGATCGGGCAACGAAAATGCGAACGAGGCATCGGCTGCTAGATGGAGCGCCATTGGTGTTTCTGACTCCGTTGTTTTGGTGGTAGAGAATTTGTCGGACAGTGCCATTTGGGTGTCATGGTGAGGTGAGGGTGGTGCTTCAGGATCCTACTCCAGCCCGTCTGCCCATCTAACGACCTGGGGGCTACCTCTTGCGAACGTGTCTGCATATCCACCGGGCACCTCGTTGCAACTAGTGCGTGCGAATTTGCATCGGCGTTGGTGTTTGTCCCATAGAAGACGCGTAAGTACTCCGAGCAACGATCCTTCGACCACAGCAGGAGCATGTTCCGCACTAAGTATGGGTGTCTGGAAGGACCGACGTGTCCGTGAATGAGGCATAGCGTGTTGTAAGCCGTCGCGGTCGGCTCCATGGCTTCAATGGTAGAGAGAATTTTGGATGGTACCGTGGGCGAGATGACGGCAGTCGGGCATAGGCGAGAGCTAGTCAGTGAAGCATTAGAAAAAGTTTCGTATGACACCATGATAGAGGCGATGGTGGTAGAAGCCCACGAGTGTAAGAGACAAATCGAACGTTCGGGGTCACAGTTGACTTATTGACTCGGACGCGGACACGGATGCGAGACGGCATTTGTGAGTCCTTAGGTGCATTTTTTGAGATCTGTTGGTCGCCATAATTCTGAATACTAGGTTGGCAAGAGGTGGGAGTAGAAGAACAATGGTACTCTCAGCTCTAGCAGCCTGAGCGTGAAAAGAGTCGTCACGTGCTGGTTTATACACATTGGCACACGCTCAAAGTTTTTTTTTTCTTTGCTCTCGTCTTCCAACATTACCATACCCGCAGATACTCGCAGATGCCCTCGCCCTGCTGCAGCGCTGAATGTGATTTATGTAGCCGCCCGACCCCGACAGACCCTCTCCCTCAAGAAAATGATCTCGCTCGCATCGCTTGCCTAGTCCCGCCTCGCGCCTCGTCAAGCCCTTCTCCATCTCATTCTCCGTCTCGTTTTGCCCCTCCCATCCGGCGCTTGCAACACATCTCGCTCCCGCATGCGCCTTCCAAGCTACATCGACCTGATCCACATTCTTGAATATGACTACAGGGCGCTTCCCCACTAGATTACTACCGCGGTGGACCATATCAATGTGATGCGTCCAAGTCCGCTTCATCTTGATTCTGAATCGGGCAGCAGCGCCGGTGGAAACTCCGTCCACGGTTCCTCTGGGTCACCGAACAGGCGTTGTGTCCTGAACGTGAACGGAATTTCTTTTCGAGTCCGTCGTTCGTGCGTGTCCACTCAAAGGAGCCGCTGCTCTGGTCAGTATTCTACCCTCTCACAAGCCAGCAGTCGAGGACTAATAAGTGATCTAGCACGAACCAGCATTCGTGGAAGCGCTTTCCCATCTTTGCTTTTTCTTTCCCGTCTGCCCTCCCAAATACAATACCAAATCTCCAACGTGTACGTGCGACCTCCAAAACCCTTGAACTCCTTTGCTTGGATTCTTTTGCTTTCTCTTTGCCTGGACCCTTTATGCCACAGCTTGCTGTTTCCACTACTTTCTCCCAGGAACATCCCACTCAACTTCTGTTCTCGTGCTGGCTATGCACCATCGGACCATCCTGCCCATTTCCTGGGGTTTTTTCTGTTCTGTTAAGCTTCGACATGATGTACGGTGTGGTGTATGATGGATCCGGTCCCTGGATGGTTTCTTCTATGTAAACCTAGTTCTATACCTCCTAGCCTGTACACAGGACTCTTTGATACGTCGACGTGTTCCCCGGACCCCGGTCTTCCGTCATTTCGGTATCAGGTCTGTCTGCGCACATCTTCTTCATACATATGTATGTACTACTCTCGATCCGCCTGCGTCGGCATGCCTCTTCCCTTCCGCCTCTAACTTCGTCTCCAGGCCGTTTCCCAAACGTCTTCCGTGTTCAATTTGACAGTTCTCAATCGCATTCGCTCTGTTCTGCTCCTCGAGCCCTATCCCATTCTCCCACGCATTCTGGAGTCCTTCCGGCTTTGCACCTGCCAGCATGCCCTCGGCGGGGTGTACGTCGAGTGTTGGTTGATTAATTTGACGTCCTCGAAAGCAAGTAAATTGTAAGATTGGAATCTAAAAGGACATTTGACTTCAAATTTCATTTTCGAAGAAGTTAAGAATTGACTTACATAGTAATGCGCTGAAATAAAGACACCTCTTCTCAGGACGACATGTTGGCCCAGAAAGAGGATAACATTGACAATTTCAATTTAAATATTTGTTGGTATGGTCGCCACGTGCGTCATTTTGGGTTATGCCCACGACCGTCGGCGTCACTGTTCTTCTTGAACTCCCATCGTAGTCGTACGCAGAGATGCTGCCGGAGGCCCTCCTCGCTCTCCTCGCCGCAGCGCTCGCAGCCGCCCAGAGCCGGCAGACGCTCTCCCTCAACAAAATCACCTCGCTTACCTCGCTCGCCCAGCCCCGCAGCGTCCCACCTGCCTCGCGTCTCTCCATCTCCGTTGCGCTCTGCGCCGCTGCCGACCCTCAACCACGTTTCTTCCTGTCGAACGTGAGCGCCGATGCGGATGTGCCCGGCCCCGCAGGCGGGGAGGGTGTATGGGAGATTGAGCTGGAGGATGGCATGGGTAGTTGGGAGGGGCCGTTTACAGAGGGCGGTGTGCTGGCGGTGATGGGGAGTGGGAGTGTGCCGTTTGATGTCGGGGTGTCGGATGGTGGTGCGTCCTATCCTATTTTCTATGTCTAGTGTCGGTGACTGACCCTGGTGGTTGTAGACCCGCTGCACCAAAACCTCCCCGACCTACCACTTCTAGGCGACACCACTGCCAACCAAGCCCTCCTCTTCTCGCCGCCTTTCCTTCCGTTTACGCCGGAAACCCCCTCGTATCCGAACTACACCCTTCCCCAAGCCAATATGTCACAGCCGCCCCTACCCGCCGCCTCTCTCACTCCGAACTACACGTTAGCCCTCTTCCCTACGCCTCAAGCAGGTCCGAGGACGGCGTGCTTTCTCACCTCGACCGCGGCGCAGCGGCAGCAGCAGGGGAGGGTGGCGGGAGAGAAGCTGTGGACGAGGGGCGAGGAGGGCTGGAGGACTCAGTGGTTGGTGGGTGGGTTAAGTCCGGCGACGAATTACACGGCATTTGTGCTGCTGGAGGGGAGTGTGAGTGGGCCGGTTTGGTTGGGGACAAAGTCTGGTGCGTGTTTTCTCTTTGTTTTCTACCCTACTTACTGCACAATCTCTGTCTTACGCCGATGCCATTTACAGCCGCATTCAACTGCCCGCTGGTGCATTCCCTCCCCTTCTGCCCATCCGTGTCCTACGCTATGCCGCTCGCCGCTCCGCCCGCCCCAGCTCTCGCACACACCGCCGCAACCCTGCCGTCCTCGTTGACAACGCCCCTCCTCAGTTATATGGCGAACTTCACGGCGACGCTGACGACCTTCGCGTGCGGGAGGGACTGGTACTCGCCCCTTGTGGGCTGTGTGGACTGTGAGAGAGAGTATAGGAAGTGGTTGTGTGCAGTGTCGATGGTTAGATGTGGGGAGGCGCCTTTGTCGGCGTCGGAATCATCATCTCTGAATCGGCGGGGCTGAGTTTGGGCTCTGGCGGCTCCTCAGACCAAGCGCAGACGCCCCTCCAGCCCGCACTGATCCCCCAATCTCCCTCTACTACCCCGCGGAACCCCTTCCTTCCCGCCTTTACCTCGCCTTACCAGGCCCTCCTCCCATGCATCGAGCAGTGCCATCAAGTCGACCGCGCATGCCCGCCATTTTTGTCCTTCAAGTGCCCGGAGGGAGGTGCTGAGAGGAGCTATGGTGTAGGCTATGTGGATAATACCGATTTGGGAGAGAGGGGGAAGGGACAGGGATGGACGGGTAGGGGAGCAGACAGGTGGGGGAGGGGTTTGGTGTAATTTGGTCTAGGTGTGATTTGGGTTTGACAGGGATTGATTAGGTGTGGGTGGAGGGGAGGGCAAGGCCAGGGATGAGGTGACAGTAAGGATATCCTGTTTGATTTATTTGATGTACTCTAGATTTGATTTGCTATTTTCCTTCCAAAGTGTCATATTTAGAATTTTAGATTGAAAAGGAGGTACTACATACAACTTTAGTAACATAAGTTATTGAGTTATTAGGTTAATAACTGGAATCCATATCTAATAACTGGTTTCTCTGTCTAATAACTGATTTCTTCCACCTAATAACTCAAAGCTGACTTGAAGAGCCCAGCCTTGCATGTTTATAGGTATCAGAGCTCAGGGTGGATGGAACTATACTATGTTTAGTAGCTACTCAATTTATTACAGCGTGTAGGAATGAATAAACTCAGGACGTTGTAGTAGAACGAACTTGTATTGGTAAATACCTGTAGGAATGAATAAACTACGGTATACTGTAAGTATATGACAGACAATGGATATAAGATAGAAGGGCATACCTCAGGATGTTGTAAGTAGTAGAACGAACTGAGGATGCCCGCATCGGGATCGCGCACATCAGTGCCGGCGGTACAAACAAATGTAAACTACGGTAAGAGACCGTTTCGAGATAGGTTCGGATCAAGCCGTCCCTACTCTATAAGGAAATTGTTTGTTTGTATATATATTGTTTTTACATTTCCCGTAGGGAGGCTTGCTCCAAAGTGACGAATCTGCCGGCTTTTCTTTCATCGACGCTAGGTACCTTCCCGTCAACCGCTCAATGCAAAAATAAATCATATCAATGATAATAGGTCAAAATTTCTTTTAGGATGTTTAATATCATGATTTATTGATTGTAAGATGTGCTAGATGTGATGCGCTGTGACGTAAGTATTGATTTTTTTAATGCATTCACACTGGGCTAGAGATTACGAATTGTAATGCACAGAGTTAGACTTAAGTACATGGACATTACTGTACTATTACGACCAAGTGTTCAGTCACATGTCATTTTGGCTTGTGAACTGAACACTTGGTGCAAATGTCATAGGTCATTTGGGCTCAAAGTTGGGCTTAGTCAGCAAATTTAGTATTTTTTCTGCTTTCTGACTCAAAAATTTTCCAAAATGGCCACAAATTGGACCCTTAATTGCCTAATGGGGACGAGTGAACACCTAACTCAGTGAACACCTTGTGTCATATGTCATATGGCGTGAACACTTGGTCGTAATAGTACAGTATATATACAGCTTTGTCTCCAATAATTAGCAAGTGAGCTCGATGTGCTGCCAAAAATGATCATTCTTTGTCAAATTCAGGCCGAACTGTATACTTGCACTCATCACGTGAGACGCACGCGTGCATAACGCGCGCAAACTCCAAGTTCATCAATTCGAGATCCAGTGCGCAAATTTACGGCTGGAAGTTGGCTTTCAAAAATGAAGCGAATGAACTGGCGAAGAGTAACGTGCTTCAGGTGAACAAGCAGAGAGAAGACAAGTTGGCATCGTATGTCGACAGTTGCTGATTCAATAGTAGAAAAGCCTGGGTCTTTGAGTATCCTTTCCCAGTCTGGATTAACTGAAAATCCTTTTAGCGCCATTGTTGCCCGCAGTTGAAGTAGAAATTTGCATTATATTGAGGGTGGCCATCGCGCACGAGTTGCGCTCGCGACTTGATCACGCCGCGTGTGACTTCGAGCATCACTAATTGAAGTTGAATAGTCATCTTAAAAATTTCACTCAAGAGGCTAAGTTCAATGCAATAAAAACTATTTGAGAGTATTTGTGATACCTGGATAGTACCTTGTACATGTCCAGAGGACCGTAGTGTACTGTAGTCACATGATAGTCACATGTCCATATGTTGAGGTCGCCAGCTGGCTTCCTCTCTCTCTCTAGATTATATTATACCTTTGACTTGTTCACCCCAAGACCCCTGTGATAGCACGGATATGCTTCCCATTGGCATGACTGGTCGTCTAGCCTCCTGACCTGGGTGATAGGACCCCTGCCCTGGGTAACACGGCGGCGTAGGCGAGCCTTACAGTGCACTTAGTTCGGGCTGAGCATCCATCTCTAACTGCTTCCCTTGAGTGGGTCACACTCCCCTCGTCTACTCCCTCTCCAAAGTCTCCTCGAACACCCTGATGCACGCCACAGGCATCACAATGGTGGGGGCACCGCGGACTTCACCTAGAGGGTTTCCCTTGACTTGGGCACTCTCCCCCTTTTACCTCTGGCAGGTTGAGCTTCTAGGATGCTCCCTCCTATGGTCTAAGGGCTCTTTCTCTCTCAGTTGGGTTGAACAGTTAGGAGGACTGTTCCCTACTAGGAGATGACTCTTGAGTCTCTGACTCCACCTCTTCTCTCCTTCAATCTGGGGAGGTTTGACCATCTTCTGAAGCAGATTGATGATCCCTCCTGGGTTTCTAGGAGATTCTCTGACCACAGGAGGTTGAGCTTCAACAAGCTCCCCCTAGGGTTGAGACTTTGGCTCCCTTGAGCCTCCTTTTCCTTATTCTCTATTGCCTTCTGCTCTCCCAAGACTCCCACTGCCTTTGCTATGCCCTTTGGAACCCTCAGCCTTCCACCTGATGGCATAGGCAGGGTATACCCCACACGGTAATTACAGACTTTCCCACGGTCTCTTTCTGGCGCTGCTCAGCGTAGGTGTGGGTACACCTCTAGGGTGCTTATCCTCTCACACCTGCACTGCGCATCAGCGCCCTGCTCCTGCACAGCCTCCATCCTAGCCTGCATCGTGCATAGCCTCTGACCACACTGTGCATCTGCCTGTGTCCTTTCCCCTACCTTAGCATTGAAATGAATGAATATTGTACTGTCGTGTAACAAATTAATGAAGATGTACTGTAGGTGTGGCAATGGGTATACCCTCTCTCCCTGCTGCTTGCGCTTAGGGAGGGTATACCTTCTGACCGTAGATGTGGGGTATGTCGGTGAAAGGGTATACCCTCTCTATCCGTGTGACACATCTACGCTGCTGCTGGCGCATAGGGAGGGTGCGTAGAGTGGGTATACCCTCTCACCGTAGATGTGGGAATGTCGGTGAGAGGGTATACCTTCTCTATCTGCGTGACACATCTATGCTGCTGCTTGCGCATAGGGAGGGTGCGTAGAGAGGGTATACCCTCTCACTGTAGATGTGGGAATGTCAGTGAGAGGGTATACCTTCTCTATCTGCGTGACACATCTATGCTGCTGCTTGCGCATAGGGAGGGTGCGTAGAGAGGGTATACCCTCTCACCGTAGATGTGGGAATGTCGGTGAGAGGGTATACCTTCTCTATCCGCGTGACACATCTATGCTGCTGCTTGCGCATAGGGAGGGTGCGTAGAGAAGGTATACCCTCTCACCGTAGATGTGGGAATGTCGGTGAGAGGGTATACCTTCTCTATCCGCGTGACACATCTATGCTGCTGCTTGCGCATAGGGAGGGTGCGTAGAGAGGGTATACCCTCTCACCGTAGATGTGGGAATGTTGGTGAGAGGGTATACCTCTCTATCCGCATCTATGCTGCCGCTTGCGCATAGTATCCACGCACTCAGCAGAGGCACTACTATTGCTCACGGTACCACTATATACAAATATGCAACCTTTATAGTTATTGAAGCTTGTGTATTCTTATATATCTGAAGCAACAATATAATCACCTGGCTCGCCTTCAGGTGCATCTATGTCATCTTCTATGACCTGTGAAGCTATATCCTTTGGCATCAAATTGACTGTTCCATCCCCTTTCAATGCGACAAACTGATGAACATGCTGTGTCAAATTTCCAAATGACGCACCCATAGCGCGGAATTGAGATGCTTGTCGATGAGCGTATGACAGCCGTCCATTGATTGAAACTTGATCAAAGTCAATGCCAGGGAGCATCCACTCTTGATTCCCTTTACAAAGAGATTCCCATTCATTGGCTCGATGCTCAAAAAAGGCAAGTATTCAGCGACACTCCTCTTGAAGCAACTCAACCTCCTCCATCCATCGATCACGTCGTGCCCGACTCTTGCACCATTCAATGCGTAGACCTAAATTAATTGATTTCAATGTCAACTTTAAAAGGAAGATAAATTATCAGAATGACTTACTTTCATGCAACCGATCATCAGGCTCTTGAGAACCTTCGCCGACAATATGTATCCAAATCCACGATACATTTCTTCGGCCTTCTGAAGCAGAGGCTTCATCTACAGCCAGAGACCGGATATCACCATCTTTTAGAACCAAGATGTGAGTGTCCCATCCTACTTTCCCAAGAGTTGTCGCAAGTGTTTCGATTGCGGATCGTCCTGCGCGATATCTTGCCACGGCTCGGTTCACTTTGGTCTGTATGCGATCAACAATGCCTTGAGATTGTGTATTAGCATGCTGGCCCCTTTGAAACCTCTTTTTGTCAATCAAAACATAAGTTCTGAGGCAAAGAGCATCTCGAAGCTCATCAAGTGAGTCCATGCATTGAGCGTAGCGTAGATCCCACTCCAGCTGAAGTAGCCGAGTATCACAGGGTGTGCGATTGAGAATTGTTGATGGTAAATGAAGCAGAACCTCGTAGACGGGGATCTCCTCTCGGTCTTCCTCAGAAGCTTCATTTTCGTGAAGTTGGACAAGATAGAGGCCTGGAATATACATTTGTTGCACTTCAATCCATGACATGATTTTCCGGCGGAGAGTAGTTGCGCTGAGCTTCCATTTTGCCTTCTGATCATCTGTAGCATGTGCTGTCATTGCTTTCAAGTCCTCGTGCAGACGCTCTCTTTAGTAAATAATTAGAACTATTGTCATATAGGAAGAGCAATACTCACTGTTGAATTTCGTACTCGAGACCCATAGTTATTAGACAACTTGCAGAAATTTCCTCATGCATCACAAAAGCCTTTCCTGATGCGACGTCCGCATCTTCTTGTTCAGCGAGGCGTAGTCGGATTGCTTTTTGGGAGATACCTATTTAGTAAATCGGGGTCTGAGAAATCGATAGATAACATATATATATTAAGCCCACCTTTGTACGATCCTTCAAAAGGATTGAACAAACCATGGTCTTCTTCCCAATCATCAAGCAGTGTAGCCCATTCGGTGACATCCTTTTCAATGAGACCCTCAGTGAACTCCGCATGGAAGGATGTCCGATCAGCTGCTTCCTTTACAGCCTCCTTTATTCCTGTCAAAATATAGGAGGCTATACATCTCCAGATTAGCTGAATCTCTAACCGATAATATGAATTATATGTGCGTACCCATTTTTGTTGACTTACTCCAGTTTTGGTCTCCGAAATGATCATCCAGGGTGTCGCGCCTTGATCCTGGACCCATTTCACGGGTGCTTGCTGCTAGGGGATTGATTCGAGCCCAGCCACATTCGACACCCTCTCCGTCTGTTCGCCCGACATTTTTATTGAAGTTGAAAGAGAAGGTTGTTTGACAAGGTCGAATATGCGCAGGGAGATGAAATTTGGGTATCAAGAACCAGAATGTCGTGGTATTCATATGATCCACATGCAACCAACTTGGATATGAATTCATGCGCTTCCACAAGTAAATACTCCATTGACAGGCAATGTCATATGACACTGTCACCTCAACAAGTTCACAATCCTTGGGCTTGAAGCTCGAGAAAAATAAATAGTCCATATTCACGTATCTAGTTTAATGTCAGCGATAAAATAATGTTCAAAGTAGAATAGAGTTAATATACCTTTCACCCTTTTGAAGATCCCCGACAGAGCACGGGCGCTTCATATCATGTCGCGTGTCATCACATGTTCCAACACCTGTTGCCGCAAATCCATCAGAGCCGCGATTGCCATTCACTGCATCATGATTTGAGCATTTACTTGGCTGTAGGAACTGATGAGAATGAATCAAATTTCAATAGAAAAAAAAAATACCTCTTGGATAACCAGCGTTCCAAAGCTTCGAAGAAATGCCTTGTAATCTACTTCTTTGACAAAGTATGACCAGCCATTTGACAGGCTGGGATCTGATGCCTGGCTTGAAATCATCCGACGTTTCATCCGAAAGTTTGCATCCAGCCCGACAAAAAGTCGGTAAAGAAATCTGAAGATATTATAAGTGCTTGTAGAGGCCTGAGGCTGCAATATGCACGTACTGTTTTTCGGGAGGTGCATCTTTCCATCCCTCAGGCAGGTTTTTTCCGGGCTGGGGACATGCTGGGCATAACACTGCACACTCTCCGGTGGATGTTTCTTGTGCACCACCTGGTGAATGACCACGACCTGATCGTTTGAGCATTTTGAGATGTCGGTACTCCCGAACAGTTCTTAAAAACTCTCTATACCGATCCTGCACAATATTGATATGTTGCCATCAACTTTAACAATATGTGACTTACTTTAATTGGCATTGTACCAGTATTGTCAGATAATCGTCATAATGTTTGATGGAACTCAAATACTGTCGTTTTTGACTCGAAGGATAGAAGTTGAAAAAAACGGAGAAGACGCAAAGTGATCACAGTTCTAGGAAGTCCAATGGTAGCGGGAAACCACCCAAAGCGTAGAATTTGAAGGAAGCGCAATTGCTGAGTTGTACAACCGCAAAAGTTTAAATCAACCTCATGCACTAGGGACTGACATGGATTAGCTAATACCGGGTTTCCACCCAATCCATCCGTGTTTTCGCGGATACGGATGGATGTGGATATTATTACGTGGATTTGGGTAATCCGTGGGTAATTTTGCGCGTTTTTTTACCGCAAAAAATGATCTCAAGACCCTTGGCTGCAAATTACTTGATGTGGGTAGCCGTGTACGGATTTATGCTAATATATAATAGGGTGTATCAATTTTAATTACACCTGTCGCTTTTTGCTTAATAATATCTCCTAACTACTATAAATGGCGTGGATTTGGTGGATTTATCCACATCCAATCCGTATCCGTTCCAGCTTAAACGTTATCCGTGGACTGGATTTGGATACGTCACGGTCACATCCATGTCAGTCCCTATCATGCACGCCGTTGATGTCCAGAACTGTAAACGTCGAAGCGTATCCATGCTCTGGAGCAGGGCACACCTGACCAATTGGGTGTCCAAGTTGGTACTGATGTCCAAGTTGTCGAAGTGATACCCTTGAAAAGAAGCGCCCAACAGTGTCCCATTTCTGCTTAACCAAATTAATAAGATCTGCTGCGAGAATTGATCAAAAATATACCTCAATATTGTGTAATCCATTTCGCAGGTGAATATTGAGGATACATGTTCGACAAAGCACGTCCAGACTGTCACAGTCTTTACATCGGAAAGCGTCCTCTGAGATTATTTCTTTGCAATGGGCGCAATATGGGTTTTCAGTAGCCATTCCCTCCATTCGAAGGAATTCTGAAAGGAACAGCTCTCTATCCTCAAGCCAGTCCATTAAGGGTGCCTAAAATATATCAGCATTTATTTAAGGTATTTTGTCTCTCGATATGCACTGTTTTCTTGAATTTTTTCTTGGGCACTTCTTCACAGTGCACCACTTCTTCATCGCGATTATAAATCATACTAGAATATTCTGCATGAACCTCTGCTGGCTCGGTGATAATGGCAGACTCATCAGGCCCAGCATTTGGTATATTAACAATACGGGATGATGTGTGGACAACATCACTGACACGGTATGTCGTTGAAATAATATCTACACCTCCAGACCCTTCCAAAGATTCTTCAGGTCTGGGGTTTTCAGGAATTTCAGCCGCCACACGGTTACGTTTAGGAAGTTTACGCTTAGACGCCATGGCAGGAAAGTGGTGATGGAGTGGGTAGTGGATGGGGACAATCACTCACAAGCATTACACCTTATCAACGTCATTTGAGCACACATGCACACACCGGTGACGGCTCGAGTATAGATTATCAAACTGAACAGTGGCGTGTGAATAATGAATCTGTGTTTCCAAGTTCAGATCAAGCGAGTAGTAATACAGGAGCAGCAAAGCATGTGCATGCAGTATCTACATTGTGAACGTCGACATCTAAAATATGACTACGCTTTAGAGGGGCTAGCAGTCAAATCAATGACACTGGCATTGCCTTTTGCCTTGATTCTGTACTCTCCATCTGCACCATCTGCCGCACCTTCACCCTGCACTTTGTCGACTCGGGCCTTCTTGGAGCTGCTAGGCGATGGGCTAGTTGAGTGTCTGCGCTTCTTGATAGCAGGTCCCGATGCAGCTGGGCCGAATACATGGATGTGGTTTTTATTATTGCAACCGTTTATGCAACCGACGTTGGAATCAGAACTCTTGGGCATTCCACGCTTGCTACTTATCAAACAGCATTATTTAGTAATGCACACCCTTATCAAAGAAAATATACGCACAGACAATACTCGCGGTACAGATTGCCGCTGAAGAGCCATTGAAAGGCTTTCCGCTTGGAGAAATACGGATGAGAAGCTAGCTCCTTCGGCATTCCTATTTGAATAACACGTCAATAACAGTGGGGCCTCAGTGATAAAATCTATACCCAGATAGTCAATCTTGAATCTCATCAGATCCGCATCAGTTTCTTCATTTATTGCTTTTAGCAGCTCGACATTTGCTTTGATCATGTGGGAAGGCTTCAAATGGAGGGAAAGGGAGGAAAGGGACGTATGATGTTGCTGAATTCTGCGCGGCCTTTTATCTTATTCAGAGATGGTATTCAGACAGGTGGGAAAACAAATAAAATAATGATCTACTTAGGATATCTATGGGATGTTAAATTGTATACCGTTTCATGATCTTCGGCCAGGGAATCAATTGTCGAGTACATGGCAAGAGCCTCAGCAGTGCGAACCTCCGACTGACCATCGAGTGTTTTCTTGTATGCCTTACCCTCCTTCTTAGTCGGACAGGATGCGATAACATCTTCAGCCGTCCGATAGCCATATTGAACCCAACAAAAAAGGCCGCCAGCGCAGTATTGCGTAAAGCTCATGCGGGAGGCACCTTCACCAACAATAGGAGTATTGCCATGCTTGAAGAGGGCAGACGGGATAAGGACTGTAGCACCGGGAGGGAATTCGATAACAAGCTTGAGGTCGAACAGGATGAGATGACCACCGCGCACTGGATCAAAATCGCCCAGGGCGGTTATAGCGCAAATTCCAGCTGCTACGTTTGCATTGTCTCTATGGTCATGCGTAGCAGTGGTGGGTCCTAGATTGAACGTGCAGGCAGGATAGATGCTGATGTTAGGGAAGTTGGCGCGAAGGTTTGGGGTATGTCCATACAGTAGTCCAAGATGCATCCAGTAGTGATGATAGACCTTCGGGAAGTAAAATGAAAAGCAGCCTAATAGCGACGTGAGTAAGAAAATCGATCTTTCGGGACAAAAACATACTGGACTGAAACCCAGCAATCCTCCGAATGCTTGGATCCAAAAGCAGGGCGTCTGTGATGGCCTGTTTCTTATTGAGAACGAGATTTCCAGGGCACTACAATAGCGGTCAGAAAGGTCGCATTCAGTGATAGATGAGCACACATACCTGTTGACCTCCGCCAAATGAGACCTCAACTGGCAGGTTGAAGAACTGTCCACGGCGATGGGCTTCTTCATTACTGCGAAATATACGCTCTGCCTGTCCAGCCGTACGCATCTCAGTCATGATCTCCGCAGCCTGCTCCATTACATCGTCCCAAGTTTCATCCTCAGGCCGACCCACTAGGACTGCACATATGCGTCCGAGCTGATCAAGAAGGGCATGCGGAGTCCTTGATATTTACATGAGCGTGGAGCAGAAAGAGAGGGCAAGTGAGAGATACGTACCTGCCATCCCATTTCATTAACTGGTACTGATGCACACCGAGCAATTCGTCGAGCGTCCAGCTACGTGGTTTGGGCTGGTTGGCGAGTCGCAGTGGATTGACCCATTTGCCAATGTTCGTGAGCTTGTCGAGCATCAAAGCCGTCGTCGAATAACCGAGCGTCCCAGCCATCTTAGCGCGAGAAGAGCCAGGGTTCGGTTTAAAGGGTGCTGGGATGAAGACGGGGGAAGGTGGGTTGGCGATAATGCGTGCGGAGCATGCCTTCCTTATCTTCTTTGACTTGTCCTTGCGTCGGACCTTCTCCAAGTTGCGACGTCCTGCGCGTGTTGTGTTGAGGGATGAGATTGAAACTCCTTGGCCAGACAGCTCTTCCCGGCGACGACAATGGAGGCTATAGAGACGTTGGGCAGCAGGATGAATGGTAGAGCATGCCGGAGGAGGGTCAGTGGTGATGTCTATCCCATCAGTATCACCCTCTCCTCTGTCGTACCGCGCACTTGCGTTTTCAATCGCCCACTGCGCAAAGCAACCAACATCTAGGGGAATCGGTATCCCAACACAAGACAGTGACGAGAATGATGGAAATTGGCGGATCGAGGTATTCGTGACAATGGGAAGAGGAAATGTACGGCACGGAAGTGGGGGTGGGTGATAGCCAGGTAGGGGATGCATCTTGAGACCAAGACGAGAGGGATCCAGGAGAACAAGCGAGCAGAAACTCTAGAAGATATAACGGGGATGAGATAGTCTGGTAGAAATATAGCTAGTGTACGCACCGCTAATTTTCCTGGAGCTGGCTTCGTGAAGGGCTGTCGGAGACATGACGGTCAGTAAGGGATATAAATATTGGCGTGCCCATGTAGGCTCGCCATACATCAGAATCTGCCAGCGTGCCCGTGTAGGCTCGCCGCGCAGAGGAATAAAGCTGGCGTGCCCGTGTAGGCTCGCCATGCAGTGAGGGGGAGATCCAGCGTGCCCGTGTAGGCTCGCCGCGCAGTGGGGGGAAGATCCGGCGTGCCCGTGTAGGCTCGCCGCGCAGAAGAACAACGGCTGGTGTGCCCGTGTAGGCTCGCCATGCGAAATCGATGGAGGATGGGAGGAGACCACTCACAGATGTTCAAAAGGAGTGCAGATGAAGGAGGAGGGAAAGGAAGGGAGGGAATTTATCTTGCGCTTCGCTCCTTGATACCGTACCTTTGAGTGACAAATCGGGTATGAATTTCCAAAAAGTGCACCGCATGAAAGAAAAACATATATTTGAAATATCAGATAGGTAGACAGGCAATGAGATACTGGATGCACGGGATAACGGTGAATCGGGTGGTGGTGGAGCGATACAACAAACGAGCAAAGGACGCGCAGTCGCGGGGGTCAGATACGGGACAGGGGCCATACGCCAGAGAATGTTGGGCGCTGGGGGATAGTTAGTCAGATATGGGATAGGGGCCATAGGGCGACACGGCATGCACTAGAAGATGTTGGGCGCTGGGAGATAGTCAGAGAATGTTGAAGGAGAATGGGGAGCTGGCGCATCTCGAGGTCTTGGCCGTCTCCGTGGACTTGACCCTTGCCGTTTGACTGGGCATTTGCATACCGGGAGTTGACACGCATTCGTGTCATTGAGAGAACCATGAGATGTCAGAAGGAGACGGAGAGCGGTAATAGTGTCGTTGTCGATACGGGTGACGCGAGCTGTTACATTGAGGACGCGATGCGATGGCGGGGGAGATGACAGCGGGGGAGACAGAGGGCGCGCGCGGGTGGCATCGAGGGAACGATGAGACGGCGGAAGGAGATGGCGGAAGGAGACGGCGGGTGACGCGATGAGACGGCGACCGAGATGGAAGAGCAGAAGCGGTTCGAGGGGGCAGCAGCAGCCTGCATCGTCATTGTGTTGAGGAAGCGATGAGGCGTAGGGAGACGACGGAGAGCAATAGTCATCGTCCTTTTACGCGGCTGGCATCGATGGAACTACGAGCCAGCGGGGGAGATGGCGGGGGAGATGGAGGGGAGGCAGCGAGCACGAGAAATGCCAAACAGGTGTGAGCAAAGGGTGCAGGGATGAAACTGGGGACGGCGCACCTCCTGGATCTCCCATTCTTGGGCCTTCCCTATGTGTCCATCTCCCCAATTCTTCTCGCGATTCTTTGTCGACCGGTTCAATTGTACAGATAAAGGAAGGGAGACGAAGTTGGATGGAGAGGAGAGAGCGATGATGCGCTGGAGAGGACGCGATGGACTCGGATGGAAGGTGGAGAGGGGAAAGATTCTCAATCAAGTCAAACTAGGGTTAGGGTCCCACAATGCCTGGTCTCTGCGCACTGCGCGCGCCGCGCGTGCAGTATACCTATGTTCTGCGCTGCGCGTACCTTCGGTATGCTACATCAATTACTATTCTCATTGTAGTTACACAAAAAATATAGAGACGCCCACTTGAGTGCTAAAATCATGAGCGTACATAAATGCCGCATAGTACTGAACTTGATACTAACTTTGAACGTGTCAGTGCGGCTGAAATAATTAAATGCTGATGCGACTGAATTCAAATGCAAGGCCCTTGACAACATGTACTCGTCTGTGAGGGTCGTATTGTATTAGTATTGACATATTAGAAGTGATATAGGCATATATGTGCGGTCGCATGCGGTCACATACGTGCACTGGCCGGATAGGTCGCACACGGTGGTCACATACGATGTGTACGATCTGACCGTAATGTGTTTTCCACTACATACGTTATTGAATATCCCTGTTAAAAAGTGCATACAGCATAATAAGTACTGCGCGAACTCAGAATTCATAAAAATTTTGGTCTAAATTGTGCAAATAAATGTTTTGGAACCATCGACCAACGAATGGCCGAGTTGAACATGAAACTGTTATTAAACCTTGTACGGTTGTCACTCTTGTTTTGAATATTTGATCAATACACTTTAGTACCATTATATAAACCTAAAATTTGGATAACTAACTATTCAATGATTGTTTCCATACCTTCAGAATTAAATATAAATGATTTCCTACCCATTATAATGTCTTTGCGGTGGGGTAGAAATGCGTAAAAATATGCTTTTGTCCATATGTTGATTTACTCAACTCTACATATGAATACCGTAGCATAATTCGGTGATTTATACCAGTATACCTTGTATTACCTTACTGACTGAAGATACTCTATTCTGTCAAGTCAGTTGAATTGACTTATGGTAACGCACTATAAACATGCTCTTCTGAAGGGTTTTAAGCGCCCAACTCTGATATCTTCTTTCTGTATGAGCAAGGCCTGAGTATCTTGTACAGGAGACAAAACAAGCAGTAGACGACTCACAGAACATATCGAAACATTGAAGCAGTATGTACATATGAACAATGCATTATGCGGGTAACTTGGCAGAAAGGTTGTCGGTGTAATATACGTACTATGTTGAACGTTGTACACGTTGACCTCCTAGGGAAATATATTGTCCCACTTCTTTCCCCACATGAGACACTGTCATATTATCTGTTTTCATATTGCTCTTCCTTGGCCCCTAGGCAGCGAAGGCCTTTTGCTTGCAGGCATGGACAACAGCCTCTTTCCTGGGAATGATCATGTGATCACAAATTGACTTTGTATTAGAACGAGACAGTTCGGCTGTACGTCTGTTGAATCCCAATTTCGACAGTGTACGCCTTTATTTACCAGGTTATCTCACTTGAGTCAAACGTCCAAATGTAAGGCTGTTCCTTCTCTGTGCAAATGGAATCTAATATGTTATTATATAGATATCTTATTGAGATGAAGTCGAAACAGAAAAAAGGAAGGATAGGAAAGGACGGAAAGACAAAACAGCAGAGATACGTTGAACGGTTAGTCACATCAGTTCAGTTCGTGCTTTTCAGGTTTATTCATTATCTACTAGACACAGAGCCAAAGTAAACACTTCCAATAATGAACGCAATAAAGAGACCCGAAAGCGACGGTGAGCAGGCAGATACCTATATCATTGGAAGAAGCTTACTGGATACAGAAAACTACTGAAAGCTGCTCATAAAGCCGCCTCCGTCAGTGCTCCAGCACCCGACGAAGAGCAACAAGGGAGTTCAGATTCTGATGATTCAAATTTTGACATAGCATTGGCATTGTCGCTTCCCCATTCTGATGGTCCTTTGCCCCCTTCTGATCCTCCCTCGCCTATCGATTTATCCGACGATGATTTAGATGCTTTTGAACAGCTCAGCAGGGGATTTGTGATGTGGAGCAACATGGTCGATAGAATGATGGCCTCATTTGGGCGTTATTGGAATGCTCGCGAAGGCTGGAAACCACATCAACCCTTTACACTCACGCGATACGAGTCACAGTTTTATCTGTATGGTCTCCATGCAAAGAGTATCCTCTTATCTGCACGCGGTCTCCTTCCAAGCCTTACTCCAGGAGAGGTCCGATGGGAAGAAACATTGGATATGATTGAATATCTATCTGCGCATGACACCTTTATGGCGTCTATCCGCGCATCGTGGAAAGTCACTGATGACCTGGAATGATGAAGATCCTTAGATGTTTATATTTAGAACTTCCATTTTTGGGCAATGGATCTATGAATTGACAATCAACTGCCATATATTGATATGATCCCCAGATAGGAAGAAGGTGATTGCTAATATAACCGATTGGGAAATTGACTATCTACCCTTATGGCGTGCTGATGTCAAGTACGATACACAGCATTGGAATTGGTTATCTAAACCTACGGCGTACTCGGGAGGCTAACACAGAGAACTACTGACTAAAGGCAATATTGGCCAACGGGGAACTCATTCCTCATCATTATATGATTGAATATTTATCTGCACATGCTACACCTATGGCGTGCTCGGGAGGCTGACACAGAGAACTACTGACTAAAGGCAATATTGGCCAACGGGGAACTCATTCCTCGTCATCATATGATTGAATATTTATCTGTGCATGACACCTTTATGGCGTCTATTCCTCGTCATCATATGATTGAATATCTATCTGCGCATGCTACAGCGTGCTCAGGAGGCTGACACAGAGAACTACTGACTAAAGGCGATATTGGCCAACGGGGAACTCATGAGTCCTCGTCATTATATGATTGAATATTTATCTGCGCATGACACCTTCATGGTGTCTATCCGCGCATCGTGGAAAGTCACTGCCGACCTGGAATGATGAAGATCCTTAGATGTTTATATTTAGAACTTCCATTTTTGGGCAATGGATCTACGAATTGACAATCAACTGCTATATATTGATATAATATAACCAATTGGGAGATTGACTATCTATCCTTATTGCGTGCTGATGGCAAGTGTGATACACAGCATTGGAATTGGTTATCTACATTTACGGCGTGCTCGGGAGGCTGGCACAGACTGACTAAAGGCAATATTGGCCAACGGGGAACTCATTCCTCGTCATCATATCATGAGTAAGCACAATATCCACCTTCTCAACCCGACCTGTGTCCAAAGCGACATCAAATACACGCTTGGCATCTGCCTCCGACTCGCAACGAGGCGCATTGCCACCTGGGATGCGATTGATGTTCGATGTAATGTTGTTTCTAAGATAAAACAATCGGAAAACAAATAAGTTGAATGAGAAGAATACGCACGCTCCACAGATAACTCCAGGCTCGCGTCCTACCAGAACAGCATACCACTTGGGGGTAGAGCTACTGCTTTCAGGAGCGGTGGTTGAAGCACTCCCTTCTGCTGGATAATACTAAGAAAACTGGAATTTGAATCATTGAACATATTTGCTTACCAGACATAGCATCTACCACAGTGCTGGTCGACCCAACACCAATAGCAGGGCTGGTGTCAAGTACAGTAGGAGCATTGAAGACACCTTCAAGCCCGGCTTTGATTCCCAAAGCTTGAAGGCGGTCAATAACTTAAAGAAAAAAGTAAATTGATTAGAATCGAGGGGCTTGAAATCAAGGAAATCACGTACCGTGTTGCATTGTTGCAATTGCAGATGTCAGCTCTTGCGCATACGGGGCCAATGAGCCATCTAAGCCAGATGGCTGGGAAGGTTCATTGGAGTGAGTCATACTGGCAACGACGCAAGAAGAGTAGGGGAGAAAGTTTGATAAAGGTCAAAGTCAGAAAGCGTCGGTATTTATTGAACTCCGGGGCATACAATATTTACGCATGTGTACATGCATATGTCCATGCGAATTTCTGAGATATCAAGATTATAAATGACAAAACTTCCAAATGGAGAAAAGAAGATACGATCTCTCTCCTTCGATTTGACAACATAGGTTCCTTTTTCTGCATATGTAGAGCACATGGAACATAAAACATTACAAAATTATATTCGAAGGGGAATCAAGAGGGGGAACCCAGAATTTGAGATGATCGAGACGGTTTACCCATCTTATAGACGTGTACCACCTTATCGTTGCCTCCTCATCATTTCACCGCCAATTGTTCTGCTTTTTTCAATGGGTAAAACTTGGACAACCCCCGAGCAAGAGCGCTGGCTCGAGGAAAGATTAACAACATATCTCAATGTTCACAAATCTAAGAAGAAGGCTCGCTTCCTCATCGTTACCCAGGAGAAGTGGTTCACGCAATATTCTGAACGTCAATTCTGCTTTCCGAACATGCCGGCCAATACATTCTTGTCGGAGGAAGAGAGTGTCATCCTTTCAGATGCAATAATCAAGCGCAAGGCTGTGAGTGTCAATATCTAATGAGTCAAAAACAACACTTACATACCGACGTCGATAGCAAATTAGGGACTGGTATAAAAATCATAGCAGAAAGTTCAATGCGACAATTGGCCCTCTTCAGAAAGATACTGAAATCCTAAATGCCTTGAATTTGGAGGCGGCTAAGTATGGAAAGCCTGAACGTGCGCCTCATCGAATCGAGGCGTATCTTAAGCTATTTCCCAAAAAGGTTGAGGCGGTCTATACTCCGGAGGTCGATAGGCTCCAAGAATCTACTGGCATCAAGCTTACATCTGGAGCGCTTCTCAACCTCAGACGGAACATTGCTTTTGATTTGCTTGAGGCCGACACCCCTGGGAACCAGAAAATGGTTGACGACAACATAGCGGAGTGGAAGGAAGAACACGCCAATGTCAAATTATCTGCTGATGGTGATCCCGCCTTTGTTCCACTGACACCAGAAGAGTACCAGAGGTGAGCGCACTGATAGCGTAAATCATCTTATATTGAATTCTAATAATACTGCTTCAGATCGATTGATTCCTTGCCCAAATTCTTTGTCACTGCATTCAATGCCGTTTCCCGGGCAAGTGGTTGGTCGTTTATGGTGCTAGGTGGTGGACCCGTGCCTAAAGAGGGAGGTAAAGTCTTTGTCGAGGAGTAAGTGATGCGCGGCTCTATTCTCAAAGTACGCGCTGACGGAAAGTTAGCTACCATTTTGGGCCACAATCTATGGCAGGGAATGATTTTCGTGCTGCCCATGCCGATTTCGAAAGGGATATTGAGCCCGCTTACTGTGATCATATACTCAATTGCTATGGTAAGCTCATAAAAATCATTGAAGCCTTACACACATCTCATTATACTTCAGCACCAGACATACGGGCATCGAGGGCGCTCATCCAGCATAAGACTGTGCGTGGAATTGATGCTGAGCTAGCGTTATTGAACCCCGTGCGCGGAGTCGATGCTGCAAAGGTGATGTCACTGCTTTTGGATCAAAAGGATCGTCAGGCACTTGTCGACAAATCCGATCTTGGCAGATTGATATCTTTGGAGCCAGGTGACCGACAATCCACCCCTCCCATTCCACCGACTTCTGGCTTGGATTTGATCGAACGGGAAGCCTTGCCCCCGACAGCTGCAGCATCTACCAGACTGAGCCCGCCTGACTTGGGGTTCGAGGCTTCAATCCCAACGCCAGCCATATCTTCCCCTTTATTGCCAAGCGACTATAGGATTCTTTGTCCTGGACCGCTTTCTTTTACGTTCACACCATACGATTGTCCAGAGGCTCCTGGTAGTCCAACTGAGCATATTGGAAAAGAAGCTCCAAGGCCGCCCACTCAAAGCCCAGAACATCAAGCTCCGCTGTCCCCACCAGCCGTAGATCAACTCCTAGATCGTCAACCAGACATCCAACCTGCTCCACATGTCACTGTCAGCAGCGCAGCGCCCAACAGCAAGCCCAATTCTTTGGCTGGAAGAAAGCGAAAGCCAGACGATGCAGGCCTGGCAGAAGATACACTCGCCAATCAGCACGCTCGCAGAGAGATTCGCCCTCCTCCATGCGCAGATAAGGATGTAGAAGGCTCAGGACCGACAGGTAAAAAGAAGGGGAAAGGAAAAGGAAAGGTCCAGGCAACTGCGTAGATATTTAGAGTGTTCAACCATCAATGTTGGTTCAATGTCTCGTTACTTATGTGTTTCGACGTTTCATACTTATGTGCTTCACGGCTTCTCAATGTTTACAGCTACTTTCATAACAATAGACTGGATTTTAAAAAATAGGGCTGAGTCAAGCGGAGGCAAGGTTTGGGTGAATCGTGATGCGAGAGGTCTAAAGTTCAGCATCGACATACGCTGGGGTTGGGTGCAGCGATCAAGGCATCCTTTGATAAATTGAAAATATTGGGGTCTGCTTGACTCCGTTCTGTTATGCTAAATCAAAAAACTCGGTCTAGCGTCCAAAGCATGAATGATAAATTATAATGCAGTATACTTTGAGTGTAGCTGCAACAAGCACCTACAGTAAGAAGATATACCTTCAGAATTAATAACTGCACATGGCTGGATTCAATATTGGGCATTGATATATACCCTTGGAATCAATAATTGTGCGGGGCTGTATCATCGACGGCAAGAAGGCATAGCTTTGGAATCAATAATTGCACATGGCTATATTGGGTGTCAAAGGTAAGGACTATTGGAATCAATGATCGAGCGCAGCTACAGTAAGAAGGTACACCTTAATTGAGCACGGCAGTAATAGGCGCCTATTATGGTAATGAGGTGTACCTTAGGAATCAATAATTGAGTGCGGCTACGGTAAGTTCGGATCAAGTGCAGCTACGGTAAGAAGGTACACCTTTGGGTCAACAATGGGGCAGAGCGCCTACAGTAAAGACCTTCAGAATCACTGATTGAGGCAGTTATATCCCATGCCTACGATAAGAATGTACACCTTCTGATTTGATAGTTGAGCGACGCTGTATCAGGCGCCTACGGTAAAGAGATGTACCTTTGAAATCACTAATTGAGCTGCGAGCATGGTTTCAGTGGGCGGCTATGGTAAGGAGGCACACCTTTCAGTCAAGAATTGAGCGTAGCTACATGGATTAAATTCTTTGAACTGTATAGTCTTGCCTCCTCTTAACTACAATCTACAGTATATTAGGGGATGGTTACAAATCTGTATTCAATTTTATTTAGCACTACCAGTGATGTGACAGTAAGGAGGTATACCCGAAGGTATACACTTTCATCGTGGGTTGTGGTCGGGCCTCGCTTCCAGTGATGTGACGGTGAGGAGGTATACCTGAAGGTATACACTTTCATCGTGGGTTGTGGTCGGGCCCCGCTTCCAGTGGTGTGACGGTGAGGAGGTATACCCGAAGGTATACACTTTCATCGTGGGTTGTGGTCGGGCCGCGCTTCCAGTGATGTGACACGTGACGGTGAGGAGGTATACCCGACGGTATACACTTTCATCGTGGGTTGTGTTCGGGCCGTATCGCCAGTGATGTGACGGTGAGGAGGTATACCCGGAGGTATACATCCTTACCATGGCTTGTGCAGAAGTCATTATACCCACAGTGAAAAGGTATACTTCGGGACAGGGTATACCTTCCCACTGTACAGTGTCATCAGGAAATTCCGTACGCGCCTGCACATCTGTAAGAAGGTATACCCATCACTGGCTCGCGGTAATATGCACCCTGCCTAATGCGGTCATTAGCGTCTCTGGGTTTACCAATCCTGTCACATGGGCTCCAGCCTTCTCCCTAGAAGCCTATGTTGGAAGGAATTGGTCTGGGGAAGGAATTCTGCTGATGTTGAGGAAGGATGATTAGTTGTTTGGCTCATATCTCTGCAACCGCTTATTGGATCGACAAACGGCTTTCAGAATCTTGAAGCCATCGTTATTCCGCTTCGATCGTGCCCCTACTCACTCTGAAGGATAAAGATTTGGGCATGCTATGCTCCTTGAGTCATGAGGGGCATTCTAGGAGAAACATCGACATATCTCCATGGGTACCCATTGGAATCACTTGTTCTCTTTGGATTCAAGCTCTCCTTATCCATCCGGTTTTTTAGAGCCCCAAAACGTACGATTCCATCCAGGAGAAGACCTCAACTCATCCTGCCTCTTCTCCTCCCCTCTGAGATGGAGTATCTTCATATCTCCACGAGGACTCAACGGAATTGCTCAATCTCTTCGGATTTGAGCTCGACTCATTCGTCCGGTTCTTTTGAGCCCAAGAATATACAATTCCGTCCAGGGGAAGACATTGGCCATCCATCCTCTTCCCTTTCCTCTGAGATGGAGAAATATCCTCATATCTCCAGGAGGACTCATCGGAATCGCTCGTTCCTTTCGGATTCGAGCTCTTCTCATCCATCCGGTTTTTTAGAGCCCATGAATGTATGATTCCGTGCAGGGGAAGATATTGGCCATCCATCCTCTTCCCTTTCCTCTGAGATGGAGAAATATCCTCATATCTCCAGGAGGACTCATCGGAATCGCTCGTTCCTTTCGGATTTGAGCTCTTCTCATCCGTCCGGTTCTTTAGAGCCCATGAACGTACGATTCCGTGCAGGGGAAGATATCAACCATCAAGCCTCTTCCCTTTCCTCTGAGATGGACTATTATCCGCATATCTCTACGAGGACTCATTGGAATTGCATGATTGTTTCGGATTCGAGCTCGCCTCACTTGTCCGGTTTTTTCGAGCTCAAGAACATATGATTCTGTGCAGGACACCTCACAGCCGACTTGCGAGTCACCTATGATGCCTCATCTCCAACTTCAACTTTCAAGGGATGCGACGGTTGAATCTTCAACTGGAACTTTGATAACTTGGCAGGTGGCATTCTGAAAATGAAACCCACTAGGTTATTGGAGTCTCTGCCGGAGGGTGGGTTGAACTTGTTAAACAAGTACCTTGCTCTCCTAAAGAATTCCAGTATGAAGTATCCCGCGTATCTTCTTTGTACATCTGAGGTCTCTAACCTCAGGCAGTCTGACTTGGTCAATGGTCATCTTCTGATGCTCTCTCAGGCTATTCTAGCCTCAGTCCTTGGGTTGTAGGACACTCTCTGGCCTCAAGTGGTTGAACTTTAGGCTCCCCTACTGGTTGAGACTTTGGCTCCCTTGAGCCTCCTCTCCTCCTTTCTCCTCTCCTCAATCTCTTTAAGACTTATCCTTCAAGCTTTTACTCTTCAAGTCTTCAACCTTCTTCCCTGGACCTCAGGAGGGCTGAACTTCTTAGGAATGTTCCCCCTTGGGTCTGAGGGATCCTCTCCTTCAGTTGGGTTGAACTTAGGTTCCCTACTTGAGGATGAATCTTTCTTCCTCTTCTACCCTTGGACCTGTGGAGGGCTGGACTTTCTAGTTGAATGTTCCCCCTAGGGTCTGAGGTGTTCTCTCCCTCAGTCAGATTGAACTCAGTTTATCTGATGTTCTCTACTCAGGGATGAGATTCTGCTCTTCCACTGCTTTTGCTATGCCCTTGTATATCTCAACATTATCTTGGAACCCCCTGGTGGAAGGATTTAGTCTGGAGAAGGAGCTCTGCTGTTATTGAGGATGATGATGACACCAGGTGGATTGAAGTGCCCATATCGTCACAACCACCCTTCGGATCGACAAACGGTTTTCGGATTCATGTAGCCGTAGACGATACGCTTCTTTCGTGCTCTTGAACATCCCAAACAGCGCCTTTTTGAGTGAGTTAAGCTCATTGACTCATCATGGCATCCTCAAAGCGAAATATCTCAATATCTCCATGTTGAATCATTGGAATGCAATAAATCTTTTGGATCCTTCTTCAATCCGACTGCCTGATTCTGTAGAGCCAAAGATCGTTGAATTCGAAGCAGAAGAAGGTTCTGAAGCATGAATTCTTCCTCCATCTCCTTTCATGTCGCATATATCACCAAAGATTGCCCTGTATCTCCGTCATAACGTGTCGGATCGATGAACGGTTTTCAGATTCGTGAAGCTGAAGATAATGTGCTTCTTTCGTGCTCCTGAACATCTCAAACGGCTCCGTTTTGAGGGACTTATGGGCATTAACTCTCCAGAGTATCCTCAAGCAAAATATTGCAATATCTCTGTATAGAGGTATTGGACTGCCTTGATTCTTTTTGATCCTTGCTCATCTCAATTACATGACTCTGCTGAGCCAAAGATCGACAAATTCAAAGCTGAGGAAGGTTCAGAAACACGACCTCTTCCTCCGTCCCTCTGTATTTTGCTTGCATCACCACAGAATGCCCTGTATCTCTGCAAGATCTTGCCGGATTGACAAACGGGTTTTACATCCATGTAGCTGGAGCCAATACGCATCTTTCGTGCTCTTGAACGTCCCAACCAGCCAAGTTTTGAGGGAGTCAGGCTCATTGACTCATCAGGACATCCTGAAGCGAAATATTGCAATATCTCGGTACACAGTTATTGGAATGCAATCATTCTTTCAGATCCATGTTTAGTCCAGTTGGATGATTCCATAGAGCTTAAGCTCGTCAAATTTGAAGCAGAGAAATGTTCTGAAACATGAAGTCTTCATCCATCCCTCTGTATTTTGCTTCTGGCACCAAAGATTGCCCTTTATCTCTGGTACAAGCTGTTGGATCGATGAGAAGTTTTCGGATTCACAAAGCTGAAGATCAGACGCTTCTTTCGCACTCTTGAACATTGGATTTGAAGTAGGGGGTAGTCCTAGAACTTCAATGTTCTCCTCCCTTCATTTTGCTTGCAAAGTCAGAGATAGCCTTATATCTCACTATTCTGAGCTTCAATCATCTGAGGGTTTTTTGATATGGGTACAGGGCTTTTATGCGCTTTGATGATGCCCCTAATCATTCAATATGATGAGGATTTGAGTGAACCATCCTCCATAACTTATGAGGGCCATTCAAGGAGAGACATTAACATATCTCCACGAGTACTCAACGAAGTCGCACGTTCTTTTTGGATTCGAGCTCGACTCATCCGTCCGGTTCTTTCGAGCCTAAGAACATACGATTCCATGCAAGGGAAGACATCGGCCATCCATGGCCATCCATCCTCTTCCCTTCTCTCTGAGATGGAGAATTATCTTTATATCTCCACGAGTACTCATCGGAATCACACGTTCTTTTCGGATTTGAGTTCGTCCCAATCGTTCGGTTCTTTCGAGCCCAACAACGTACGATTCTGTGCAGGAGAAGTTGTCAACCATCCAGCCTCTTCCCTTCCTCTGAGATGGAGAATTATCTTCATATCTCCACAAGTACTCATCGAAATCACACATTCTTTTCGGATTTGAGCTCGCCTCATTCATCCGGTTCTTTTGAGACCAAGAATGTAAAATTTGATGCAGAGAATGGCTCAGAGCATTGATATTCCTCCCTTGATGTTCCACTCCTCTCCACTTAGGCAGGATATTTCGCCAATTCATCATCCATTTCTCAATCATTCCTCAAGCAGTTTTTTGGGCTCTATTACGATTGAAAATGCACATCATTTGACTCTTTAACTGCCCTGAACAAGCAACATTTGGATGTGCCTCTTCCCTGTACTCTCTCCTCAGTGTATTCATGAATCATCTCTGTATGCATGCTGGGGGGCTTTCCAGCATGCTTTGGCTAGTGGACTTATTTTCTTCTCCTTTTTATTTTTCCATGATTATTTGTCTCCTTTCTAATTCTTCTATTGACCTTTCCCTCTTTTATTCCCTCCTCCTTTTCTGTGGTTTTTGTTCTTCTTTTTTTTCTCCGCCTTTTTTCCTTAAGTACTTCTTTCAGCACACATTCTAGCCATAGATCTTCTTGATCCTCTGCTCTAGAGCTATGCACTGGAAGAAGTGGGGGGCAGGGGTAGGGGGTAGGACCATGGGTCCTGAGGAGGCCTAGCCTCCTCTATTCCCCCTTATATCCCTTCTATGCCTTGGGTATGAGACCATCCTTTAGGATCTGTCTCTATTACCTTCTAGGTATACCCCATGACCATGCTGTAGTCCTGTGGAACTGGATAACCATCCCTTCCCCTGGAGTCTACAGCTAAGGCTGCAAGCTAGTCCTCTTAGGATCTATAGCTTGCCTATGCCTATGGTTATGTCCCTAGCTCCTAGAGCTATCCTGGAAGGTTGGAAAATTTAGGAGCCAAAATTTTTTCTTCACCTTCATTTCCTCAGATTTTTAACACCATTGGTCTGAGATTTATTCTTTGATATATTCCTATTGTTTCTTACTCTACCCATTTTTGTTTTTGGAAACTTCCTTTTAATTTTCTGTTATTTGATTATTCTATTCATGGTTGGCCCTACTTGTTTGGGGGGCCATTGTGATAGTCTTGCCTGCTTTTTACTTTTACATTTTTTTGATTATGCTTTTTTCTCATCTATGGTCATTTTCTCTTTATGCTTGACTGATTTTCTTATACTACATGCCCTCTAGACATGTGGGGGGCTTTGTGATACCTGGATAGTACCTTGTACATGTCCAGAGGACCGTAGTGTACTGTAGTCACATGATAGTCACATGTCCATATGTTGAGGTCGCCAGCTGGCTTCCTCTCTCTCTCTAGATTATATTATACCTTTGACTCATTCACCCCAAGACCCCTGTGATAGCACAGATATGCTTCCCATTGGCATGACTGGTCGTCTAGCCTCCTGACCTGGGTGATAGGACCCCTGCCCTGGGTAACACGGCGGTGTAGGCGAGCCTTACAGCGCACTTAGTTCAGGCTGAGCATCCATCTCTAACTGCTTCCCTTGAGTGGGTCACACTCCCCTCGTCTACTCCCTCTCTGAAGTCTCCTCGAACGCCCTGATGCACGCCACAGGCATCACAGTATTTGAGTATGCAAGGAGACTATTTTTGAAAATTTTCAGAAGGAACGACGAAGATCTGGTGGCGAAATGAGCTCTTATCCAAAACCACAAGTGACGCTCTTTCCAACCTGATTTTATCCATTTTTGGGGCCATTACTTTGCTAAAAATTGTAGTAATCACTTAAATAGTATACACATAGTATGTAGAAGCTGTAATTACAGGTGCGCGTGTAGATGGAGTCTTGCGCGCAGCAATTTAGAAAGGTATGCCAAAAATGTCACTTTGGAGTAGGGACTGTCACGGGTAACCCTGGGGTACATTTCACGCCACCCGCGCCCATACCCCAGGAAAACCGCACCCACCTACACGGGCACAGATTTTGATGGGTTGGGGTACGGGCTGAGGCGGGCTCACCGGGTCAAGAAACCCGTGCAGATATATGGGGCGGGTAAGGCTTCAATGGCCAGAGGAATGTATACAGTAGTACAAATTCATAATTACCAAATTTATACTGTATCCCAACCTACAACGAGCTCGTCTTCTGGTCCAACAATGTCAGGAAGCACTGCCGCTGCCTTCACATCTCCATCACATACATACCCCTTCAAGCTCCATACACCCAAACACAAAAGCGCACACGTTGATTGAACGGACAGACGGTTGCGGACATGGGAAAGAACCAGTCGACCCTGGCTGAAAACACGCTCAACATCAACGGATGTAGCTAGATGACTTGATTAGTGAAAGAAAGAATTGCGACAACATTAATTTACAACGTACGGGGAATAGAAAGATAGTCGAGAGCCATTCGATGAAGGCGGGGATAGATGTGTTTGTGCTCGTACCACCAAGCAAGAGGGTCTTGCACATCCTCTGGGTCTGTGCTCAGATAACGATCGAGGTCATCGCAAAGTGCGGCAGGTCGAGGCGCCGTGAGAGATGGAAGACTATTGAAAACATTCTTTGTTGTTGCAGATTTGGACTAACTTGGATGATAAGAAGATGATTTATGCATAAAAATGCAGGACACATATGGGCTGAGGAACAGAAACTTCCTTAATGTCAAGTGATTGGTACGAGCGGTCGAATTCAGTGCGCACGATGTCTTGCGCAGCGCCAATCCACTCTTCGTTCCACCCTACATCTTGAAAATATTGAAGCTTGTGGTGCGGATGGAGAACTACATTATGAAAACAAAAACATGAGCATTATAGCCTGAAAACAACGAAAGAAAACGAACCCATTGTGATCCTGTATACCTCCGAGTGGTCCGTCTTGTTGTAATAACGGTTGAGGGTCTTCTTTCCCATAGCAAGTGCGGCCTTGAGGGCAACTGAGTAGCTGGGATTGCTGGCAGCTGTTGCGAGGTGGGAATCGAGGTGATCCATTGCTGGGATCACCATAGCAATGTTGGCGCCATGTTGCGAGAAAAAGTGCATCGCATCTTTGAAGATCTATAAACAAGAATTGTGGAGGAATTCAAGAAGCAAGAGAAAATAAGAACATACCGACAAAACATCGCAGAGATTCTCCACTATTCCCCATTCTTCTTCCTTCAGCTCGTAGTTACGGAGGTTTCTGGATCGGTCACCTGTGAAAGTGTCGAATGCTCCCCAAAACTCTAGGGCAAACTTGAGCATGAGGTACGTCGAGTTCCATCGTGTTGTGACATCTCGTGGCATCATCTGCTCATCGTGTTTGAGCTCTTGGAGGAGTGCAAACCATTGAGGAAGGAGGATGGTGGAAGAGTTTTTGATAGCGTACATGGCTTTTCGCAGCTATATCAAACAGAATGTGTGAGTTTATGTTGTAAGCGTAAAAAACATGGGAAAACAACGATACCTTGGTTAGCACTAAATGAACAGGTTGAAGACTCTCATCTAATGCCTCCAGCTCCCTCTTTGTCATAGTCTGTCGCTCGTCTACCCATCCTTCAACATTATCATCCTCATCTGCATCATTGTCTAAACTGTTCATGGCTTGGTATTCCTCCTCTTCGATGTCAATGTTCCCAGCAAGTTTCACGAGTTCTTCCAAAGCGGCATTTGGGTCCTTGGCTTTCGGTACGTCGAATTGTCGAAGAATACTCTTCACAACAAGGTTGATAATATGCGCGAAACAGCGAGTCTGATTAGCAGCACCGGGGAAGTTGGGAAGTAGGTCTGCCAGCTCAGCAAACATTGTATCATTGTTGGATGCATTGTCGCAGGTTACACTGAGAATCTGGATCATTGGTGAGTCAATATCTGATTGTTTTTTGTTGGAAATACTCTTACCTTATCCCCTATTCCAAAGTCATCCAAGATCTTCGCAAATGCCATCGCCAAATTTACGCCTGAATGTGAACAAGCCAATTCGACGATATCAAGAAGCATCAAAATTGGAGCGCCTTTTTCCTCAAAATGAACCATCACTGCAATGTAGGCCTTGTGGTTAGGT
Source organism: Pholiota adiposa (assembly GCA_009935795.1). Lineage (NCBI taxonomy): Eukaryota > Fungi > Basidiomycota > Agaricomycetes > Agaricales > Strophariaceae > Pholiota > Pholiota adiposa. The sequence continues at coordinate 38,869 of QEYC01000158.1, read as the reverse complement.
GACGTCCAGGCATCTGTGGCAAAATTTAAGGCGCCTTCATGCTCCTGTTATTGCATTGTGAGTTTCTAATGTTCTTTTAGTTTCCTTTCACTAACCTGGAGCATTTTAGCAATGCACTTTCGAACATGAACAAATACGTTCTTGACATCGCGAGATACAGTTTCTGCTGATGGTATTTGATAGTGAGGGCGACCTGTCTTCATTAACTTGACGAATCCGCGATCCTTCACAATGCTAAATGGTCGCTTGCTTTCAGCTACCCAGCGTACAATTTCTGCCCTGGTTGTCACAAATTAGCTGGGCGTGTGATTTAGAGGATAGCGCATACCTAGCTTCCATCTTTGTATGTTCGCGATGAGAGTAAGTAACCTTTCCCTTGCCAATACGTGCAAATTCAGATGTTATTGACCCATCTCGTAGCTTGGCCTTCAATAACACTTCCCTTGCAGCACCAAGATCCTTTGTTGCATCCGCCTTCTCCACTGCCTCGTCCCCCCAGCAAATTTTTGCGTGTTTACGGAGGTTGCTCGTAGAATTCGCATCTCCTTTGTCTAAGAAGCGGCGCACATCCCGGCCATTCTTTCCCTTGCACCTGCCAACATTGCACTCGAAGACGTGACAAGGATGGCTATCCACGTACTCAATCCGTGGCATTTTGTTGAAGAAAACATAAATTGGTGACGTCCATTTCTTCGACATGCGCTCTGGGCTTGTTTCAATTAACCTGTATCTCTCGATGATTCAGATACTCACTCAATTTTGCCTCGTCATCTTCCTCAACCTTTTCAATGATCTCCACATCATCCTCGCCATCACGCCTCCCCGAGCCAACACTTTCATCGTCGTCATCATCATTGCCGATCTCTTCAAGGATATGCTGCGGGTTGAGGGGCACATTTTGGCACTGGGGTTCTTTGGGTACCTCTTCTACCTCAACGGAATAAGAGCAACGTGGGGCAGTTGCCCGGGTTGACTTTGTGCCTTCATTGTCATTTTATGCCATTGACTTTTTCGTGTTTGCCTGAACTGTGGACTTGGTTCTCTTGGTAGTAGCAACTGGTTCTCCGTTGTTGTTGAGCGGCGCCTTGCGTTTGCGAGGACCGAGGTTGTCTGGGTCAGGAGGTGCTGATTGTGGAGGCATACTCATCAGTTTAGCTGGTCAAGGTAGAGCTGTGGTTTTTTTCACGCCAAATTTTTTGTTGAGACTCAAATTTAATTACTATACGTCTGTCACTGACGTCGTCGCTACTCGTGAATCTAGCTGTACACTTTGGCGGATCCCTGCCTTCCCAATGGGATCAAAAGGAAGCTATGCCCTCTGCCCTGGTATTGCTAACCCGTAGAGCCCGCCTCTGGGGTACGGGCTTTGGTGGGGTACAATGTAGCTAGCCCGTGCCCGCACCCCAGCTTAGCCCGCGCACTAACCCAGCAGGTTGGCTGTGCCCGTGACATTCCCTACTTTGGAGCAAGCCCCTTCTGCAAAGGCGCCTCAAGCGGCTGGAGCACATGGGCTTGCTCCGAACCTAGTTTTGAGAAAAGAAAGGAAACTAATTAATTCCAACACTCCCCCTCAAACTGCACGTAGTCCCATCACATTTGCAAAGTGCTTTGCTTTGATGCTCAGAAGTGCTTTCGTGAGGACGTCGGCAGTTTGCTTGTCCGTGGGACAATAAACCAATTTGATAGAGCCTGCCTCAATGATGTAGCGTATAAAGTGATAGTGAATGTTGATGTGCTTGGTGCATGTTGGAAAGTTAGACGGATCAGGTACACTCCAGCATTGGCATCTCGGCAAATGACTCGAGCGCTTACTGAGTGTCTACTATGACTTTGTTTGCACTGCTTAAAATTCCCTTAGATAGTAATAAATATATTGTGACTCATCTATGTAAAATAGTATATAAAGAGCTGTAGTAGCTAGAATGTAATTAACCTCTCTTATTCACCAACCACCACCACCACACATTCTCAACAGTGCAGGCGTAATAATGTCCGCCTTGTGTGAGCGCAATGGCTGACTGGTTGTCGCCAAAAATGGTCGTGGGTTCCTTTGGTGCTGAAAATAGCTCGCCGATAAAACGGCGCAGGCTCAGCCAGACAGCTTCTTTGGCAGCGTGAGTAGCGGCCGTGTATTCTGCCTCTGTGGTTGAAAGAGTAACCAACTCTTGCTTCTTTGATGACCACGACATGGCGCCTCCATCCACCATAAAGACGTAGCCCGAAATTGTGCACCTGTGCTCCTGCAATGCTCCATCAGCATCCACAAAACTGACAAGATCAGACACCTCTCTCCCATAAATGAGTTCGAGGTCTCTTGCCCCCTTCAAGTAATGAAAAATTTGCTTTACTGCCTCCCAGTGTATTTAACCTGGGTTATCCAGGAACTGTGCAACTGTCGACATTGCAAATTTGATGTTGGGTCATGTTCCTTCAGCGACATAGTTCAATGAGCCAACTGCCTCGCGATACAATATGTTCTTCATTCTGGCCTTTTCAGCGAGAGTTGTGGGACATTGGGAGCATCCAAGAGGCTAATATCAGTCCATAGGGATTGCCAATGGCTTCAAATCATCAAAATTGAAGCGCGTGAGTAGTGATCTGCAGGGGTTTTCAAACCCATGCAGCCATAGACGCTATATTTTTATATGAATGTGGGTAACTACCCAAAAGCTCAAATAAATCCACAAGGGCAACTGCCCATAGGCTCTTTGGGGGGGATTTGCAGGGGATGCCGGAGCAGCGGGGGGTGATTTTTTGATGGCTGGGTGAGCAGGATGATGGTCTACTATGCCGAGGGTGCCGGGAGGGGTGGCGGGGTGCTTGCTCGCTGTGGGCAGGGGCGCGGGATGGGCACGCGCTCGAGGACACAGCCTAATATGTGCAAACAATGCACCATTTGATGCTCAGGGGCTCATGCTCGCTGTAGCGCGCGGTGGGCGGCATTTTTGAGCGGGGAAAAATAGGCGGGGGATTTGTAATATTTATTAGCACCTTTTGGCACCATTAGCGGGAGGAGCGGAAGGGGCGGCGGGATGAATGCATCGTGATGGGTTTGGATGACATGTTAAATATAGATGCATCGAAATTTCTTGCTTTTGCTCGCTTTTTCTGCATTTTTTTTGTATATATGTGTTCTAATGCTATACTACAATATAAGCTCCCAAGAAAAAGTGCGAAAAATGGACGGGAATCGGTGGATGCGTGTGCGAGCATTTGGATGACGCTCGGATATGCATCCATTTTCGGAAATATTTACCGCTTTTGGTCGCACTGGCTATCTTACTGTACATCTGCAGGAGGGGGGGTCAAAACAGATATGCAATTAGGACTAAGTAATATGTTACATTTAGTGATAAGTTGATAAGTACTTGACAAGGGGGAGAGGAGCAAGCGGACAACTGCAGCCGCCTGCCCTTGTTGTCCCATCACGGTTCGCCCCTCGCTCTTCGTCACCTTCTCACTCCCCGCCACCCTCTCTCCTGTTCCTCTTCTCACTCCTTACCACCCACATCCACACCCTCCTCGCCATGCTCTTGCTCAGCACCATCCTCTCACCCGCCTGTTGCGCTTGTCCGGTGCCATTGTTGTCAGCGGTCTCGTGTGCGTCGTACATCGCCGCCATTTGACGAGGGAAGGACAGAAGGAAGGGAGAAGTGGGCGCAAAGGGAGGAGGAATGAGGGAGGGTGAAAAGGAGATGACGTAGGGTACGCAGGGAAAAGGAGAGCGCAGTGAAGTGCAAGCAAGGACTACAGACGCGACGAACAAAGGCAATATGCCTTGTTCGGGCATTCTCGTATCCCCACCTTCAGCCTTGTGTCTCCGCTGTCTCTCGCTCTACCTTTCCCGTGTACGCCGTCCGGTCCCCGCCTCTCACTTCTGCCACCTGCACTCGCTTCTGCCACACACATCCACCCACCCTCTCTGCCTGCCCTCTCCCGCGCTCTGCCTCCATTCCCGTGCCCTAGTGCACTCGAGATCTCCTCGCCACCCTCAGCCGGTTGGTCGTTGTTGGCCAGTCGTGTCGTCTGTGGTGCCGCGACGTGTCGTCCGTACGTGTCATCGAGTGGTACCTGCCATTTTTATCATTTCCTAATGGCAAATGCCAGCACAACTATTTGATTGGTGCCGTATGAATTTATGAGAGCAAAATCATTATTTGCCGTGTAAAAACTCATTAATTGCCGTGTGCGCACTGTTATTTGTCGCCGTGTATGCACTCATTAAAATATCTGCTCATTAATTGCCGTGTGCGCTCTGATTAAATGTCATGCGCGGTCTCATTACTGACTGCATGAACTATCATTAAATGCTGTATGTGAGATTTCAATAGGCGCCGTGTGCACTATCATTAATTACTGCATGAGCACTCATTAAATGTCATGTGCGCTCTCATTAAGTGCCGTGTGCACTATCATAAAATGTTGTGCATGCTATCATTAAATGTCGTGCACGCTCTCATTAATTACTGTGCACGCTCTCATTAATTACCGTGCACGCTATCATTAAGCGCCGTGTGCGCTCTCATTAAATGTCGTGCACACTATCATTAAATGTTGTGCGCGCTTTCATTAATTACTGTGCGCGCTCTCATTAAGCGCCGTGCGTGCTATCATTAAATGTTGTGCGTGCTCTCATTAATTACTGCGCACACTACTATCATTAAGCGCTGTGTGTGCTATCATAAAATATTGTGCGTGCTCTCATTAAATGTCGTGCATGCTCTCATTAATTACCGTGCGCGCTCTCATTAAATATCGTGCGCGAAGCGCCGTGCGCACTCTCATAAATTACCGTGCGCGCTATCATTAATTGCTGCATGTAATTTCATTTCTGTCACAGATTTATCACATGAGCTTATACCACATGACTAGGGGTGGGAACTGCTAAAAATAGCGAATATCTATTATTGGAATGGTGTGCATATGGGTAGTTGTCCCATATCCCTTGGGGTACTATAGGACTATTATATATCAGCAGAAGCGTATTTGTAAGCAGAATCCGCCTGTAAAGGTCTCGTGATTCTAGCTTGACTGGTTGTGGAGATAATAGCAAAATACTCTGTTCTTTAAATAGAAATAGCGTAAATCTTGAATTTCTGCGCACCCAGGGCATATTTTCCCACGATCTAAAATGAAACCTGTACTTTGAATACATGTCTTTGAGATCAAATTAGAATAATGCTTATCGGAGTAGAATTGCTCATAGAATACTCTTATCAAATTAGAAATTGATTAGGCTCTAGTGCCTGAAATAATTGGAATATTGAAATGGACAAAAAGGGCCCTTTTAAAGCTCATGTTGCCCTTTTAGATCCTGAAGTAACTAATTGAACTCAGAATTTTACCTTATCTCATCCTACAAGAATTGTCGCAATATTTACGTTTCTATACCAATTGACCTACTTGATATTTTGGGGTAATCTCAATGTAGGTATCAATAAAAAGTTATTCAGAATCCAAATTTTAAGTTTGCAAGATATTACCACACCTCCAATATAGCTAACTCAGAATAACACCTCTAAGCACTTGTTCAAAGTATCTATATGCATACTTACCTACTTACTCTGCTATGTGAGATAGGTGCATGAACAAAATGGTTGGATAGTGAAATATCAATAAAGTAAAGCTCAAATTACTATATCCTCAAGATTTCTAATGTTGGTGCCTTACAGAATTGAGCCAAGTAGGTAAGTATACATATAGGTATATTGAATAGGTGCTCGAGGTAGTAATTCTGAGTTAGCTATATTGGAGGTGTGGTAATATCTTGCAAACTTAAAATTTGGATTCTGAATAACTTTTTATTGATACCTACATTGAGATTACCCCAAAATATCAAGTAGGTCAATTGGTATAGAAACGTAAATATTGCGACAATTCTTGTAGGATGAGATAAGGTAAAATTCTGAGTTCAATTAGTTACTTCAGGATCTAAAAGGGCAACATGAGCTTTAAAAGGGCCCTTTTTGTCCATTTCAATATTCCAATTATTTCAGGCACTAGAGCCTAATCAATTTCTAAATTGATAAGAGTATTCTATAAGCAATTCTACTCCGATAAGCATTATTCTAATTTGATCTCAAAGACATGTATTCAAAGTACAGGTTTCATTTTAGATCGTGGGAAAATATGCCCTGGGTGCGCAGAAATTCAAGATTTACGCTATTTCTATTTAAAGAACAGAGTATTTTGCTATTATCTCCACAACCAGTCAAGCTGGAATCACGAAACCTTTACAGGCGGATTCTGCTTACAAATACGCTTCTGCTGATATATAATAGTCCTATAGTACCCCAAGGGATGTGGGACAACTACCCATATGCACACCATCCCAATAATAGATATTCGCTATTTTTAGCAGTTCCCACCCTAGTCATGTGGTATAAGCTCATGTGATAAACCTGTGACAGAAATGAAATTACATGCAGCAATTAATGATAGCGCGCCGGTAATTTATGAGAGTGCGCACGGCGCTTGCGCATATTAATGAGAGCGCGCACGTAATTAATGAGAGATGCACGAATTAATGAGAGCACGCACAATATTTGAAGCGCACACGCGCTTAATGAGAGTGCGCACGTAATTAATGAGAGCGCACACATTTAATGATAGCACGCACGGCGCTTAATGAGAGCGCGCACAGTAATTAATGAAAGCGCGCACAACATTTAATGATAGTGTGCACGACATTTAATGAGAGCGCACACGGCGCTTAATGATAGCGTGCACGGTAATTAATGAGAGCGTGCACGACATTTAATGAGAGCGCACACGGCGTTTAATGAGAGCGCACACAGCGCTTAATGATAGCGCACACGGTAATTAATGAGAGCGCACACGGTAAGTAATGATAGCGCGCACGGTACTTAATGATAGCGTGCACGGTAATTAATGAGAGCGTGCACGACATTTAATGATAGCATGCACAACATTTTATGATAGCGCACACGGCGCTTAATGAGAGCGCACATGACATTTAATGAGTGCTCATGCAGTAATTAATGATAGTGCACACGGCGCCTATTGAAATCTCACATACAGCATTTAATGATAGTTCACGTAGTCATTAATGAGACCGCGCACGACATTTAATGAGAGCGCACACGGCAATTAATGAGCAAATATTTTAATGAGTGCATACATGGCGACAAATAACAGTGCGCACACGGCAATTAATGAGTTTTTACACGGCAAATAATGATTTCTCTCTCATAAATTCATACGGCACCAATCAAATAGTTGTGCTGGCATTTGCCGCTAGGAAATGATAATAAGTGGCAGGCACTAGTGTGTCGTCCGTGCGGCGTTGAAAGCCTTCCACATTCCTCGCTGGAGGGAAGGGGGTCGGTGGTAGCGGTGGTGGCGTGTACGGACTCGAAGTGATGGTCGATGAGCTGGAGCGGAGTCGCTGAGTCGCTGCGGGGTAGTGGACAGATGGTGGTGGACGGATGAACAGACGAGATCAACCAAATCGATGGTTGATCTCGCTGTGAGCGGAGTTTGAATCCTGACCGCTTATCATTGACGACGGTGTTGAGGAAGATCTGCGGGTATGAGCTACTATAGTATCCTGGGTTCTAGTAGATATGCAGCATTAGTATCATGTCTCCAAAAATCTGCGGCGACCATTGAGTGTTTCTGTTGTTATTTGCACTTTAATCCATGCCGTGGTGATTTTCGTATCTCCCGCTAAAAACATCTCGCAAAGATGAATTTTTACAGAGAGACTCTACTTAGCTATCTACCCCAAAATTGGGTCAATGCATACTACTCAGTCTGATGAACAGTTTTACAGTTTATTTTTAAGGGAAAATACATTTATTGAATTGGTACATGCGATACACTGAAGATGGGTCAGTTATGTACTGTAATTTCAGAACTGACTTGTCTCAATTCAAGAATGTTGTTAAAAAAGTACTTCGGAGGCGCTTTATGCCGCCCGAGCACAAGAAAAAAGGAGTAAACTAATACACTACCTTATCGAAGGTGTTTTTTCCTTATCGCATTGAAAACAATGCCGATCTCAATGTTGAGGACGACGAGCGCGACTTCAGATCAAACCGGGCCGAACCACCCAGCCAATCGTACGCGTTGCGGTAATCGCCGAGGAACGCGATCAACCATGTTCAACCATGTTGATCCCGTTCTCCAACCACCACCACCACTGCATCTCACATCCCTCTCCCTCGCCGTGTGCTCCTCCCCTCGTCTGAGGGATGTAGCCGGCACCTTCTGGCAACACCCGCCATGCACCTCTCTCCTCCAATGAGGATTCTGGGCCAGCTCTCTCAGGCAACACACTGCATGCCTACATGTCCTCTCGCCTGCCATATACCCCTCCCCTCCAATGAGGGATGTGGGCCACTTCTCTGGTGCCTCCCAGCTCTCGTCTTTTGCGCCCCACCTGCACCTCTCCTCCAATGAGGGATGTGGGCTGTTGATTACTGCCCTCACCCCTCCCTCTCACGCACGCTGTCTGTGTCCCTCACCTCGAATGAGGGATGTGGGCTTGCACCACTTTGATTACCACCACCTCCACCACCACCCTCTCTCTACCTGCACCTTCCTTGGAACAGGGGGATAGTGCTCTCTCCTCCTCACTACAGATGATGGCCATCAGCGGAAGTACAAAATGAGCTGCCAGCGCACAGGGCGGAGACAAAAAGTCAATGAACCGCGACAGTGGCGGCGGGTGTGTACACCAGCGATGAAGTGCTGGGTGGGAGAGGGGAGGACCAGGATGACAGATGGACAAACAAAGGCGGGATGGGGGTGATGAAATGGGGGGTGACCGCGACCGTACAATGGAAGGATGAAGGATGCCAAGGCGAGACCAGCAACGGCCGACTACGTGCGGACGATGCACATTGGCGGAAGTGGACGTGCGAGTGCAACAGCAGACAGGGTGAGCGAGACGGGCCACACTGGGAAACGCAGCACGTTGCTGTGTTTCCTGATGAACCCATTTCCCTCTTCCTTGCACTCATCCTCCCCCCACCTCGGTCACTCACTTCACCAAACAGTGGACAGCGCCCACAGTGCAGCCAGGATGGCTGAAGATGGGAGCTAGCAACGATCAGCCAGGGGGGAAGATGGACAGTGGGCAACTCTGTTGGACAAGCGACGACGAGGCTGGGCGGATGGTGGACGTGTAGGGAGGCCGGTTGGTGGCCAAGGACGTCGCCACAAATGGACATGGATGGATGTCAGGCCGCGAGCAGGACCAGGGGCATGCGGGCCCAGCGCTGAGGAGGGGCAGAAGGCCGGTGAGGGCACTGCGCACCACCGTATGGACACGGGTTACTGCCTGGGTCCTCGCTAAGCTCTCCTTTATGTAGTTTATGTAGCTGAGCTGTATAGATACATAATACATATTCTTTTATTGCATTAATTCAGTTTTGTGAAGCACAATGACGTCGCCCAAAGCGGCAAGTATTTCCCAAAATGGTAATACATCCGAACGTCATCCAAACACTTGGTCGCGCATCCACCGTTTCCCGTCCAATTTTCCCAGTTTTTCTTGGTGTATTACATAGTACTGTAGTAGTAGAGCACATATATACATTAAAAGTGAGGGAAAACGAGGCAAAAGCAACACATTTTGATGATTCTATATAAGGAATGTCATCCGAACCCACCCCGCTGCATCCATCCCGCCGCGCCCACCCCACCCCGTGAAAATGGTGCCAATAAATCAGAAAATATTCCTATAACCCATCCCCACTTTTTCCGAGCTCAAAAATGCTGCCCGCCGCCTGCTACAGCGAGCGCAAGCCCCCAAGCATCAAATGCTGCATTGTTTGTATGTATTAGGCTACGTCCTCGAGCCCGCGCCCTTCCCGTGCCCCCGCCCACAGCGAGCAAGCACCCCACCACCCCTCCCAGCACCCCCGGCATGGTAGAGCATCATTCCGCTCACCCAGCCATCAAAAATCAGCTCCCGCCATCCCCAGCATCCCTGCCAAATCCCCCCCCAAAGAGCCTATGGGCAGTTGCCCTTGTGGATTTATTTGAGCTTTTGGGTAGTTACCCACTTTTCATATATGAATATAGCCTCTACAGGTGACCCATGTGGGTTTGGGCTAGGGGTTTGGCAGGTGAGGGTGGGGGTTTGACTTTCCTCACCCAGCCTCACCCCTCACCTGCAGCCGCGGGTTTTCCAGGTGCGCGGCTGCCAGATGCTGGTTGACAATATTCGGTGTTTGCCAAAACATGATCTCACGGGGCTTCATTGATCCTTGAAGGTTCTACTTCAACCACTGCTGCCACCCTCTCCCATCTACCCTGCCTGCTGATTCCACTGCCAGCACTACACATAGCAAATGTCAACAATGCTGCTGACTTGGAGAAGGGTGCGGGAGGGCACAGAAAGCACAGGACCTGGGGATGACATGTTATTGTCATCCCTGTTCTAGGTAAGTCATTGTCTCCTCACATACCACCCCCCTGCTCACCTGCTCCCAGTTCCCATACACAGCCCATTGCCTACTGCTGTCTCTCATTGAGCACGACCATGAGCAGGAGCACAACCATAGCACGGGTGGGCACACAATGAGCATGAGGCATATATGAAAGCAATAGTGTACTGTAAAGCCCACTCCACGGGACAGATACACTGTATCAAGTGAAGCAGTCCCACGGGACCCCATGGGATGCTGTACAGTGTAGTGGGTGCAATGGTCCCATGGGACATTGGGGAGTGTGCAGGCAGTAGAGGTGGTAGCATCTGTGGTAGTAGCGGGATATGTAAATATCTATATTGCAGTGGAATAGTGATTGTAAGCAGCAGGATAAGAGCAGGAGTACTGAAAATAGCTGCCACCCATTTTGCCAGCAATTATTTATGCCAGCGGGGCCTGTATATTGGGGCGGGCAGCCACAAAAATTGCCCCTTGCCCTCCTCCACCTGAAATTATTTGGGCCTAGTGTTTAAAGGTTACAAGGCTTTTACGCAGTAAAACTGAGTTCCTTTACCCATTGTAAACCAGCCAAAAAATCAGGAAATGTGATGTTTATGTTCCCCATCACTGATGGTTTTCCACGCCTCTGATTGGTTTAATTTATTGGTCTGGGCCTTGAGTCTTATCCATTGTAACCCAGCCAAAATGTGATGTTTACATTCTCCATCACTGATGGGTTTCCACGGTCATAAGCTCTATATCCTGGGAACGGCTTATTCAGACATCTGTCAATGGGGGTCTGAATAAGCAGTTCACATGCCCCACTTTGGTATGCACGACAAATACCAGTCCTTTTGCATTTATTTATGCAGCAAATAAAATATTTTCATTCATACATTAGCACCGTGCATTACTAGTATTTATCACTGCATACTGTTGGAAAGTTAGATGGATATGGGCAATCCGGCACTGGCATCTCGGCCAACCGGATTAGCACCCGCCGAGCGCTTATGACTCAAAATGCATAGCCTCGCTTTGGATTGTAGAACTACCTAGTCATTGGAATCTTGTAGTATATTCTAGTTATATTTTCTCTGTAGTATATAAGAGCCTCTGTAGGAGGCAGAACAAAAAAACAACATCTCTTATTCACCAACCACCACCACCACACATTCTCAACACATACTCTAATAGTGTATTGCATTATATATAGCTGAACATATGCATTGGATGTAATTACCCTTTCCCGTGGTGACTTCGCGACATGATTGATAATTCAGAGAGTTCACTCAACTAAGAAAATCATTTTACTTAGTAAATATGAGGTGAATATCCACCACTTTAATGCAGATGAATTAGTTTCTAGAGTTTGAAGTGGGAAGAAGACTTTCGACGTTGTCAGCAGCAGCGCGTGGTGACTTTGCAACTGTACGGTCCAATGTGCATGTTATTAATTCAAGGAATTAATATTTATTAAGTCAAAGTATACCATTACATATATATTATATATTCTACAGGTAATATACTGCAAAATATTTGTGCAAGTACTCAGATCATCATTGTCGACGGTGAGCAACAGCCTCTTGGTGTTTGCCAAAATGTGCCATCAACACTTTGTTGATTCATTGAATTTGACATTCAACCACCACCACAAATCTGTCATTGACACCCCCACCTATCCTCTCAAGCCCACACCGCCCACACATGTGCATCAATGAAAGGAGGAAGAGGAAGGAGAGACAAGGGCAGACCCGGAATGTGGGAGAGCTGCCTGGTACACCCAAGCAACCACCTCACCCCAGCCCCTTCTGACCCATAGCCCCTCCCCCTACAGCCTGCTGCGCCCTTGGCACCCCTTGCCTCTGGATGCACCTCAGTATGTTGCCTTGGTTCGCCCTCACCCTCTCTGCCCTCATTGTCCTCCACTGCCAGTGGGCACCATGCACCCAAGCACACACTGTCCCGCCACAATGCCGCCATCTCACCCACTCTCACCCACACCCACCTGTCCACACTGTCACATCCACGCCCTTAGGCGTGGTGTGTTATCCACGTAGGACAGTTAGTGGGTATGCCATGCCTGCCGGTGAGGCGAGGGTGTGATGTGGCACTGCGTTGCCCACCCCCTTGCCTCTTCCAGCCCCCGTGCATGCCTTGCCAGGCCAATGCCACCCCAATGCATGCCTCCTACACAACCCCACCCTCGCCCTTGCCCCCACGCATGCTGCATCCATCTTCCGCATGCCCACCCACCCTGATACTCACAGTCGTGGGAATCTCGGTGGGTTGAGCATGCCATGCGTGCAATGGCTGCGGAGCAGGGTCTGCCGTGAGCCAGTATGGGAAACCCATCCCAAATGAGCGCGAGTGGAGGCTGGCCAGATAGGGGCAGGCATTTGGGCACTGATTACAAGCTGCGAGCATGAGCACGAGCTGGCACTCACACGCATCAGCGTGGGTATGGTGAGTGGCCAGGCAGCACTGGTGTGACCACCCCCAGGTCAGGGGGTCAGAGGCGAGGTGAACAACCACAACCAAGGTCAAATGACCCAATGATGGGGGCAGACACACAAGGCCAGCGCCCAGTGAGGCAGGCGCTATGGGTGTGGGCGCGAGGGTGCAGCAGCTGAGCACAAGAGAGTATGATGGTGAGAGTGGCGGTGCAGGGGTAAGGGCCAGAGCGTGGGTGTGAGGGAGAGGGCAAGAGTTGGGGCAGTGAGGAGAGCGGATAGCAAGGTGGTAGTGGCGACGGCAGCTACACAACTGCAGTGCACAGCAATTGCTGTACAGGGCGTCGTGCACGCTATCATAGATTAGATATATCTAGATTAGATTAGATATTTTCTGTGTGGATCATTTATAATAAATCAATTTTACCTATTACTTAAGCTAAAAAGGCATGGGAGATCATGCCGAGGTTCAGAAGTGGGGTCAAAGGCACACCGCTGTTTTTGAGGTTTTTGGCGCACTTTCCTTTTTGGATGACCCTGAGAACAGCGACAAAAGTTAAGACCTTTTGTGACAGTGTCGAGCACCAGCCAGCAATGAGCAGCTGTCCCAAAAAATTCAAACTCAACTAAGGGAAGTGGCTATGCAAGCCCAGTTAGCGACCTGGATGCATGTGTTTTGGCAGGCAACTAGCAGTATCTCACAAGTATCTCATGCATGATATTGGCAGATACTAGTGAGCCACTGTACTAGTGTTTGAAAGTCCAGTCCGGTGAGGTTTTTGCTCCCAAAAACTGAAGACCGAGACTGAGACCAGTCTCCACAAGTTTACAGACCGCAAAAAACTGGGTGAGACTGCTTGAGACTGGTTCACATTGGTTTAGGGTGGTTTTTTGCGGTTGATGGATCAGTCTAAACCAGTTGCAGTCTAGACCAGTTTACAACTGGTTTGGACCAGTCTTTTATGTAGTAAATAGGTAGAGACTATGTACAGAGTGATTAATTTAGGTGAAAGAGTGTACTTGGCCGCATTTGCTTATAGCTCGGTCAGTTCTAATTCAATAATTATGATCTTATATGCGTTCAAAGGCTATTTTAAATGACTACCACTATGTGCATTTACAAAAGGTACGCATGCTTAACCATTAAAATGCAGGTAAAAGTGTTTACAGTTGCTTAAAATGAGTAGAAAACACAAAGATGTTAATAACTTAATGAGTTTTTGACCAAATACTACGCTCTTGACATCGTTAGAAAGGTTATTTTATGTACTACCTATATCTTTATTTACGAAAGGCTAGGTTGCTTAACAAATGAAACATTGGGAAAACCATTTTTGAGTGCTTAAATACTAATTTAACAATAACTCAAGCAGTTCTGAGGTAAAAATTATGATTTTACACGCAATTAAACGGGATAGTTTCCCCTACAATTATGTTAATTTATAAGGTAAAAGACTGGTTTGAACCGGTTTAAATCGGTTTTTGCTCGGTCTTCATTATTTCCAAATGCTGATGGACCACAGACCGGACCGCGGTTGCGGTCTTTGACGGTCTATTTATATTCCGGTCCATACAGGTTATAGTCTGGTTCAGTCTCGGTTTTTTGCCAGTCTTGCAACAGGACTTTCAAACACTACACTGTACACAGGAAGGTGGTGAGCGTGCAAATGCTGAGATGGTGAGAGAGCAGGCGCATGCAGGAACAGTGGCAGACAGGGCACAGGCAGCGAGCAGGTGTACGACCATGAGTAAATATCGAGTGGTATCATTGGACACACACAACTTGAAGCCATGGTCCATAAACCAAATTAAATTCCTAAGCCAAGTATTGCCACGTGAAGTGATGGCCTGCTAACACAAGTTCAGTCTCAAGACTGCACAAAAACTGAGACTGGACTGGACCATAACTGCAAAAGACTGCAAAAGACCAGACCACAGTCTTGGTCTTTGGTCCATCATTATTTTGAAAATAGAAAGACTGCAAAAGACCGGTCCAAACTGGTCCAAACTGGTCTTGTCCCACCTTAGCATATGAGTATTTTAGTACTTAATGTTACCTATCTAACAAGCTCAGAATCATAATTTTTGGATAAGATTTGACAGAGTACTAAGCTGCTGTGTTCCCTCTACTCCTTTTCTACTCCTTTATTAGTTTTTCATTTGTTTCTCAGCCATTTTTCATTATCTTTAATGTATTTTGGTCAGATAATTTATAAGTATTAATATATTACCTAGCAACCATTGAAAATCCATTGAAAAGACCAGTTTAGACTGTAACCAGTCTCAACTGGTTTGTAGACTGAAAAAGACTGCACTGGACCAGTTTTTTGCAGTCTGGTCCAGTTTTTGGACTATTTTTGAAGTAGGTGGACCAGTATAGGTCTTGGTCTTGCCAAATTTGGGCAAAAAATTGAACCAGACCAAACTTTTAAACACTATTTGGGTCAGCAGGGCCTGTACACTGTGGTGTTAGGGCTGTGCATGCCTGCCCCTGCCTGAAATTATTTGGGCCAGCGGGGCCTGTACATTGGGGCAGGCGAGCCTTGTATGCCCACTCCAAAACCCCACTATTTTGGATGAGTGGAAGGCGCAGAAATTGCCCCCTGCCCTCCCCCACCTGAAATTATTTGGGCCAGTGGGGCCTGTACACTGGGGCGGGCAGGCTGTGCATGGCTTCTCCTGCTACAATACCTAACACTTTGAAAGAGCGGGAGCACTGCAAAAGGGCCAGCGGAGCCTGTACATTGGGGTGGGCAGGCCTTGTATGCCTGCTTTCGCCACAAAACCCCGCCACTTTGGGTGAGTGGAAGGATTATAAAATAGCCCTGCCCACCCTGCCCCGCCCCGACTGCCCCACCTGAAATTATTTCAGCCAGGAGTTATTAGTCCCCAACCTCGAGAAAATAATGCCCAACCCCGAGATACCAATACCAATCTGCTCCCAAAACCACATCATTTCCTATTTGAGCATGATATCATTCTACAATTTCCTAATTAGATTAGATATCACTGTGCTAAATTATCTCCACTATTGGGCGCTTAAATTGAGAATGTGCTCTAGCTCAGTCAGTTTGGCCCCATTTTACTTGAAAATTGGCATAGGAATAGATGGAGTATATGGGTATTTATTAATGTAATTGTATTCAGACTATATATCCCCTACCATTCCATTATTGCATTTCTTTCCTTGGAGCAGGAGGAGCATGTGCTGGTAGGCACCATAACTATACACAGACCATGTACTTAATGCCAGTAGACATATATGTGAAGATAGAGAAGTTGAAATACCAGCTTATAGCTTTCTACAGAGGTCTTTACTCTCCAGTACCCCTAAGCAGTGGTCAACCACTGGTCACCACTGGTTGGTCAGTGGTCAAAAATGAAATTCTACCATAGAATAGTATAGTGGGAAATGAATGATTAAATTTTTACCACTGGTGACCAGTGGCCAATTTGGCCAGTGGTGACCACTGGTCAGCCACTGGCCTCCAGTGGTCACCAGTGGTCAACCAGTGGTCACCAGTGGTTACCACTGTGTCGGAAATCTCTAAGTGCCATTATAAGCAGCCTTACTTATAATGGCATATTGTCGCTTATGAGAGCACTTATAATAGAAAATTCCCCTTATAATGACAGCGTGAGTATGATGATGAACTAAATCAAGTTAGTAAGGATTCCACGCCTCGGTTAGGACGAACGTACTCCCAAGCCAGCCCAGACTCATCATAAGCGCGTGAATCTCATTATAAGCGAGCAAATGCGCATCACAAGATGTTCACGCGTTATGGGCCAAGTGCGCGGCGATGACTTGGCCCATGCATCTGCAATGCGCACGCACGATGATGCTGTGCCCCCAACAAATAAACAGTTATTGTCTGTGAGGATGTAGCTAGTGAGTATTTAATTCTAC
Organism: Pholiota adiposa; assembly: GCA_009935795.1. Taxonomy (NCBI): domain Eukaryota; kingdom Fungi; phylum Basidiomycota; class Agaricomycetes; order Agaricales; family Strophariaceae; genus Pholiota; species Pholiota adiposa. The sequence continues at coordinate 22,109 of QEYC01000158.1, read as the reverse complement.
TTATCATGGGTGGGAAGAAGCCGCCTCGACAATGTTTACTCGACATAATCCGCATTTACATTGCACTCCGCCATTGTGTCGCATTGGACACATCCCTTAGCAAATTTATGCCTTTGTCTGCCCACTTTGAACAACTCATAGGCCGTGTAGTCCTTATTCAAGTGAATAAAAAAATACTGCATAAGTCCTATCAAAGTTAGAGCTGCAACAAATGCTGTAGAGAGCGGCGAAACCTAGTTCGACGGAGTCGTTGCTTGCTAAAGTCCATTTTCTCACGGTCTCCCTCTAGCGCGCTCGACGTTAAGCAGTGTCCGGAATGTGCACCATAATATTTGAGAGCATTAGATATAATAAGATAGATAGTAGGACATAGTATGCACCTCAGAAATTTGTTTGATAGTCTAAAAAATGACGGAAGTAGAGTGAACCGTATTATATTAGGTTTATTGAGTACCTCAGCGCTAGAATTTCTCTCTGTTTTTCGTGTATTTGAACATTTAGAAAGATAGGTTATGTATCTAGGTATTTAAACTGGCGATGATTAGTTATGATGTGCAAGCGCGCGAGCGCTGCGATGCAGAATAGCGCGCTGGTGGAGGTGAAGACGTGAGTTATGTGTTAGTAATGCCTATTCACAAATAAATAATGCCTATATGGTGTAGTGGTTGATGATGGTTACTCTTATAAATAGCCTTCCGCGCGCGTAGTCAAAGTCGTAAGTTCGATTCCCACTGGAAGTTAGTTAATTGATATAAATGCATTTAGGTCATGTGATTAACTCGGCAGTTAAGTAAACAGTTAGGTCAGTAAGTGAAAGGTAAGTAATTCAAGTGTAGTCAAATCAGTAAGTCGCTATGAAAGCGAATTTGAACTGACTAAATGAACTGGGTGAGCTGATATCGAACTGCGGTGGCGAGCTGGGCTGACAGCTAAAAGAGGGCGAACGCGGTTCAATCTGTCTTATTCTTATGTGAACCGCCCTTGCTTATAATGACGGTCTGCCTTGCTTATAATGACCACTTGAGTTAGTATATTAACGTTCATCTTATAAGCGCAAAAGTAATTAACATGATTATTAGGCTTATAATGGCTTTTAGAAATTTCCGACATGGTTCCACCACTGGCTCCACCACTGACTAACCACTGGTTCCACCACTGTATCCACCACTGACTAACCTCTGACTGCCTAGTGGTTCCACCACTGACTAATCACTGATTAACCAGTGGTTGACCACTGGCTCTACCACTGACTAACCACTGACTAACCACTGGCTGACTATTAGTTCCACCACCAACTAACCACTGGCTGACTACTGGTTCTACCACTGGCTAACTTCTAACTGACCACTGGCTAACCTCTGGCTGACCACTGGTTCCACCACCAATTAATCTTCCACCACTAACTAACTAGGTTTACCACTGATTGATCACCAGCTAACCTTTAACTAAATAGTAATACTAACACTGGCCAACTATCCACTAATTACTTGCTAAGTACTGACTAACTAGTAATTAAATAGTAGCTCCACCTGACTACTATTAAACTACTAACTCACTACTAATATTCTCTCTTGATAGTGGCCTTTGATACTTTTTTGTATGTTTTGTTAATCCTGCAAAATAAATTGTGATGCACTACAGCACTATGGCACAAAAAAAAAAAGAATAATAATATTCTTACAATGTCTTACTATTTAGCAATCTACTACAAATTACCTAGTTCTAATCAACTACTAGTAAAAAATTAGTATTTAGTCATAATATAAAAATTTAATTAAAAAAAACAATTGGGGCAGTGCTAATATTCTATAATTTGTTCTTCTTTGTATATTAATATAGAACTTGGAATTAATCCACTGATATTGTAGTACTATAAACTGAATGCTTTTAATATATTTTTTGGTAAACTACTAAAAATATTAGTGTCTAACTATTGGCCAATTACTAGTAATTATACATTAATTACCAATAAAGACTAGTCAATTAAAATTAACTTGTGGTTAAATAAATGTATTTTTTTGTTCAAGTGGCGCACTATTGTGTGCCACAATTTATTATGCAAGGTATAATCATAGTCATTAGTAAAATGTATGTTGTGCCAGTAGCATAATTAGTGGTAATACCACTGGCTAGTCAGTGGTCAATCAGGAATCAGTCAGAAGTTAATTGGTAGTAGAACCAGTGGTTGGCCAGTAGTTAGTCAGAAGTTAGTTGGTGGTGGAGCCAGTGGTCAGCCAGTGGTTAGCCAGTAGTCAGTCAGAGGTTAGATAGTGGTGGAACCAGTGGTCAGCCAGAGGTTAGCCAGTGGTCAGTTAAAAGTTAGCCAGTGGTAGAACCAGTGGCCAGCCAGTGGTCAGTCAGTGGTTAGTCAGAGGTCAGCCAGTGGTTAGCCAGTTGTGGGACTAGTGGTCAGCCAAAGGTTAGTCAGAGGTCAGTCAGTGGTTAGCCAGTGGTGGAACCAGTGGTCAGCCAGTGGTCAGCCAGAGGTTAGCCAGAGGTTAGCCAGAGGTTAGCCAGAGGTTAGTCAGAGGTCAGCCAGTGGTTAGCCAGTTGTGGAACCAGTGGTCAGCCAAAGGTTAGCCAGTGGTCAGTTAGAAGTTAGCCAGTGGTAGATCTAGTGGTCAGCCAGTGGTTAGTCAGTGGTTAGTCAGAGGTCAACCAGTGGTTAGACAGTGGTGGAACCAATGGTCAGCCAGAAGTTAGTCAGAGGTTGGTCAGAGGTTGGTCAGAGGTTGGTCAGTAGTAAAATTAGTGCTTGGTCAGTGGTGGAACTAGTGGTGACCAGTGGTGACCAGTGGTTGACCACTGGTGACCACTGGTTAGAGGTACTGGAGGGTAAAGTACTGCCTATCTGCTGCTTTTAACAGGTTATGGGCCCCATGCTCACAGCGCTTTAATTCGTAATATACTCATTTACTCTTCTCTATATCGTGTTTTTCTTGTAATCCTGTGCCAGGCCCAGCCTTATATTGCTGCTGCCAGTACAGAGGAACTTGCACGCTCTTAGGACTGAGTTTCCCTAACAACTGTCTGGACTCTGAGTTATCTCGACTTTTTTATCTCTTCATCTTGAGTAGTCTAGATTAGCTTCACTTTTCTTTTGTTGATTACTCCGGAGTTTTTGTGTCTTGAGTTTTCTAACTTGACACGCGTGTGTATCACACCTTTACCTACCTCTGATCGCAGTTGCACTCCATTCCATTAGACGGCAAAGCAGTCGGGCTCTGGATCTGCCTTCGGGTGGGTTTATTCCTTGGCTACGGTGTATGGTGAGCAACCATGACTTCGATTTGGGTTGGAGTTGTGGCGGGCATAGTCCAGGTCCTCCGAAGGCCTGACATTCTCTCGATGGAAGCCTTCAACAATTTGTTGTTGGCGCTGATCTGTTCTGTTGATGTCTCCACCGCTTGCAGCTGCCATCGACATATTTGCTAGGCAAGGGTTTCCCTTCCCAAGGCAGTCTTTGGATCTTGCTTGTCTCGTTAAAATCGTTAGTTACTTCATGCATTTGTTGTAGTTAGCCGCGGACTGTGATTGCGCACCGTGTAATAAATTGCGACGCCCTTCGGGATGCTGCAGGACTAAAATAAAAAATAAAAATAATAAAATAAAATAAAAAAGTGCTTTCGGAGCTTAAGTTGAAGCCAGAGTGTTGGTGGGCTGCTATAGCCCAGTGGTTTTGATCACTAAAGACTTGCAAAGGGTGGCTGTGCACCATCCAGACAGGTGGTGGGTTTGATCCCCGCTCATCCCCCAATACCTATGTGATTAAAAGTTGGGCAAGGCGCGTGACATATTATCAGTTACTTTTTTATTTTATTTATTTTTATTTTTTTTTAATTCAACAATTTATTATGCAGTGCGTGGTGGCAGTCCGCGTGGTACTAACTACTTTACAAAGCAGCCTTCTCAATTTAATGTCCAAATGGAAGGGACGAATACATAACGCGCATTAAACAAAAACGTTCCCCCGTGCAGCTCGCCGTTAACGATGGAACTGATACAAGGGCCCAAACCGATGACGGAACCTGGAATGCGTGTGGGGCAACCCCACATTGGCACTGATGACCTCCCATCTTCTCCCTTGACTCAATGTCGTCGTATCTCAGCGAAGTTTAGGGCCCACCTTGCGGTGAGCCCTATTGGGGAACTTCGGGAGGTTTCGGCAGGGAGTACAACCCCACTTACTAACCCCTATGTGCACAAGGTGCCGGGTCGGCTGCTGTCGCAGTCTCCCTATTAGGTGATGCGGCTTTGCCGTCCATGCCCCACAGCTGGCGGACACTGGTCCTTCCCAGCGCGGCCCACTAGTGCCTACCACTTTTTTTCATAAAACAACAGCAAGTCACAGCACGTCTTTACATTATTTGCCGTCCAACTTTTTGAAACAATCCTGCCATGAAATTTAATGATCGCGCACACGGCAACTTTTTCATATTTTGCCGTGTTGCGGGATCATTCAACTCATGTGGGTGATTTCATATTTTGCCGTGTATTTTTTCATTTCCAATTTCATATTCTGCCGTGATATTTTCATTAGTTCTCGTAGCAGCCAGTGCTGTCAATATCATGTATCAACCAATGCATACTGGCATATATAAGGGATAAATCCACAATGCGAAAATACATTGCAAATTTGCAGGGGGGATTGGATTCATACTCAGCTGGCCTCTGCTGGGGCAGGGGGAGCTGCTCACTGTCCATCACAGTGAGCAAGAGTGCTCGTCGCTGTTGTCAGGGTTGACCGAAAAAGGAAGTCGTGGGAAAAAGTGCTATCTCATCACAGATTAGATTAAACTGGTCTATTTTTGCATTTTCCATCAAAGTTGGCATCACATCAGCAATTCCCATCACATGGGAGCATAACACATGACACAACACTGCCACATCTGACTCAGCAACCCCTTTGGGAGTTCCCACACCCAAAAATAGAAATTTTCTACTACTGATTGGGGGGGCATCCTGCAGTTGGTCCGCTTCTCCTGGGGGAGTATGGAACTATCTTATATCAGGAGAACCGCATTTTAAGCTGAATCCGAATATGAAGGTTTCGTATTTTTAGCTACAGCCGTTCACGCGAAATAAGCGAAATACTGGAATCAAAAATGCTCGCAGGCAGATTTCTCAGGATCCGCTGCACCGATTTGCACGCTAAATTGCATCCTGTAGGGCACATTAATACCTTTCTAACGAGCTCCTGCGCGTTGTAATGCGTTTTGTATTAGTTGCACAATAAATTTATTAATATAAAATACACGGGCGCTTATACGGCACTTCCTGCATATAATAATAAAGCGCTTAGTAACGCGACCTTTAGATATTATAAATCTGTTACAACCAAAGCACACATTGATAGCTCTACTCCCTGAATTTATATGGCTAAAAGCGCAGAAATTTGCATAAAATACGTATTTCCTCAATATCTCGCCAATTCTCACCGCATTCAATGCTCTAAATGCGTCACATTCTCCTAATTTATAGCTTTCTAACAAGCCCTTATTCGCCCAGATCGGAGCACAGGAATGTACTATCTAAGTGATGTGGCTGGATTGATGGTGGCATGCTGTCACATGACCCATCAATGCCACATTCTCCTCCACCCCCTACCCATTCTGCATCCATTCCTGCCTCAATTCTTGATGGAATCACATAATTCTTTTCTGCCTTAAAGTACTTTCTATTCTGCTTATATCCATTTAATTATGCCATTATATATGCATTATCCTGTACTATTAGGGAATTTCGCTTTTTTGACTATAAATGTTATCTGAATCTGGCTAGATACAGCACCTATAATCTTCAAATTAGTTCAGACATATTCTATTACCCCAGTAGCATTATAATTTTACTTCTCTCTGCATCTTAGGACTCTCTATTATACTTAAACAGTAAGAAAATCAGCCAAAAATGCGAAATCAGTACTATATACTTTATATTCTATGCTGTATAACACCTCAAAGACCATCTGAAACATGTATTATAAATCCCTTGCATCCTACCTTTTTATTTTTGAAAGTTCCAATATGACCACCCATATGGTCAGAAAGATGGGGTAGGTTGTTCACTGATATATGCTGTATTTGATTATATGTCAATTAATGTGTGGTGACTTTCAACACATTTGCCTCTACAGACCTCAATTCTTACTCAAACCTCAAGAAACCTTTTTTATATTGTTGATATATATTTGGGACAGCTATTTCATCAATTATAGGAGCATTCAATATATATTGGAATTTTAATTGCCAAAATACCTATTTTTAACGAATTAAAGAGTAATTTGAAGATTCTACTATGTTCTATGCATTATAATGCCAAAGTCAAGAATAGAATATTGAGATGTATGTATATATTACTGTTCCCAGTATTAGAAATGAGTGGGGAGGTAATATTGATAAATTCAGTGCCAATTCAATGTAGAATTTAAAAATAGTGAGTCAATGTATGGCTGTACAGTCCAATTTCAATGATAAAATGCTCTCTTTATGGCTGGACATTCTGGCTATGTATATTCATCTTTCTAAAGAGTCATATTTGCAATATCCATTCTGTACAATCCATAATTCTACATATATAGCTGTAATATGTGGTAATTTCAATGTAATAAATCGTACATGAAACAGAGCCATATAACAATATAATAAACATAAATATAGCATATCACATTCTAAATTATGCAAAAAAGATCAAAAGGATTGGTGCAGGCATGGGTGAGCAATCATCAATTGATGTGGAGGGGAGGAGGGCAATCAGTGAGTGGCCCAGTGGCTGTGCACCTGATGGTGGCCATGAGGATGCCATCAAATCGCTTAGATGACTGCATTCCTGTGCTCCGATCTGGGCGAGTAAGGCTTGTTAGAAAGCGATAAATTAGGAGAACGTGATGCACTTTAGAGCGTCGAATTCCGGTGAGTATTGGGCGAGATATTGTGGAAATACGTATTTTATGCAAATTTCTGCGCTTTTAGCCATATAAATTCAGGGAGTAGAGCTATCAATGTGTGCCTTTGGTTGTAACGATTTATAATATCTAAAGGTCGCGTTACTAAGCGCTTTATTATTATATGCAGGAAGTGCCGTATAAGCGCCCGTGTATTTTATATTAATAAATTTATTGTGCAACTAATACAAAACGCATTACAACGCGCAGGAGCTCGTTAGAAAGGTATTAATGTGCCCTACAGGATGCAATTTAGAACGTGCAAATCGGTGCAGCGGATCCTGAGAAATCAGCCTGCGAGCATTTTTGATTCCAGTATTTCGCTTATTTCGCGTGAACGGCTGTAGCTAAAAATACGAAACCTTCATATTCGGATTCAGCTTGAAAATGCGGTTCTCCTGATATAAGATAGTTCCATACTCCCCCAGGAGAAGCGGACCAACTGCAGGATGCCCCCCCAATCAGTAGTAGAAAATTTCTATTTTTGGGTGTGGGAACTCCCAAAGGGGTTGCTGAGTCAGATGTGGCAGTGTTGTGTCATGTGTTATGCTCCCATGTGATGGGAATTGCTGATGTGATGCCAACTTTGATGGAAAATGCAAAAATAGACCAGTTTAATCTAATCTGTGATGAGATAGCACTTTTTCCCACGACTTCCTTTTTCGGTCAACCCTGACAACAGCGACGAGCACTCTTGCTCACTGTGATGGACAGTGAGCAGCTCCCCCTGCCCCAGCAGAGGCCAGCTGAGTTTGAATCCAATCCCCCCTGCAAATTTGCAATGTATTTTCGCATTGTGGATTTATCCCTTATATATGCCAGTATGCATTGGTTGATACATCATACTGCCAGCTACAGGTGCGAGTGGAGCACCGTCGAGCTCCTGCAGCATAAAGAAATTGTGGCCGCGATAATTGGGATCTTGGAATCTCACAACCCAAGCATCCCAAGCAGAGTCGGTCGCTGCCTTGCGGCAGCTGTCCAGAGATGTCACTGCAGCCTTGTCCGTTAATATTCTACATGAGATTGTGGTAGTTACCCGGATAAGAATAGTGTATCCAGCTTGGTAACTCAGCCTACACAGCCACTCCACCAAGCTGACTTTGAAAATTTTACCCACCCAAAGGGTGCTGGGTGGCTGCCTGGGTGTTGCTCGCTGCTGGCTCTTGCTCGACGTCGTGCATAGGGTGCTCGACACCGTCTTCAGGGTCGTCCCAAAAAGGAAAGAGCGCAAAAAGCGCTGGAACAGCACTTCAGTCTCCTTTAGGTGTCCGACCTTTTTTTTCACTAGCCACATAAGGAAATAAAAAAGATATCTATTATCTAATCTAATACAATATTTTATCTAATCTTTATCTAATCTAATTTTAATCGCGGCGTGGTGCGCACCGCCCAGCCGCGTATATGCTGCGCGCGCTCGCCGCCACTCGCTTGCCCCGCGCTTACCCGCTGCTTGCGCTACGTGACCCGCCGGCCTCGCTCACCTTCACTGCTTGCGCTCGTGCTTGCCTAGCTGCTAACACTTGACCCTCGGCATACGACACCTCTTGCCGTCCACTGCTGCTCATGCTCGCTGACCCGCCGCACTTGCCCGCTGCATCCCCCGCTTCATGCACTGCCATTCCTTGTCAATGTGCCCAAGCTTGTCATGCTTAGGCGCCGACTCAATGCACCTGCCGTTGGCATCCTACTGGTGTCCGTCGTCGATACACGCCCTCATCGTAGTCAGGCTCGAGGAGCTGAACTTGGATGTGAGGCTGTAGGCATGCCAATGGCTCTGCAGACTGACCACCTTAGATGCCCGGGGGGTCGAGCATCGGAGGCAGTGGTCTGGTGAGAGCAGCGAGGGCGGGTGAGGAGCGAGGTGCGGTGGAGCACATGGGGTGAGGGCGAGAGGGGGTCTGGGATGACGAGGTTGTGGTGATATCGGTGGTGATGTCGGTAGGGATGTACGGCGCTAAAAAGGAAAATAATTTCAATAAAAAGATCAAGTAGAGAAATTAAAATGTACCAGGCGGTCCCCAGGACCGCCGCGTCAGATTCCCCGCACAGCTACCCATGCCCGCTGTGCTCGACTGCCCTACACCTCGCCCCATGCGCATGCCTGCCGTATCCGTGCCTGCTATGCTCGCCGTGCGATGCTCGATGTGCTTGACATGCCTGCATCGGCCGTGCGAGGATGTTGTCGTTGTGGGGCTGCTTGCTGCTCGTGCTTGTGCTGCGTTATTCTGCATTTGCGGGTCTGGATGGCCTATGCAGTGGGAAGGAGGGGAGGTAAGTGAGAGGGGGTGGGTGTGCGAGAAGAGGCGACGTACCTAGGACAGGGATGACGCCTCGTCGTTATCCCCATCGCCGCTGTTTTCGTATTGAGGGTGGGTGTGCTCCCACCTGTGTCTTGTCCTTGCGCTCGCTGAGGGCCTGCTGGTCGTGGTCGCGCTTAAGCTCTAGCCGGCGGTTGTGCAGACACGGTGTTGCGGACGTGGCTGTGGTCCTGCTCGCTCGACCCTGCGAGCGGGGTGGTTGTGGATGAGTCGAGGTCGCCTGGTTGGAACTTGGTGCTGATGCTCGTACCGTGGAAATCCCGAATGAATGGGATGGATTGGCTATGTGACGGAGGGAGAGAATGAGCAGCGGCGGGTATGCGAGTGTAATGCGACTTACCTAGAAGGGGGCTGACGACGACGCGTCATCCCCAGTCCGCGACCTTCTGTGCCCTCTGCTCTCCCCGCCGTGTTGTTGTTGTCGCGTGTGGTTTGCTTCGTGCAGCGGGATCTGTGGAGTGGGTGCTGGAGTAGATTGGGGGGTGGGTCAAAGCTGTAGAGTTCAACGTCCCACGGTTCACAATCAACAAAGACGCTGATGCACGTGAGGTTCGGCAAGTGCCGATGCCCACCGCTCGTCGTCCTTGTCGGCGATCTCGACGTTTTCCTCTAGGTAAATTCATTAATTATACTTCAAGAAGCTGTAAGATATCTGTAAGTATATGTAGCTAAATTAGTTTGAATTTATTGAAAGTGATTTGGGATGGAATAAGAGGATACATTGTGACGTCGACATGGAACACCAACTTCGAGACTTGAACGGCTGTTCTGGCATCTGATAAATTAATTTCAGCCTGGATAATTAGCTCAAAAGGGATTCTATAGATTTATGCAATGTATTCTATGACCGGAAATATATGTGGAAGTATAATACAAGTATGATACGGAATGCAAAACTATGAATGTGTATTTGACTGTTCATATCAGTACAAGTGATTTATTCCTGTTACGTGTGGCGACGTCGCGACAGTTTTGTCCATAACGTAGATAGCTACATATATGACAGTAATTTTATCTTGAAGAATGATTGTCACTGGTATATAGAGCATGTAGAGTTAATAACTAACAGTAATAATGACCGGAAGTAAGGCAAATCGTCGTCAGCGTCGTTGAGTGTGGCGACATCAAGACAATTTTGCTAAATTCATACGATTTTACATCTAATAAATTAAAATAATTTGGATTTAATGTAGCTAGTAGTATCCTCAACCTATGTACACATTAAAATTACCTCCTCCATACTCACAGCTGCGCAAGCCGTCGTCGACGATGGTGCACCAACGAGATTCGGCATTTGCCGGATCGCGTGACTTCGTTGATTGTTGATTCTGCGCACGTTCGAACTTCAACGTTCTACTTCAACCATCCAGCCCTCCCTCCCATACAGCGAGGCTCGCCCGCACGAAACAACCAACAACAAACTGCGATGCGTAGGCGGAGACGAAAGGGTGAAGGAGGACCGGGGGATGACGCGTTGTCGTCGTCCCCCTTCCAGGTATGTCATCCTTTACTCACATGCCCGCCTTCTCACTCTCTCCTCATCATTGCGTAGGCAACGCGGCACGTACAGGGACAGACCCACAGTGAGAAAGAGACAACCTCAAGCCGTGACCACTGACAAGGCGGCCTCTCCCACCCCATTGACACCCTCAGCCGTCTGCCTGGGGATGATGCATTTTCCAGGTAAGTTGTCTGTTGCTCGGATACTTCCACCCTACGCTCACACGCCTGCATCCCATAGCCAATCCATTGCGCCCATAGGGATTTTCTCGGCGCACGTACAAGCACCGAGCTGCTAACTACGACTTACACGCGACGACGGCGAGCGTACAGTCGAGCAGCCGGGGCCGCGTCTTCATGACGTCGGCTCTGTTGAGCTCATTGCGCTCACTCACGGTACTATGTAGGTGCAGACAAGGGTGGGGATGCACGGCGGGAGTGGGGAATGAGATGCGGCAGTCCTGGGGACCGCCTGGTGCGTTTTTTTCCCTATCCTTTCTTTTTTTTATTGATATTACTTGTTCTCAAAGCAGACCACCCTCCAACATCGCACACCCGCCCTCCCACCTCACCACCTTCCCAGCACTTTCCACTGCCCCTCGCTCCTCACCCGCCCGTGCTCCTCCCGCTAACCCGGCGCCTCTGATACTCGACCCCCCGGGAATCTCAGGTGGCCGGTTCGTGGGATGGAATGGGCTGTCGGCGGATGGAAGAGGGCTCAGAAGGTGGCTGTGTGGCCGCCTCAAGTACGGGCAGACAGTGAGCGCCGCCACGTCGAGCACCAATGCGCCACAGTCGAGCACGACGAGACCAATGGCCTGCTTGAGCTTGCGCTTGAGCGTGGCCAGACTCGAGCTCGCCATGTTGCGCCCACGTACACAATGAGGGTGGGCATTGGACAGACAATGGGACGGCGGCTGATAGGCGACGAGCGGCGCGCGGCGAGGACGACCGCCACCCAAGCGGCGGTGGGGCCGAGGATGACGAGCAGCAGCGGCGAGAACAGCAAGCGGCAAGGGCGGGCATGACAAAACGCGAGCGCCGGCGTGGCTGTCCGGTGACGTGCCGCAGGTGGCGGTACGCGCACTCGCGGCTGGACGGCGGGCACCGCGCCGCAATTAAATTAAATAGATTAGATCAAGATTAGATATCTTTATGTATATGATTAGATAATAAGATATCTTTACTATTTCCTTATGCGGCTAGTGAAAAAAAAAAGTCGGAGACCTATAAGGGACTAAGGTGCTGTTCCAGCGCTTTGTGCGCTCTTTCCTTTTTGGGACGACCCTGAAGACGGTGTCGAGCACCCTACGCACGACGTCGAGCAAGAGCCAGGAGCAAGCAACACCCAGGCAGCCACCCAGCACACTTTGGGTGGGTAAAATTTTCAAAGTCAGCTAAGTGGAGTGGCTGTGTAGGCTGAGTTACCGCTCTGGATACACTATTCTTATCTGGGTCACTACCACAAGTCCATGCATGATATTGACAGACACTGGTGGTCACTGGGGATTGCCCAGGGATTGGAGGTAGGTCACGAACAAACTCGTGAGCAGATTGGTGGATACCCCACTCGAGGCGGGATAAAACACGAACGGATTCAAGGGAATGGGATGCAGACTTGCCAAACCATTCTTTGAGAGCACGGCATACTGCCAAGGAATGACCTTGCCCAGAGTGCACGGATGGGTTCACCAACAGCTTTGCAGAGGGAAAGTGGTCGGTGAATATGACAATGCGTTCGCAATCAGGTTGTCTGAGGGCAGCCTGAACTGCGATGCGAATGGCATAAAGTTCCGCATCGGGCGCGGTGACTCTGCCAGCAGCGTACCTGGTCTGATAAACCAAGGCACCTTTGCGATATTCCATGGCCGCCGAAGTAGCCTGGTAGCGTTTCTGCTCTGGGACTGAAGCGTCAACAGCGCAATAAATGCAGGAAGGATCCTCCTCGCAACCAGCGAGGATGGTATCAAGAAATTGGCGTAACTCGTCGGGGGTAGGTCTCTTCCCTTCCACCTCCTCATCCGGGGATAAAGAAGCTTTGGTTGGAGTATGCTCCACCTCGGTAATGCCGTCATTGAATTTTACTCGATCTGCAAACAGGTCAAGCAATTGAATGCCAGGTTGGTTATCCGAACACGTAGGTTCAAACACCTCAGTTAATTGAGGCAGCCTCATCTCAATATCAATTAGAGGGCCTTTGACTTTATGGGAAACATCATATATACCTTCGAGTCCCATAGCATGCCTTACGGCAGTTTTGACGTAGTCACTCCGCCCAAGAAGGGAGCGCAGAGGGTGAGTGTCAGAAAGCGTGGCCACGCGAAGGTTCGCGCATTCTGCCAGCTTCTTGAGGTGGAGATGAATGGGGATGAGGCCAGCGAGGGCTTTAACACCACCGGTGGGACTGGTGCGAAAGGCGCCAGTAATCCAGAGAGCAGCTCGACGCTGCATCTTGGTGAGATTGGAGATAACACCCTTGTTTTTGGCGCCTTCATAATACCATAGATGGAAACCGTATGTGGCTATGGGTAAGACACAAGCACGGTAGAGGATGCACTTCTGCATGGGTAGCAGACTGCAGCTAGAGTTACCGAGCATCCCCATAGCTTTAACACTAGTGAGGGACTTGGTGGAATAATATTGCACATGCTCATTGAAGAGCAGTTTGCGATCAAAATAAAACCCAAGGTACCGACAGTACAACTTGGGTGTAAGTTTACGATCCTTAGTATATGGCGCATAACCAAGGTCAATTGCCGGGAGAAACTCATCATTGGCACGAGAAAAATGGAAGAGCTCAGTTTTTTTGTGCTCTAGCATTAGCCCGCAGGCTGTAAAGAGAAGGAGGAGGATGGCATATGCCTTCCGCAACCTGGGGAGATTGTCAATGAGTGACTTTGACTGACAGATCACAGTACCATCATCAACATAAGATATGACCGTGCATATGAGATCCCGCGCACGGAGTTCAAACAGTTTGAAAACTGGAGCAATATAAAGGGCAGAGAGGACTGGAGAGAGTGCGGAACCCTGCCCCACCCCTACATCTGCCTGGAATGGATCTGAGATGAACGAATTCCAGGAGTACTGGGTAAATTGTTCAACTAAGTAAGATGCAAAGAATCTCACCAGCATGGGCGAGAAACCTTGTTTCTGAAGGACCGCCAACAGGAAGTTGTGGTTCAAAGATGGAAAGAACTGTGCGATGTCGAATGCAATCACACTGGTCTTGAGTCCCCTAGCCCAACCTGCACAAATGAGGTGGGTGAGGAATATACCAGCATCTTCGGTAGAGCACTGTCGCACTCCACCCATCTGGTTAGGATGGACAAGGTTGTGTTTGATCATATCAAACTGCAACCTATTGGATAGCATCTTTTCAAAGAGCTTGCCGATAGTGTTCAGAAGGACAATGGGTCGATAGGCCTTCGGAACGGTATAGAAAGGCTTGTTCGGTTTTGGTATAATGACCGACAGCAACTCCTTGAAGTGTCTAGGCCAATACCCTACAGTAATGCATGCATTGGCCAGGACGAGGAAGAGCTCAAGCACTGCAGGGGTGTCAATGACTCTTTTCAGGTAGTACCACTTCACGTGGTCAGGACCTGGGGATGAGCGGTTGGAACAGGCGCTAAGGGTGTCTGTTAATTCAAGCGCGGAGAATGGCGCCCATGCCCGGGCTGGGAGGCTGGGCAATGGGTCTAGAATGGTGACATCACATGCTCGGTCAGAGGCTGAGTTGTACGTGCCGTGCAAGGCAGACCAAAGGTCTGCCATATTATTGCAAGGTTTACCCTGATATTGGATCGCCTCGCAAGGTGGGTTCTTTTGCGCTTTGACCCAGTCCATAAGGTCCCAGGGGCGCTGATTAGTCTCTGTGATCTCCTCAATTCTTGAATCAAAGAAAGCGCGTTTTGCGAGCCTAGTGGCTGCACAAAATGCCTTCCAGTCCTCTCGAGACCGAGAATCTTGATAATGGCAAAGAGTTTTCTGACACTCGTCATCTCACCACGGGTGCAACCATCGGACAATCTGCTTGGACAATGAAAACATGTCCCAATAGGCCTTGAAGACCATGGCGATGGCTTGTGCCATGGTCTCAACCTCCTCGGCGGTAGTAGGTTCCTCGCGGGCGCAGCTCGCGAGGCCAGATCTAAGAGCTTTGATATAATCTCGCTCTGCATCTGTATTCGGCTTGATAGATTGGAATTCACCGATCTCAACAGGATCCGAAAGCTTTATAGCAACCGAGATCGGAATGTGATCTGAGCTGCCTTGTAGATTGATCTCACAATGTGGCGGATATGTGATGACATTGGACGGACGGATAAAGATGAGATCGATCACCGATGGACGGAGATCCTCGTTGTGAGAGTAGAAAGTCGGGCCGTGGTTATCCGGCAAAGCCAGATCCAGACCCAGATCACCTGCCGCTTCAAGCAGAGAGATAGGCACTGTGCGGTGTGAGGGTACCGAAGGGTCCCACACTGAAGAGTGGCATTCGACGGGTCATGCGGCTGTTCAGATTGTGAAGTGCACAGACTGTAATGGTCTATGGCAACCACCTTTGGGCCCTTGAAGTAGCTGTGCGCTGCCGGATGGCTCCATGGTCCTGCCTTGAATGGCAATCCTCGAGATTCTTGGATGGTTTTGCGCGAGCACTGTAATGGTTTCTCCGCGCGCCGGGTGACACTGCAGGCCTGTAATGGGACCATGCGCGCTGCCAGGGATTTCGGGTGGCTGGGGATTTCAGGTTCAGTGATCCTGGGGTAGCCACTAGTGCCTACCACTCTCATTGAAATTGAGGCGGCAACGTTCAGCACACCCGACGTGATACTTGCCGTGGAGTTATGAAATGAAATCCTAGTGGCAACTCTGAGTTCATTTACAGCGAACAAATATATGTCGATTTCATTAATGCTCAGTAGAATTTCATTACGTTCAGTACGCTATCATAATGTTCAGTACACTTTCATACTGTGCCGCATGTGATTTCAATAATTGCCATATGCGATTTCAATAGTTCTCACACGCGCTTTCAATACTTGCCATGTGCGCTTTCATTAATTGCTGTGTGCGCTATTATTAAATGCCATGTGCGCTTTCAATAATGCCGTGTGCACTTTCATTAATTGCCATATGCAATTTCAATAGTTCCCACGTGGGCTTTCAATACCTTCCGTGTGCGCTTTCATTAACTAGTGTGGGCACTTTCATTAATTGCCGCATACACTGTCATTAATTACCATATACAATTTCAATGTTTCTCACGCGCGATTTCAATGCTTCTCATGCGTGATTTCATTAATTACCATCTGCGATTTCAATGCTTCTCATGCGCAATTTCATTAATTACCATATACAATTTCAATGCTTTTCACGCGCGATTTCAATGCTTCTCATGCACAATTTTATTAATTACCATATACAATTTCAATGCTTCTCAGGCGCAATTTCATTATACTCAGAAGTGTATCACATGAGCTTATACCACATGACTAGGGCTGGGAACTGCTAAAAATAGCCAATGTCTATTATTGGTGTGGGGGTGGATATGGGTGGTTGTCCTGCATTCCTGATGGAATAATAGAGGTATTCTATATCAAAAGAAGCGTATTTGTAAGCAGAATCTACCTGTAAATGTTTCATGACTATAGCTTCATTGGTTGCAGAGATAATAGCAATATACTCTGTTCTTTAAATAGAAACAGCATAAATCATCAATTTCTCAACGCCAAAATCATATTTTCCCACGATCTAAAATGAAACTTGTACGTTAAGCATGTATATATAACCTCCAATTGGAATTATGCTTATCGGATTACAATTGTTTATGGAATAAGCTTATCAATATATAAATTGATTAGGCTCTAGCACCTGCTATATTTGGAATATTGAAATGATCAAAATGGGCCCTTATAGAGTGTATATACCTCTTTTAGATTCCATAGTATCTAACTGATTGAACTAATTTATCATATACCACCTTATGGCAAATGTCAAAATATCTACGCTTCTGTACCGATTGACCTACTCAATATTTTGGATTGATCTCAATGTAGGTATCAATAGAAAGTTATCTAGAATCCAAAACTTAAGTTTGCAGAATACCTACATTACTCCAACATAGCTAACTCAGAATTACCACCTTGAGCACCTATTTAATGTACCTATATGCATACCTACCCACTTTGCTCAATTCTGTGTTGTGACAACCTTAGAAAACTTGGGGATATCATAATCTGAGCTTTATTAATTGTTATTTTATTCCAGGACTGTTTGGTTCATACACCTATCTCATGTAACAGAGAAAGTGGGTAAGTATGCATATAGATACTTTGAATAGGTGCTCAGAGGTGTGATTCTGAGTTAGCTATATTGGAGTAATGTAGGTATTCTGCAAACTTAAGTTTTGGATTCTAGATAACTTTCTATTGATACCTACATTGAGATCAATCCAAAATATTGAGTAGGTCAATCGGTACAGAAGCGTAGATATTTTGACATTTGCCATAAGGTGGTATATGATAAATTAGTTCAATCAGTTAGATACTATGGAATCTAAAAGAGGTATATACACTCTATAAGGGCCCATTTTGATCATTTCAATATTCCAAATATAGCAGGTGCTAGAGCCTAATCAATTTATATATTGATAAGCTTATTCCATAAACAATTGTAATCCGATAAGCATAATTCCAATTGGAGGTTATAGATACATGCTTAACGTACAAGTTTCATTTTAGATCGTGGGAAAATATGATTTTGGCGTTGAGAAATTGATGATTTAAGATTTATGCTGTTTCTATTTAAAGAACAGAGTATATTGCTATTATCTCTGCAACCAATGAAGCTATAGTCATGAAACATTTACAGGTAGATTCTGCTTACAAATACGCTTCTTTTGATATAGAATACCCTATTATTCCATCAGGAATGCAGGACAACCACCCATATCCACCCCACACAATAATAGACATTGGCTATTTTTAGCAGTTCCCAGCCCTAGTCATGTGGTATAAGCTCATGTGATACACTTCTGAGTATAATGAAATTGCGCCTGAGAAGCATTGAAATTGTATATGGTAATTAATAAAATTGTGCATGAGAAGCATTGAAATCGCGCGTGAAAAGCATTGAAATTGTATATGGTAATTAATGAAATTGCG
Organism: Pholiota adiposa; assembly: GCA_009935795.1. Lineage (NCBI taxonomy): Eukaryota > Fungi > Basidiomycota > Agaricomycetes > Agaricales > Strophariaceae > Pholiota > Pholiota adiposa. The sequence continues at coordinate 4,179 of QEYC01000158.1, read as the reverse complement.
CATGAGAAGCATTGAAATCGCAGATGGTAATTAATGAAATCACGCATGAGAAGCATTGAAATCGCGCGTGAGAAACATTGAAATTGTATATGGTAATTAATGACAGTGTATGCGGCAATTAATGAAAGCGCCCACACTAGTTAATGAAAGCGCACACGGAAGGTATTGAAAGCCCACGTGGGAACTATTGAAATTGCATATGGCAATTAATGAAAGTGCACACGGCATTATTGAAAGCGCACATGGCATTTAATAATAGCGCACACAGCAATTAATGAAAGCGCACATGGCAAGTATTGAAAGCGCGTGTGAGAACTATTGAAATCGCATATGGAATTATTGAAATCACATGCGGCACAGTATGAAAGTGTACTGAACATTATGATAGCGTACTGAACGTAATGAAATTCTACTGAGCATTAATGAAATCGACATATATTTGTTCGCTGTAAATGAACTCAGAGTTGCCACTAGGATTTCATTTCATAACTCCACGGCAAGTATCACGTCGGGTGTGCTGAACGTTGCCGTCTCAATTTCAATGGAAGTGGTAGGTACCACTCGGGTAGCCGGCCATTACTTGGTAGACGACGACTCTATAGGTAGAACTTGAAGGGCCAAAGGGGAATGTAGGACCAAGTGATGCAGATTCTAGGATCTTGCAGATGGTATCCGAAGAACCGCCTAAGGATCCGGAGAATGGGGTGAAACTCCTCTGAAATCCGGCCCGAGGGACCAAAAGGATAGGCGAGATAATGTGGGGATTAGTCCGCAGAACACCCGATAAGGGCACCCTGGGTGTGGCCAGCCCTCGATTGGTAAGCCTAAGCTGAGATTTGCGACCTCGTACTTGAAAGAGTTGCAGCTTCTGGTTAACGCAGTTAGTCACTGTAGTAGGATTGCATAATGTAGTCCTTCAGTTGCTGGGTGAAGTACCAAAGTGGAAAAACTTGTGCGCTGTTGGCTCCTGGGGGTATATGGGCAACCCTGGGTTGTAGTCTAAAACACATCCTGGATCTCTTCGGAGTGTGCACACCCAGGTTGGCAAGTGGCGAGACAGAGAGTCTGGACATTTGGGGATCTGAGCCGGTTGGCATAATTGAACCAGATGCTGGGCAACGGGAAGGATAGGGTTCGACGAACCTGAATCTGGGCCATAGCAGGATGTGGCAGTCCCACTACCCTGGCTTGAGTGTACTAAATACTCTGTCGGTGCTCTCAGAGTAACACGCTAGTTAGAATTAAGTTGATTCCGGGATCAAATAGCACTCCCCGCAAGGGAACAGTGGGTAGCCTCTGGCCCTATGGGGCTGGGGGCTATTCTCGCTGCCATCATGCACGCGAAATAAATTGGTGAGTAAAATAAAAATAAAAATAAAAAAAAATAAAAAAAGAAGCGGAGTGTTGGGACATTTGGGTTGAACCTGAGTTGTGAGTGGGTAAAAATGCCAATCTAATAGGTAGGCAGTGGTAAATTGACCCTGGCCAAGTCCGGCACCCTAGGGGTTTAAGCTGGCAGTGCAAACCATAGCCGCCGAGTAAGCGACCCTGCTGGACCTTGGTTAATTCAAATCTGGCCGCGGTTGGGTTGGACCACTGTCTGCCAGTAGTAGAGACCGGTGGAACGAAAAGCTGCAACACCTAATAGGGAGGTCGCAGAAGCAGCCACCCGGCACCTTGAGCAATAGGGGTTAGTAGGTGGGGTATAAGACTCCTGCCATTGCTTCTTAATCCAGTACTACCACCAGTGCTGTGGAACAACTCGCACATTGTCAACATCATTCCCCACCACTATGCCACTGCGCCCAATCTTTGATCAGGCATTACCAACACAATCAACACATCCTATGACTACACCTCGAGGAGAGGTGCTCCCAATCGGCGCGATCGACCGTGAGGGGGGGCGCACCCTCTAGCTGTGCGGAGTCTTCTCCACCTTGCTCCCCTGGTGCTCTTTTGCCTGCTGCAACCTATTTGTTCGACCTCCAGATCAACCCATTCCCGCTCGTTCGTCTCACTTGTCCGCGAGGGAGCAGTATGCCACCCCCGTCCCTGCCCAAGTCCGAGGCCTGGGATGCTCATCTGTTGCGGGAACTCCCGCTCCTTCACCTGGTCCCATGTCCGTCAATGACAAGGGCGACCAAGTCAATGCTAAAGTGCTCCCCCTGTCATTTGATGATGATTTCACAGCAGCAGACACCCTCGCGGCGGTGCACACATCTTGGACACGGTGGCGGAGTGGGCTGCGCTGCCCGGGGCCGGGTCTGGTTCTGTCCATGGGTGGGTTCTGAAAGGCTTTGGAAGTGAGAGCCGCAACGAAGCTATCCCTGAGCCAACTTGCCCTCCTTCAAACTAAAAGACTAGCGACTCTGTCCTCACTCGCAAGAGGCGTCTCCAATGCTCGAAGAGGACACGAGCGCAGGGCCGGACTGTAATTAGATGAAATGAAATTTGTTCCAATCGCGAGAGACAGATGGAGGCCCGTCTGCCTGTGCTGCAGTAACCCTCATACGTCCGCAAAAGGCCCAAGGAAATGGTTGAAGTCTGCCCAACCCTCGACCTGGGGTGTGGGCTCCACCGGGCCTCGCCTTCCACTCCGTTCGGTCTTCGTCTGCGTTTATTATAGTATAACGTCGGTTGATCGGATCCCTCCGCTCTTGAGTCCTCAGGACCATGATGGTGCTTGTATTGAGTAGCGCGCGAGGGAGAGAGGAAATCAACGTCATGTCGCATCATTGCGGGCATTGGGCTATGGGATGCAGGCCTAAACCGTCCCCTCAGCAGGCGCCTAAAGCGCATGTGTTCGGTGTCCGTAAGTTAGTATAGCATTTAGCCTCCACCGACCTGCTGCCAAATTGTCTACCAAGCGTGCCGCGTTCCGCTGTCGAGCAGTATAGGCGTAGGCGGTGGAAGTACCGGGAAGGAGGGCAACAGACAACTGCTTACCTCGGATGAAACTAAGCTTCCAAATCATTTCCCCAGGACAACGTGAGCGCGTTGATTGCTCGATAGAGGTTGAGGGCCTCATTATGCCCTCACTTAAGCTTTCCCCAACTCCCGCTTTGGGTGTTGAGCTTTCAGCCAGAAAAATGTCTCAATGCGGTGGAGAGGCACCGCATTGTCAGGGTGGTCACTGGCGCTGCACCCAAGGAAGCGTAGGACCCACCCCCTAGATTGCTACCTCCGGCTGTGCCTCTTTCTCCTCACCTCCTGGGATCTGGCCCAAGTGTTGTTCTTCTTCGGTCTTTCGTACAGTGCCGCTCCCGACGTGAGGGTGGCCTAGCGACGCAGAATACGTAGACTGAGATGGACGTATGAAGTGAGAGACGCTAGTCGTAAGCTCGTGAGGGCAAGCAATCTCGGATTCGTCACCGCAAGATATACGAAGGGTTACTCATATGACGTGACTTCCTGAGGTAGAGTGGGACGCACGGACAAAGCGCGGGTCATACCGCTGCCAGCGCCTACCCTGGCGCTTCACTGCCTATAGTCCCAGATCTTTCCGCTCTACGCTCTCAGCTGACACAGCTTGTGTAGTTGGTGGTATACAGATGTGTGTGTTATTGCGTATCATTTGGTAACCCAGCCCTGGATTCGCGCGCAAGAAGACGCTTGTCGCGCGTGGTGTCATCTTCCGGTGCGTCACGCGGGAGGACGCGGTGCTCGTGGTTTATTCTCAAGATGGATTTATTGTTACAAATGTTCCCTTTGGATAGCATCACGAAACGCAGTGGGAAGTAAGACTAGCACGCATGATTTACGAAGTGTCTGAACTGCTCTAATGGATGGGCACCCCCCTTACTGAATAAATCAACTATCCGCATCAACGAGGAGTGCTACGCCGATGCGTCCGTAGGAAGTCGATCCGGAATCTCGTGGGGCACCATCGTCGACGGAACGGCTTGCGCAGCTGTGAGTAGGCAGGAGGTAATTTTAATGGTTGGTAACATAGGTTGAGGGATACTAACTTAAGCTACATCTAAATCCAAATTATTTTAATTTATTAGATGAAAATCGTTATGAATTTTTTTAAAGCAAAATTGTCTGATGTCGCCACACTCAACGACGTCTCGGCTGATCGACGATTTGCCTTACTTCCCGGTCATTATTACTGTTCAGTTATTAAACTCTAGCATTTGTTCGATAAAGAAATTGCTCCACCCCATTAGACACCTATTT